>CM070022.1:12835084-13435084 GCA_036247105.1 Cirrhinus mrigala
GTAGTTTTGTAAAATTTGGGACAAAGTTTTTATTTGGAAAAAGTTCCAAGTGTAAGATGTGTTGAAACCAGCTCATGTGTTTGTATTTCATCAAAATCTACAGACAACCTTGTCAATATAATAAAAAAATATATATATTTAAATATTTTAATATTTAAGATTAATAATATTGTTATTATTATTTATTATCATTAGTGAAAAAAATAACAATCAACAGGATTTTTTCTGTTTTCATTTTTTGCTTTGGTACCATCTGCAATAAATTGGAACATTTTCAAAACTTCCAAAAATTTGTACAAAAATCCAAAAAACAGCTTTAAAAAAAAAATGCAGTTTTAATGCTTATTTTCAATACAAAATCACAAAGAAAATAAAACTAAATAAAAAAATATAATAAATAATATTAGAAAGCTACATTTATTTTGTTTTGTTTTTAAATATTATATTCACTTATTTTTTAAAGGTAGAATGTCAAATTGTCAATATTATTATACTATTTATTAAATAAATGAGGCATTTATGTTATTGTGTTGTTATTTCAGCATTTAATATTCTACATGCGTTATTATCATATTATTATCCATAATAATTTATTATTATTATTATTATTAATATTATTATTAATTTTTATTATTATAATTTATATTATTTTATTTTATTAAAAACTGTGCACACTTTGCCGATTAATATTACAACATCTATCTGCCTTGTTAATATTATTATATTTGTTAAATGAGGCATTCATGTTATTAAAATTATTAAAATAAAAGTATTAAAATGTTATTTCAATATTTAATATTCTACATTTATTATTATCATATTATTATTAATAATCATTTATTATTATTATTATTATTCATTTTAGTGTATTTTTATTAAAATGTATTTCATTTATTAACATTCATTTTATTAAAAAATATATATGATAGTTTTTAAAATATTATTATTATTATTATTATTATTATTATTATTATTATTAATAATAATAATAATAGTACTAATAATAATAATAATAAAAATAATAACTGTGCACACTTTGCCAATTAATATTACAGCATCTATCAGCCTTGTCAATATTATTATATTTATTAAATAAATAAGGCATTTATGTTATTAAAATTATTAAAATAAAAGTATTAAAATGTTATTTCAATATTTAATATTCTACATGTATTATTATCATATTATTGTCAATAATAATTTATTATATTATTATCATTTATTTTTAATACATTTTATTTTAATAAAATGTATTTTATTCATTAAAATGTATTCATTTTATTAAAAATATATATTATATTTTTTTAAATCACATAATATTATTGTTATTATTATTATTATTATTATTATTATTAACTGTGCACACTTTGCCAATTAATATTGTGGCATTCTTACAGCCTTGTCAATATTATTATTCTTAGAATAAATAAGGCATATTAAAAATGAAAATATTAAAATGTTATTTCAGTATTTCATATTCTGTATGCATTATTATTATTATTATTATTATTTTATTATTACTTGTAATAATAATAATAATATATTTTTTTAAATAATAATAATAATAATAATAATAAAAACCCGTCCATTTTGAATGCCTTCCTTCTGGCAGCTGGACTGACAGTCTGCGTCGCAACATGCATTTTTTTTGTTGGTTTATTTGTAGTTATATACAAATTTGGAGAACATTTCATATGTAAAATGTGTTGATATCCTCAAATCAGGAAGTACAGGAACATGTAGCCAATATTCAAATTTTGTCGATGAGTTTCTACAGGAAATGAATAGAATTCCCCTGGCACGGATGCAATCACTATGTGTGGTCACGTGCAAATCAGTGTTGTCCAGTCAAAACAAGCAGGCGCAATAAGAAAGGCAAAGACTCTGATCTATAAGCGTGCATCAGCAGGTCTCGTCTCCCGATGTCTTATTCAGTCCGTGTCAAGCGACGAAACAGAAGTGATTAGGAGTTTGGCCCCGCCTGAAACGAATCAATCTCGACAATCAATGAGTTCTTTGAAATGTAGCCCATCCCGAACGGGAAGTGTCAGAGAGATGTGCACGGCCTGCTGGGAAGGGGCTTTTATTGAGAGCCATTGTTGAAGCTAGATCAAAACAAGCAGAGGGAGGCAAGAAGGTGCAGAACTAGTAATTGGATTAGGTGGCCACCGGTGCTAAGTCAGTGAAAGAGACGGACGCAAGGACTTCGATGCGAGGACAGATAGGATGCCGATGACACAATGAAATAGATAAAAACTTGGTAAGGTTCTCAGCGATGAAGTAAAACACAGGGGACCTGGATAGAGAAGCTCGTGAAAATCTCACGGGGAATGTGAGCCAAGCACTGTAATCTACACTAGTTTGAATGGAAGGTCAAACACTACCAGAGGAATAAGAATTTACAGATACGGTCGGCAGCCCTTCATCTTCATGAGTAGACATCCACAAATGTAGCAGTAAGATAATAATAGTGCATAGTATAAAAAATATAATATAATATAATGTAAATCATATAATTTTTCTAAATATTAAATAATATAAAAATATTTTTTTCCTTTCTTTTGGTAAGATCAAGATCAAGATTGAGATTTTATCATGAAAATAAAAATATTATACCTTTTTTTTATATATATATTATACAAGTTTTTATGTAGTTTTTATTTAGTTTTGTTTTTAGTATTATTTTATATAATGACATAATTTATATAATTTTAGTTTATATAGTTATATATAAACTATAAATGTATTATATATATACACTACCGTTCAAAAGTTTGGGGTCAGTACATTTTTATTGTTTCTTTTTTTTTTTTAAGAAATGAATACTTTTATTCACCAAGGATGTATTAAGTTAATAATTAAAAGTTTATTAAAAGTTAATAATAAATAATTTACATTGTTATAAAATATTTATATTTTGAATAAACACTGTACTTTTTAAACTTGTTATTCATGAAAGAATCCTGAAAAAAAAAAAAAATTACAGGTTCCAAAAAATATTTGGCAGCACAACTGTTGATATTATCCAACATTGATCATTCTAATAATAAATCCGCATATTAGAATGATTTCTGAAGGATCATGTGACACTTAAGACTGGAGTAACAGCTGATAAAAAATTCAGCTTTTCATCACAGGAATAAATTCTATTTTAAAGTATGTTAAAATAAAAAGCATTATTTTATATTGTAAAAACATTTTGCAATATTACTGTTTTTTTTCTATATTTTTAATCAAATAAATGCAGCCTTGATGACCATAAGAGACTACTTTAAAGACTATTACAAGTCTTACTGACCCCAAACTTTTGAACGGTAGTGTATATACATATATATGTATATATATATATATATATATATATATATATATATATATATATATATATATATATAAATCTCATGAAAATAAAATAATATGAAAATAAAAAGTAGTGTTTTTTTATTTTATGCATGTTTTTAAATACATTTTTTTCAATATTATTTTTATGTATTTAATTTGTATACTATAGTTATATACTTCTATAATAGTATTCAATTATATATTCTTATAGAATTTTATATAGATTTTTTTAGATGTATTTTTTAATATTACTTTTATGTATTTTTTGTGTATATATATATATATATACATATTATGTATGTGTATATATATATATATAATATAATGAAAATAATAGTACAATAGTTTTATTTTCATTATTTTATATATATATATATATATATATATATATATATTATATATATATATATACTTTTAGTATATGCACAATGTACTTTTATTATATGCATTTTTTATATTATTTTTTATGTATTTTTTAATATATTTCTATAATAGTATTCAGTGATATATTATTTATATATAATACATATAAATATATTATTATATATCAATTGAAAGATCATAATTTAGATATATATCCATGAAAGTAAAAATATTATAATTTTTGTTAAATATATTTTGTTAAATATAATGTATGTTTTTTAATACTATGTTTTTGTATATTTATATAATAGTATTTAATTATATTTTCTTTTAGAATTATATATACATATATAGAATTACACAACATTTGGTTGATATTACCTTTTATGATTTCTACATCCATTACTTCTAAAGGTAATTTGATTATAATTTGCTGAATGACTAAATTGAAAGATCATAATTTTTCAGTGATTAAATCAAATGTTCTCATTACCCTTCACAATAATCTTATGATTTTACATAATTGTTGTGTGAAAGGAACGTTCTATGCTAATGGAAGCACAGTAGCAAGGTTTAAATGAATAGAACAAATCGGTTTGAACTTAAAACACAGCACTTTTTTAAAATGGTGAAAATAGTACCAAAGCCATTAAGGCAAAACTATAATCAAGTCGTGTTAAATATATGAATGAGTCATTAGGACAGTGATGGAATCCTCCACAGTACATCATAATCAACATTCTAATCATATGCAGACCCAAGACACCTCACCCGCAGTCACAGGCGCTGTGCAGTAATTAATACATTTCCCTCTGGGTTTAATTAAAGCGGACTGTCTGTCGTGTGACATTCACTCTTCTCTGAGGGCAACAGATGAGTCTAGGCATGCAAAGTTTAAGTAGGTGAGAATGATGTCACACCTTGAAAACACAGCAGGAAGTGTTTGACGGTGTGAACGTAAACAGACACTGACATCGCACATTCACCCTGCGGTGGGAGTTTACTATGTATTTTTAAATGGAGAACCCCATACAGACATTTTAACCGGCAGATTTTGATCGTCATAACATGGGGCGCCTTAGATTTGGGAAACTAGGTCACTGCCATGGTACTGAGTGGCGAAATGGATCCTTTCATGTTGTTTCTGTCTCCATATGCAAACATTGTGCTCTGCTAAACAAGGCCCAGTTGTATTTTCTCAGTTCTTCACGTTGCAGCGATCCTGTCACGTCGCCCTTCTTAATTCAGAGCACGGCGCTCAGCTAACTTTTGCTTAGAAGATAAGACTATTTACAAGGGGACTGTTGTAAGTCTGGTCCCTGTGTGTGGATAAAGCAGTAAAGTTATGCAGTGATAAGCGTATCTCTCTGTCAGGAGACAAATTCAGATTTTATAGTTGAGAAAGAGGTTCAGGAGAGGTGCGGAGGGGTTTTGGATACGTAGGGAACAAAATTACATTTGCACATTACATTTTTGTGGGAGTGACACTAAAATATAAAAAATGTGAATACAAACAAATGTCAAATAAAAAAAAAAAAAAAAAAAAAAAAAAAAAAATATATATATATATATATATATATATAATATTTTAATCATATTTAAAATGTTAAAATGTAATTCTAATAAATGTACATTTTAAATATAATACGTTATTTTAGTTTTGCCGAAAACATGTCCTAATAACTGAAGATGGGATGCTATTTATAATTGTTATAATTATTATAATTTATAATTTAAATATTTAAATAATTTAACAGAAGAATAAAATCGACTGTTGCCAACAGTAGAAAAAAATAGCATATTTTATATTGTTGGCAACAATCGATTACAGTTTAATATTATAGATTTTATTTCATTTTATTTATTTATTTGTGTATTTATTTATTTATTTGTTTATTTATTTTTTTAAAAACACGTTCAAAGGGATATTATTTATAAATATTATAATTATTTGAACAAAACAAAGTGTTATTGTGTTATTAAATCACAAAGGCTGCAATTTAAATAAATATATAAATAAAAAATATAATTGGCTGTTGTCAACAAAAAGCTTTAAAGTTTTCCTTGTTGAAATAAATAATAATAATAAAAGCATAAAAGCCCCATGGTTTATTGTATAATGTGAAAATTAAGAAACTAAGACAGCTGTGCTGTAAAAAAACTATTAATATTTTTCATCTTTTTTATTTTACAGTTAAAATAATAATAATAGTAGTTATTCTTCTTCTTATTTTTTGTCATATTGATATATAATTATAAAACCACAATAATAATAGCAGTTCTTCTTCTTATTTTTGCCTAGTCATATTGATATATAATCATAAAACCTGTTTTTTTTTTTCTTCTTTTAAAATCACATTTTAAATCTGAGGTGCAATTTTTATCCAAATTAAAAAAGAAAAGAAAAGAAAAGAAAAGAAAAGAAAAAATTATAAAATGTTTAATGAATAAATTAATTTTTATCCAATTTTACCCAATTTTTATAAAAAATAAAATAATAAAATCAAATAAATTTAAATTAAATTAAAAAATAAAAACATAAAACTGAATAAATAAATAAACAAACAGATACTTACATACATACATACATGAATGAATGAATGCAGTTAGATTTCGTTCCCTGAATCGTGTAGCCTTACTCGCAACTGTCACATTACTTTGAAATTGTGGTTTTGTTTCTCATATTTCACGTATGTTGCTTAATTGTTTTTAAATGAAAGAGCCTGCGAAATGCATAAATGTGTATATATATGTTGGCATCTAGAGTCCTGCAATAATGGAAACCCTAGATAAACTTAAGATGGTACATTTTCCACTCAGGGAAAAGTTCTCAGATGACGCCTTTCATAAACTATATCGGTATGTCGTTGATTTGATTCAAATTTGGGTTTAGATTTTCATTCTTACAGTTTGACTTAAACCATATATGATGTTACAGCTCTTTTTTTTTTTTTTTTTTTTATTCACCAAACCATTTGGCAAGTATTTATTCTAGAGAGGAAAAGCAGAGTGGAGGCACATACTTTGAGGTCAAGCGGTTAACAATCATTTGCAAGGAGGTTATTTCTTATCGTTAGTAACAAGTAGTCACACTGCAGTCCTGATCTTTATCCATGCGAAATAGGTGGTGCATTGCGATGTGTGAGGTGAGACCTGCGCTCTACATTTTTGGATTCAGCGGATGGGTTGGAAATAGCAAGACCTTTCGGTCAACGTGGGAGGCTGAGAATCCTGGAGCACTTCAGATAACCTAATTGGTCCTTTCACATCTTAAGCCAGACCTCTGGGTCCGACAGAGATCTGCTGTAATCTCCTCACTGGAAGCAGGTTCCCACAGATATTAGCGCTAAAGCCAGGCAATTCTCTGGGCATGTTGTATCTTATTACGTCCCTCCTTAGTCAGAGAGGCACCGAGGCTCACGGCGCTGATCAGAGACCTGTAGGTCTTTATTACCAGCCGCCCTTCACCTTTCTCAAACAGCAGGCTCGTGTCCCATCTGCACATTATCCACACTCTGATGCCCAGCCCTTATTCATCACTGATATGAGAGACCACAGGGGCCCCTGACAGAGGAAGTTGGTGGGGAGACACATCTGGTGGAGTTGTAGGGTCATTATCAGACCTGGCTGGCTTCCCTCAATGATCTAATAAAGTTTCCTGAAGCCCAGAGCTGCCTGCCTCCATCCGCCGCCTCTCAATCACCAACTCCTGCTCCGGGACTCTCCAAACTGCCTCTCGACACATATGGATGGAGTGGAGTTTGTGGTGCGCCGCAATTATTTTGAATTAGGCGCCGTGTTTATGTTTGGACTTGTTTATGAGCAGGTCTGTTTTGGAAGGATGTCTTGAAGCTAGAGTTTATTGAAGGATTAGTTCACTTCCAGAATAAAAAGTAAAAATGTAATCACCCCTAAGTCATCCAAGATGTTCATGTCTTTCTTTCTTCAGTCGAAAAGAAATTAAGGTTTTTAAGGAGAACGTTCCAGGATTTTCTCCATATAGTGGACTTCATATAGTCGTGGCCAACGGATTGAAGGTGCAGCTATGCAGCTATAAAGGGCTCTACACAATCCCAGCCAAGGAAAAACGGTCTCATCTAGCAAAATGACAAACAAACAAACAAAACCTTTTTTTTCTGAATATAATATTTCACATAAAAGACGTCTACATATAGTCCATGAGAAAATAATAGTTGAATTTATAAAAACGACCCTGTTCAAAAGTTTACATACGCTTGATTCTTAGTACTTTGTTGTTACCTGAATGATCCACAGCTGTGTTGTTGTTGTTTAGTGATAGTTGTTAATGAGTACCTTGTTTGTCCTGAACAGTTAAACTGCCTGCTGTTCTTCAGAAATATCCTTCACATCCCACAATATCTTTGGTTTTTCAGCCTTTTTTGAACCCAAAATCCAGCAATGACTATATGATTTTGAGATCTATCTTTTCACACTGAGGACAACTGAGGGACTCATATGCGACTATTATAGAAGGTTCAAATGCTCACTGATGCTCCAGAAGGAAACACAATGCATTAAGAGCTGGGGGTGAAAACTTTTTGAATTTGAATATCAGGGTAAATTTAACTGATATTGTCTTTCTGGGGAACATGTAAGTATCTTCTGTAGCTTCCTAAGGGCAGTACTAAATGGAAAAAAAAAGTGATATTTAGGTAAAATAAGAAAAATATACACATCTTCTTTGTGTTCAAAAGTTTTCACGCCCCGGCTCTTAATGCATCGTATTTCCTTCTGGAGAATCGGTAAGCATTTGTATAGTTGTAATATTTGCATATGAGTCCCTCAGTTGTCCTCAGGGTGAAAAGATGGATCTTAAAACCATACAGTCATTGTTGGAAAAGGTTTAAATACACAAAAATGCTGAAAAACCAAAGAATTTGTGGGGCCTTAAGGTTTTTGCTGAAGAAAAGGAGGCAGTTTAAAGGTTTACTCCACCCGAAATGAAAATTTTGTCATTAATCACTTACCCTCATGTTGTTCCAAACCTGTAAAAGCTTTGTTCATCTTTGGAACACAATTTAAGATATTTTGGATGAAAACCGGAGGCTTGTGACTGTCCCATTGACTGCCAGGTAAATACCACTGTCAAGACCCAGAAAGACATCGTCAAAATAGTCCATCTGCCATCAGTGGTTCAATCTGAATTTTACGAAGCAATGAGAATACTTTTTGCACGCAAAGAAAAAAAAAAGATTTTATTCAACCAAATCATCTCCTCTGCGTCAGCGTGGATGCAAACTGCATACGTGATTCTGTGTCAGCTGCACCACACTGATATGTTTTCTATGTATATTTACGCTTTGATTTGAATGAAAACAGCGAATCCGGCGTATAAAATTAGGTATATTTTGTGCATATAATTGTATCAGGATACTAAATGTACTAATATACTAAATTTATTCCTGTGATAGCAAAGCTGAATTGCAGGCATCATTACTCCAGTCTTCAGTGTCACATGATCCTTCAGAAATCATTTTAATATGCTGATTTGGTGCTCAAGAAATATTTCTTACACTGTCAAAAGTTTTTATCGGTTTCAACTTAAAAACTTAAGTTCAGCAGCTTAAGTTAAATCAACTTAAAAGTACAAGTCGTTTAAACCTATTTTATTGTAGTGAGTTTAAAAGACTTTTTTAAGTTGATTTAACTTAAAATTTTAAGGCAGCTGCTGAACTTAAGTTTTTATGTTGAAACTGGAGAAAAATTTTACAGTGTATTATTCTAAATATTGAAAACAGTTTAATTACTGCTTAATATTTTTCTGGAGACCGTGATACTTTTCCAAGATTATGTAATGAATAGAATGTTCAAAAAAATGTTTATTTGAAATAGAAATATTTTGTAACAATATAATTGTCTTTTACTTTTGATTCATTTGCAATTTGCAAACCCGTACTGGATAAATAATCATTATTATTTAAATAAATAAAACCTTACCATCCCTAAAATGTTTGAATGATAGTGTATACCTCAGTGTCAGTGAGGTATAAAAAATCCCTCAAATATTTATTCAGTACTCTCTGAAAAGTACATTTGTCCTAAAATTTCATTTTCAGAACCCTTTGGTTTTTGTGCAGAAAGAAAGCATGAAAGTATTCGGCAGGTCTGTAGGTGTATATATAGGTACCATCTCATCTGAAATCAAACTCACCCGTAGCACTCAACTAGTGCAAAGAATTGATTAATCATGCCTCTCTCGTGTTCAATTTTTCAGAAACTCTTGGATTAATACAATGATCCGCCGCTTCTCTTTGAACTTTCATCTGATCTGAGAAGTGTCTCTCTTTTATAAGTGTCTCAACCCTGAGTCTCAAGTTATACGTTTAGCACCTCGTAATGGAATCGGCTCTTGACAAAGGTCCCAAACAAAAACCCCTCCATCCATATGATTGAAATTCCATCATCAAAGTGCACATGAGATCAAAGCTTGATGAGTATGGTAGTAAAATAGATATGGGACTTATATTGCTGTATTAGATAGCCGAAAGCTGACTGAATAGATTTTCATTGAAATACTGGCTGATGTGTCCTGCTGAAACTCACAAAACAATTTTTATCAACACTTTTCAGTATTCAGAAATATGTTAATTTTTTTTTAATGTTTATTTTTTTGTATATTTATATAAATTTGGCCAACACTAAAGATGTTTATAGACATTTGAACTTAAAATACCTCTAAACATGCAATTATTTTAACACTTTACCACCTTTCCATTATTGTAAATCATTTTTTGTGTCTAGCCGAAGCACAGTGGTTGAAGTGAATGCTGTATGTGAAGGATGACAGGTCTGAAGGTTATTATTTCTGAGCTGTTGATTTACTTCATGGTCAGGAGTACAAATTATCTATATATTTATTTTAAACAAAAGGTGAATTATAAACCCATCGTGCTTATCCTGTGAGCGATTTGGTGGAACGGAAATTATGCATGTGTAAATTTTCAGACACACCACTGGGATGGAAGGTGAAATGGGGAAATGAATTGCTGTGTAAATCTAATGGGGCAGACTAAATCCAATTGTAATAGGAGGCAGATAGCATAAACCACAAAGCCAGGCTCGGACCGCTACTCATTCGCAAGAGTTCATATTTACAATCAAGCACAATAAATAAATAGCAAGATGGATTGTGTAACACGGGGATAAATAAAGGCATTTTCATGTCCAATGAAAGGCAGAGATGCTATTTATTTAGGAGAAGCTCGTGTCAAATGAGGTGACATTAAGAATTTAAAGATCCCCTGTGAGAAGCTCATAAAATCGAATGTCTGCATTTTAGATCCACCCCCTGTAAAAATGGGTGGGTTTATGTTCCAAATTCAGTTTATTACATATTTACGGGATGTCGGAAAGTATAGTGCCAATTTCCTTAGTGTTTATGAGGTTGCACATGCTTATTTTATGCAGCTTAATCTATAGCTGCACAATTACCTGTATAGTAACTTCACAATTAAGTTGTAAATTTTTCTTAATGAGTAGTATTTGTCTGCAGT
Organism: Cirrhinus mrigala; assembly: GCA_036247105.1. Taxonomy (NCBI): domain Eukaryota; kingdom Metazoa; phylum Chordata; class Actinopteri; order Cypriniformes; family Cyprinidae; genus Cirrhinus; species Cirrhinus mrigala. The sequence continues at coordinate 12,846,301 of CM070022.1, forward strand.
GCTTGAGACAGAACCACAATTCCCAGCATGCACTGTAGCATGAATACGTTTTGCAGACTACCATTGTGTACTGTGTTATTGGAAGTACACAGTTTTTGTTTAGTTTTAAATATGTGGTTGTTTAGTGTGTTGAATTTTAAGGATCCTGCAGCCCAAATCAAATACTATTTTTCATGTCATCTTTATATTCTGCAGAGACCTCAGTTGTTTGGTTCCCAAGATTGTTGATAGTCAGGCTAATATTAAATGAATCAAAGTGCCAGCAACTTTCCCGCTGTGATACACGTTATTTGTGTCTTACTTGGTTTTGCAACTGAGGTGAATATTTACTCCTAATGTAAGACAAAACCACACAGTGTGGATCCGTTATCATAGAAATAGCAGATGTGACTCTGGACATCTGAGCGGATTTGTTTACAGATGTAGGACAGCTTTGCATAGACCGCAAAACCTACTCGGAGGTATGCTTGAACGATTTTTTAAAAAAAATAAAAATACATTTTTGAAACTGTATACATTACTATTTTTGTGGTCGGTACGATTTTTTTTTTTTGTTTTTTTTGAAGGAAATGAATACTTTTTATTCAGCAAAGATGCATTAAATTGATCAAAAGTAAAGACATTTCAGATTTCTATTTTTTAAAAAAGCTGTTCTTTTTAACTTTTTAAAAAAAACCTGAAAAAATGTATAATGGTTTCAGTGGTTTTCAACATTGATATTAATAAGAACAGCAAATCTGCATATTATAATTTGACACTGAAGACTAAAATAATGGCTGCTGAAAATTAAGCTTTGCCATCACAAGAATTAATTACATTTTAAAATATATTAAAATAGAAAACAGTTATTTTACTTTTTTTTTTTTTTAATAGGGTGGACCAGCTGTCAATCAGAACGGCTTCACCGCTGTTAAGTACGGAAAGATCTGGAAGCACAATAGCATGAAATGATTTATATATTAAAGCATTTAGTCTGTGGGCCTCTTCGTCCTCAAGCAACCATTAAAATGTAATTTAGATAATCACAATATAACAAATTATCTGTAATTTGTCTAATTAGAAGACTATAAAGCAAAAAAAGAATCTAGCAAGCTGTTTTTTCTGCCTCAGCATGTTAAAATATAAATTCAGAGCTAGCGTTTAGTGAATAAACATTGTTAATGATGCTTAGCGGTGTTTACTTACTATGAATGAGGGCACCCATTGTTTGTTAGTCAAATAAGGTCACAGTCTTATAAACAGGGTTTGTTGCTGCTGGGATTGCAAACCAGTGTGTTATTTATTCATATTTTGAAATAGATTTTCTTTCATTCAGTTTTCACTTTAATTTCTGTAATTTTGTTCTGTGCATTTGGCATTTTAATTATTGTTTTTCTCTTTAGCTTAATATGACTTTAGCCATTAAAGGGGTCATCGGATGCAAAATTCACTTTTACATGTTGTTTGACAATAAATGTGTGTCAACCACCCTGTAATGATAAAAATCCACCTAGTGGTATTTTTTTTTAAACCTCTATAAATAATATCCCCTTTTTCAAATCAGGCCATTCTCTGATTCTTGGCTGTGTGATGTCACACAGACCAAGTCCGCTCCCACGACTATTGTTTGACACTGCCGTCTTACCTTAGACCCGTCCTCAGTGAGCTGTAAGCTGTCCATTGTTTTGATGCCGGAGCAGGGACGTAAAATGTTGTTGGATTGATACAGCCGTCTTACTTTAGACCTGCCCTGATGAGCTGTAACAGTTCGACCGCCATTGTTTCGACTCTGGTTCAGGGTAAGACATGAATGTCTCCGATTGAGGTGTTCTGGTGTTGGATGTAATAATGATCATAATAGTCGTCGTTTACTCCCGACATCTGAGCCGCTGAAGTCGCAGACGATTAATGATACTTTCATTTGGAAGGAAATGCACTTCTAAATAAATGCGTCTATGTTCGCACAAATCATTTGAGATCCAGCTTCACTTACAGCAGAAGTGAGTATAAGGGTTTTTTATGCATCTTTGCAAATCGCCTTTCTTAATAATGTGCTAGTTAGCAAGTTTCGCGGCTAAAGTAAACAGAACAGCTCGTCAGCCCACGGAAGAGAGGGGCGGGGTGAGCAGAACTCATTAGCATTTAAAGAGGTGTGCAAACAAAACAGGTTGCTGTGTGCAGAGCTGATTTTGACAAGGTAAAAAGGGTGTTGTTTTACACTACCATTGAGACATTTTAAAGGAGAAGCCAACTTCTAGAAGGACAATTTACAGATAATGTACTCACCCCCTTGTCATCCAAGGTATTCATGTCTTTCTTTCTTCAGTCATAAAGAAATAGTTTTTTGAGGAAAACATTTCAGGATTTTTCTCCATATAATGGACTAATGTGGTGGCCCGAGTTTGAACTTCCAAAATGCAGTTTAAACAGGCTTGAAATGATCCCAAATGCGGATGTAAACAATCCCAGCCGAAGAAGGGTCTTAACTAGCGAAACGATCGGTTGATTTCATAAAAATAATACAATTTATATTCTTTTTAATGTCAAATGCTCATCTTGTCTTGCTCTCCCTGAACTCTGTGTATTCTGGCTCAAGACAGTTAGGGTATGTCGAAAAACTCTAATCGTATTTTCTTCCTAAACTTCAAAATCACCCTATATTGCTGTTTTACCTTTTTTGTTTAGGGTGTTTGATCTTCTTTGCATCTTCACTTTGCAAAGACCGGGTCGGAACTTCTGCAGCGATGTAGGATGATTTTGAAATGATTTTTGAAGTTGAGGGAGAAAATATGATCAGAGAATTGTATTTATTTAAATTGGATCGTTTCACTAGATAAGACCCTTCTTCTTCAGCTGGGTTCGTTTACAACTGCATTTGGGATTGTTTGAAGCCACATTTAAACTGCATTTTGAAAGTTCAAACTCGGGGCACCCTATCAGTCCATTATATGGAGAAAAAACCTGAAATGTTTTCCTCAAAAAACACAATTTCTTTACGACTGAAGAAAGAAAGACGTGAACATCTTGGATGACAAGAGGGTGAGTGCATTATCTGTAAATTGTTGTTCTGGAAGTGGACTTCTACTTTAACCAAAGTATGTTATAGACGTTTCATTAAGACCCTAAAGAATCGTATCAACTTGTGGAAAATGGGCATCTGATGACTTTAATATGTTTTTAAGATACTGAAAAAAGCATAAATGTCAGGGCATGTCAAAACTTCTCCCCAAAGCCCCAAAACCCCCTCAGACCCCAGAGGGTTAATTTTAGTTTTAGTAATTTTAGTACTTTTACAATTGAATGATAAAAATGATTTTAAAATGATTTTCAATAGTGTTAGTCACAAGCTAGTTTTAGTTAACAATAACATGTATTTTCTCATATCTGTCCCAGTCTAATGCAGCAGACGACCATTTTAAAGCCTGAACCCGTTCTTTAGGTGGGATTAATTTTTCTTTGTTTGAAGTTACAGCAGAAAACACCCACAGGGACTTGACATTAAGCGAGGCGACTGCATATCCGCACGTGTACTATGCTAATGTTAGCCCCCCTCTAGCGACAGCCTCCCTGTAATTAACGTTGTTTTGCGACTAGCAGGCAAGACCTTTCAGAGTAAAGAGGTCTGTTTAACAGCATAATTGAGAGTGAAGTTACGACCGTAGCCTTCAAATAGCCCGTGGTGGTGGTCACCTTGACCGTGTCAAGCGACAGCGCCTCGCGAGGAGGTTATCTTTTGATGGCTCATTGAACGAACAGGACTGTGACGTTAAGATGGAGGATGTAGAAAGAAGATGGAATAACGGCATAATGCGTCTAAGGGTTCTGCTCCAGCGCGGAGCTTAACCCGCAGGCAAAACGGCTGGTTGTGTTTATGTTGTCATGCTTGCTTAGCTGTTATGCTAAGCAGCATGGGGCTCTGGGACAACCCCCTGATGGTGGTTGTGTTTGCTCTCTTTTTACCCTTTCACCCGCTCTCTCTTTCAATGTCACTGACATGTTATCTTTCACGGTAATTCAGAGCTGCACTTAAAGCCATTTCAGATGTGGCATTAGACTAGCGCTGTGAAAAGCTAGTCACATAAAGGGCTGCCCACGTCTTTCCGGGCCAATTTAAACTCCGTCTAGCTGTGTGACACGAATTAGCCTGTGACACGACACGCAGCGTGAATGTAATATAAAAAGTTCAGTGTTTAAAAATGTTAAACTGATTATCTTATTCCGTGTCATGCTTTCTCTCCTTTGTAGGAAATGTCGGCAGTTCTCTTTATAGAATTTACTAAAGACTGCTTCTTATTATGCTGTGATATTATATACGGTAGCCAAGCCACCGTCTTAGATTATTTATTTGGCTTTAGAGAGATTCAATGGACGTCAGGCCTTCATAAGCGGTTTGGGTTTATTTTTGCTGCAGGTGTTGAGTAGGGCATATATTATGAGACCTGCTGACTTGGCTTCTTTTTCGGGCTGTGGAAATGATGGTGTTTTACTGCTCAGAGGTTGGTTTTTAATCAGGGGTTGAGGAGAGTGCCTCAGGGGGTGCTGGAGCTGTTCGTGGCTGAGCGTGGCGTAGATGCTGCCTAATGCATTCAAAGCCAGTAATTCAGTGCCCTGGCTCACTGGCCACAGCATTAGGTTTGAAGGCAGCACATAAAGTGTATGAACACATTGTCCTTTATCTCTGTCTATGGGCATGTGCACACATGCATCTGACATTTAGTATCTCATCAGCATGACAAGTTGTTCCACCGTAGAAATAATTAGTAAGTACACAAGGTGACAGTAAATATGCTGGTTGAGTTACAAACATCATTTACTTCCTGAGCTCCAACGATGTATGTGGTGGTGTTGTTAAAATGAAAGTGTAATCCTCGAATTTGGTAGCACATTACTAGCTGTTCATTAGCTAGTTTGCTGCTAGGCCAAGATGGTCTGCTAGCACCAGTTAATGACCAACCTGTACCAACTAATGGCTGTTTACTAGCTCATCAGCAGATGACCATTTTGTATTTACTCAAAACAGTCTTAGACAAGCTAATGGTCATCTACTGTTGGGGGTAACGCAAAGTTAAGTTATGTAATCAGATGACTTTTTAACCAATAAAGTAATGCAAGTAATGCAAAATCTTTGAATAGCTACTGTAATGGTCAAAGATGTTGATCAGCTTTGACTAGCTAATGGTCATCTACTATAGTTAATGATTGTCTTGGACTAACTAATGACCAGCTTGGACCAATCAGTGACCATTTTGTATTAGTTCATGACCTAGCTAATGACTAGCTAGTGATTTAATATTATGACCAGCCTGAACTAGCTAATGATTATTTTACACTAGCTACTTTAATTGTCATTGTAGAATAGCCAATGGCCAGTTCAGACTAGCTAATGATCAGTTTAAAACAATGACCATTTTGTACCTGCTCAAGACCATCTTAGACTAGTTCATTATAATTTTTGACCAGCTAATGACCATCTTGGATTAGCTAATGGTCAAAGGTTGTCTTAAGCTTTGACAAGCTACTGGTCATCTACTATAACTAATGACCATCTTGGACCAGCTCATGACCAACTAGTTCATGACCAACAAATCATTAGACTAGCTACAGTAATGAATTTTTTTGTTTTTACAAAATAACCATCTAGGACTAGCTAATGACCAGCTTTAACTAGGTAATAATGATTTTAGAATAGCTACTGTAAGTGGCAAGTTTAGACTAGTTATTGATCAGTTTGAAACAACAGCCATTTTATACTAGCTCAAGACCATCTTAGACTAGTTAATTATATTTTTGACGAGGTCAAAGGTTGTGTTAAGCTTTGACAAGCTAATGGTCATCTACTATAACTAATGACCATCTTGGACTAATCAATGACCATTTTGTACTAGCTCATGACCAACTAGTTCATGACCAGCTAATCATTAGACTAGCTACAGTAATGATATTTTTTGTTTTTACAAAATAACCATCTAGCACTAGCTAATGACCAGCTTTAACTAGCTAATGTAAGTGTAATGTAAGTGGCCAGTTTAGACTACCTAATGATCAGTTTGAAACACTTTGTACTAGGTCAAGACCGTCTTAGACTAGTTAATTATAATTTTTGACTAGCTAATGTCCATCGTGGACTAGCTAATGCTCAAAGGTTTTCTTTAGGTTTAACAAGCTAATGGTTATCTATCATAGCTAATAACCATTTCGGACAAGCTAATGACCATCTTGGACCAATCAGTGACCCTTTTGTACTAGTTCATGACCAACTAACCAATAGACTAACTAATGATCTTTTTTTTCTTTTTTTTTTAACAAAACAGTAACCATCTTGGAATTATCTAATGACCAGAATTATCAAGTCAAAGTCAAAGTCAAAGTCAACTTTATTGTCAATTTTGCCATATGTGCCAGACATACAGAGAATTGAAATTGCGTTACTCTCAGACCCTAGGTGCATACACGTAACATTAAATACAAAAAGTACAATTTTAAAGATGCAAATAAATACGATTATACATATAATATATAGAATATATAGAAATATCGTGCAAAAGAGCTTATGTAATAAAGTGACATAAAGTGACATAGTCTTTAGAGGTAGTCTGGGGGTAGTAATTGAGTAGTATGAGGTAGTTAGCAGAGCACCAATACTACACAAAGTGACTGGTGCCGGTCGGTGGGGGGTGTGTGTGTGTGTGTGAGTGTAAGTGTAAGTGCGTGAGTGTTTGTGAGTGTGTGTGTGTGTGTGTGTGTGTGTCCCAGTTCAGGAATATCGTGGGGCAGGAGAGGGGAGTGGGGGCAGAGCTGGGAGAGAGTTTAGCTTCCTGACGGCCTGATGGGTGTCACAGTACAGGAAGTCTGTGGGGCAGAAGAGGGGAGTGGAGGCAGAGCCGGGAGAGAGTTTAGCTTCCTGACAGCCTGATGGAAGAAGCTGTCCTTCAGTCTGCTTGTCCTGGCCTGGAGACTCCGCAGTCTCCTCCCTGATGGCAGCAGGCTGAAGAAGCTTTGCATAGGGTGGGAGGGATCAGCTGCTATACAGAGGGCTTTTTTGGTGAGACGGGTGCTGTAAATGTCCTGGAGGGAGGGAAGAGGGACACCAATGATCCTCTCAGCTGCTTTCACTATGCGTTGGAGAGTTTTTTGGCAGGAGGCATTGCAGGCTCCAAACCACACAGTGATGCAGCTCGTCAGGATGCTCTCGATGGTGCCTCTGTAGAAGGTGTACATGATGGGGGCCGGTGCTCTTGCTCTTCTCAGTTTGCGGAGGAAGTAGAGACGCTGCTGTGATTTCTTAGCCAGTGCAGTGGTGTTGTTCGTCCAGGAGAGATCCTCAGTGATGTGCACACCCAGGAACTTGGTGCTACTCACTCTCTCCACAGACGCACCGTTGATGGTCAGAGGAGCATGCTGAGTGTGCGCTCTCCTGAAGTCAACAACAATCTCCTTCGTTTTCTCCACGTTCAGAGAGAGATTGTTGTCTCTGCACCACACGGCCAGGCGGCTCACCTCGCTTCTGTAGTCGGCCTCATCCCTTTTGCTAATGAGACCCACCACAGTCGTGTCGTCCGCAAACTTGATGAAGAGGTTGGAGCTGTGTGATGGTGTGCAGTCGTGGGTCAGCAGAGTGAAGAGGAGGGGGCTCAGCACACATCCCTGAGGGGCCCCCGTGTTAAGAATGATGGTGCTGGAAGTGTTACTGCCGACCCGTACTGCTTGTGGTCTTCCGGTGAGGAAGTCCAACAGCCAGTTACACAGTGAGGTGTTGAGCCCCAGCTGGACCAGTTTTTGTGCGAGCTGTTGGGGAATTATGGTGTTAAATGCTGAACTGAAGTCTATGAACAGCATTCGGACATATGAGTCTTTTTTGTCCAGATGTGTGAGTGCTGAGTGGAGTGCAGTGGAGATGGCGTCATCAGTCGAGCGGTTGGGCCGATACGCAAACTGAAAGGGGTCCAGGGAGGGGGGCAGGACAGACTTGATGTGTTGCATGACTAGTCGTTCAAAGCACTTCATGAGGATGGGAGTAAGTGCAACAGGACGGTAGTCATTAAAGCAGGAGGGAGATGGCTTTTTTTTTGGGACCGGAATGATGGTGGTGGCTTTGAAACAAGTCGGGACGACGGCCTGGTTGAGAGAAATATTGAAGATGTCTGTGAAGACATCAGTGAGTTCCACTGCACAGTCCCTCAGTACGCGACCAGGAATGTTGTCAGGACCCGGAGCTTTGCGTGCGTTGATCCTGCTGAGGGATCTCCTCACACTGTCTGGGGACAGAGTCATCACCTGGTCACCAGGAGGGGGTGGGGTCTTTTGTGCAGTGGTGCTGTTTTGCACTTCAAAGCGAGCGAAGAAGGTGTTCAGCTCGTTCAGCAGGGAGATGGTGCTGTCACAGGTCTGTGGTGGGGGCTTGTGATCTGTGATGGTCTGTATGCCCCGCCACAGGCTCCGTGTGTCTCTGCTGTCTTTGAAGTGGTGGGATATTCCCCTGGAGTACTGTCTCTTAGCCTCTCTGATGCCACGGGACAGGTTGGCCCTGGCCGTCTTCAGGCTCGCCTCATCTCCAGTTCTGAAGGCAACGTTGCGAGCTTTCAGCAGCCTGTAGACCTCCCCTGTCATCCATGGTTTTTGGTTGGCACGGACAGTGATGGTTTTAGTGACTGTTACATCCTCAGTGCATTTGTTGATGTAGGCTGTAACAGTCTCTGCGTACTCCTGGAGGTCGGTGGTGTTATTGTAGGTGGCAGCCTGCTTAAACATACTCCAGTCTGTGGTGTCAAAGCAGTACTGTAAAGCCTCTGAAGACCCTTCCGGCCACACTTGTATCTGCTTACGAACCGGTTTGGTGACTTTAACGAGTGGTCTGTAAGCAGGCATTAGCATGACAGTGATGTGGTCCGAGGCGCCGAGGTGGGGGAGGGGGAAAGCTTTGTAAGCTCCTTTCTGGGTGGTGTAAACAAAGTCCAGTGTGTTATTTCCCCGTGTTGGAAAGTCTATGTGTTGCTGTATTTTGGGAAACACACTCTTTAAGTCTGCATGATTGAAATCCCCAGCCACGATGAGAAAAGCATCAGGGTGGGCTGTCTGCTACTCACTGATGTGCTGGTACAGTTCATTCAGTGCCTCACTCCTGTTGTTGCCATTGGAGGAGGGAGGGATGTACACAGCACACAGCAGTATGGCTGTATATTCCCTCGGTAGATAGAACGGCCGGCACTTAATAACCATAAACTCCAACACTGGTGAGCAGTATTTGCAGACCGCAACAGCATCGCGGCACCAGGCGTCATTGATGTAAATACAAAGTCCGCCACCGCGGGTCTTACCTCCCGCGACAACAACTCTGTCAGCACGGTAGCATGTTAGCTGGTCGAGCTGAATGGCGCGGTCCGGGACACTGTCGCTGAGCCATGTTTCCGTGAACACAAAAACACAACAGTCCTTTACATTCCTCTGAGATGAACGTAGTAGTCGGATGTAGTCCAGTTTGTTGTCTAGTGAGCGTACGTTGGCCAGAACGATGGAGGGGATAGCGGGTTTGTGTGGGCTAGCCGCTAGCCTAGCTCGGATGCCTCCGCGCTTACCCCTCTTCTGCTTCCTCTCACGCCGTTTGAGGCGCCTCCATTGTGGGCGAGGTGCAGGAGTGGGGGTCGGTGATTGAGTAGGCCTCCGGAGCAGACTCAGATCATTCAGCTCTTCGGCGTCCGCGGAGTTTAACTTAAAAAGTTTGTTCCTGCCGATGTTGAGCAAAAATGTTCGGCTATACACGCGCTTAAAGACAGATAAACGCGACAAAGACGTACAAAAACACTGCGACTTACAGGACGAAAAACACGAAAACACCGTTTTGTCGGGAGAGAGAGAAGCCGCAGCGTGTGCACGCGCCGCCATCTTGGATCACATGACCAGCCCAAATTAGCTACTGTTAATTTTAGACTAGATACAGTAATTGGCCAGTTTAGACTAGCTAATGATCAGTTTGAAACAATGACCATTTTGTACTAGGTCATGACCACTAGTTAATTATCATTTTTGACTAGCTAATGACCATATTGGACTAGCTAATGGTCAAAGGTTTTCTTTGACAAGCTAATGGTTTATAAATTTATTATAGCTAGTAACATTTTGAACAAGCTAATGACAATCTTTAACCAATCAGTGACCATTTTGTACTAGTTCATGACCAACTAATCATTAGGCTAGGTAATGAGCATCTTGGACCAATCAATGACTCTTTTGGACTAGTTCATGACCAACTAATCATTAGACTAGCTAATGATCTTTTTTTTTTTTTTTTTAACTAATGACCAGCCCAAACTAGCTGATGATAATTTTAGACTAGCTACTGTTATTGTCATTGTAGACTAGCAAAACACCCAGCCATTTTAAACTAGTTTAGATTAGCTTATGACCAGTTATTTTAGACCGTCTAGAAACCAGTTATTCTGTTCCAAAGTGCACTACTATCTTAAACTGGATTTTCCAGCAGGGAGAACAACAACACGACAGAATAATTCATCTTATGGTTGTTTGGGTATTTCTGTCTCACGGGAAGGTGTTTGCAATAAGAAGTAAGACTTCCAAGTTGGAAATGCTGGTTACCTTGTACTGGTACACTAGGCCTTCTTTTTCAGTAAAAAGTTCAAGTAGAATCTTTGTGTTTTATCGCCTGGCATGCTCTCTTTTTCTCTTATTCGTTTGCTCTGTTCTTCTCAGGTGCAATCTATTTCGGGAAGAATTACCATAATAACACACGTCGCGCGAGACTGGCTGTCATTGTAATTGATATCTAGACGCGGCTGCTGGGCGGAGCCATTTGCATATAATCACTTTAACTGATATGATAATGAATGTGGTGGGCCTGATGCAAGCAGAAAGTCTCTCTGAAGACGGATGGCTATTTGAATTATACTCAATAAGTAATGTATTATCCCAGGAAGAGAGAGTCTTTCGGCACAGCCACACCTGGATAGATTTAACAAGGTCCACCTCACTTATATAAGCAGTCCGCTACATGTTTGTACATGTTTTCTCGTAACCTTAATTACTTGGCCTTGTTCTCCCAGATCTCTCTTGAGTGAGTTGTGTCCCATGTCCATGCAGCCACCTGGAGTTTGTTCTTTTATTTATGTGACTGCCAGTAAACTGGTGTAGTGCAGATGTTGGAAAGAAAAGGGGTTGTTATTCCTTCAGAGAAAAATTTAAAAACGTAAATGTTTGCTGACACACTCATACATGAAGACTAGTGGCAATTAAGGTGCTTACTTATAAATCAGAGATAATTAGGTACAGTTTGTATGTCGTTGGTGCAGGTTTCCCACAGAACTTAAATAAAACAAAACAACCAATGAAATATTTTCAGACACACATTGTATATTCTTTCTGGCTTTCATTTTTATAAAGGGGATAATCATGTTCCACAAGGGAAGGAAACCTAGACAGGTTTTGAATGGCATGAGGGTGAGTTAAAAATGGTTGAACAGTCTCTTTAAATGGAGGAAAATTTGGAAAATTACACTCAGCTAACACATTTCCCCCCTCTGGTGTCTGGTGGGATGCTAAAAGAGAAAAGGTGATACAGAGAGAACAGGTTAGAGAGTGGATCCAGAATAGGTTTGGACTCCGGTTGTAATGCAGTTCTCCAGCTCTCTGGCTACTCGCGAACTTGAGTTCATTTGTTGCTTGAACACACACTTCTTATAGCTGACCTCCAGTTAGCCTCAATTTCTGCTAACTGGCAGCACCAACAAGCTGAGAGCTCAAAAAAACTCCACTTTCAGAAAACAGCCTGAGGAAGTTTTTAAGAAATCTGTGCTTACAAATTCCATCTGTGCTGAATTACAGTTGATTACTGATACAGTTAATTACCATTAAAGGGCACCTATTATGCCCCTTTTTACACGATTATAGCACTTAAACATGGAAAAAGTCAGATTTTCATGATAGCAATGATGTCACCCTCATCTCATTCTAAAACTATATGATTTACTTTTTTCTTTGCCATGTGAAAAATTATATTTTTAAAATTATGGTCAGTGGGGTCCAAAACATGATTTTTATTTAGTTATTTTTTGTATTTTATATTTTTATGGGATGCCACCAAAACTGTTACACTGTAAGAAAAAAAAAATGTAGAAAAACATACCGGTAATTTTCTGCCAGAATATCATCTATTAAGTTTCGAGACATTTCCTTAACCCTAAAACACAACACAGTGCAATGCATTATTCAAAATACGGATAAAACACAGGAAAATCAATACGGAAAATTCCTTAACAATAATTCAGAACATTGTGCCCTATTTTTACTTAGACTTTTCTTAGAGTGTATCTTACACAGAAATCTTGGGAAAATGATGCAGTGCAACAAGACATGTAACTTCACTTAATGTATTTGTTGCATTTTTATGTGCACAAGTTAAATTTGTTATTAAGATTGTGTGAGGAAAAACAAAGATGTTCAATTTAGATACACTACAGCTCAAAAACTTTGGTTTTTGAAAGTCTCTTATACCCACAAAGGCTGCATTTATTTTTTATCAAAAATATAGTAAAAACAGTCATATTGTTTACAACAATTTAAAATAACTTTTCTGTATTAAAGGAGAAGTCCATTTCCAGAACAACAATTTACAGATAATGTACTCACCCCCTTGTCATCCAAGATGTTCATGTCTTTCTTTATTCAGTTGTAAAGAAATTGTGTTTTTTGAGGAAAACATTTCAGGATTTTTCTCCATATAATGGACTGCTATGGTGCCCCAAATTTGAACTACCAAAGTGCTGTTTAAATGTGGCTTCAAACGATCCCAAATGCGGTTGTAAAAGATCCCAGCCGAGGAAGAAAATTGTAAATTGTTGTTCTAGAAGTGGACTTTTAGAGCTGTAAAATGATTAGTCGCAATTAATCGATTCAAATAAAAGTTTATGTTTACATAGTATATGTGTGTGTACTGTATATATTTATTATGCATATATAAATACACACACACACACACACATATATATATATATTTAAAAAAAATGTATCTGTTGTACACTGTAAAAAACAATTTGTTGAGTGAACTTGAAACAATTGGTTACCCAGCTGCCTTAAAATTTTAAGTTCAGTCAACTCAAAAAAGTTTGAAACTTGAAATGTTGTACTAAGTGACAACTTAGATATTTGAGTTGAATCGACTGAAATTGCCCAGCTTTTAAGTTTAACAAACCAATTTTTTTGTTTAGTCAACTCAAATATCTAAGTTGTCACTTAGTACAATTTAACATTTCAAGTTGACTAAACTTATTTGAATGAACTGAACTTAAAATTTTAAGGCAGCAGGGTAACAAATTATTTTAAGTTGACTCAACAAATTATGTGTATGTATTTGTATGTAAACAAAATATAAATATAAATATTTTACATATAAATCTAACATATTTTTCTTTAATATATACATGCATGTGTGTGTGTGTGTGTGTGTGTGTGTGTGTGTGTGTATGCATAAATATACACAGTACACACACGTATAGTATATAAACACAAACATACATAAATGTAATTTATTCCTGTGATGGCAATGCTGATTTTTCAGTGTCACATGATCCTTCAGAAATCATTTGAATATGTTGATTTGGTGCATTTCTAGAAAAGACAAAGAAATGAGCAGGTATCTAACATTGTTAAACAACTGAGCAGAGAGATGTTCCTGCTGCTGGAATGATTGTTTTTCTCTCCTCCACCTTCTATCAATCCAGCACTCTGTAGTCAGCCGACATCTTCTCAGTACCTCCATTCTCTCAAAAAACAACAAAGACGTGCTGGTGTCATACGAGCGGAGGCGGGAGCACAACTGACTACAATTAGCCTAACAGAGAGAGAGCGCACATAAATGAGAATTAGAGACAGACTGTACAGAGAGAGAGAGAGAGAAAGCACAGGAACCATATAGAGTGAAAGGTCCAAGAATAAAAGAGTAAAGTAGATAAGAAGTGTAACAGGGTTGACGAAAGCGAGAGAGTGAGAAGGGGGATTAGAGGGAAGTCTGTAGATACGACACTAAGGAGGAACAGAGGATGATGAGCAGTGAGGAAGATGCTGAGCTGCGAGACAAAAGAGCAGAGAGAAGCGATAACGCGTGTAGAGAGAGAGACGGAGCTCTCTGAAGGATTGGGAAAAGGAAAACTGAGACTAAAGCTCAAAGTTAAATCTAAAATATGAAGCACAAGGAAGATTTAAAGTGAATATTTTTTCACAAATATGACAAACACAGCCTTTTATGTCGAGATAACATGGTGATTGTATTGAGTGGATGGGCTTAGCAAAATGGTGTATGTTTTTTTTTAGGTTGAGATCTTGTGTTTGTGCTGACACATCAGATTCCTTTCATTAGGAATATGTGTCACCAAAAATGTGTCTTGTGAGATTTTCTTTGATTTTTGTTTTTGTGGTGGAACTCAGTGGCAACTGGTTGAGTTGGAGAATAATTGATGAATTGAATTAATGCTTATGGGTAGGCTCAGAGAATCTTTTGATTTTTTTTTTTTTTTTTTGATTATTTATTTATTCAATTTCCTGTGCTAATTTTGGGGGACAACTTGGTGGAATTTATTTAAACAAGAGCAAACGTGTTAAATGAATCTGAGAGCAGGGTTGTATGGCATTCGGAATTTAATTGAGATCAAATTAAGATTTAAGGAAGTAAAAATAAAATGGAACAAAATTCCAGTCATTCATTTTAATTAATATGTATTTGTGATTTCTTTATAGTAGTTTTTATTAAGTTTTAATTGTATTATTTATTATTAAACTATGCTATAAAGCAGATGAATTAATGTAATGTACTGTATATCTAAATAATGTTATGTGTATGATAACGTAATTCGGACTAAGCTGTGTATTAAATATTTATTTAATATGTCTAAATATTAAATATTTTACTTTATTAAATATCATTTAATTCAATCTAATAAATTAAATATTGCTTTTAATTTACAGAATGCTTTAATTTACCCCACATTTTGCTGTTATGGTTGATTTTTTTTTTTAAGTTTAAAAGTTTTTTTTAAGTTTATCTGAAAAAACTAAGTTTTAACTTAGAGACATCAGATGGGGAAAAATGTCTTTGATATCATTGAATAAAATGAGTCAAAATTTATGAAAAATGAAATATATTATTAAAAAAGCTTCATATTAAATATTTATTATTTTTTTATATATTTTTTTGTGTAAATATTGTATATTTTACTTTTTATTAAATATCATTTAATTCTATTTAATAAATTAAATATTGCATTTACTGTCATTTTCCAGAATGCTTTATTTTACCCCACCTTTTACTGTCATGGTTTATTTTTATAAGTTCATCAGAAAGTTTAGAGACATCAGATGGGGAAATTTTGTTTTTGATATCATTAAATAAAATGAGTCAAAATTCATGAAACATTAAATATATTATTAAAAAAGCTAATGTATTATTTATTTCATTTGTTTTGTCTAAATATTACATATTTTACTTTTTATTAAATATAATTATATCTAATAAATTAACTATTGCTTTTATAAACCTTGTTGAAAGAAATGCTTTAAATTTTACTGTCATGGTTCATTTTTATACCTTCATCTGGAAAAAAAAAAATAAAAAAAAGCCGTTTTGGCTTAGTTTAGACACACCAGATGGGGAACACTTTTTAATATGATTGAATAAAATAAGTCAAAATTAATGAAAAAAATTAATACATTATTTAAAAACTTAGCTTTATATTAATTATCTATTATTTATTTAATCTAATTTGTCTTTTTGGCTTAGTCTAAAAAAATCAGATTGGAAAATGGTTTTGATATCATTGGATAAAATGAGTCAAAATTAATGAAAGAATTAATATATATTATTTGCTTGTTTTGTCTAAATATTAAATATTTTACTTTTTATTAAATATAATTTAATTATGTGTAATAAATTAACTACTGCAACCCCACATTCACTGTGATGGTTTAGTTCATCTGAAAAAAAGAACATTTTGTCTTAGATTACAGATATATGATGGAGAAAATTTGTTTTTGTTATCAGGGAATAAATAGACATAAAAATCAATCAAAATAAATGAGAAATTGCTTGAATTTTGCAGAAAAGTGTTCACTTTTATTGGGCAAAAACAATCAAATAAGTCAAAATGGTTAAAAAAAAAAAAATGTACGGGCAGCTGATGTGTAGCATGTTATGAATCACAGTTATTCTTATTCTGTGGAAATCTGCTGTTTTCCACAGACTTCTGTGCATGCTGAGTCCTTGTGGGTAAAAAAGTGAAGAAAAAAAGTGCAGAAACTTTTGATGACCATAGCTTTAAGCTAATCTCAAAGTCTAGCTTCACTGTCAGTGCTCCCTTCAGAATCGGAGCGTTGTTTGCGCTGGAGCCGAACAGCAGGACTCTCAGTGGAACCTCACTCAAACGCTCCCGACTGCCACTACAAATGACTTCTGGGAATCCTCCAGCGGGAGCTGTCTAAAGTGATCTGCTCAGACTGAAGCGCCACTAACGTGGGCGCACGTGAACTCGAGTGTGGAATTGTAATAATGCCATGCGTACAGCTCCAGACCGACAATAGCGAGACATTCGCTCGGAATAATGAGAAACATGTTCACGGAAGTATGCGCCCGTGTTTACGCTCACACACGCGAATACTCCGGGCCTTCGGCAGTGCCAGACAGAGATTTATGAGCTTTATATATCCATTGCAATGCTTTCCGTAATAAAACGTAGTTTCACAAAGAGAACAGCTGCATGTAGTCACCTTGCCGGGAGTTTCTGTCCATGTATAAAAAATGGCAGTGCTTTCTTATGGGATGGTGGGATGGTGACTTACAAAGACTTTCTTTTGCATTTGGGTTTTGTAGTCCAATATTAATTCATATTTCATCTGTGGAACATCGTTTACCTTATAGTTCACTATGGAATCAGTGGCTACTGTCAACTTTATCTTGTGTTTAGCAGAAGAAAGAAACTCATGCAGGTTTGGAACAAGTGGAGGATGAGTAAATGATGACAGAATTTTTGTTTTTGGGTGAACTATCCCTTTAAACTCAAGCAGCCAATGCTATTGTATTATTATTTTCATAAAAATGACATTGACTATTATTATTTTTATTACTATTATTATTTAGTTTGATTTCATTAAAATATTTTTGTAACAATTAAAATAATGTATTAAATATTTCTATTTTATTAAATCTAAACAATTAGTAATCATTTTTATAATAATCATTTATCTTAAAATATAATAAAATATAAGATTTGATTACAGGAATAATCATCCAGTCACAGTGACAAGGAGGCCCTTTTAAAAAATACAGAAATTTACATTGCTGTTTCATTCAGTTTTCTTGTTGAAAAGCATATTTTTTTAAAAGATATTGTAAAAATAATATTATTTTATTCTGTAGACTATTTTGTGGACAATATTTTACACATCTTTAGAATATTACATTTTTTTCTTAGGTTTTTTTTTTTTTTAACATTTTTGAAAGAAGCCTTTCATGCTCACAAAGGCTGCATTTATTTTATTAAAACATTTGTAAAACAGTATAGTGAAAATATTAGAATTTTAAATAACTATTTTATTATATTTTAATAGGTAATTTATTGGCAAAGTTGAATTTTAAGCAGCAATTACTAGTCTTCAGTTTCACATGATATTTCAGAAATTATTCCAGACAAAATCCAAGCAACATTTCTTATTATTATCAATGCACAGTTATGCTGCTCATTTATTTTTTTATGGAAACCATAACCCTTTTTTTTACCACAATTTTTTTCATTGGTGAATAGAAAACTTCGCTTAATATAAATATTTATTTTATTTTAGTTTTATTTTATTTTATTTTAATTCATTTTAGTATTTTTATATTTTTAAAATATTTTATTTATCCTGATTTTATTTTATTTTGTTAGAAATTTTATTTCATTTAATTACTTTTATGGGTTTTTTTATATTTGATTTATTTATTTATTCTTATTTATTTACTATTTTGTAATGACTGCTTATTGTTCACAAATCACTGCTGTTTCACTTCCGAGTTGATGTTCTTCAGTTTCACATGACCTTTTAGAAATTATTCCAGACAAATTCCAAAAAAATAAAAATAAATAAATAAAAAAACAACATTTCTTAGTATTATCAATATTTTATGGAATTAATATTTTTTAATATTAATATTTTTATTTAAACCATGACACTTTTTTGCAGGGTTTTTTTTTCATTGATGAATAGAAAACTCCATTTGGTATAAATCATTTGATTTAACTGAATTGAATTGAATTGAATTTAGTTTTATTTTATTTTTTGTTTTATTTACTATTTTATAACATTATAAATGTATTTCCTATGACTTATGATCAATTTAATGGGTATACTTTAATAAAAGTAAACCATAAAAGTAGGATTCATTGATGAATAGAAATGTCCATTAGGTATAAATCTGTTTAAAAGACTGTTTATTGTTCACAAATCACTGCAGTTTCACTTCCGAATTGATGTTCTTCAGTTTCACATGATCTTTTAGAAATTATTCCAGACAAATTCCAAGAAACAATACCTATTATTATCAATGCAAATGATTTCATTACAGGAATAATCATCCAAGGGGCCCTTTAATATATAATTTCACCACGGTTTTGCTGTTACGTCTCTCATAGCTTTTTTTTTTTCCCCAATCTCAGTGCGAACGTAACAAGCTAGAGGGAATGACGACTTGGCTTCACTGTTGAAGTGTGTTATTTTATTAAAAAAGGAGTACTTTATACTTTAAATCAATTTTTTTGCATTATTTATTCAGGTTTGTTTTAGTACTTTTGATTATTTTCTCATCCATATTTATTTAAGGAGGCATTGCCTCCTTTGGCTCCTCTGAGAAAACGCCCCTACACCTTATTTACTTAAAGAGAGTGAAGTACAAAGTCAAGTACAAGTTTTTTTTTTTTTAGATACCAATTTTCCATCTCATTTCATTCCATCAGGGGAAAAAAGTTTATACGTAAAACTAGCTTGGTTGTTCATAGCCTGTGGGCGAGTGCCATAATGGCTGCATCATTTTCATGTCGCTTGCTTGCTAATTTGCAGGTGCCCTCCGGAAGCAAGAGTGTCGTTGTTGAGTTTCGCAGGACATTACTGCAACTTCCCTGTGGACTTGCTGTATAACAGAGACAACCCAGTCAATCATGTCTAGTCCACTCTCTCTCTTTCTCCCCCTCCATTTAGATGGACATTGAAGTGATCTGGCAGGGTTTACCCTTGGACTAGTTGGGGTCATCATGTTTGGCCACGAACACACCCTGCTAGACATGGCTCAGAGACAAACAGCGCTGGATTTAGCTTTATACCAGCAGTTCTGTCCCCTATGTGCTCCCACACACCCCTCGAGAGAGGATGAAGCCTCAGTGGCCCTTGTCCAAATCCAGGGTCATTTTCCCTTTGACCTAAAAACATTCCCAGCCCTCATTAGAGCATCTCTTGAGGCATCTGTGGGACAGTTGTCTGCCACACTTGTGGCCCGTAGAGTGACCGGAGGACAAGATTTGAGCGATGACCTCCGACCAGACACCAGTGACTTTATGGGGTGATATGATGCAATGCAGTGTCAAGGTAATGACACCTCTCTCAAATTAATGTCTAAATAAGTCTAAATGTTCTGGAAAAAAAGATGATAAATACACTTGATAAATTATGTATATATGGTATAAAAGCTTATGAGCATATTAGAATGATTTCTGGAGGATCATGTGACTCTGAAGACTGCTGAAAATTCAGCTTTGCCAACAAAAGAATAAATTACATTTTAAAATATATTAAAATAGAAGATAGTTCTTTTAAATTGTAACAATATTGGACAGTATTACTGTTTTACTGTAATTTTCGTTAAATAAATGCAGCATAGAAATGAGAATAAGAGACACTTTACAAAAACACTAAATAATAATTATTATTTTTGACCGATAATTGCTTCTCATAGTTGCTTTTTTTTTGTTGTTTGTTGTTTTTGGGGCATAATTGTGACTTTATATCTCTATCTCTTATACTTACGGTATATTTTATCTCAAAGTTTTTTTTTTTTGTTTTGTTTTTTTTTTTGATTGGTTGATTACTTTTACTTTTTTAAATGTAATAGACCAGGCAAGTTTGTTTATATAGCACATTTTATACACAGTGGTAGTTCAAAGTGTTTTATGGGGAAAAAAAAAAAAAGTAATCATAAAAAGTTTAAAAAGAAATAATAATAATAATAAAAAAAAAAAACAATAAAAGTAAAAAGTAAAAAATGAAGAAAGCAATACATTTGTTATATAACGTAATTGGGATCAGTAAGATTTTTTATGTTTTTTTTAAGGAAGTCTGTGTTTGTTTGATCAAAAATACAGAAGAAACAGTAATATTGTGAAATATTATCGCAATATAAAATAGTGGTTTTCTATTTTAAGAAAACGTAAAATAGCATCATTTAGCATCATTACAGGCTTCAGTGTCACATGATCCTTCAGAAATCATTCTAATATATATATATATATATATATATATATATATATATATATATATATATTCTTTAATAATCGTGACTGTATCTTACAGTGTGACTTTTTCTTATTTTATTTCCAATTTTTTCTTTTTTTAAATTGATTATTTTTACTTTTTGTAAATGCAATAGGCAAGGCAAATGTATTTATATAGCACATTTTATACACAGCGGTAATTTAAAGTGCTTTGCAGAAAAAAATATCATACGTTTAATAAGAAATAAGAATAAAAAATAAAATAAAAGTAAGAAGTAAAAATGTAAGAAGATAATACATTTGTTATATAATTTGTAATGTAAACCTTACTGAATTGTGTTTAACAGAAGGTATATACACTGCTGTTCAAAAGTTTAGGATCAGTAAGAATTTTAATAATAATAATAAAAAAAAATTTCTGCTAAAAAAGTATTTTCTGCTTATCAAGGCTACATTTATTGGATTAAGAATACAGAAAAAAACAGTAATATTGTGAAATATTATTGCAATTTAAAATAGTGGTTTTCTATTTTAATATACTTTAAAATAGAATTTATTCCTGTGATGTAATGCTGAATTTTCAGCATCATTACTCCAGTCTTCCATGTCACATGATCCTTCAGAAAGCATTCTAATATGTTGATTTATTATCAATATTGGAAACCGTTGTGCTGCTTAAGATTCTTTTTGGAACCTGTAATACTTTTTCAGGATTCTTTGATGAATAAAAAGGTAAAAAGAAAGCGTTAATTAAAAATAGAAATCTTTTCTAATATTGTAAGTCTTTACTATCACTTTTTATCAATTTAACACATCCTTTCTGAATAAAAGTATTAATTGCTTTAAAAAAAAGAAAGTAAAAACCCCAAACATTTGAACGGTAGTGTATATAATTACAAAAGATTTCTATTTTAAATAAATACAGTCCTTTTTTTTTTCAATTGTATTTTTAATTGTAATAATATTTCACAATATTAATTTTTTCTGTATTTTTGATCAAATAAATGCAGCCTTGATGAGCAGAAGAGCCTTCTTAAAAAAACATTGAAAATCTTACTGATCTCAAACTTGTATATTTATTCAAGAAAATATTCAAGATGATATGTTTTTGAAAGCAAGTCTTAATTTTGATGTATTTTCTTCTCAAATAAATTTAAGGATGTTTGGATATTTTCACGAAAAAACAGGACTGAAATGTTGAGTAAGAAAATGATTTTTTTTGCGGCATAAGCCCCGATATCCCATCGTCAGCTAACACAATAAAACATGCTGATCGTCTAGCGGTAATTGAATTAGCCGTAGATCAACAGAGACAGATATGGGAACTTATTCCTCATTACGCTGCATTGCCTGCCTCAGCTGCCCCGGCCTATTTTTGACTTCAGAGGTGTTATAGAGTGGCTTCGTTATCTCTGGTGACGATTAGACTCAAAGATAACCAGGATTTATTGGCCCAATAAGGATAACAATTCATTACTAGACGCGAACTGTGGTAATCCTATTTCCACAGGCCGTAACAGGGTCTCAACACCCCCGCCCATCCTTCCCGCCACCGACGCCGTCGCCACCCAAACCGGCAACCGTCGGCACTACCTTAAAAAGTGGGAGAGAAATCCTTCAAAGTGAATTCCAGATGAAGCTTAAGGAAATCCCTACGTATCGAGCGTCGGTGTGAAATGAAGTACGGAAAAGACGGCGAGACTGGGACCTAGATGAGGATACACGCAAGCTCTTGTGTACCGCAGTGACACTGAGCTGCGGAGAGCAGTTTGCCTTCGTTTTAAGCGTAAGGCTTAACAGGCTCACCGGTTCAAAGACTTTGCCTTTAATGCTGCCGTCTGCCTGTTTGCCTGCTGCTCTTCTCCTTTCTCCCGCACATAGGCGTATTCACACTTGCTGCTTTTTACTTCTGCTCTGTTGTTCTCTGAACGTCAACCCACACTCAATCTCGCCGCAGCCATCTGCACATTTCAAAAAGAATAGCACTTAACGCTAGCTTGTATGGGTTGTTACATGATTACATGCGTTGAAAGCACAGGACGCTTATTATTCACGGAGGGAGGACGGCGTACGCACGGGCTGCAGACGTGAAGGCAATATCCTGTTCTCTTCTAGTCGGGCCACGTAGACTGCAGTGAGCCAATGATTTGATGTGGTATTCCTGCTGACATCCAAACAAAAGCTTTGTATTTAGCACGCAGTCTCGTAATAAGCACTTTCATGCCGTTGTCTAGAACAGGGGTTTTCAAACTGGGGTCTGGGGAAAAGTTCAGAGGAAAATTATGTTTAAAAAAAAAAAGTATCTTGCTGTTTTATTTAGTTTTCTTGTTGGAAATCATAATATGAAATATTTATAATATAATTATACTTATTTAAAAGGTAATTTATTTTGTAGTAAGGCTGAAACGATTCCTCGAGTAACTTGAATACAAAAAATCATCGAGGCAAATTATTTGCCTCGAAGCTTCGTTTAGTCCATTTTTTGTAACTAGACACGGAACACTGTGTTTCCCCACGGACTATTATTACTGACGCACGAACCGATAAACGCTGGACACATTTAAAACCGTAAATTAATGGTGGTCAGTTATGATGTCCCTAACTTGCTATGTTTTGTGAAGACTAAGTGCCATTTATGTTCATTGTCTCATTCCCTCTCTGTCACACACAGAAAGTTATAAAGTTAGTCAATATTAAACAAAGAGTGCCTCAGCATGATTACAAATGTGATACTGATTTTATGTAACAATTCATCAATAAATAAGAAGTTAATATTAGATCATTTTAGACAGTATATTGCCTGTTTTTGCTCTATTTCGCCAACAAATAACTATTCCAAACGCAGCCACAGCAGCTGTTTTGCGGTGGTGTTTCGTTCTTGAATGAATCACCCGTTAAATGATTCAGTTCAATCGCAATGACTCACTTACTTAACAGTGACTTACTGCCACCTACTGGCGGTATCTTCATTTTAAAAATACATGTAAATATCAGTTTTCAGTGTTTTGTTTAAAATAACAAAATATTATTTATGCATTTGTAACTGCAAGTTAAATGCATTCATGTCCCTTAGTTAAATGGTGTGTAAACAGGCCTAGATCTAAATGCCTCAATGTTATTTTTAATTGATATATTTGTATTTGCGTTTTGAATGTAATTTTGCAAATAAATGCATTAAATGGGTTTAGTTTTTATGGTTATTAATGTATGTAATTTAAACAATAAAAATGTTCATTTTTCTAAAAAGAAAACAAATTAGTTGTTTATTTTAAGAGAACTATCTCATTTTCTCTTGTATATTTAGTATTGCTCTTTAATAAAGAAAAATGACTTCTTATCCGATTACTCAATTAATCAATGGAATAATCGGTAGAATACTCGATTACAAAAATAATCAATAGCTACTGCCCTATTTTGTAGACAATATTTAGAACGCGTGTTTAGAATATTTAATTTAATTTAATCAAGTTTTGGGTTGGTGAGTTTTTTTTACATTTTGAAAGAAGTCTTTTATGCTCATCAAGGCTGCATTTTTTTTTATTAAAAATACAGTAAAACTGTAATATTGTGAAATATTAGAATTTTAATTTATTGACAGTTGAATTTTAAGCAGTAATTATCTTCATATCAATGCACATGTTGCTTAATGTTTTTATGGAAACCATAAAAGTAGGATTTGTTGATGTTTAGAAAATTCCATTAGGTATAAATCATGATTTATTATTATTATTTTTTAATATTTTATTTTATTTTATTTTCAATTTTTAAAAAAATATAAATGTATTTACTATGACTTATTATCAATTTAATGAGTATACTTTAATAAAAGTAAACCAAAAAGTAGGATTCAAAGTAGAAATTGCTATTAGGTATAAATCATTTTAATTTATTTTATTTTATTTTATTTTATTTTTTTATTATTATTATTATTTTTATTTTATTTACTATTTTCTAACATTATAAATGCATTCACTATGACTTATGATCAATTTAATGGGTATACTTTAATAAAAATAAACCATTAAAGTAGGATTCATTGATGAATAAAATTTCTGGTATAAATCCTATTTTATTTTATTTTATTTTATTTTGTATTTTTATGAAAAATAAATGTATGAAAAAAAAAATCTTCACAAACTTGTGAATGGTAGTGTACATGAAATATTAATAGGGTATCATCATATTCGGAGCCTGTGACATTTGCTCTGGAAGACAGGCTAACTTTGTATGTAATATATTACGACTGTTTATTGTTCGCAAATCACTGCAATTTCACCTTCCAGTTGATGTTTTTCTTCATTTTCATCTCAATGCTCCTAATTTTTAGAATTCAATTTCTCCCCCTCAGCAATAATGAGGAGTAAAAAGCTCTTCAAAAAAAGCATATTTCACAAAAATAGCCAAGTTCACATTTTCTTCTGGCTGCTAGCGCCTAGTTAGCCGCTCCCCATCCAAAGCCTGCCGTCTTAGCAAGATTCATATCATGATAAGCTAATAAAACGTATCCTCAAAATGTGTTAAAACAGGAAGCTTATCCCGCTAAAAGCTATGTCGAAGAAAACATTCTTGGCACTTTGTAGCTTAAAGTGGGATGTAGAAGGGGAAAAAACATTATGCTTGAGGGATTGTGGGAAATACTCGAGGTTGTTAGAAATGACTCTCCTCTTATATGCGAGCTCTTCAATGACCCTATTACCATATCCATGGCGAAGAGCTATTGTCAGTATAGGACACAATCACGCTTTCACATATGGAGTTCAAATTAAACCGCTCCATCTCAAGCCTCTGGGAGCGCTGAAGTCATCATCAGCCTGTTTGTGGTCTGACAAGTCAACTCTAGCTTCCATGAAAGGTTCTCGTGACATTTTAAATGTCGGCTGTTCTGAGCTAGACCTTTTAGAGTAACAAATACCTTCATCATGTCGTAATATGCTTGGGTTTCTATCTCCGTGCAGGTTCAGACATTTGATTCTCGCTTGCGTTCTGTCATCATAACAGAAATGATGAGTTGAAATCTCGGTTTGGTACAGTGAGAGTGGGTTATACATTTGCATTTGTAGATATCTGTGTTGGTGAGTGAATAACTCAAAAGTTGTGATTAACTAACTGGATTTCCAGTAGAATGACAGTAGTTGATTATGTTGTGGTGTGTTAAAGTGTGTTAAAATGCGTTTTTATACCAGGTTAATATGCAGAAACAATAAAAAAGTCATTTGTTGGGTGATTTCCCTGAAAAAATTGTAAAAACTGTGGCTCTGTGGAGCTTTTAGAACAGTTGAGAGTTCCGACCAGCTCAGCATAGCAACACTGGCTCAGCCAATGGAGTGAGTTTGGGGCGGGGCTATGTGTTTGACTGACCAATGGCAGATGGGGAGTGTTTTGGAAATCTGTTTGAAAACAATCAGCTTGTTTGGTGGCACAGAAATGCACGGTAGCTTCACTATAGTTTGCATCTTTTTGTCACTGGCTTTACTTGAACTACTAAATTACGAGTAGCTTGTAGTTTTGTAAAGCTGTCTGCTAGTGTGAAAGATGAGACAAACTGGAGTTTGGGTTAGAGCTTCACTCTCACACGTTGTCTGTTCTGTTCTATTCATGTTAGTTGGTTGACTATAATGTGGAGTGAAGCCGCAGCAAATTTTCTGTCTCAGTGAGTAGTTTTCAAAAAACAGTGCGTTGATGAAGCCAAGCTGCCATGATTGATGTGCCAAGTGTCTCTCATCCATTTTTAGTGAGATGGAGAGTGTGTGTGGGGCAGGGGGAGATAAAACACACAGAGAGAGATGGAGGGAATATTGAAGAAAGAGTTTATGTCTGTCTGATTTTGCATGTGGATTAAAACTCAGAAAATCTCTAAAGACTTCGGGTGGTGACAAAATTTCAAATCCAGCCAGTTGGCTTGTTATTAAAAGAAATGTCAAACTACAGTATATAGTTTTAAAAATTAAGACATTCAGACATCCAGTTGACTAATCTTTCTTAAAGATGAGGCAGATAATGGAGAGACTTCTTTTACGATTTTTTTAATTAGTGTTAATGCATAAGTCTTTCTTTTTTTATCAAGTGCTATACTCACCAAGAAAGAAAACTATTGATAAACACATAATAACAGTAATGTTTCAAGTGATCAAGCTCTTTAAAGTCAGGTGGTTTCTGATTGGGTGTCAAAACATTCTAAAAGTGATTTCAACTATGTCCCTCATCTATTATCGTTTTGGCTGTGGTGTTGACTTACCTATTCTCAAATAATTAGAATGATTATTAAAACTTCAGTTATTTCTAAGTAAGAGGGACAAAATGCATGTTATTTTTTATTTAGTACTGACCTGAATAAGATATTTTACATAAAAGACGTTTACGTATAGTCCACAAGAGTAAATAATAGTTGAATTTATGAAAATGACCTCGTTCAAAAGTTTACATACGCTTGTTAATAACATTGTTAATACTGTGTTGTTACCTAAATGATCCACAGCTGTTTTTTATTTTTTTTTTTTTGTTAAAAGTTGCTCATAAGTCCCTTGTTGAACAGTTAAACTGCCCACTGTTAATCAGAAAAATCCACAAACTCTTTGGTTTTTCAACATTTTTATGCATTTGAACCCTTTCCAACAATGACTGTATGATTTTGAGATCCATCTTTTCACACTGAGGACAACTGAAGGACACATATGCAACTTTTATAGAAGGTTCAAACGCTCACTGATGCTCCAGAAGGAAACAAAATGCATTAAGAGCCAGGGGGTAAAACCTTTTGAATTTGAAGATCAGGGTAAATGTAACTTATTTTGTCTTCTGGGAAACATGTAAATATCTTTCCTAGCTTCTGAAGGGCAGTACTAAATTAAAAATGTATATATATTTAGGCAAAATAAGAAAAATGTCCACATCTTCATTCTTTTCAAAAGTTTTCACACCCCATCTCTCAATGCATCTCAAAGCATCAGTGAGCATTTGAACCGTCTGTAATAGCTGCACATGAGCCCCTCAGTTGTCGTCAGTGTGAAAAGATGGATCTCAAAATCATTCATTGTCAGACAGTCATTGTTGGAAAGCGTTCAAATACACAAGAATGCTGAAAAGAATTTGTGGGACTTGAAGGATTTTTCTGAAGAGCAGCGGACAGTTTAACTGGTCAGGGCAAACAAGGAACTCATGAACAACTATCACTAAACAAAAAAATCACAACTGTGGATCATTCAGGTAACAACACTGTGTTAGGAATCAAGCATATTTAAACTTTTGAACAGGGTTATTTTTTATAAACTCAACTATTATTTTCTCTTGTGGACTATATGTAAACATCTTTTATATGAAATATCTTATTCAGGTCAGTACTAAATAAAAAATAACATGCATTTTGTATGATCCCTCTTATTTTAGTGAAAATAATTAACATTTTGCAGATTCTGCAAGGTGTATGTAAAGTTTTGACCTCAACTGTAGATGTATCTTGAATGTAAGTACATTTTGTCTTATAGCACTGGGAGTTTTGTTTATAATTAAAATAAGCGATTAAAAAATCATTGTCCTGAGACCAAAAAATACGTATTTTATGAAAACACGTTTTAATATTTTATGCAGTGTTGCTTCATAGGTAAACTGATCTTGTTTCAAGGATTTTTAGTTGTTTAATTTGGAAAATAAGACAAAATGCTCATTAGGAAAAGGATTTTTTTTGTTAATAATTAAGCTAGGTTAATATGACCTCGACCAGACGTGTTTCTCAGGGGGCGTTCATATAATACGCCATCTTGCATTCAAAATGAGGGACAGAATGCAAGGATATGGATTTTATGTTCGAAAAGTTAGACTCTTAATTGCATAACTCTCAAATGCTGAAGTACTGCTGTAAATGTGCCAGAGACGTCTGTGTATAACTGTAGGTGGTGCGTTAAAATGAAATTCAACTTTCCAAAAGTGTTTCACCATTAAACAGCTAAATAATACTAATGCTAATTACTAATTAGAGCACTGGCACTAAACATGTTGAAATGCAAGAAGATAATGAGAATAAAATCTAGGTTAAATTAGTCAACTTTCAGTTGTAGTTAGTTGCTGATTGACATCCCTACATAATAGCATTTCAAGACCCAGAATTTCTTTGGCAGCGTAACCGTTTTTCCCTTTTGTCTCGTTTTCTTTGGAGAGCAGAATCGTAGTCAGGTAAATGTCAAGGTCTCAGACACAAAACTGCAACAACACCCTCCTCTGGTATGCCCTTGAAATGAGCCGCTTAACCACGGCTATGGAAAGAAAACATCTCAGTGTTTTGACTACATGGTACGTTTGCAGTTTGAACGACAGAAGTGTGAAGCTTAGGTGCTTTTTGCTCCACTGTTTGTGTAAACTGAGGTCTCTCGGTTCTTGTTTCAGTAGAGGTTGAATCTAGTTAAAACATCCAGTGACACAGACAAATCCCATCATGCACTTGCATTTGAAAGCGATGGAACGCATGTCGCCGGAGCACGGTTGCTTATGGTAATGTCGGCGCATTATAGGTGCCGTGAGACTTGGTAACAGCACACTGAATTGTGGGATTTCGGTGACCCAATTATTTCGTTGCGCTGTGGGCGCCGAAGTAACTCAATATTATATGCTCAAGCAAACCAGGAGGAGAAAAAAAAATCTATAAATCACATTCCAGTGCATTTTGCATAAACCCACACTTTTCTAATAGAATATGTATGAGAGTCGAGCTCCATTGGAAAATGAAACCTGCATCTAATCGTCTGCCCAAGTTATTTCCTGCTTCAATATTAGCCAGCTTCTTATCTAGTCCAAGGCCTGGCGTGAGAGGATATGCTCTGCTTTCCCTCACTCTTTTTCCCTTCCTTTGCCCCCTCTTTCTCTCTCTTTTTTCCCTGTGTTCCTCTCACTCACTCTTTCCCTTGATCTCTCTCCTTCTGTCTTTCCTCCATCTCATTCTCTCTTTCTCTCCTCCATCTGGCTCTTTACCATCTAAGAGGGAACAGAAAAGGCCTGAGCTCCTGAAAGCCTCCTGTGAGGCACAATCTGCCCAGTTCCTGCTAAAAAGTGACCAGTTTGGAGCATCATGAATTCAGTCTGGTCTAGACAGCCTTTTGTTGGTTAGCGGTGTTTGGTGCTGTTCTAGATGGTGGACCAGCAGTTTTTTGTTAAGCTGGCTGTCAAAAGAACTACTAAAAAAACAAGAAAAATAATTCAGTATGTATTTTCTGAAACATCTAGACAGATCTAAATAATGTCCATATTTCTGGCTTTTTCACAGGCCTAGATGAAGTGTTATGTTTGCATTCACGTTGAGAAAAAAGGCTACACTAAAACAAATTAATTTTATTGATTATTTCAAAGCTTGTACGCGGAAAGCAAAATGGCGTCTGAGTAAAGGGGTTCAGAGCAGAGGTGATGTTCTGTTGATTTATCGTCCCTTCATAATGATAAGTGAAGGTGCTTGTGTATGGTTTTGCTGACAGCGGTGAATTACTTATGGACTGAATACTGCTGTAGTTTTTTCCCCCAGAGGCCCTCTCTCTGGGAGGCTGTATATCATGGCATATAAACCTTTGTCCAGATTCTCTTAAACCTCACCTAAATCCCAGTGTCCCCTCTTTGCTTTTAGGAGTTTTCCATTCAATGTAAATGTATGTTTCAGTTCCATTTGTCATTTACAGTTTTTGAATTAAAGGCAAACGAAACATCATTTTACCATTTACCTTGCATAGTAGGTGTTTCATGGTCCTCAAAATATTAAACGAAACCTTATGCTAGATGATAAAGTGTTTAAAGGAATAGTTCATTCAAAATTAAAATTCCTCATGATTGACTCACCCTCAAGCTATCCCAGGTGTATATGACTTTCTTCTTTCAGACGAGTACAATCTGAGTTATATTAAAAATGTCCTGGCTTTTCCAAGCTTTAAAATGGCAGTGAATGGGTGCTGAGTTTTTGAAGTTCCATAAAGTGCATCCATCCATCATGAAAAGTGCTCCACACATCTCTGGGGGGGTTAATAAAGGCCTTCTGAAGCAAATCGATGCATTGTGTAAGAACAATATCCGTATTTAAAACTTTATAAACCGAAATCTCTAGTTTGCGCTAAAGGTCATTGCACACTGAGTCCGAAATTCCTGTCCGAAATTTTCTCATGTAAAAAATAAATACCTCACATTGTGTCAATCACGTTTACACACTGCCTCTGAAACTTTTGTCATAAAAAAAGTTCAGATCAGGTTAGATTTTCTGCGTTTCGCAGAATCCATAGCAAGCATTTTTGTTAGGAAAGGATGACAAATACAAAAAACTTCGGACTCGGTGTGCAGTGACCTTAACTGTCATACATGTGTTCCAGCGGATAACGTAGGACGTAGGCATAGCGTAAGCTCCGGTGTGAAATGACGAAATCAGAAGTGAAGTGAAGAGAGCAAAACAAAACACCGGTCACAAATGAGAAATACAAAACGAGGACTTGTAAAGAAAAATGTTTTAGAATTTCAATGCCAAGAGGAGACTGATTTTCCTTTGCTGTGAATAGGGCTGCCTTTGACTAAAGATTTTTCTGGTCGACTATTAGTCGTTCATGTTAAGTATTAGTCCACTATTTATTAATAAACCATATAAATCATAATAATGAGTCTTTAATTGCTTCCATAGCCTAATAAGCGCTCAAACGCATGCAAAAAATGCTTGTGACAGTGCACCTGCAAATATAATAATTATGAATGTGTTAGAGGAAAACTGAAAGACTGCTTTAACGTTTTAATAAATTGATAAATTAGTGCTTTCTTTGTTTTCAGCTTAAGAGATGAAGTCGGCGACACTGACTCGTCATCACCGTTGTAGTGATGCGTCTGTACGCATGTTTCATATGGATTACATAATCAGAGAATATTTGTTTTCTATTTGAATTGGTTCATTTAGAAATAGACATTTTACTCTGTAGAGATACATTTTTTCACGTCTGTATGGCAAGTATACGAGGAGTTTCAGAGTTTCGCGCTCAAGTTCACAGAGACTGAGACAGCAGAAAGCGCATCATGTTTGCTTTCGTTATTTTACAAAAGCGCAGCGTTTTGTTGTTACTGTGAGTGTCCACAAATAAACGTAGAGTCTTTACAGATTCAAAAGATGTATTACTCTTATCTGTATTACCAAAAATGATGGAGTATTTTAAGAGCAAGTGACCGCAAACATTTGCACAATTTCAATAGCACACATTTTTTAAAGTTAACATTAGGTTGAGCGGCCATGTAAAGTTGCTACTACATATATTTTTCAGATGAAAAGCCATATTTGAGGTCGATGAATGATAAGTGAGTGTTGGGATGTCCTGCCTGATGTACTATGTTACCACATAGACCAGCCGTTAATGATCTGTCCGTCATGGACTACGTCACTTTGCTTACGACAGTTAGCAGAAGCTAGAGGAAAGGAAAAGGAAATGTGACATGTGGCCAAGTATGGTGACCCATACTTGGAATTTGTGCTCTGCATTTAACCCATCCAAGTGCACACACACAGTAGTGAGTAGTGCCATATTGCTATCGCTTCGGTGCCTGGGGAGCAGTTAGGGGTTCGGTGCCTTGCTCAAGGTACTCACCTCAGTTGTGGTATTGAGGGTGGAGAGAGCGCTGGTTATTCACTCTCCCCACCTTCAATCCCTGCCGGACCTGGGACTCGAACCCGCAATCTTTTGGTTACAAGCCCAACCCCCTAACCATTAGGCCACGGCTGCCCCCTCCAGCCAGCGATTACAGCTTATAAAGTTTTAAATATGGATTTTTCTTATACAAATGTATAGATTCACTTCAGAAGGCCTTTATTAACCCCTCGGAGCCGTGTGAAGTACTTTTTATGATAGATGGATACACTTTCTTGGATTTCAAAATTTCAACACCCATTTACTGACATTATAAAGTCTAAAAGAGCCAGGACATTTTTCATTATAACTCTAATTGTATTTGTCTGAAAGAAGAAAGTCTTATACATCTAGGATGTCTTGAAAGTGAGTGGAGTATTTCATTTTTGGGTGAACTGTCCCTTTAATTTGTGTCGAACTTTTCTTAATGCAGCATCTTAAAGGAGACCTGCATCCGTAGCGTTTACAACAATACCTGTTTTGTGCTCGGCTAACTTTGATCTCATTCTTTCAGCGATGATGGAGAGGTTACTGTTGGTGTTTCATGCTTTGTGTTGCAGTGTTTTGCCATTTGACACCCTAACAGAGGGAGATGCTTTTCATAGAGAGCTTTGTGTAGCCCGCGATGCCCAGACTTCCCTAATTAATTCCCATGGGGCTTCCATGGTCTCCGGCAGTATGTGGTGAGCAGAATCGTGCAAGAATGAAGAAAGAGAAAGAGAGAGAGAGTGTGTTCCCTCAGTTTCATTTAATTACTTTTCTACGTGTGTTTACTGTAAGTGATGGGGAAGTGTCAGCCTGGACCTGTGAGAATTGAACTGACTGTCTATCCAAAAATTTTCATAATGTCATCATTTACTCACTGTCATGTCAGTGCAATCATGTATTACTGTGGAACACAAATAAGGTTTTCATAGGAGAAAGTAAGTCATACGACATGAGGCTGAGCAAATGATGACAGAATATTCATTTCTTTGGTTAAGTATTCCTGTTAGATGCAGAATTTTTAGTTTGATCTCTTGGCAGCATGTGGATCACATCACTAGACAGATCTGTAGCTCAGAAAGATCCACAAATCTTTCACCATGCTTACAGTGCATAAGAAAACATCAATTGAAACACCTGCAAAGCATCAGAGGCAGAGCAAATTTCACTTTCATCAGTATTTTTGTCATTTCAACATACTCTAAACAACATAAATTTACCTGAATAGCTACGCTGTAAAGATGTAAGACTTGTTTTCAGAGAATTAATCTTGAGGTATATTTCTTACCCCATTGGCATTGATTTTCCTCCTTGTTTTAAGCATAAACATCAACAAATGTATTCAGATTTATGTATAAAACAAGCAAAAACCTGTTTGCCAATGGTAAAAGAAAATTACATTCACTCTATATGTATTACATCTAATGTAAAACAAGTCTTACATCTTTACACAGTTTTGCTTCTAAACTAAATTGACCTTGCTGGCTGTTTAGATGTTTTTTAATAGAAAGTAAAGATGAAAATACTTTTTTGCCCATTTTAAAAGGCCATTCACGCCAGGAAAAAAAAAAAAAAAGTTTTAATATAATCTTTCAAATTCTATGAGTATAGGGAAGTGTACATCACCACTATAACAATAATGACACAGAGGCACAATATCAGAATATCTGAAATTATTATCAGAATGTTCTTTTCAGACAATAATGATTAAAACATGCTCATGAGAATTGAAAGAGCTTGTGCATTTACAGCTGACATAACTTATAATAAACCAAAGTGTGCATTGATGTGGACGCTAATATAGTTATGTGTTATAGTTATTGTTTTTGGTAATAATACATTTGTATGTACAGTATTAGTATGTATTACATACATACACTTTATACATCTCACGAAAGATGATTAAGACTGTTTTTTAATATTTAGAATAACATGCATTTGTGGTTGTACCAAGGAAGCAAATAACATTAATTT
The DNA here is from genome assembly GCA_036247105.1 of Cirrhinus mrigala. Lineage (NCBI taxonomy): Eukaryota > Metazoa > Chordata > Actinopteri > Cypriniformes > Cyprinidae > Cirrhinus > Cirrhinus mrigala. Next base: position 12,880,367 of record CM070022.1, read on the forward strand.
TGAAGCCAAGTTGACTTGAAAGCACACTTCTGGTCACACATATTCCCCATTAAAGGAGAAGTTCACTTCCAGAACAAAAATTTACAGATAATTTACTCACCCCCTTGTCATCCAAGATGTTCGTCTCTTTCTTTCTTAAGTCGTAAAGAAATTATGTTTCTTGAGAAAAACATTTCAGGAATGTTCTCCACATAGTGAACTTCTATGCAAGTTTGAACTCCCAAAATGTAGTTTAAATGAAGCTTCAAAGGGTTCTAAATGATCCCAGCTATTATCGGTTGAAATTATCGGTTATTTTCTAAAAAAAAAAAAAAAAAAAAAAAAAAAAAAAACTATTTTAATGTCAAATGCTCGTCTTTTCTAGCTCTGCGATGCGCATACATATAGTCCACTATATGGAGAAAAATCCTGAACAGTTTTCCTCAAGAAACATAATTTTTTTACGACTTAAGAAAGAAAGACACAAATATCTTGGATGACAAGGGGTGAGTAAATTATCTGTAAATTTTTGTTCTGGAAGTGAACTTCTCTTTTAACATACAGGAGTTATTGTCTGTTTATTTATGACTTTTAAGTTGATTTAGTGAGGTAAACTAAACAACGCGACACGTTTCTTTTGTTCCACATCCTATATTTTATGAGTCACGGTCTCAACCCGTTTGTCTGGTCTCCAGCCCGGGCTCAAGGCTGAGAGCGCGCAGCCCTGTCAGAATGATGAGTGTGTCTAATTGAGACGGAGCACTGCTGGCTGAGCCGAGGGATTGACAGTTAATCACAGCCACGTTAAACTCTTCAGCACACCAAGAACGCCTCCTCCTGCGCCGGCTCGTCTCTCCCGCTCACCTCCGCACCCCACGATTCGCGGCCCACCGCTATCTGCGCAAGATTTATGTCATCTTCGCGACAGCTCGTTCCTGGCATCCATCCATCAGGGTATAAAAGCCCCTCCGGTGGTGTTTTGGATACCAGCCCGCACGCTCAAACCACGTCAGTGCCAGAAACAGACACGCCGGCTTTGCATCTCACGTACACACCCACACTTTAAAAGCCTTCAATCGCTCCTTTGGTTCGCTATTATCAAATGTGCCAAAAATAGGAAATAAATCACGGCGCTCAAGGGTTCAGTTTCTGCAGGACACTTTTAAACCCCTAAAATGCCACCTACCTTATGCTGGAATGCTTTTCTGAGTCTTGGAAGGATTATTATTGTGGGTGAATGACAGCTCTATGGTTGAAGAGGTCTGGTTTTAATTGCTGACTGAAAACTAGGGAGACAGAAACACAGCAAGCGCACTAAAACTACTTTTAAATGATGTGTGCCTCCACCCTTTGTCATTTTATTTTCCCTCTCAGAGGCATAGGCGAGAGAGGAAACAGCAGCCGGCTGTGTTAAAGGCTGCTTCTTGTTGAATGCCTTATTACGCTGATTTATCACTATCGATTTTAATTCCGCCAATAGTTGCCTCAAGCTACATAATTAAAATACTGCATTGCCGAGCCTCCGTGGAGTCCCTCAAGACTGCAGATAACTTGTAAATTTGTGTTTTTTCCTTCAATAAATAATGCCTAGTGTGCATTCACAGGCCTGAAAGGGCAAAAAAAGGGTTGGCCATTGGAACGGAACCGTGGGTTAGCTGGCGCAGTGAAACATGTCCCATGACTTCAGGACCTGGAGCTTATATTTAGCACCTGGAGTGTCAGCGGTGCTGTTGATGTCAGCCCAGATTTCGGCCATCCTTTTGCTTCCGGGCCCCAAGAGCTCTGGGAAATGTGCACTTGGGAGACCACTGTCGGAGCACGGATATGAGAGGGTCAGCAAAAAAAAAAAGTTCTGACACACTCCCTGCAGTGCTATTTCCCTCATGGGTACGAATGAACCGCTGCCCCAAATAGGGAGGATGAAGCTGGGGAGTTTGCAAACGGTAACAAAGCTCCTCCGCTTTTCGCATCTCTTCCTCGCCTACCATAGCGCTACAGCAGCAAAACGAGCTGTTATTTGAAAGGTGAAGCTTGTCATTGCTACATCAGGTAGAACTGGACACTGCATCTCATGTTCTATTGGTCAGTTAAACAGGTAGCCCCGCCCCAAACTCATACCATTGTATGAGTCAGTGTTGCCGTACTGAGCTGGGCGGAAGGTGCAAACAAACAGAAATGCTATTAAAACGCCGGTTACATCTTATTTTAATCTTATACATTCAAGTACTGATTAATAGGGATGTAACGATATCAAAATCGCAATAATATCGTAATATGAAGTCCATGATACAATATTTATTGTGATATTAAAAAAGACAAAGAATTGGGAAAAAAATGAAAAATTTGTACATTTTAAAGTTAAAGGAGAAGTCCGCTTCCAAGATTCACATATAATGCACTCACCCCCTTGTCATCCAAGATGTTCCTGTCTTTCTTTCTTCAGTCGTAAAGAAATTATGTTTTTTGAGGAAAACATTTCAGGATTTTTCTCCATATAATGGACTGCTACGGTGCCCCGATTTTGAACTTCCAAAATGCAGTTTAAATGTGGCTTCAAACGATCCCAAATGCGGTTGTAAACAATCCCAGCCAAGAAAGAAGGGTCTTATCTAGCATAACAATCGGTTATTTTCATAAAAATAACACAATTTATATACTTTTTATTGTCAAATGCTTGTCTTGTCTTACTCTGCCCGGACTGTTTTTTTCCGGTTCATGACAGTTAGAGTGTGTCGAAAAACTCTTTGAAGTTGAGGGGGAACATGAGATGGGAGTTTTTCGACATACCCTAACTGTCATGAACCAGAAAAAACAGTCCAGGCAGAGTAAGACAAGACGAGCGTTTGACATTAAATTGTATTATTTTAATGTGTAACAAGGACACTGTAAAATAAAGTGTTACTAAAATGCCTTATTTACTGTATAGTTGCGGTCCTCAAATTTGTTTGGCTGAGCATCGCTCCAAGAGTGCTAATATACAATCTGAGGAAGTGTCAAAAAGTAACTGTACTTTAGTACCAAGTCGATACTTGACTTTAAAAAAACGTAAGGTTTCCAAGCTTTCCGCAGTAATGGTAGCACCGGGTTGATCTGGTACTTGCTGATTGGTGGCTGCTGTATTTGTATGCTTGCTCTGTGAAGAGCATCAGAGGTTTCTATTTACTTGTGTTTCTTTGTTATTTTATTACTTTCATTTGATCCATTTAATGCAATATTTACATAATTTAACGATAGTTGAAGACTACATGCCGATGTTTTAATGTTTTGCAAAAGTTAATGTAATACATAGTTCTGTCATGAAACTCTAGATGGCACAAGACGATAAGTTCAAACTCAATTCAACATAATAGCAATTCCATTGCAGGTTTGTGCAATACTTTTGCAGTATTTTATAAATGTCGATTAAAAAACTATTATGAAATGTGATGGCATTTTCATTAACCAATGTTATGCAACTAAAACAAAATTTTTCCTCTCGCGATACGTCATGATGTTGGTAGGTTTATGTAAATCGCAGCCACCTCACAAGCTATTATTTTTTTAATCACAGGAAACATAGACGAATATGTTTCTTGGAGGTTATAGTACATTATAGAATGTTCATGTGACTTTTACATACGCCAAGTAAGCTGTAAATGCGAAAAAATGGTTTCCATTGCAGTTTGCAAAATATTCCTTTTTCGAATTGCCTGAAAACCCACCTCATGCAAGCGTTAAAACATTTTTGCAATATATGGGAGTTTATGCAAAATTGATGTGTTTCCATTGGGCGTATTTTGAATTCACTATTTCAATTTGCGCAATTTGAAGGGTAATGGAAATGCAGCTGCAGACATCATTATTCTCATGGCATTACCTGATTGGTTTCTTTTTGTATCAGCAACCAATGAGCTTGCTGATCAACATTCAAATACTTGGCTAGTGGTTGCTGTAGCTGTTGCAGTGCACATCAGAACCCCTCTACCTTCCCCAGCTCCACCTGTATAGATCTGCTACAGGGTGATTACATGTATGTTATACACAGAGGTTATTTCTTATATGTTATATGTGTAGCAGCAGTATTTCCTACAGTACATGTTCACAGCAATGGATGTATTGGCAGTAGCAAGTCTTGAGCAGCAGCGTAGCAGATCTATTCCACCAAGACCAAACACACTAACACTGGCATGTATATTACCATGCTTAACACGTTTTGTTGTCATGACAGAAATACTTTTATTGGTACAGAGAATCGTGGAAATTTACTGATATTGGTATGGACTGGAGCAAAAAAAGGCAATGTAACTAGCAGTATTATGTCTAAAATGTAAGTTACTCCATATTCATTTCTTGTTCACTGAACTGTTTCTGTATGTTTTTCGTTTCGCTTTCTGCTTCTTTCATTAGATCCGATAAAGGGGGTCTTTTGGTAATTGAATACAGGGGCTAGAGACGTACAAACACACTTATGTCCCTCAGACAGGGCGTGGACTGTGGGTCGTACACAACAGCCTCGCATCCGTCCCCCTCCCTTCGGACGCAAGCTGACTGGAGGACGTTTCGAAAGGTCACCGCATATAGACCATTTCGGCGAAGCATGTTTTTCCCCAGCGCCTTTGGCGACAGCTACCAATAAAGGCAGTGGCTCCTGATACGGGCTTATCTCCTCCCAGTTCCAGAGGGCACTGGCTACACTCGATCCAGCCACGCTTCAGCTGTTATTTACTCCTTATCGTGGATGTTTTTTTGTTTTGTCTTCCCTTTCTTTCTCCTCTAGCCTTTCAGAGAAGTTTCCCCTCTCTTTCTCCGCCTCACCTGGAGCTCTGTATGTTTTCTCGTCCCCTGAGAGGCCGGGGTAATTGCGGCCCACCCCTCTCATTGCCAGTTAAAGAGCTGGAGCTCTGCCAGTGGCTCCACCTGTGAAGCTGCGTGTTGTTTGGTTAAGGAGGTTTTGTTTGTCTCGAGAGGAACCGAGGGGCTGAATTGGATATATATTTACGAATTTCACCTGACTCCCTTTGAGGCGATACTTTTCAAGTCAAGTCTTCATTCTGTCATTGCTTGCTCTCAAGCAGGAAATTCATTTTTAATATTCTTCTGCTAACAGTTTAATAAAGGAAAACGGTGCCAAACACTTTTCAAATTTGCTCTGAGATGTTTGCCTGGTTATATAATAGGACAAACAGCAATTAATTCTTTTTCAGTCATTTACAGTAGGATAACAGTCAGATAACTAGAGAATTTTTCATAGAGGAAAAAGTTGTCCACAAAATAAAGTCTACAAAAGAAGAGCCAGCTTTTTTTTTCTTTATTTAGACAGTAATATTTGATTCTCTCATGGAGATTTAAACTGTGTACTAAGTTTCATCCATCCATTGATAATAGTTTATCCAATATAATTATTTATATTTATATTATTTATAGTATATGTGACCAGTTACTTAAGAAGAAGATCCTTATGTACAAAAATACTGCTATTTATTTATTTATTTATTTAAATTAAATACATTTATATTTTAAAACATAAAATTATTTAAATAAATACAATGAGTAATTTAGGTAATTTATTACTGTAATTTATTATTTTAACTGTGTCACTTCAACAAAGGATATTTTATTTATTTATTTATTTGCATAGTTATTAAATATAATTATATATTTATTAAAGGAATTACATTTATAATTTAAAATATGAATTATCTAATTAAAAATAATTAAATATAATTAGTAGTTTAAGTAATTTATTATTTTTGCTTTATTTGATCAGGCAAGTCACTTAAAATCAAAATCCATATTTACAGGGATATTTTATTTATTTATTTGCATAGTTGTTAAATATGATATATTTATTAAAGGAATTACATTTATAATTCAAAATATCATTTTATTTAATTAAAAATAATTAAATATAATTAGTAATTTTAGTAATTTATTATTTTTGCTTTATTTGTTCAGGAAATAACAAAATCTTTATCTACAAGGATATTTTATTTTATTTATTTATTTATTTTTTTTACATACATACATACATAGTTATTAAATATAATTATATATGTATTAAATGAAACACGTTTATAATTTAAAAAAATAAATGTATTTAATTAAATATAATTAGTAATTTAAGTAATTTATTATTTTAGCTTTATTTGATGAGGCAAGTCACTTAAGAACAAGATCCTTTTAGTATTTATTTATTATTTCATTAATTTAATTTCATTTATTTATTTTATTCATTTATTAGCTTTATTTGACCAGGCAAGTCCCAAAATAAGATCCTTATTTACAAGGATATTGTTCACTATTTATTTATTTAGTATATACAATATTTATCAGTCATATTTTTATTTTCTTATTTATTTATTGAGTTGAATGCATTAAGTTAAATAGTTAGCAAATATAATTATAAAATGTAATTTTTCTTAAAAACAAGTTCCTAAAGATGTTTAAATGGCATTAAACTCATTTCAATAATCTCATTAGTAGTGTGTTAATATTGGCTGCCACAGCCTACCCATCTCTACCCACCCATTAAACTAGTTATTTATAACTGGGTCGGAGAAGGATCTCAGAGGAATGTCGTGGGAATGAGGTAAACGGCTTATATAGCGATTCATTTATAGTTTACACTGCGAAACCTTCATCCAAAATAAATACAAAAGGAACAGTGAGCAGAGACAAGACAAGCTGACAGAAACAAGACAAGTTGACGAGAAATGTGTTTATTAGCAAACTGGAGCACAGGACAGGTGTGTAGACATCAAGTGATCTAAAGAATTGAGCAAAAAGAGAGAGAGAGAGACGAAGTGATGGGAAGTGTGAGTAATGATTAGGTCACACTTTTAGTGATGTGTCACACCCAGGAGTAAAAATCCTGTCATGGGGCGATACGCTGACTTTCACGGTAGAAAGAGAAAATTGATTTTTGCAACTGAGAAGGTTTCACACCGTTAACAGCAGCTTTTAGGTCTTTCTTTATTACTACACATGCTGTGTGCATTCCTGCGTTTTACACACTCGAGGCAGTTGTAATGCGAAACACAACCGCTTTTGAAATAGATACCATTTGATAATATTAATAAAAGCGTTTCCAATTGGCTTCTGTGCATTTTTCCTTGAAATAGCCCAAAACAGCCTTAGGTCACAGATTTATTTTTACATGTTTTTACAAGTCCATGAGAGCGGGGAATTGAGGTCTGCTGTGAAGACGGAGTTTGTTACAAATTGTGCGTGACACAAATCAGCTGGAATTGTATCGCTAGTGATTAATGAATTTTATATGTGGTCTATTGGGGTCATTCCAAGAAATGGCTTTCTCATATTTTCATGCTCAGTGTACCGCTACATTAAGAGGACCTGTGGTAATTGCATTTCAATACGAAAACTTAGCCGATTAATGAATGCTAATGAAATGTTTCCCCACTGAACTAATGAGACATTTAATTTGATGACAGAAAGGCGTCATTTAATGAAATTTATGATGGATAGAGATATTAGTGAGGTTACTTGCATTGTGATTACTTATACATTTTGATGCACATGATGTCAAATAAGTTTACGTAGGGCCCTAGGATTTCCGCAATGCAGAAAACACGGACGTAATGGTGGAATCCAGTCATAAAAATGCAATTTACGGTATAACGCGGAATGTCACGGAATTTGCCAAATCTTAAATGAATAAATCAAAAGTAGGTCAGTACGCTTAAATCAAAATGCGATATGGATTAGTGTCTCTGTATATTAAGCCACAAAAATACTGTTTGAATATGAATCCTGTATGTTCTGCATGTCTCTGTGTGAATGAATAGCACAGACGCACAGTTTTGTTTACTACACGCATACTGAAGCACGTGACGCTCACTGTCTTTTTAGTCATTTCATGGGCATTTTACCATTTCTTGTGAGGAAAAAAACAAAACTACCATCATATCATATACAAACAGAAAAATAAAGGTATTCACAGCAAGCTTATTTACTAGAAAAAGTAAATACACAACACAGTATTTCTGAAAAAAGTCAAAAGTTTTTGAACAGTAAGATTTTTTAAATGTTTTTTTTTCAAAGAAGTACAGCGAAAATACAGCGAAAGCAGTAATATTGTGAAATATTTGTACTATTTAAAATAACTGCTTTCTATTTGAATATATTTTAAAATGTAATTTATTCCTGTGATCAAAGTTACATTTTTAGCACCATTACTCCAGTCTTCAGTGTCGCATGATTCTTCAGAAATCATTCTAATATGCTGATTTGCTGTTCGAGAAACATTTATTATTATTATTATCAATATTTAAAACAGTTGAGAACATTTTTCAGGATTCTTTGATTAATAGAACGATCCAAAGATCAGCATTTATCTGAAATAAAAAGCTTTTGTAACATTATACACTATAGCAGCCCTGCTGAGTTCAGCTCCAACTCTAATTAAAACTCACCTGCCTGTAGCTTTCTAGTAACCCTTCAGACTTTGATTAGCTTGTTCAGGTGTGTTTGATTACGGCTGAAGCAAAACTCAGCAGGGTTGCGGCTCTCCAGGACCGACTTTCGCCACCCCTGCACTATACCATTCAAAAGCTTGGAGTGGGTAGAAAGAGAAGTTATAAAACTTAATACTTTTGTTTAGCAAAGATGCTTTAAATTGATCAAAAGCGATGATAAAGACGTGTATAATGTTACAAAAGATTTCTATTTAAGATAAATGCTTTTCTTCTGAACTTTCTATTCATCAAAGAAACCTGAAACAATTCTACTCAGCTGTTTTCAACATAATAATAATAATAATAAATGTTTTTTTGAGAGGCAATTCAGAATATTAGAATGATTTCTGAAGGATCATGTGACTGGAGTAATGATGCTAAAAATTCAGCTTTGAAATCACAAGAATAAATTAAATTTAAAAATATACTAAAATAAAAAAAACTATTTTAAATAGTAAAATATTTCAAAATTTGGATCAAATAAATGCAGGTTTAGTGAGCAGAAGAGACTTCTTTAAAAAACAAAAAAATCTTACTGTTCAAAAACTTTTGACTGGTAGTGTAAAAAAATAGTGTTTTATAAAATGTATTATTTAGAAATGTTTTTGATTATTACAATTTAATGAAACCATTCAAATGGAATCCAGAATATTAATGGAAAACACAGAAAATTAAACTTTAAATGTTTAATAAATTGCTGTTAAATTGTGTAAGTTTCATGATTTCATTTAATTGGACATGCTTTTTGATTAATAAAATTTAAGTTAACCATTAAAACAGAGCCTAGAAAAATTCAAACGGAAAGAACAGAATCCAGAAAGATTAAAACTTGGACAAAAATAAAATGGAATTTGCGAAAAATAAACTGGATTTCATAGGGACTATTTACGGTATATAAACAACATATTTGCATGAGATGGATTGTTGGGTAATATGAATTGTGCACATTTTAATCCATATTTAACAAATTTCGTTTAATCGTTCGCAAAAAAAAAAAAAAAGTTTTAGTTGCTTTGTTTTTTGCTGTCGTAGTTATGCTATAAAACTTTTATAAATATGTTAGAGACAGTAATTGTGAGTAATAGTCACCACTAGCTATACTTGTTGTTTTTTTAATGTGTTGTTTTCTTTTAATGCACTGTTTGTCATTTGAAAAACCTGTTTGAAATGATGAAGGAATGTGATTACACAACAGGCTTTAAAATATTCATTTGAGATGAAATATTCATTTGTGTGTGTTAATTCCAGCACACAGTAATTGTGTCTTTAGGGGGAAAGACATCGGTGAATGTCAGCTGCATGGAAATGACATGAGACATAATCATCAGGATTTTCTTTAGGAACAGAATATGGATGATGAAGGATTTTGGTGCTGTGAGAGGGGTTTTTTGCCCGCTTTTGTTAAAAAATGCAGTACAAAAAGGATAGAAATTGATGGTTTAGGTGTTGTGAAATTTAAAGGACAACACATCCATTAATTTAGAGATATACCTGGATTAATTGGTTTACCTGTACCTTGTATATTTCTGTCACGGGTCGAGGTTTGACCGCATATAGCCTGGCCTTCCATTGCGGTCTGCGTTCAAAAAGCGTTCCCACTTTTATCTGTGTCAAAAAAGAAAGCCAAAGCAGAATGCCTTAAATCTCAGCTGACCTTTTGAGAAAGGCTGAGAGACATGGGAAGAAATGAGCATCGAGGCTATAAGGACAGGAGGGGCCTTAAACAATTTTAGGAAGAGAGATGTGAGCATGACTGCTTCTAAAATTGAAGTGGGAAGAGGACCTATTGATTCGACTATATTCAGCACTGCACCCCTTCACCTCCCTTTTTATTCTCAAACACGCCTTTGAAGCCTCTTGATGTCAGAGGCGAACAAAGCCCCGTTGATGGGGTCAAATGGAGAAAAAAAAAAAAAAAAGAGAGATGCTCTTAAAAGTTCTGAGAAACAGGAAAACAAAAAATGGACTGTGCCACTTTCTGTGAATATGCTGCACTTTGGTGTCCCATGACTTTTAGTCAAGTCGTTAAATGCAAAAACCAAGTACTTTTTTGTTGTGAAACCAATACCTAATAATAAATTATCCCAGCATGAAAAGTGGCTTGTTTCAAAGGTGCTTTTTCTTTACACTCAGTGGTACAAACTGTATCCTTTCAAAAGGTACTAATGATACTAATATGTACCGTTTAGGGTAAATAAGGTACAAATATGTACCTTTTAGCTTTTGTGTCTTAGGATACTGCTCCAGTGATAGCTTTGTCTTTTTTAGGTTTTCACAAAGTACTGTGTTGACTGCTTGTAAACTCAATTTAATGTGTTAAGGTGTGTTACATGTTACCCACGTTATTGTAAAAGATCAAAAGATATAAAAAAGACCAAATCTAGATGTTTGCTGTAATCTATGGGTAAGTTTGGAACCGTGTAAAATTAAGTTAAATTAAATTAAATTGTTTGGGAACAAATTTGTGTAAATTTTCTGGAAGTAAACATTCAAGAAACACAAAACGTAACACAATAAAATGTTTAAAAAAAGCATAATAATAAAAAAGAAGAAGAACTAGGTAGTTTTTCAATGTCTACAAACCAACATTTGATCTTAAACTAGCTATCCATTACAATAACTAGATTTTTATTTTTATTTTAGTTTAGTTTAGTTACTTTTATTTTATTTTTATTTATTTTGTTTTATTTTATTGTATTTTATTTTTCATTTTATTATGTTACATTTTATTGTTACTTTTTGTGTTTTTGGAATGTTTATTTCCAGAAAATTTACACAAATTTGATTCCAAACTAGCCAGTACTATTTTATTTTATTTTAGTTTAGTTTAATTTATTTAGTTTTATTTTATTATATTTTATTTTACATTTTATTATGTTACATTTTATTGTTACTTTTTGTGTTTTTGGAATGTTTATTTCCAGAAAATTTACACAAATTTGATTCCAAACTAGCCAGCACTATTTTATTTTATTTTATTTTATTTTATTTTATTTTATTTTATTTTATTTTATTTTATTTTATTTTATTTTATTTTATTTTATTTTATTTTATTTTATTTTATTTTATTTTATTTTATTTCATTTTATTACATTTTATTTTATTACATTTTACTGTTACTGTTTTGAAATGTTTATTTCCAGAAAATTTACACAAGATTGATTTCAAATTACCCAGTTTTTTTTTTTATTTTATTTTATTTTATATTATGTTACATTTTGTTATGTTACATTTTATTGTTACTTTTTGTGTTTTTGGAATGTTTATTTCAAGACAATTTACACAAATTTGATTCCAAACTAGCCAGTACTATTTTATTTTTTTTTTTTTGCAAATTTATTTTCACAAATTTGATCCCAAACTAGCCCGCTCTTTTTTTCCCAGAAAATCTACACAAATTGGGCTTTTAACTGTAAACAGACATGCACCCAAATTTTGGATTTCAACTCAGAAGAGTTGCAAAATGTTCAAAGCTCATATAAAATTAATAGACAAAACATCTCATATAATATTTAGTATGACCTCCTGGGTTTGACAAAAATTTTGCTGTTTTGAAGTCTTTTGACTGACTATTTGTATATCTGCCTTATTCATGCAAAGCAGCAGGTGCCTTTACCCCTAGCCTGTCTCTCCTTCTCAGACATTGTATCTCTCCTTTTCAGTTTCCATCTTCATGTTTTTCATTCCTCCTTTATCTGCCCTGCCATCCTATTTTTTTTTTTTCTCTCATTCCTCTGACTGTTTCAGGCCACAACTTTCAAGCCCACGTTAACTTTTTTTGAGATTGCATCTCTCAGCCTTTCTCTCGTCCACCTCAGCGCTGTCCTTGGTCTTTTCTTGACTCGCTCTCTCCTGTTTCGTCGCCGATAGCATCTCGGTTAGCTGGCGAGTGGCTGTTTTCCTGCGGCGCACCGTTTGAATGACGATGGGCTCAATCACTCCAAATCTCGTTATGTATGTTCCTGCGCCCTTGGGAGGGTTAGCAGCGAATAGATGGGACTTTATCAGATTTCACCAGCCTTGGAGGCATAATTCACCAAAGGTCACCTTATGTTTGATATTTCTGGTTTATGTGAACAGTGTGCCTGTGCCGGTGTGTAACGGTGGCTTTACGATGAGGTGAATAGTCAAAGGTTAACCGGTGAAGACTCTCAGTGTAAATATCAAAAAGGCAAGGGGGACAGCTAACCTTATTGAAAGGTTCAGCAGAAGGTTCTTCGCTCTTCTTGGACGAGTTTGCGTTTAAAATTCTCCGAAAGTACACAAGGCTGAAAAAACTCTTGTTTTGGTACAGTACTTTAGCGCTGGGTTTGTTTTTTTTTACAGTGCATTTCCCTTGTGTGTTGTTTGTTATGTCTGACATTGTATCTGTTATCATTCCAATGCTAATGCAATTCACGCAATCCTTTTTTAAAAAAAGAAAAGGGTTGAGGGAGAAAAACAGACGTTGAAGGTTACAAGTTCATCATTCATAACCGAGGAAGAGGACGAGGCTCTTTTAGACTTGACGCTGACTGACAGTGATTAGGATGACTCGGTTTTACGCAGAAGAACTGCTAACCTAGAGTCTTGCTAGGTAATAAAACGTTGGGTCATTTTCAAGGATACCATTGAATATGTATGATCTCTAATGCACAGAATGATATATGTTTTCTATCTCTAATAAAACCAGGAGCTTGATTCATTACTGCTTACGATTCCTTAGTTGAAACACTGTGGAAATGTTTTATGAATGCCACAAATTGCTGCGAACTGTGGAAGCGTCTTTACAAGAGTATTTTATTGACTGCTTTTGAGAGTAGTTTTGTAACACAATTAACCTTTGAACTATCACCAGAAGCATTTTCTTTTGGAGTGATAAGACAGAATTGGTTTACTTAATTATGGCTACACTGAACATTCCTCACAGAGATTTTATAAATCGAATTATCTCAGCTCGAATTAGTTTTTCTCGTGTTTTCAGCTGAGGTCGACACCTTTATTTTAGTACCTGCAGTTGACAGTAAACAGGATCTAGTTTGTGAGTTTTAAGTTGAAGGAACTTAATGGCAGTGATAAACTGGGAATAAAAACCATCATGAGGTGTTTGGAAGATTTGTTGTTATTAGAAGGTTTCTTGCACTGTAAAAACTGCTTGGTCAAAAACAACCTAGCGCTGGGTAAAATATGGATATACCGAGCGATTGGGTTGTTTTGACCCAGCGGTTGGGTTAAATGTTTAACCCAACCTTCTGGGTAGTAACCCAGGTGCTGGGTCAAAACAACCCAATCGCTGGGTACGTCCATATTTTACCCAGCGCTAGGTTGTATTTCACCCAGCAGTTTTTAGAGTGTGAGAGGGAAATTCTCTGAAATATTATGGATTTAAATTAAATGAAATATTGAATCGGCATATTATGCCCATGGGTGAGGATTTATAAGTTATGGGAAATCAGAGACTGTTGGTAGAGGCTGTAAGTATTTTAGTCTTGAAAACCATTTAAAATTTGTCTGGCGAGAATTTATTTATTTATTTATTTTACAGTAAAATGTTTTGCCAGTAAGTGTTATATACAGTGTAATAAATATATATAAAAAAAGAAATAATGCACGCACATATTTCAAATTTATTATATATTTTATTATTATTAACTTTATATTTATTATTTATTTGTTGCATTATTTATTAAAAATAAATAATTTTAATTATATGGAAGCCCGTTTCTGCCACTGAATAAAATTTTTTAGAAAGGCTTTTTTTGTATCCCGCAATTTTCACTTTTTTTATTGCAACTCTGACTTTTTTCCTCAGAATTGAGAGATATAAACTCGCAATTACAAGTAATAAAGTCAGAATTGCATAATTCTGACTTTTTTCTCGCAGATGTGAGTTTGTATCTCACAATTCTGACTTTTTTATTGCAATTTATGAGTTTTTTCCACAGAGCTGAGAGATATAGACTCGCAGTTGCGGGTGATAAAGTCAGAATTGCGCAATTTTGACATTTTTTTTCATGCAAATTTGAGTTTGTATCTCGCAATTCTGACTTTTTTTCTCGCAAATGCAAGTTTGTATCTTGCAATTCTGACTTTTTTTTTATTGCAGTTCTGACTTTTTTCCTCAGAATTGAGAGATATGTTCTTTCTATATTTGCAGTTCTTTTTCGGACTTTTTTCTTACAAATTTGAGTTTGTATCTCGCAATTTGTACTTTTTTTAATCGCAATTGCGAGTTTGTATCTCATAATTCTGACTTTTTTTTATTGCAATTCTAAATTTTTTCCTCAGAATTGAGAGATATAAACTCGCAATTGTGAGTTATAAAATCAGAATTGCACAATTCTGACTTTATCGCAAATTTGAGTTTATATCTCGCAATTCTGGCTTTTTTTCTCACAAATGCTAGTTTGTATCTTGGAATTTTGACTTTTTTAATTGCAATTCTTTTTTCCTCAGAATTGAGAGATATAAAGTCATAAAGTCAGAATTTGACTTTTTTTAATCATAATTGCGAGCTTGTATCTTCCAATTCTGACTTTATTGCATTTTTGACTTTTTTCCTCATAGTTGGGAGATATAAACTCGCACGTACGTAAATTATGCAATTCTGACTTTTTTCTCACAAATTTGAGTTTGTATTTCACAATTCAAGTTTACATTTATTTTTTTCTTGCATTTGGCAAGTTAATATCATGCAATACTGACTTTATAACTCACAACTGTAAGTTTATATCACGCAATTCTGAGAAAAAAGTCAGAACTTGTATCATGCAATTCGGACAAATTGTGAGATGTAAACTCACAATTGCGAGAAAAAAAGTCATAGAATTAGATTTGTCACTGACGCTATGTAAAATTACTTGTGAGGGTCTAGAACAATAGAGGTACAATTAGAACACTGTTTCAAAATTATAGCCATTTATAATAATCATAAAAAATGAAAGAATTGCTGACCAAATTTAGTCCAGTATTTGCACATCTATATCCATTTAAATCCAAATTTTATGTGATATCTAAGCAAGGATACCAAGCAAATACTAGCTTCACAATTCTTCTTTTGTACCCTTGCCCTTTATTGTAAGTCCCCTACTGTAAACACATTTTTTTGTTGTTTCTACAAACTGAGGGACAAGCCAGAATGATTTTCTATGTGCCACAGATGCTGTTGATAAAGCTTGTTATTATCCCGAAATATTCCCTTAATGCTCATGGTTTAAGGGAAATTAAATATTGTACAATCAACGTTCTAGTCTTCTGGGAGAAATTGTAGCAGCTGCCCTGGCTTTCTGAGGTTTCAGGCTGGCTCTGGGAAATTGGATTCTGATCTAAAGCAGGGGAAGAAGATAGCGAGAAGCAAAATGTCAGCGCCAATATATCGTGTTCTGTACCCCACTCCCACCTGTAAGAAAGAGAGGGACTGAGTTGCCGGCGTACTCAGATGGGTTCTGGGGCCTCTGGCTGAGATATATGGTCAGCTCTGTTGTTTGGTATGAGTATGATATGATGAAGCACAGACTCTCCACTGTGAATTCAATCAGCGTCTCCTTGAGAGAGTTCTGGAGTGGGCTCTCAAATGTCACCATGTGTTTTCCACTGTTTTAGTCGAAGCTTTTTTGGATGCGCTGCTTGCACTGTAATAATAGACTGTGAATACATTTGAATACATATCTACCTGTCTGCTGCTTCTGTCTACATATGTCCGTTTATTAAACTACAGTGGTATGCTAAAGTTTAATACTGTGTATGGTTACCTGGATGATCTACGACTGTTTTTTTCGTTTTGTGGTGGTTGTTTATGAGTCCCTTGTTTGTTCTGAACAGTTAAACTGAGCACTGTTCTTCAGAAAAATCTCCATGTCCTGCAGGCTCTTTGGTTTTCCATCATCTTTTGCATATTTGAACCCTTTCCAACAGTGACTGTATAATTTTGAGATCCATCTTTTCACACTGAGGACAACTGAGGGACTCAATCACAACTATTAAAAGAGGTTCAAACATTCACCGATGCTTCAGAAGGAAACACGATGCATTAAGAGCCGGGGGGTGAAAGCTTTTTGAATTTGAAGATCAGGGTAAACTGTACTTAATTTGTCTTCCGGCAAACATGCAAGCATCTTCTGTTGCTTCTGAAGGGCAGTACTTAATGGGGAAAAAAAAGATATTTCAACAAATAAGAAAAATTTGGACATCTTTGTCCTGTTCAAAAGTTTTCACCCCCAAGTCGTCTTCTATTTCCTGAAGCAAATTAAAAATAAACGATATGTTCAGATAATGTGTTCTTCTGGTATTCCAAATAAATTAATACATGCTCTGTTGTTTGCAGAGCCTCATCCTAGCTTCAACAATTGCAGCCATTTCAAGCGCAAAATAGATGCAAATACTAGTAATTTGACATACGCAAACGTTATTAAATCACCTTGCGTGATTAATTTGAATGCTCTCCTCCCATAAATGTTGCATCTGAAAGGAAACTCCTACAAATGCATATTCAATAAGGTCAGGTGCAAAATAACTGTCATTCACTCCAAGTCTTTAGTAAATCCTGACAGTACTATTTTAATGCCAAAAGATGGTTTGCGTTGACGCAAACTGTTAGTAATTCTTTCTTGCATAAGATAATGATATTTAACAAGCTCTGTATTAATTAATTTTCAGAATCAGAAATCTGTGCAAAGGAATGAAGAACACAAAGGAAACACCTGATATATCCCTTAAGGCAGGCCGAATGAAGAATCTGAAATGAAAATGTCCTTCGGCAAAACTTTGATATGGCTGCCTAGACATGCAGCTTTGTAAGAATGTGTCCTTCCATTTGAGAAGCACCAACTGATTCATTCAGAAACAAAACGAGTTACTATCCTTGTGCATGAGTTATTGAATCATCCATAGAATCGATTTTTTCAAAAACTTAGATTCATTCGGGAACAAAACTACCTGGTGTTGCACCTACACGCACAGCGGTTTTGTTTTGGATTTATTTGGAAAAACTTTCACTGGTGGTGCGTTTAAATGCAAGTTACTCAATATTTACATGTTCATTGAACTTTTGTTTAAAGCAATATCAGTTTTAGCTTTTATCAGAAAGAAGGGTGTGTGAGAATTCGGCGCAGATCATAATCTCTAAACGTTGTATGGGTCAATTCATATGTTTATCCATTTATGCAAATATGTGAATAGACAGACATGTTTGACCGCTCATGTCTCTTTTGCAGTGAATTGCGGCAAATTACAAACGCAGTTTAACTCTCTAAGCCTTACTTAATGTCGTTTTAAATGCAAAAACAGATTCTGTGTGATTGGCACATTAAAGAAAATGTCATTCTATTGTCTGCAAACCCTTGGAAAGAAAAACATAGTCTTAAGTGCATAGAAAAATGTAATAATTTGTGGCATTTTACGGTTTATTTTATCCTGATGACATTGACCAATGACGTGAGTTTGAGGAGGGGCTAACAGTTTATTTGACCAATTGCAGATGTGATACCAGCAATCAGTAGAAAGATTAAACCAGTCATATAAAAATAAATATACACTACCAAACAAAAGTTTTTGAACAGTAAGATTTTTCAATGCTTTTTAAAGAAGTCTCTTCTGCTCACCAAGCCTGCATTTATTTGATTCAAAGTACAGCAAAAATAGTACAATTTTGAATTATTTTGTACTATTTAAAATAACTGCTTTCTATTTGAATATATTTAAAAATGTACTTTATTCCTGTGATTTTAAAGCTGGATTTTTAGCATCTTTACTCCAGTCACATGATCCTTCAGAAATCATTCTAATATTCTGATTTGTGTTAAAAACTGCTGAGTTTTTCAGGTTTCTTTGATGAATAGAAAGTTCAGAAGAACAGCATTTACCTGAAATAGAAATCCTTTGTAACATAAATATATTTTTCATAACTTTTGATCAATTTAAAGTATCTTTGCTAAAGTAAATTTTTAATTTCTATAATTTCTCCTCCCCCCTTCCCGAAAAAAAAAAAAAAAAAAAAAAAACACTGACTTTAAGCTTTTGAATATTATAGTGTATAATGTTACAAAAGCTTTTTATTAAAGATAAATGCTGATCTTTTTATTTATTAAAGAATCCTGAAAAAAATGTAAACTGTTTTAAATATTGATAATAATAATAATAAAATCTTTCTTGAACAGCAAATCAGCATATTAGAATAATTTCTGAAGTGTCATGCGATACTGAAGACTTGAGTAATGATGCTGAAAATTTATCTTTGATCACAGGAATAAATTACATTTTAAAATATATTCAGAAAGAAAGCAGTTATTTTAAATAGTACAAATATTTCACAATATTACTGATTTTGCTGTATTTTGGATCAAATAAATGCAGGCTTGGTGAGCAGAAGAGACTTCTCTAAAAAAAAAACCCTTACTGTTCAAAAACTTTTGACTGGGTGTGTATCTACTGTTCAAATTAGATAAAAAGCTCTAATAGTATTTGATTTCAGCAATGGATTGAAAAGGTTATTTATTTGCTAATTATTTCGACTCTTATGTTGTGCATCCCTAATATCTATTTTCCATATATCTATCTATCTAGTTCATTAATCTGGCAGCAATTTAGCGACATCAGTATTGAGGGCTTTAATTAACCATTTCATCAAAGTCAACAGCTTTACCTTCATAGGCTTGAGAAAATCAACAGTGCCTCATGAACTTCACGATTCCTTGCTTACAGTGACCCTCAACAGCCCCTCTGTGGGTTAAGGTGCATGTTTAATACAGCTCTAAACCACTCTTTATCTGTAGATTTAGCCGTCTACGTTTCTTTTCCATCTTTCGTTTCTTCCCTATGATGTGCTCTTCAGATGTCTCTGGAGTGCAATATGAAGAAGCCTTGAGGAAATCTAATTAACCAGAATGCCTTGAGAGAGCAGGGCTTTTCACACACATGTACACCCAGAGATGCATAAATCACGGGCTGTCCCAAGAATATGGTACTTTGGAGAGAGCCTGTTGCCATAGAGCCATTAGCTATTAGGTACGATCCAAGTTTCTTAAGGTTTGTGTGCACATGAATTTAGATTACACAAACGTCTTTTTCTGTGGCCAGTATACATTTAATAAGCTGTTATTATTCAGTCCATGATAGATGAAAGTGTCATGAGGTGAGAATCAACACAATGCCAGCTTCTTTGACTACTGACCAGTTGATTTCTACGTGTTAGATGTCATTAAATTTCTACTTGACTGTGAGGTCTCTTTTTTGCAAGGTACTGTAATTCATAGCTGTTAACCTTCATCTTAAGAAAATAGGTTTTTGTTTTCATGAAGGTTTTTTCCCCCCCTTCTCTATGAGCTTTGTCAGACCATATAAAAACACCTTTGATACCAAGGCAACAAGGACAGTCTGGTCCTGTCTCGTATTTTTCCAGTGAGTCAACACAAAGACCTTGGGATAGAGTGATGGTTGTCTACTAGACGCAGGGGGCACAAGGCGGGGTTTTGTTCGGTAAGCAGAAGAACGCTTGAAGGATGTTTAGGTTGGCATGTCCTGATTAGCGAGGACAGACAAGACAGAAAACCCATGGTTAAAGGTTGTTTCTCTTGTGTATGTATGTAAATGGTTCATCTGTAATTATTCACTCGGCCTCAGCTTGCAGATGGAGCCCCTAACCCCATCGTCCCACTGTCCTTTGTGCGCAAACGGCACGTCATGCTGATTAATAACAAGCAAGCCGAATGTTCTCTTGTGTGCTTGTTTAATTAAGGGCGTGTTTGACTATATAAAGTCTTGAGAAATTTAATTTACTTGAAATTTTCATGTTTAATTATTATTACATGTTCTAATAATTGACTTTGTTCATGACTATGTTTATGTATAGTTTGGATTTTTCACTTTTCACGGAAAACTGGATGAACATTGAACTTGCAAGCTGGTTGAAGCTGCTTGTTGATCATTCTATAAAAAAATAAAAAGTTAAATAATGTTTTTGATTTTCAAACTGTCATTGTGCTTACCTATCAGTCCACATTTCTGTAATTTCAGAAATTTAAAAGAACTGTATTCTGTTTTCATTTATTTTGTCATTTATTTCTCTAAAATACCTATTTTAAATATGTACATTTTCAGCAGCCATTACTCCAGACCATTTTAGGGATTATTTTTATATATTTTTTTTATTATTATTAATACTTTAAATGTTAAAAACAGCTGTGCTGCTTAATATTTTTGTGAAAACTATTTATTTATTTATTATTTATTTTATATTTTTTTGTACATTCTTTGATTATGGTAAAGATAAAAGGAACAGCAATTATTGGAAATATAAATATATGGTAACACTGTAAATGTTTTGTTTGTCACTTTAAATCAATTTAATGTATCCTTAATGCAAGTATTAATATCTTAAAAAAATCCTACTGACCCCAGTTTTTTACAGTAGTGTTAGATATTTTCTATATCTATGTCTATTTTCTATATCTTTGTACACATTTATTATGTAGAAGATATTAATATGTCTGGGACCTAAATGGAAAAATTTACTCAAAGTGAGACAATTAAAAAACATATATATTTTTATTAGGGCTGTCAGCCATTAAAAATTTGTAATCTAATTAATTACATGATGTGTCGATTAATTAATCGAATGAATCGCAAAATAAATTTGACTGTGAAAATACCCACAAAAGATTTTTTTAAAGCTATTTTTGTATTAAATGAGAACATATCAAGTAGACATTACAAAAATTCTAAGAAATATTTTATTTGATTCAACATAAAATGTATTACACAAACATTTTTTGGGGGGTGGGGTGGGGGGGTGAACTGTACCTTTAATATTTATTATTATTATTATTATTATTATTATTATTATTATTATTTATTTATTAAATATTTTCTAAATAAGAAACTAAATCTGCTGCCAGGTGGCGGTAAATGTCTTTATGAGTCATTCATTCATTTGATTTCGATTAGTTCAAATGGCTGATTTATTCAGGAATGAAGTAAATGGCTCTCTTTATGAATGAGGCTTTGAATCATTAATTCACACAATTCGTTCAAAACGTGAATTCATTCAGAAGCTAAACACTGCTGTGTTGCTCTGCGATATGTGATATATATAAATATGAGACAAAACACATACAGAGTCAAATATGACCTGCATCATATTTGTCAACAGTCAACTGTATGAACTGTATGAAGATGATGTACAGGTCTGGGGGCGGGGCCAGCACTTTAACTGCTTTATAATATTGTAACTGCACTTTTTTTCGTAAGTAATTAAGTTAACATGTTAAAATTGACAGCCCTAATTTTTATATAAATTAGAAAATAGAATGATTATTTAAAAAATATTTAGACTATGTGTTTTCTTTAAAATCCGTCCTAGGGAGCAGAAATGTTCCCCTAATTGAAGAATCACCCGTGCATATGCCTGTTTGGAGTATTTGTGCCTGTTGCTATACCAACACCTCACAAATTTCTGTCTTTGTATAGAGAAATTTTGCAATTGTCACACTCCACAGAGACGGAGAGCCCTGAGGCTAAAAAGAGCATGAAAGACATTTTAGTATTCTGCGCTGTGTGTTGTCTCTCTCTCTCTGTGCTCGGTATTGAGAGAGTAATGCCAAAATTGTCATCCTTTGTGAACTCACTGAAGGGAGAGATACTCTGCAGAAAGAGACAAATAGACAAACAAGGGCTTTTGAAAAGTAGGAACGGGAAAACTACACAGAAGTTTCTGAGGAGGCTGTAATACAGCAGATATGCTCCGCAGAGAAGCTGGATATTTATTTCCCCCTCAGTCTCTATTATTCTCTCTGAGCTTAGTGTGTATGTGCCTGTTTCTTTAAGCAGACACGCTCTAATATGCACTAAAGCTCTCCACAAATGTTTGTAGCCACACAAAGATATGAAATGTTTTCTTTTTCTGAGAAAATATTTCATGTTCTTTCCTTCAGTTCTCTGTTTTAGACTATATTTAATGACCGAACACAGCCACAGAGTGACAGAAATGAAAGTTCTGTCATCATTTACTCACCCTCATGTCAGTCCAAACTTATATGACTTTCTTTTGTCAGACTTGTCATAAAAGGAGCATTTTGAAGAGCATTGTTTCCCACACAACGAGAACATACAATGGCTGTTCATTTCCACAAAGGACAGAAGGACAAAAAAGCAGCATAAATGTATCGTAAAGTGCTTCATATGACCCGTATGCAACATTCCATGCCTTCTAAAGTCGTATTGCTTTGAGTGATTGAGATTTAAGACTATTTGCTTTAATTAGTTGATATTTGAGTGTGTATGTTTGTAAGTGATGGCGCTGACCTTTGGCTGATTCTTTCTTCTCGCTGTGTTGTCTTCTTCCTCAAGGCTCCTACATGATGGTCAACTCCTCCCAGCATGCAGCAGGGCAGAGGGCTCAGCTTCTACTGCAGACGCTAAGTGAAAACGACACGCACTGCGTGCAGTTCAGCTACTTCCTGTACAGCAGAGACGGCCACAGCCCGGGGGCGCTGCGGGTTTATGTGCGGGTCAATGGTGGGCCGCTTGGCATTCCCGTGTGGAACGTTTCTGGCTCGCGAGGACGACAGTGGCACCAGGTGGAACTGGCAGTCAGCACTTTCTGGCCAAATGAGTACCAGGTGAGCAACATTTTGAATTAGTGACTGTATTTTCTGGGTGGTTACACACTACAGGACGTTTGTAAGTTATCTTTGCTTTTTGGCATTGATTGATGTCACATTCATTTTTGTTTACATATGAGTTCAAATGTTTAATTTACCAATAGAAGGATTGAACAGTGTTTTTGGAAACTGTTTGACGGCAAGTACATTTAGAGAGTAACATGTCAATACTACTCAGAGTACCCTGGTGTCCCTGCTGGAAAATGCATCTTAAAATTGTAGCTGTGATTTAGAACATGGTGATTAGTTTCTAGCTGGTCTAACATTAGCTTGTCTAAGTTGATCATTAGCCGGTCCAGAGGGATCCCTAAGTTGGTCTAAGATGGTCATTAGTAGGTCCAAGGTGGTCATCATTTGGTTTAGTATGCTCACAAGTTGGTACAAGCTGGTCGTTAGCTGGTCTAGGTAAGTCATTAGTTGGTCCAAGCTAGTCAAAACTGGTCATTAGCTAATCCAGGAGAGTCATTAGCAGATTCAAGTTGATCTAAGATGCTCATTAGTTGAAACAAACTGGTAATTAGCTAGTCTAGACTGATCAGTAGCTGGTCCAAGAGAGTTATTAGTAGGTCCAAGTTGGTGTAATTAGTCATCGGTTCTAAGATGTTGGTCTAAGATGCCCATTGGATGGTATAAACTGGTCATTAGTTGGACCAGGTTAGTCTAAGCTATTTATCTGTTGGTTTAAGATGGTCATTAGTTGGTTCAAGCTGCTATTAGCTAGTCTAAACTGGTAATTAGCATTTTAATGAGAGTCATTTGGTCTAAGACATTTATCAAGTGGTCTAAGATGCTCATTATTTAGTAACAACGTGTCAAGTTGAGTATGTGTCAAAGTTAAGAGGTTAGGTTAACAGCTGGTCTAAAGTGTTCATTAGTTGGTTGAAACTGGACATTAAATAGTCTAAATAGTCTTTAGTTGGTCCAAGAGAGTCATAAGTGGGTACAGGTTGGTCTAAGATGCTTATTAGTTAGTATAAACTGGTCATCAGCTGGTCCAGGCTAATCTAAGCTATTTATCAGTTGGTCTAGATGGCCAATAGTTGGTTTAAGCTACTTATTGGCTAGTCTGAACTGGCAATTAGCATGTCCAGGAGAGTCATTTGCTCTAAGATGCTCCTCAGCTGGTCTAAGATGCTCATTATTTGGTACAAACTTGTCGAGTTGGGTTTATGTCCAAGTTGGTCTTAGTTGGTCATCAGTTGGTCAAAGATGTTCATTAGTTGGTCATTAGCTAGTCTAAACTGATTAATAGCTGGTCCAAGAGAGATATTAGTAGGTTCAAGATGGTCTAAATTGGTCATGGTCTAAAATGCTCTTTAGTTGGTATAAACTGGTCATAAGCTGGTCCAGGCTAATCTAAGCTATTTATCTGTTGGTTTAAGATGGTCATTAGTTGGTTCAAGCTGCTTATTAGGTAGTCCTAAACTGGCAAGTAGAATGTCCAAGAGAGTCATTTGGTCTAAGATGCTCATCAGTAGGTCTAAGATGCTTATTATTTGGTAGAAACTTTTAGAAACAAGTTGAGTCTATATCCAGGTTGGTCAAAATTGGTGTTCATTAGTTGACTGAAGAGTTAGTAGGAGAGTTAGTAGGTCAAAGTTGGTCTAAATTGGGCTTCAGTTTTAAGATGTTGGTCTAAGATGCTCAATAGTTGGTGTAAACTAATCATTAGCTGGTCCAGGCTAGTCTAAGCTATTTATCTGTTGGTAATTCATTAGTTGGTTGAAACTGGTCATTAGCTAGTCTAAATAATAGTCCAAGAGAGCCGTTAGTAGGTACAAGTTGGTCATCAGTTGATCAAAGATGTTAATTAGTTGGTACAAACTAGTCATTAGCTAGTCCAAGACTGTATTTAGTTGGTTCAAGCTGGTCATGAGCTGATCCAAATTAGCAAACCATCCTGGACAAGCAACTAGCTAGTCATTCTAGTTTAAGGTGATCGAAATGTTTTTGAAACATGTTGGCTGGTCGACCAGCTATGAAGCAGCAGATTTTCCAATGGTGAATGCTCCAGAAATGCTTGAATGTCAGACTCTAAGCGAATTAATTCATCATGTTTGCCTTGAAACGGTAGAGTATGCCACATATTGGCAGTGTGACTGACAACTGTTGTAATCTCAGTGGCAGGCTTAGTAAACTGGTTTTCAACTGCATGCCCACAAAGTTGCTGTGACACAAAGATAGTATATCACAGCTCCACCAACAGCAGCGTACATCCCATTTCCCCACCACGAGGCATTACACAGCCGGTGATGGAGACTACTGTCTTATTAGTCATGCCCCTTGCGCTGTTTAATTAGCATTGATCTTAGCATGAATGTAGGTTAGTGCTGTAGGGCTTAGACAAACCCACAATATAGACCAAGTCAATAGTGTTGACACGTCTTACTCAACTAGTAACCTAATTTCCCTACTGTACCATTACGTGTGAGACACAGTCTACCGAATCACTGCTTACGAAATGACAGCTCACGCCCCCCCCAAGCCAATCGATTCCCGCCAATGGTCGGTCCACCACTGGGTTACACGCTGCTATGGAGGCGCAAGTGGGCAGAGGCAGGGGGCTTCATCCATAAATTCAATTTCTCCTTTCTGCAAACTCTGCGCAGCTGTCAGAAAGCAATTAAGTGGAGTAGTGTTCACTTTATCGAGAACTGTCAATCTCTCCAACCTAATTAACTTTCACATGCTGGAGAAAAGATGTGGCCTTCATGTGTAAATAATAGTCCTCCCGCCAGTCAACAAGATGTGAAGGTGGAGGGGACATGACAATAAGGCCAATTTGTTGTGATTTTATGCGCCTGTATGGTCGACTCTGTCGCTTCGAATTTTGCTGAGTGCACATGAAGAAAAAATGTTGTTTCTCTGTAAATCAAGAAATTCTGCTGGTTAGCGTGAGCCTATTAGCTCTTGTTGGTGGGATGCTGTAACCATCTGGTTCAAAATGCATATTCATTGATATGCATTTAATAGTTCCTACTTGATTTTTGACTTTATGTATTGATATTGGTACACTGTAAAACTCTGTTATTCTACTAACAGCACAGATCTTTAATCTTTCATCTTTAACAGCGAAAGAGTGCGTATGCAGAAATCTGTAGACATATTGCTTCTGTATTTGGGAACCAGTGGCTGAACGACTGCCATAATAGTTTGTGCATCTGATGGGATGATGAGCTTGCTCTTTTTCAGCATAGTTTTCTCACAGCGGGAGTCAGCACACTAAATCACACTTTGGGCCTAGAAGATGGCAGGCTGTCCTGATCAATGGTGAAACTAGAACTGTGCCACAGTCCCAGCGGGTGCCATGTCAAGGCCGGTTTGCTAAAACTGAGCCAACGAGAGAGATCATTTAAAGCTCAGTTCTAACATTTGTTGTTATATTTTGAGGCCATTCGGACAATCTTCAATGGCAACAACACTCAGACCCCTTAGCAGTTGCCTGTAATTAAATTCGGCCTATTTATGTTTGCTTAGCTGCTTTGTGTTTTTCTTTTTGTCTTTATCTCTGTCTCTCCTTCAGACGTCCCGCTGACTGTTTAGCTTTGCCTGCAGTTTTTGTTTTGCACCCTCATATACCTCCTTTCATTCATTTTGCTACTTCTCAAATCCAGCTGGTGTCATTTTTCATGGAAAGTTTGGGTAAGCAAAAAGGCACAGGAATAGTTCATCTAAAAATGCAAATCCTATGTCTTTCCAAATCTGTATTCAGTGGCTGTTAAGCTCAAGAAGTGACGATAATCTACAATGGAGATCAAAATCTTGATTTTATGGTATAGATACATTGTTCTATTAACATGTTTGACAAAATATGCATGGCATTTCAACAAAAACATTCTTTTGAGTAATCAAAATTAGAGAATAGTAACCACTGTAACATGAAAGAAGGTTACAAATAAAATTTTGGAGGGTTACAGCTGCAGTCTGTGGCCACAGGACGTCAGTAGTTTCTCAGACTGCGCTGATCTGATTATGGTTCACTTTTCCTCCACTCTCTTCCATAGTTTGGTAACTGTAGTAGTTTTCATAGAAATAACTTTGTCTGCAAGTATTTTCCAGAGATTTTCAGTCTGGTTTAGATCAGGACTCTGGCCTGGCTATTTCATTTCACATGTTCTTAGCTTCAAGGAACTGCTTTATCTGTTTTGCAGTGTGATGGGGCATTGTCTTGCAAGTAGATGCTTGAAGGAAAGGTACCGCATGTTGCTGAAGGAGAATCTGATAAACATTTGCAGGGCACTTGTGCTGCTAACTTAAAAAAATGTAAAAAATTTAAGAAGCACCTTTTAATCAATAATCTAATCAAAAATTAGCCTTCCCATTACGAGGTGATATTTGACTGCTTAAAGTGAATTAAAGAGAAATTTTACCTTTGTAATGGCATTTTTCTAACTTTATTCATCTAGGAATAAAGCAATTGACTCTTTATGAATGGGAAATTGAATCATTGACTCACTAGATTAGTTTAAAAACGTACATCTATTCATAAAGAAACTATTTTCGACAAAATATAGCAAAATCAGGCAAAAGTGTTATACTCAGACAATGTAAGTCACTTAATATTAACTTCTTGTTTATTTAACTATTGTATCAAATCAATATCTCATTTACAAACTCCCTCAAAAAGCTGTCAATCACTGCAAACTCACAAAGTTCCATTATAATCAATGAAGCTCTCTACACTGCACAATGAATGTCTTATTTATCTCAAATTTACCTTCTCTACACTTTGTTTCTGAATGGATTCGTCAGATATGTCTGTGATACATTAGATTACTCAGTGTTGCAAAAACGTGTAGAAACCTTTGAACTTTGGACCAGTTCTCCTTTCTCCACACAACATGTTCCTCTGCAAAGGTGAGCTTATCCTTTTGATTCTTTTTGCTGATTTGAGGCTTGGTCACTGCAAAGTATGCTTTCGGTCCGACTTCTCTTAAATGTGCTGAGACAGATTCTTACCCTGTCCAGCGCTGAACTGGCAAGCAATTCCAGCTGCAGTGCTGAACCGATTTCCCACTGAGAGTCTCTGCATTATCCTGTCGCCTCGTGCACTTGTCTTACGTGGACGACCAGCCTTTTTGGGGGACTTGAATGAATTAGTGTCATTGTAAACCTGCAGTATTCAAGAAATCAGATTTAAAATGGCCAATTTCTTTTTGGGCTTTATCTGGACAACCTCCTGTCCCAGAGTTTCAGTCTTCTTAGAGCGGACTGCCATTTTGCCATCTCAGTGTAAAATTGGAGGAATGCAGCTAGTTAAATAGGGTTTGTCATATAAATAAGAAAATTAGCATCAGGTGACAGATTAACACTAATAACCTGGAGGTATCTGTAAGTGTTCTCTAATTTTAGTTCTTTAAACTTTTTCAAATATCTCACCTAAGTTTTTTTATACTGTGCTTTAGAATACAATTCATTTATAAGATATCCTTAAAAAAAAAATTATAGGTTGTTATCTAATTTTGATCTCCACTGTATATTTTAAGTCTTTTAAAACCGTGCTTGTGTGAGAAACCAATCAAAATTTAATGCATTATTCACTTCCAGTTGGATCAGTTATTTTCTTTCCTTTCAGGCCAAAGTTTGCAGCTAATAATAATGTGTCATGTTCGGTTAAAATTTAGTGCATTAGTCATGTGGACTATTTTTATGATGCTTTTATACTGTTTTATTTTTTGTCCTTTTTGAAGCTTGACATCTCCAGGTCGCCATGAACTGTTGCTGTAGGGCAAGATTAAAAGGATTCTACTGTTGTGTTTCAAAGAAAAAAATAAGAACACACAAGTTTGAGAATAAGCGAGTAAATTGTGTGTGTGTGATGAACTGTTCCATTAAACTGAAAGAGTGTGTGGAACTGTGTTTATCATTTCAAGCTGTGCTGTTTTTTTCCAAGTAATGATGTGTGCCTATTGTGCCCATTTCTTTGTCATCCTGGTTTTCTTCCTGAAACACAAAGTTAAACCCATGAACTCTGCGAATTTGCCTTGAGGATGTTCTTAGACCTTTGCTCTCAGACTCCAAAAATCAGAATCACATGCATTTCGCATGACCTTAGTTTGACTTCGAGTGTGTCTTTTGTGGAATGTTGTTTACTTGCTTTAACCGATTTTCGGTTTTCCTGAGTGAAAATGAAACCTGAAGTCAGTCGTCTAATAAGACTGCTAGCAACGTCTGCTAAGACCCTTTCAGCCAAACTGATGGGAGCCAAACTTGCCAACAATTGTCTGATGACTCATCACAACAAGGATGAGAACAAATAGAACAAAACAGAGAAAACAAAGGGGGGAAAAAAACACTGTCTGCAGTCATTAAGGCGGAAATATCAGTGTTAAAGGCTGTGACTTTGTACAATTGTGTTTCAGCTTTAAAAAAAAGGTAGCTTCTAAGAAGTGTTCTCCAAGGACAACGTGGCTTTTAGTGATGATGTTCAAATATTATCCAGTGTTTGTGTCAATATCCCATCTGGCTCTATGAGTGATTGCTCTAGTTGAAGAGGTCCACTTCTCTTGAGAACATGATGACTTTGCTTTCACAGAAGGAACTGAGTGCTAAGAGATCAGCGAAACCACACACTGTGTTTTCCCTGAGCTGAAATCATTAAACTGATTATTTTTGTGAAATGCAATCCTTCGTTCACGTAACAAGGCCACCCAGGCTAAATCTCTATTTGGAAGGAGCTAATAGCCTGTTTGTTGAACTCTTGTTTTGCCTCGTAATTAAGGGTTCCGTACAAAATAATGTTTGTTTCCTCATAACCATGATGAATGGATTGAGCTGGTAATAGATTTTTGATAAACAAGCCCACAGGTTGATTATTTTGACAATGTATTGTCCACATTTGTGTCTGCTTATTGCCTGAAGTGAATTTGTCATAATTACACTCTTTTATTGAAGTAAACACTGTTGCCAGCCATTCAGTATTGAATTGAGAGAGAATTAAATTATGCTTCAGTTCATGAATTGACATTAATGTATCAGTCATGATTGAGAATTAAATTTAAATTTGTAATGTATTTTTTTTTTATATATATAAAGAAGTCTCTTCTACTCAATAAGCCTGCATTTATTTGATTCTAAAATTGATTACAATTTAATATATCCCTGTGATCAAATCTAAATTTTCAGCATTTTTTATTATCAATATTCAAAACAGCTGAGTACATTTTTTTTCAGAATTCTTTGATGAATAGAAAGATCCAAAGATCAATATTTATCTGAAATATAAAGCTTTTGCAACATTATACACAATACCATTCAAAATCTAGGAGTCAGTATAATTTTATTTATTTTTTGGGGTTGAAGAAATTATAGATATTAATCCTTTTAGCAAGGATGCTTTAAATTGATCAAAATTGATGACATTTTTAATGTTACAGAAAATTTCTATTTCAGATAAATACTGTTCTTCTGAACTTTCTATTCATTAAAGAAATCTGAAAAAATTCTGCTCAGCTGTTTTCAACATAATAATAATATTAATAAATGTTTTTGAGCAGCAACTCAGAATATTAGAATGATTTATAATATTTAGATTCACACTTTTCAACCAGACTGATTCTTATTTAATAACAACAACAACAACAGTTTATTGTTGTTATTATTATTATTATTAGTAGTAGTAATCATATTATTAGTATTATTAATCATAACATTATGAACTACTACATTAATATTATAAGTATCATTGTTGTTATTATTATTATTATTGTTGTTGTTGTTATTATTATTATTTACTACTAAAACAAAATTTCTTCTTATTATTATTACTATTACTTTTTAATATTCTGAATAACTACTACAATATTATTATCATTATTGTAAAAAAAAAAAAATTATAATATAGTTATGAATTGTAATCATCTTTTAGGAATTAAATTTCCATACAAAATAATGTTTAATGTAATATTTTGAGCAGCAAATCAGAATATTGGAATGATTTCTAAAGGAGAATGTGACTGGAGTAATGCTAAAAATTCAGTTTGAAATCACTGGAATAAATTACATTTTTAAAATATATTAAAACGGAAAACAATTATTTTAAATATTAAAAATATTTCAAATTTTTACTGCTTTTGCTGTTCTTTGAATCAAATAAATGCAGGCTTGGTGAGCAGAAGAGACTTCTTTAAAAAACATGAAAAATCAAAAAATCAAAGTTCAAAAACTTTTGACTGGTAGTGTATATTTAATTTTTCAATATGAATCAACTAATAATCAGTGTTTCAGTGATTTCTATTTTTCTTCTGCCTCTTTCCTGATAATAATGACCTATAGAAATAATATTTATTATGATTATTATTATTATATTTGAATTTTATTGTATAACAAAGAATATATAGTATTGTAACAATTTTTTTTTCTTGCTTGAAAATTTATGATACTGTTAACTGAATGCTCAGTTAATTGTTTTGATAGCATTGAACTATGTCATTTGAGAATGTCTACTTATCAGGGAATAAATAGGCATAATTAGTCAAAAGTAATGATGTCTCAAAACGTCTGTCAGACTAATGAAGTTCCTCCGTCGTGCATTTGAATCAGCGTCGGGCTTTTCCGAGCCTCGTTCGCGGTAACAATGGACCGAGTATCTCTATACCTGTAAAATGAGACAGCGGCGTGTCTCTCGTGATATGACGGGCCCCTACGTTTATGTGACACGAGATACCATATTTCCTCCTGTCTGCCACGTCTGAGCATCAAAAGAGAGAAAGGGGGTGCAACGAAGGAAAATTGAATAGAGAGAGACGGGGAGAGATCGGGAGGAAGAGCAAAATGGAAGCTGGGAGGAATCACCTTGAGTTTGAAATATTCGAGTTGAAATCTCCCCCGTCTGCCATGCTCGCTCATATATTTCTGCTGTTATTGGTGAAGGTGTAATAGATAGTGGGAACTTGTTATCAAATATTAAAGATGTTATCGGGCCTGCCAGGACTGCCAAAAAGAATCTAGCTTCAGCCCGTCCGTGCCTTTCCCTCTGTATATCGTTCTCTCTCTCTCGCTCGCTTCTGTCTCTCACGGGCTTCCAATTAAATTCACATCACATCAACAAATCTGCGTCTGTGTATTTGTCTCTCCGCCACGTTGCACAACAAAGCTGAAGCTCCGAAAGAGTAATTGAACCTGACACATTCTTAAGAAAAGGCACGAGAGTGTAAATAATAAAAATTGATGGTGGGTAGAAGAAAGAAATGTAAGACATAAGAAGACGTTAGGTCAGATCCATTAATAATCATAATGTAGATGAATAAAAGCCATTCCACCAGGATGAATTCATTGCTTGAGCAGTCAGGATAGAATGCGTTTCATTTCGTGCTTTCGAGATTCATTATTTTCTTCTTGTCTCGTTCTCATCTGTTGACTGAAAACATGCCATAACTAAGGAGGTCTGTATAATACCTGGAAAAAGTTATTTGTTTGTGTTTTCATCTTTCTCGTGATGGCTTAGTTCTAGAGCCAAACACAGGTGTTTTTAAATGATTCTTTTTGAGTCCAGATGTTGTAGTTTCAACATCTACCAGCAAAAGCTAATTGGACCAAGCTAATCAGCCAAATCTCGACCCGTTGGTCAGGATTGAATAATTCTGAGGAGAGCGTGTCCTTGTTAGAGAGCCTGGCTTGTTTGTGTCTGTCCTCCTTGATTGCGGTCCTTCACATCTTCCTTCTCTCTCTCTCTCCTCTCTCTCTGTGTTTTTGTTCCTCTTCTCGTCAACCTGTTTATGCTTTTTAACAGACAGGACAGTAGAGGTTGACAGGAAAGCATGGGGTGGAGAGTTGGGAAGGGGATTGGCTCGAACTTGGGTCACCAGAGGTGCTGTTGCACTATATGTCAGTGTGCTAACCGCTAGGCTATCAGCACCGACTTTTTTTTTTTTTTTTTTACTTAATTTAAATAATTATAGTATTAATTTTATAATTTAATTTAATATTTAAAATTTGTTTTGTTTATTTTACATTTAATTTAATTCAGTGTTATAATTTAATTTTATTTATTTAACTAAAGTTTTATTTTATTTTATTTTTATTTAAATTAATTTAATTTAGTTAAATTTTTAAACTACTACAATTTCAAGTCAGGTTTTATAATTTATGAAATTATATCATAATGTTTAATAATGGGAATTGGGTGGATCGGACAGTCATGCATCATATATTGTTTGAAAAGTCTCAATTTGTAGAATACTGTACAACAACTACAACATTAATATTATTGTAGTAGTAGTAGTGGTATTAGGGCTAGTATTATTAACAACATTTTTATTATTTATAATGTATTTATAATTATAATGCAAAGTACAAGTAAAATACAGTATAAATAATAAAATAAAAGCAGGTATATTTTACTGTAATTCTGCTATTGGGAATGAAGATATTATAATGTAATTATTTCTAATATTTTTAATTAGATCCACACTTTTCAACCAGACTTATTTAATAATAATGGTAACATCAGTTAATAATTTTTTTTATTATTATTATTAATAATGACTACATTATTATTATTATTATTATTATTATTATTATTATTTATAATGTATTTATAATGAAACAACAGTTAATTAATAATAATAATAATAATAATGTTGTAGTAGTCGTTATTATTATTATTTATAATGTATTTGTAATTATTATGCAAAATACAAGTAAAATAAAGTATAAGTAATAAAATAAAATCAGGTACAGTTTATTGTAATTCTGCTCCTGGGAATGAAAATATGATGATGTACTTATTTATAATATTTTTAATTAGATTCACACTTTTCAACCAGATTTATTTAATAATAATAATAATACCATCAGTTAATTATTATTATTATTACTATTATTATTATTATTCATAACAACTACATTATATTGTTATTATTATTTATAATGTATTTATAATTAAACAACAGTTAATTAGTAATAATAATGACTACTACAACATTATTATTTTTATTATTATTAATAATAATAACAACTACATTATTATTATTATTTATAATGTATTTATAATTAAACAAGTTAATTAATAATAATAATGACTACTACAACATTATTATTATTTATAATGTATTTGTAATTATTATGCAAAATACAAGTAAAATAAAATATTTATTTATTATTATTTATAATATTTTTAATTAGATTCACACTTTTCAACCAGATTTATTTAATAATAACAACAACAACAGCAGTTTATTATTATTATTATTATTATTATTATTATTATTAATGACCACTACATTATCATCATCATTGTTATTATTTATACTACTACTACTACTATTTATTATTATTATTATTATTATTATTATTATTATTTAAATAAAAGAGTTATGAATTGTGGCCATCCTTTAGGAATTACATTTTGGGACACCGTAAACATAAAAAAAGTTGACATTTAAAAAAGTAAAATCTGTTGATCTCTAGTGATAAGTTTATTACATTGTACTTAAATATCTTTCTGCCTTGTTAATTGAAAACACACACACACACACACACACACACATACCTCTTCTCTTCTGAACCAATAATGCATTGCTGTCATAATTCTTGCTTATGTAGAAGGAATACAGAGACGGTCGTCTTAGCAGAGTAACATAAGATTGAACTCAGCCTTGCATTTCCATACCCAGAAAGCCTGCTCACTCTTTTTTTATGTCCATCATAAATCAGAGACATTTGTTCCAAGTATATATATATTCTCCTGAAGGGAAGTAGCCACTGATTAGAATAAATGTGATACGGCTAGATCACATTTAATAGTGTAAGAGCGCCTCCGTAGAACTGTGTGATTTTGTCTTCCGTCTTTTGTTTCGGTGAGCTGATGGCATGTGAGCAGCGGCACACCCGTGAAATGGTGAGGAAAGTCGAAAACACATTTCTGAGTAATCTCCCGTTGCATCATCCTGCAGGTCTGGTGTCAGTTTATTGTGGTTATATGGCAGTCCTTTCCAACAGGAGATTAAAGTTGGGTTACCGAGCCCGAGCCAGCTCTGGCTGTATATCCTGCTGTCTGGAGTCACTTTCCTCCTCTTTTCCCGCAAAGCACGTTGTGTTTTTTAGATCCCAATCAGGGACCCTCGCATCCATCTTCACGTACGTCGGCGCCGATGGAGGTCAAGGCAGGGTTAGGAGGATGAAATCATGCTGTTCCATGATGAAATAAGAGGCTTCTGACAGACTGGAATGTTCTGCTGACCAGGTGATGGTGAAATTGAACGTGGAACGAAGCGCCGCTCCCATGACAGCTTCGAGAGATATTGCCGTCAACTATGTGCGACAACTGCAACGCGTACAAATCCCTTTGCACCGTTAGCAGCGCTCCCTAGTAATTCTTCCCTTTTTGGGCCTATGGATGACTCAGGTTTCTTCAACTTTAGGTGCATTTACACAACTGAATACTGAATACCTTTACTGAGCAAGGATGCATTAAATTGATCAATAGTGACAGTAAAGACGTAATGGTACAAAAGAAATCTATTCCTATAAGATTTCAAGATGTTCTTTTGAACCTTGCATTTAAAGAATCCTGAATACACTACCAGTCAAAAGTTTTTGAACAGTAAGATTTTAATGTTTTTGTTAAAGAATTCTCTTCTGCTCACCAAGCATCTATTTATTTGATCTAAAATACAACAAAAGCAGTAATATTGTGAAATAGTTTACTATTTAAAATAACTGCTTTCTATTTGAACATATTTTAAAATGTAATTTATTCCTGTGATCAAAGCTAAATTTTCAGCATCATTACTCCAGTCTTCAGTGTCACATGATCCCTCAGAAATCACTCTAATATGCTGACTGGCTGTTCAAGAAACAAAAAAGGGTAATTTTTTTCAGGATTCCTTGATTAAAAGAAAGATCCAGAGGTCAGCATTTATCTGAAATTAAAAGCTTTTGTAACATTATACACTATACCATTCAAAAGCTTGGAGTCAATATAATTTTTTCTTTTTTTTGGGAAAGAAATTATAGAATTGAATGCTTTTATTTAGCAAAGATGCTTTAAATTGATCAAAAGTGATTATAAAGACATTTATAATGGTACAAAATATTTCTATTTCAGATAAATGAAAACTTTCTATTCATCAGATAAACCTGAAAAATTCTGCTCAGCTGTTTTTAACATAATAATAGTAATAATAAATGTTTTTAAACAGCAAATCAGAATATTGGAATGATTTCTGAAGGATCATGTGGCTGAAGTAATGATGCAGTTGAAAACAGTATTTTTCAATATTTTACAATTTTTTGTACTTGTTTACCAAAGAGACAATGTCATCAGTGAACAGCTGGAAAAGAAATATCAGACAAGTGTTGTGTGAAAAAAAAAAAAAAAAAAAAAAAACAAAGATTCAAGCTAAATGTCACAGGTTAGCACAAATTTATTTTTATGCATGGTTTCCAGTTAATCTGTTTTTTTTTTTTGTTTTTTTTTTTTGTCACATTTAGCAAAAAGTGTGAAAGTAGTATTTAATTTTTAAAATACATGCAAACTGTGATATTAGGCTCATCAAGACAGCAGTCGGCTAACTTATTTCTACCAACTTCATTTCAATCACAATTTTATTAACCGCAATTCATCATTTGAGATGACATTCAGGAGAAAAACGACAGCAGTGGTTTATTTATATCCACTGTTAGAAATTAAATAAATAATGTGAACAGTTGAAAACTTTTGAGAGTTTCTGAAGTTGAAGAAACACCCTTAGATGATTGAAAACACAACATTCGGTCATAACTGTGATTTGCTTGGTTACTAGACAGTAAACAAAAATAGTTTCTTTTTTTGAAGCAATAACTTCAAGCGTGGGCAGTCAAGCAGACCACTGTTGGAAGAGCAAACATGGCCTCCATGCTCTGGATGTGTAATAACATCTCATCACTGTCGTTCGCACAATATTGATTTGATTTCATTACACTGGAGCGACTGTCCTTTGCTCATAGCCTTTGGCGAGTGTGGAGCCTCTCACCAGATCCCCGAGGACTCGTGGCCCTCACGCTCACATTATAAACCGGTGTGTATACGTTGTGAGTATGTGTGCAGCATGCCAAACGAGAGCCATGTGTCACAGTACACGCAGGCCTCCTGATGAAGCCATTATTTCCTGTAGGCCTCAGGGGCCCTTAGTGAAGTTGGCATCTATTTTCTCTCCCTTTCCCATTCTCTTTACCTGCTTTGACATCCTTTTTCTCATTTTCTGTTCTCTCAATGACTGTCAAAACTTTGTGGGGGGATAAAAAACTTGAGGAAAAACACACAAAATGCCAAAACGATGAATGATGTTTTTGCTTGCTTTCAACATGGTTGACAGTATTGTCCCTGGTTGCCTTGTTTTCACTCATTATTTCATTAATGGAAGCTTAAAGAACCACAATGAAAATGTCAGACAATAGTTAAAATCTAGAGCAGACAGCCCATTAAAACACTTTTTCGTGAGTTTGATTGAAACAATTATGATGGTGTTTAAAGGGTTACTCCACCCCAAAATGAAAATTTTGTCATTAATCACATACCCCCATGTCGTTCCAAACCCGTATAAGCTTCGTTCGTCTTCGGAACACAATTTAAGATATTTTGAATGAAATCGGGAGGTTTGAAACTGTCCCATTGACTGCCAGGTAAATACCACTGTCAAGACCCAAAAAAGTATGAAAGACGTCGTCAAAATAGTCCATCTGCCATCAGTGGCTCAACCATAATTTTACGAAGCTACGAGAATACTGTTTGTATGCAAAGAAAACAAAAATAACGACTTTATTTAACAATTGGTCTCCTCCGCGTCACCGTAGCGCATTTTTGGAAAGTATCCCCTGTACGCAAACAGCGTACGCTGTTCTCTGTCAGCTGTGTCACGCGGATACGCTGTTTTCGTTCGAATCAAAACGTAAATAAACGGAGAAAACGTATCTGCGTGACGCAGTTGACGGAGAACAGCGTACGCTGTTTGCGTACAGGGGATACTTTCCAAAATGGCGCTACGGTGATAATGATGAGCATTGTTGGATAAAGTCGTTATTTTTATTTTCTTTGCATACAAAAAAGCATTCTCGTCGCTTCATAAAATTCAGATTGAACCACTGATGGCAGATGGACTATTTTGACGATGCCTTTTTTACTTTTTTTGGGTCTTGACAGTGGTATTTACCTGGCAGTCAATGGGACAGTCAAAATTCTCCCGGTTTTCATCCAAAATATCTTAAATTGTGTTCCGAAGACGAACAAAGCTTTTACGGGTTTGGAACGACATGAGGGTAAGTGATTAATAACAAAATTTTCATTTTGGCATTGAGTAACACTTTAATAAATACCGTGAATACACATCACTCACTAAACCGAAAATGTATGTATTTACACTGTACATTTTAAATACACTGCAGCATTATTTTCTTATTTAACATCTGAACAGCCTTAAAACAAGACAGCAAAATGGCTTAAGATAATAAGGTTTGAATTCATTAGACTAATTGAACAAGACTTGGCTTAAGGAATCATGTCTTGAATTAAGTGTATTTTTTTCCATTAGCAAGATCAGAATGGTAATTAAGAAGATGATATTCTGCTCTGTACAATTATTGTAATTTCACTGCTTCATGCAAATGTTAAAACTGCTCTGATTTTAAAGCCCATGTACATTTTTGCAGGTCATGTTTACCCTCTCTTTGTGTTTTCAGATATTGCTAGAGGCGACTGTGGACCGCAAAGGCTACATTGCAGTTGATGACATCCTCCTGTTGAATTACCCCTGTTGTGAGTAGCACACACCTGTCATTATAGTGTGGGAGTGTGTTTAAACAGCATGAAAATGTGAAGGACTTTACAAATGTTGGGATCACATTAGCCTTTCCATGGAGGTAACATTGTTGTCTGCCTATGCTATTATGAGCCAAAATGCTGAAGTGAAAAAAGAGAAAGGTAAATGTTAAGCATTGAAGGATTAGTTCACTTCCAGAATAAAAATTTCCTAAATATTTATTCACCCCCATGTCCTCCAAGATGTTCATATCTTGCTTCAGTCGAAAAGAAATTAAGGTTTTTGAGGAAAACATTCCAGGATTTTTCTCCAAATAGTGGACTTGAAAGGGGATCAGTGGGTTGGAGGTCCAAATTGCAGTTTCAGTGCAGCTTCAAAGGGCTCTATGCGATCCCAGGAGTGAGGGTCTCATTTCGCAAAATTTTCGGTCATTTTCCAAAAAAATGAAAATTTATATACTTTTTAACCACAAATGCACTAGCTCTGCGACGCGCGTCTTTATGCATTGCTTATTCATGTTGGAAAAGTCATGCGCGGTTAGTTCTTTGTCTGAAAATAAACTTTAATTTAAAAGTTTTAAAACATAAAATACTGATACCAAGTGTTTTAACTAGTCATTTTCTTATTTATTCTGAAGATGAATGTACAAAATAAACTTACTGGGGGGAAAAATTAAATTAACATTTAAAACAGGAAGCAATTCTGACTTTCTTTCTTGTAATTATGAGCTTATATCTTGCAATTCTGGCTTTTTTCAGAATTGTGGGATATAAACTTGCAATTGCAAGATAAAAAGTCCAGCTCTGAGGGGAAAAATGACTGATATGTTTCAGAATTTTTTGTTTATTTCTCACGACTTAATAACGCACAATTCTGAGGAAAAAAGTAATAATTGCGAGATATAAAAAAAACTGAATTGTGAGTTTACATCTCAGAATTGCGAATTTATAAATTTAAAATTGTGAGATAAAAAGTTACAGTTTTTATTCAGTGGTGGAAACAGGCTTCTATACTATCTTTACTCATTTTATCCACAGAAATTAATAAAAATGCATCTGTATCAGTACTGCTATCTGTGACACTTGCCTTTATTCATAATTAAGAGTAAAAATATGCTATTAAATAAGTATTTAAAATATACTTCTTCAATGTTTCTACAATAATTTGAAGATTTGATGTAAAAAATATATTTGATTTACAAATTTTTTTAATTTTTTTTTTTAAATTTTAATCAATTGACAGCACTAATATATAATAAATTTATATGAATTTTTAATTAAATATATGGCCTGCATGGACTCTAGAAATCGGCATTGACCATTGATAAAATCCAGATCAACCACTAGTTTGTAGAAGTTTTGATAACACTGCACAATAAGGTTCCATTAGTTAATGTCAGTTAATCTAATAACTAACAGGAACAAACAATGAAAAATACATTTATTGCAGTATTTATTCATCTTTGTTTATTTTAGCTAATAAAAAAACAGTCGTTCATTGTTAGTTCATGTTAATTCACAGTGCATTAACTAATGTTAACAAGCACAACTTTTGAATTTAATAATGCATTAGTAAATGTTGAAAATAACATAAGATTAATAAATGCTGTAGAAGTATTGTTCATTCTTAGTTAGTGTTAACTAATGTTAACTAATGAAACCTTATTGTAAAGTGTTATCAAAATTTTTCTAACATGAAACTCATTTGTGACACATTTACATTGCTCTCATATACAGTACAACTTTCTCAAGTTCATCTTCTTATGCAGGTCCAGTTCTGCACAGATCCTCTGTAAGCACACATAATTTGGATATCAAAGACACTTTTGTACCCAAATTCACCTTTCATCCTTGTTTCAGTCTTCACTCTGGCTTTTGGCTTTTAGCTCAGCAGGGTACAGGTGCATTGTTACTTTGATGATGAAAAGATCTAGTTCCCATCTTGTGTGAAAAATCTCAGGAACAGTTTTTTTTTTTTTTATGTAGCCCTGTCACACTTCATTCCAATTTCAATTCTCCCCTGTAAGCTTATACAACATCTGTACCATGATTTTGTAACAAGAATGATTCACCAGTGCAAAGTCCAAGGAAGTTTGTGGTTTGGATAATGTTAACCAATAGTCAAATAACTATTTAGTCATGAGAACAAATGAGATACATAACAAATTGGTAAGATCTTGAGTTATTTTTATACTGGTGCTACATTCAACATTTCCTATGCAATGCGTGCATCAGTATGCTGAATATGTACTGCATTAGTTAGCGGGTACGTGAACCCTGCTGGCTGCCGGCATGCTGTGATAGCCTGCTAGCTGCCGGACATGGTAGAAAACAAACAGATCAGAGTAGGGAGGAGTTGTTGTGAGGCAGTGTGTGATGTGTTCAGCCCTCCAGTCCAGTGAAGACTCCGTGTGTACGGAGCTGTGATGTCTTATATTGCCGAGGGAAAGAGTAGAAATCCTTTCAACATCCCTAATCCAGCAGAGCTAGACATTTGATTTTATATGCTGACTGTAGACTAGAGGTTAATGGTGTAATGGTTAGTAAAGGCTGGTGTGTTGTTTGTTTCTGTGTATTTATTTATTTATTTTTATGTATGACTTAGAGAAATGGTAGAAGTGGCTGTCAAAATTTTCTTTTTGTAGATTCTTTTCATTTTTGGTTTGAATGGGGTGCTAGAACAATGGAGACTGCGTGTGTAAATAAATGACGCAGCGGGTGCAATTCATTCTTAGTGAATTCTCCCTTATCTGAGTGGCTTTTATTAAAACAAGCTGCCTCATACAATAACAACACGTCTGTATATTTATTTGACAGCTGCAAGCCTTTTTTAAGGCTAATTCAAAAGGCTCCGACAGCACAATTATCAGCTGTAATTGCTGAAACGCGTTTTAGTGACCGGCCGATAGGGATAGGTGACACACCGCAGAGATGCGGTCTTCGCTCAAAGTTAACAATCCTTTTCACAGCCTCTGAGGGACATCTTAACGCTTTTAAGGCTTCATAAAACTGTAGTGATATTTATACATATTTAAACAGAGAAAACTGACAAAGTGCTATTAGATGGTAATAAAGTGCAATTCCAAACAAGCAAATCAACAGATGCTGTGGTCATGAAAGCTCATCTCTGCTGAGTCTCCTAACACCCTCTTCCTTCGGCCCCCTCCCCACTTCCTGCAGGCGGCAGATGGCATCATCTAAGCCCCACTGTGCACATTAAATAATTAAAACTCTCATCAGGACCTGGACACACATTGTCGAGAGTGGCATTGCGCCAGACTGCGGAAATCACCATTTGGCAAGACAAGTCAAAAAGGAAAGGAAGGCAAAAGGAGTAGAAAGAGTGAGAAAGAGAGAAGATTTCCTTGTGATTCAAGAGAGGTGTGGATTTCATAACTTTAGTGTTGTGGCAACTGCAATATGTATGTGACCCTGGACCACAAAACCAGTTTTAAGTAGCACAAGTATGCAGTGGCACGAAAGTTTGAGAACCGCTTGCAGAATCTGTGAAAAAGTGAATATTTAACAAAATAAGAAAGATCATATGAAATGTGTGTTATTTTTTTTATTTAGTACTGTCCTGAGTGAGATATTTTACATAAAAGATATTTTACATAAAAGTTTGGGAACCCTTGGTTCTTAATACTATTTGTGGTAAGAGCTGGGGGGTGAAAACTTTTTAAATTTGAAGATCAAGGTAAATTCTTCTTAATTTGTTTTCTGGGAAACTTGCAAGTATCTTAAGGTGCTTCCGAAGGGCAGTACTAAATGGAAAAAAAAATGATATTTCAACAAATTAGGAAAAATGTAGACATCTTCATCCTGTTCAAAAGTTTTCACCCCCGGCTCTTAATGCATCATGTTTCCTTATGGAGCATTAGTGAATGTTTGAACCTTTTTATAATAGTTGCGTTTGAGTCCCTCGATTGCCCTCAGTGTGAAAAGATAGATCTCAAAATCTTAGAGTTGCTGCTGGAAAGGGTTCAAATATGCAAAAGATGCTG
Organism: Cirrhinus mrigala; assembly: GCA_036247105.1. Classification (NCBI taxonomy): domain Eukaryota; kingdom Metazoa; phylum Chordata; class Actinopteri; order Cypriniformes; family Cyprinidae; genus Cirrhinus; species Cirrhinus mrigala. The sequence goes on from CM070022.1 coordinate 12,923,172, forward strand.
TAAAACTGCAGATTCTGCAGGACCTGGAGGATTTTTCTGAAGAACAGTGCTTAGTTTAACTGTTCAGAACAAACAAGTGACACATGAACAACCTTCAAAACAAAAAAACAGTCGTAGATCATCCAGGTAACCACACACAGTGTTAAGAACCAAGGGTTCCAAAACTTTTGAAGGGGGTTATTTTAATAATTTCCCCATTATGGACTATATGTAAACATCTTTTATGTAAAATATGTTTTTCAGGACAGCACTAAATTAAAAATAACATGCATTTTGTTTGATCTCTCTTACTTTGTTAAAATTATTCACATTTTCACAGATTCTGCAAGGGGTTCCCAAACTTTTACATGCCACTGGGTCAAAATGATCGATTTTTCTTTTATGCCAAAAATCATTAGGATATTGATTAAAGATCATGTTCTGTGAAGATATTTTGTAAATTTCCAATCTTAAATATATCAAAACTTAATTTTTGTTTAGTAATATGCAATAAGAACTTCAGTAGTAATTGCTAAGAACTTCATTTCATTTTCTCAATATTCTGACTTTTTTTGCACCCCCAGATTCCAGATTTTTAAAAAGTTGTTTCTCAGTCAAATATTGTCCCAACAAACCATACATCAATAGAACGCTTATTTATTCAGCTTTCAGATGATGTATAAATCTCAATTTTAAAAAAAATTACCCTTATGACTGGTTTTGGGGTCTAGGGTCACATATTTAAACCTTTTGCTGCAACATGTAACTGATTTTCAGTCCCTTTTCATAGTTTTTTGCTTTGTGATTCATGTTGGCTCATAAAAACATGAATTGAACATCACACAGTGGCATTTCCACCGAACATGTGGCCACCTGTGGACTACAAACAATGTAGCCCGGGCCTCCGTCTGGTTTTACAAAGAAGATAAATGATACAAGCTGAGGGTGGTTGTACAAAACAGCATTCTCTGTTACATCAGACCTCATAACCTGTTTATCTGCTTTGATTGACAGATTTCAGATGTGTGCAGTGTGGGTAGGTGGTTTACGGTGATTTTATATACATCCTGCTCAAGCAGGAAGCTGCTGCCAGAGTGGAGGAAAGCCCTGTGGTTACAGAAGGCAAAATGATTTAGAATTCTAACACAGGCCTGTAAATATAACCAACACAGCCTTGTTATGAAACCTGCAGTGTGGGAGAGATTATTATGCTTGTTTTATCCTGCGTCATATGGAAATTAGCCAACATATAAACAAAATCACATTTTTACAGAATGAAGCAATTTTCCAAAAGTTCCACTGAAACTAAAGTTTATCATTAAAGAAATAGTTCACTCAGAAATGAAATTTCCTGAAAATGTATTCTCCCCCCAGGCCATTCTATAGATGAGTTTGTTTCTTCATCAGAACAGAAATTGTGCATCACTTGCTCACCAATGTATACTTTGCAGCGAATGGGTGCCGTCAGAATTAGAGTTCAATCAGCTGATTAAAAACCGAATTAAAGGGACAGTTTACGCAAAAATGCATATGCTGTCATTAATTACTCACCCTAATGTTGTAAAAAGATATTTTTGATGAAATGTGACAACTGAGTTGCTATGTTTGTTTTCTTTGCACACAAAAATTATTCTCACATTTTCATAAAATTACGGTTGAACCACTGATGTCACATGGACTATTTTAACAATGTCCTTACTACTTTTCTGGGCCTTGAATGTGTCAGTTGCATTGCTGTCTATGCAAGGTCAGAAAGCTCTTGGATTTCATCTAAGATATCTCAATTTGTGTTCTGAAGATGAACAAAGGTCTTATGGGTTTGGAACAACATGAGGGTGAGTAATTAATGACAGAATTTTCATTTTTGGGTGAACTACCGCTTTAAGAGAAAAATGTGTGCAGTTCAAGCACCTTTTTTAAGTAAAAACAGTTCTAAACAAATATGTTGGTGAATTTAGATGTGAGAGGACAACAGGAAATGGACATTTTCACTGGAGGAGGCGTTATTATGGATTATGCCTTAATGATGGATTTGTTTATTACAATCAGGCAGCTTTTCACAAGACGTTAACTGATTTACGTTGTGTGGATTGCTTGTGGATTATTATGTTTTTATCAGCTGTTTGGACTCTCTGACGGCACCCATTCACACTGCTAAGGATCCACTGGTGAGCAAGTGTAATGCTAAATTTCTCCAAACCTGTTCAGATGAAAAAACAAACTCATCTACGTCTTATATGGCCTGAGCGTGAGTAAATTAACATATGAAAGATGGATTACAACTACAGTATGTGCATATCCAAATTATATCTAACTTCCTTTGCAGTTTGAATTGTAATCTTTAATAATGCAAGCATGCTGTTGTCTTGTCAAAGCACTGAACGTGAGTATCATCCCTTATCACCAAGAAGAAAGAAACAGTTCAGTAGTTCAAAATATTAAATTATACATAAACCATACACTGTTTAAGTAACAGTCAAACTGTCAGATGTGCAGGGCTGGCTGCAGTTCCCATAGGAGCACTTTGCTATCTGAGACTAAACACTGTTAACTACCACATGAAGCTATTCATGTTGCCTGAGGGCCTTTTTACATCTGACACCCATTCAAGGAACTGGTAAAAAAAAAAAAAAAGGAAAGAAATCTAAAAGGTTCTTTTATACATCTGCAACTAGACCCTGTGCGAGCCAGATAGAATAGAGCCTCGGTATTTATCTGTGTTTAGATTTTTTACTTTTGCTCATGTCAACCTTCCTGTTTTAATAGACTTTCAGCACTTGAATGAGTGGTTATACACTGCGCTCCTTCAGGTTCCTTCATACAAAGTATTTTGCAATACTCTGTGCAGTGCTGTGCCTCTTCATAGGGATGTTTTTGTGCACATTGCATTGGATCGTCCAGCAGTCCTGCACTTGTATTTTCTCGTGGGGATCGATAATGTATTTCTTTATCTGTGCTATTTATCTGTTTCTTTTTTCCCTTTTATCCTGTCTGATTCCAATTCTGTATATTCAGTTTCAAAAAAATCTTCAAATGCATAGATATGACTTTTAAATTCAAAAGGTCATATTGCAGTTTAGTTGAACTAAGACCTTAATCGATTATGTTTAAAGGAAACTCAAAGTACCGAGACCCACGTGTGTTGGAGGATTATCTAGACATTATTTTGTAGGATTCAAGAGTCTCACATGCTGGCAAGGAAACATACCATATGTGGAAAATTTCACAGCAATAAACTAGCCAATCAAACTGGAACAAATCAACATTTCTGGCCACTAAGAGATCACCTCCCTGCGTTTGAAGTCTGCGTGAAACGACATTCGCAATGCATTTTACTTCAGAAATATAACACGTTTGAGTGAAAATAGAGTATTCACATAGAGAAATGTAGGGCGGGACTTGGTTGGATAAAAAAAAGTGGGCATTACGTACCAAAATGGAGTTCAGGCGCAGTCTTGGAAAAAAAAAGAAAGTCTTTTCTGTGTTTACACCAGAAATATGTATTAAGAAAGTAAAGTAAGGTTGGTTTTGACTTTAAGCAGGTTGTACAGTGTAAAAGTGGAGTAAGTATCACTAAGAAGTACATTATTAACACCAATAACAGGAAAAAAAAAACTAGAGTGGGGTAAGATGAGCCATTTTTTTTTTTTTTAACCTTTTTTTTGTGGTTTTCAGTATAAGGGAAAATGAGTCAGAAGTACAGTGGAAGTATCTAAAGTAATTTCCGGATGTTTCCTATCACTTTAAATGATCAGAATGTATCTATGCAAAGGTTTTTAAAATTATGGTTTCCTGTGGCTAGGGTTAAGTTGACCCAAGTTAGTGGGTAAGATGAACCATCTGAGTAAAAACTGACCATCTGATTGAATCTGATTTAAACGCATGTGAAATTTTAAAGATAATTTACCTCTTTTTAAAAACTAACTTAATAATCATTTTACAATGAAATCAACTTAAAATAAAACCAATCAAATAAAGTTGAATTTTCAGTCTTTAATTGTTTGCATTTCTGAAACAATATGTTGAACCCAAGTTTTAACCTTCCCAAAAACAGACTAAACGGCGAGTTTGTTGAGTAAAATTAAAATTCCTGTGAAGGAATAAATGTCACTGAAACTAATAAACATTTTAATCAAAAGATTCTTGGCATGGTTGCTTTTCTGCAATGTCAAACAAACCATTAGGGACTAGAGGTGGAAAGATATATTTGATTATAATGTGATGACAAGCATCTTCTGGTTCTCAGAGAAGGATTTGGTGCACTTTGTACACTGTCCCTGTCAAATAAACTATAAATAATATGTAAATATACTGCATGATGGACTAAACTAGTTGCGTAATATACTTCAGAGATTTAATTCAACTTCAGTGCCTTATGGAGGGGTAAGCTAAGTGTTGGCTCAACTTACCCAACAGCATTTGGCACACATGGCTGGCATTTTGGAAGAAACTAGCTAGCTTACCAATTCAGGCTAATATTTAGCTAAATGATTTGCATGGTTTTACATGTTGCCAAAGCACCTTTATACATCATAAATATTTGTAGACCTGGATAAATTTGCTTTGATATAACATCCATTACATGTGTTAAGCAAAAATTTTACTTTGACAAGCCAAAAACAGTTTTTTTGTTTGTTTTTTTTTACAGTAAATGGGTGCCTTCCACTCCTCCCATGTGTTTCTCTTTTTCACAGTCTGGCAGAACTTATGTGTAATTCAAAAATACATGCTCACATGAAATAAAAGGAGAAGTCTACTTCCAAAACAAAGATTCACATATAATGTACTCACCCCCTTGTCATCCAAGATGTTCATGTCTTTCTTTCTTATATGGTGCCCCGATTTTGAACTTTCAAAATGCAGTTTAAATGCGGCTTAAAACGATCCCAAATGCAGTTGTAAAAAATATATAAATTATATTATTTTTATGAAAATAACCAATCGTTAAGCTAGATAAGACCCTTCTTTCTCGGCTGGGATCGTTTACAACCGCATTTGGGATGGTTTGAAGCCGCATTTAAACTTTTGGAAGTTCAATATCGGGCACCATTGCAGTCCATTATATGGAGAAAAATCCTGAAATGTTTTCCTCAAAAAACTATTTCTTTACGACTGAAGAAAGAAAGACATGAACATCTTGGATGACAAGGGGGTGAGTACATTATATGTGAATCTTTGTTTTGGAAGTGGACTTCTCCTTTAAAATGTACAGTTGCCAAGATACAGGGAGTGGGTCAACTTACCCACTGGCTCAACTTACCCTACTCTCCCCTAAAATTATGAAATATTGTTACAGTTTAAAATGACTGTTTTGAATATATTTATATAAATGTAATTTATTCCTGTGATGGCTAAGCTGAATTTTCACCAGCCATTACTTCAGTCACGTCTCATGGTTCTACACAAATCTTTCTAATCTCATACTTTTGAATGCTATTTAATGCTAACATAACATATTTTTCCTGACTTCGTATATTTTCTGTTATTCTGAACCTTTTGTGTCCTTGTGTTCAGATAAAGCCCCTCATTTTTCCCGTCTGGGGGATGTGGAGGTCAACGCTGGACAAAATGCCACTTTCCAATGCGTGGCAGCTGGACGTCCCAATGAAGCAGAGAAGTTTCTGTTGGAGGTGAGTGTAGATTGATTGCTTTGGATGTTTTTAGTGAGAATAATCAAGTTTTGTCAGTGATCAGCTAAAGGTTGCCGTCTGTCGTGACTTGCTGCGAGTTAACAAAATTAGCACCAAACTGGCTCAAACCACCTGAATGTTAATGTGTAAAAGGTAAGTTTTTGTAAGTAAATTTTAGGAACATGTACTTTTATTCTTAAAACTACTCTTGTTCCTCAGATGATATTAGAAAGTTTCACCAAAAACTTTTCGAAAATTGAGTTGTTGACTGACAGTCTTTGAAGCAAAGCCATATAGAGCTAAAGCGCTTCACTGTCCGTTATATAATATAATTGTTTTGGGAGCATTTTTAGGCTGTAACATTGTGTTTGGAAGGAACATTTCCGACTGCCTTCAGAGAGCTGAAGTTTCTGGCATCAAAGGTGGAATTAAATCAAATGACTGATTATGTCACATCAAGGTCAAGGACAGACGCCTGTGGTTACAAGCTGTCACAGCAACACAAGATTCTGCAATAATCAATGTCCTCAAACCCTCTGAAGTGCTGATTCCTCCCCTAAACTCAGCAGGGGATATATGACTCTATGGCTTCACTTCCGTTTTATGATGTTTTCTGACTTCTGTCATCATGTATTACTGGCTGCAGCCTAGTTTTGGTCTTTAATCATGGATATCATGCTCTGTAAATATATGAAGAGTTCAGATGCCAAACCAGCTAAAAGCCATCTCGGTCAAAAATGAGATAATGATACTGAGTGAATGCTCTCAACACATATTATACGTCCATCAAATACTTTTTCTTCAAACTCGCTAAAATACCAGCCTCAGCCCAATCAGAAGTACCGGTACTTACATAGAAACCTATACATCTGAGCCTGATAAAAATGCAATTTTTAAAGAAAGATGTCAAATGGATTTAGCTGGTTTTGCATCTGAACTCTTCATATATATTCCAGTATTAAATTTGGTGATCTATATATTTTACAATGTATAACTGCCATTTAAATTTTTTTCTTAAATTTCTTACATTTAAATTATTTAATTTTATTTAATTTATTTATAAATACTGCCATTCAAAGGTTATGTATAAGGCAGCTGTGGTTCAGTATGAAATTTGGTGACCTGTAAATTTTGCAATGTATAACTGTCATTAAAAAAAAATAATATTTTATTTTATTTTATTTTATTTTTTATTTATAAACACTGCAATTCAAAGGTGTGTGTGTGTATATATATATATAAAAAAAATATATATATATAGTGATAGTATATTTTACAGTATATAACTGTCATTAAAAAATATTTTTAAAATTATTTTATTTTATTTTATTTATAAATGAATACTTTAGAAATTAATACTTTTATTCCACAACGAAATATTAAATTTAATTTAATCTTTGTCTACTAAATGCTGTTCTAATTTTCCACAATAATATCAAACATCAACTTTTTTCAAAATTGATTAAAAATAAAAAGAAAATTGTAAAACACAAAATTATTACATAAAAAAAAAATCAGAATGAATAGTTAAATTGTAGTAATGTATTTTTTATTTATTATTATTTTTTGTGTGTTTTTTTTTTTTTTAATTTAATAAATGCAGTCTTGGTGAGTATTAAAGATGTCATTCAAAAACATTAAAACTTATAAATCTTAACTTTTGAATGGTAGTGCATAAATAGTAAAATTGTGTGTATTATTAAAATAAATAAATAAATACATACATACATAAAAATACTTTTTACTTTTTTTTCCTAATTAAATTACTGTCATATTTAAGTGTGCCACCTAATAGCAGACAAATGCACGGTCAAATGCATCAGCAATGCATGGCACGCTTAGTCCAAAACAGATTGTCCACAGCTCTCTTATGTTTATCCTGCATGTTTGCCTGTCTGGCAGTTCACTGAATGTGATTGCTAGGTTGAATAAAGACAGAGTGGCTCTCAAAGCCAGATGATTGTACGTTTGGCTTTGTTTTATGCAAACCTCAAATTTGCAGCCATTGCCCACACATTACCCCTGCATTCAGGTCTGGTTTGTGTGGTCTTGAACCACATTGAAAGCCTAAACACTTTAGTAGCCCCATAATAAACAAACACACGTAGTTGTGTAGCAGCCGCAGACCTCCTTGTCGAAGTGCTTTCCGTTAGTACGAGTGCACTCTCGGCGCTCATTTTGTGTCCTTGGTATTCAGAGAGGGAAAAAGGGAATGCGTTGACATCTTGGATGGGTGCTATTCACACCACTGTCTCGCTTAAATTACCTGAGCCGCAGTGAAAGGTTGCTGTTATCAAGTGTGGTTTTGTGTGAGAGATGTGTCTGCTTCCTCACAAAGCTCCACGTAGCAATTCCTGATACTCTGTGACGTGCAAAACTTTCAAGACTTATTTATTTTTGGTTCGTATTCAGATGAATCACACCTTGGTTTCCAACGTTTATGGCTCGTCTTTCGAAATAACTGAAGCTATTCACAGTCATTTATTTGAATGAAATTGTGTCATTGCGTACTTACAGTAGTATATGAAATGTTATAGTTAGATTTTGAAATATTGCCATTTATAGAGATGTTCATGCTGCTGTTTTCCTTGGAGTGAAAGTGAGCACTGAACAGTTACTTTAGTATTATTTATATACAATTATAGCATTTATTAGTATTTTAAAAGATTTTAAATTCAATTTTATTTTTTTTTATTATATATTCAGTTTTTGTTTCTATTTAGCTTTAACTTATTTTTAATTTCAGTTTTAGTCATTCTGGTATTTGACCTTATTTCAGTTAGTTCCCAAGGCAATATTTCTAACTGAAGAGAAAGTTTTTAATCCGATATCAGTATTTTATTTTATTTTATTTTTTAATTGTTGTTTTTTTTTCTTAGTTAACAAACATTTCCAGTTAACAATAACACTGCTGTCAAGCTCCAAAAAGTCTGAAAATATATATATAAAAAATAATATTTTATTTTATTTTATTTTATTTTTTAATTTCAGCTTTATTTTAGATAAACCTTTTTAACCGTTTTAAAAATATTTGTAAAAAGTTATTATTTGATTTGATTTAATTATTGTACATTTGTTTTTTAATTTTAACTTTACTTTGCTTAACAAACATTTTTAACAGTTTTAGTTAACAATAATGACACTGCTGTTAAGCTTAAAAAATGTAAAAAAAAAAAAATTAATTAAAAAAAAAAAAAAATATATATATATATATATATATATATTTTTTTTTTTTTTTATATTATATTATTTTTTAATTTTAGGTTTTTTTAACAGTTTTAGTTAACAATAACAACATTTCTGTCAAGCTCCAAAAAGTATTTAAAAAATATATAAAAATTTCATTATTTTATTTTATTTTATTTTTTAATTTTAGCTTTATTTTAGTTAACAAACATTTTTAACGAATTTAGTTAACAATATTAACACTGCTGTCAAGCTCCACAAATGATAATATATAAAAAATATATGAAAAATTATTTATTTTATTATTTTGTTTTAATTTTAGCTGTATTTTACGTGACAAACGTCTTTTAAGCGTTTAACAATAACAATGCTGTTAAGCTTCAAAAATTATTTTAAAAATAATTTTTAAAAATATATACAATTTTATTATTTTATTTTATATTTTTTAATTTTAGCTTTATTTTAGTTAACAAACATTTTGACAGTTTTAATTAACAATAACAACACTGCTGTCCATCTTCAAAAATTATTTTAAAATATTTTTAAAAAGTTCTTATTTTATTTTGTTTTATTTTATTGTATTTTATTTTATTTTATTTTATTTTATTTTTTAATTTTAAATGTACTTTGCTTAACAAACATTTTTAACAGTTTTAGTTAACAAAAACAACACTGCTGTCAAGCTCCAAAAATTATTAAAAAAATATAAAATTTTATTATTTTATTTTATTTTTAAATTTTAGCTTTTAGTTAACAAACATTAAGTTTTCGTTAACAATAAGAACACTGCTGTCCAGCTCCAAAAATTAAAACATTATTTTAAAAAAAATTATTTTATGAAATATTTTATTTTATTTTTTATTTGTTTTGTTTTTTTTTCAGTTAACAAACATTTTTTTTTAAGTTTTAGTTAACAATAACAACACTGCTGCCAAGCTCCGAAAATTATTAAAAAATATTAAAAAAAAAATACAATGTTATAATTTTATTTTATTTTATTTTATTTTTTTATTTCAGCTTTATTTCAGTAAACGAATGTTTTTTTTTTTTTTTTTTTTAAGTTTTAGTTAACAATAACAACACTGCTCTTAAGCTATGATGGGAAATAATCTACGTTAGGAAATATCTTCTTTGCTGCAGTTTTCAAATCTCATTCATGCAATTTTAAATATATGCTTATTTAAATTTTGCACATTGTTATCAGTTATGGAGCACACCCAAACTTTTGATGGTTTTACCATTAATTGTTAGAGAACAACTACTTAAATGTAGGTCTGTTTCTTACATGCAACCAGAAGACTTAATATATTATTAAAACCAGTCAGATGGACTATTTCTACAATGGTTTAATAGTGCAGTTTTTTGCAGTTTGACAGCCTGTCACTTTGATAAATATGTGTACATAAAGCGAATAATTGATAACTTCATCATCAAGAAGTAATACAATTGGGCAAATGCAAGTTACTGTTGTTACTGTACTTACTCGCAAGTTACTCTGTCCCTCCAGAAATTCTGTGAGAAAAGTGCATTGCTCATTCAGTGTTTATATAAGTATTTGGCAGCATGCAATTGGTGACTAGGCTGTAGCGTTTTCATGTTTTTCTTCTTTTCTAGCGGCACAATGGTGAAGTGTCTTCAGGTGGTTCTGTCAAGCACTTGGGCCGCAACCGCTTCTCAGTGTCCTTTCAACTGGAGGACGTCCAGAAGCCAGAGCAGGACCTGTATCGCTGCGTCACGCAGTCCTCCAGAGGCTCCGGCGTCTCCAACTACGCTGAACTGATTGTCAAAGGTGAAGAGCTTGTTTTCTTTTCTCCTTTTGTCCTTTGTTTTACTGCCCATAATGTGCAAGATAATAGGATTCTGGCTAAATCCATGTCACTGTATTCCTTTTTCATTATAGCCTTGGGTTCTCACATCTTATACTCTTTTGTCCTGAAATTGTACAGTATGTGTGGACTGTTGTAATAGCAGACCTGTGTTGACAATTGGTATTTAGGGAGGCTTAAAAGAGTAGTACACCCAAAAATTATAATTCTTGATAGTACTAAGCATTATATTATAATATCATGATTGATGATTCAAGAGATCTTTTAAGCGTCATATTTGACCAAAGCAAACCACTTGTCACTTGTCACTTGTCACTTGTTGAACCATATAACTTGACACCTGCCCATCATCCCGCAGTGGCAGCTTTTTGTGTCCACCTTTAAACCCTGGTCAGATTGATATCCCCCTAAGCGAAAGGAGAAGTCAGGGGTGGCATAAGGATAGGGATGGTTGGAGCCACGTGGGTTATTCAGCATCCATCCTCAAGGCATACTGAGAGAGGTTATGAGACAGCACCATGCTAATCCTATTGATAGATGTAGCGGCACGGATTACGGAGAGTTTGGAAATACGGCTTTACTGTATTCCACAATGTGACCCAGAAGCACAGCGTTATAAACCTTCAGGTTGTTTTCTTTAAATGCAGTCATAACAAAACCTGATATGAAAAATCACAGGTAATACCCTCAGAGATTCTAAAAGAGAAGCTTCTAGCTATTCAATTATTTGTACTCCCTCACTCTGTTTATTATTTAACCCTGAAGCCCCTCCAGCAAGGCTAAGCACTTTGCTGTCTTCTCACCCAAATCAGAGAATAAAATAGCGGAGTCTTTTTAGGTTCATCTTGATTCAGATGTGACCCTAAAGCGGTTTACTTGTGGTTTTGCATTGTTTTTGTTTTTTGAACCAGTTGTTAAAAGAACACTCCACTTTTTTTGAAAATAGGCTCATTTTCCAACTCCCCTAGAGTTAAACAGTTGAGTTTTACCGTTTTTGAATCCATTCAGCCGATCTCCGGGTCTGGTGGTAGCACTTTTAGCATACCTTAGCATAGATCATTGAATCCGATTAGCTTAAAAATGACCAAGAGTTTCAATATTTTTCCTATTTAAGGAAAAAGTCTTAGTACACGATGTAACTACAGAAGAGTTTTAAATATAGAAAAATAGCATTTTTAAGCGAGATGCTATCAGTCTAATCGGATTCAATGATCTATGCTAAGCTATGCTAAAAGTTCTATCGCTAGACCCGGAGTTAGGCTGAATGGATTCGAAAACGGTAAAACTCAGCTCTTCAACTCTAGTGAGTTGGAAAATTAGCCTATTTTCAAAAAAAGTGGAGTGTTTCTTTAACATGGAAGATGAGCATTATCCTTTTTTTCATTAAATTTAGTTTAATTTGTTTTTTTGTTTGTTTTTTGTTTGTTTTGTTTATTTATTTTTTGCTAAATTATTTAGTTACTTTTTTGTTGTTAATTTTTATTTAATTTTGTTTTGTTTTTGTTAAATTGTTCAGTTTAGTTTGTTTTTTGTTTTGTTGAATTATTTCATTATTTATTTCGGTTTTGTTCTGTTTGTTATTTGTTCTTTGTTTTTTGTTTTGTTTTTTTTCTAAAATGTTTTTAGTTTAATTTGTTTTCTTGCTTTGTTTTACTTAATTAAAAAAAAATCATCATTTCATTTTTGTTTTGTTTAGTTTTAGTTGTTGTTTTTTTTGTTTTGTTTTGTTTTCATTAAATTGTCGAATAATTTGTTTTTTGTTTTATTTGTGGGTTTACTTTGATTTACTTTGAACCAGTTGTGAACATGGAAGATGGAAGATTAATTTTTTTTTGTCATAATCTTTTTTTTTTTTTTTTTTTTTTTTTCATTTGAATTTTAGTTTTTTATTTCATTTTTGTTTTGTTTATTTCTTGTTTTGTTTTGGTTAAATTGTTTAGTTTAATTTGGTTTTTTATTTTGTTTAATTTCATTTCATTTTTGTTTTGGTTTTGTTTTGTTAGTTTTTTTGTTCTTTTTTGTTCTTTGTTTTTATTTTTTTAAGTTTAATTAGTTTTTTGTTTTGTTTAATTTGTATTTCATTTTTGTTTTTTATTTTTGTTTATTTTTTAAACAAACTTTTTAATTTTAATTTGTTTAGTTTTATTTAATTTTTATTTGATTTTTGTTTTGTTTATTTTTTGGTTTGTTTTGGTTAAATTGTTTAGTTTAATTTGTTTTTATTTTGTTTAATCTTTATTTAATTTTTTTGTTTTGTTTTGTTTTATTTAATTTTTTTTGTTTTGTTTTTGTTAAATTGTTTAGTATAATTTGTTTTTTGTTTTGTTTAATTTTAAGATGGGCATTATCCCTTTTTTAATTTAATTTTAGTTTTTTATTTCATTTTTGATTTTGTTTTGTTCTTTTTTTCCTTTGCTTTGCTTTTGCAAATTCTAATTTTTCTCTCCTAAGAGGAAACACCTTTGTTGTATAGGTAACACTTCCCGGCAGATAACCTTCTAATTTGCATGGTTTTCTTGCTAAAGCGTTCGGGTAAGAGCGCATGCCAAATGCCTTAAATGTAACTATATTATGGGGTAAAATGGTTAATGTTCTCCAGATCTTGTCATCAAATTCAAAACTCATTTGACAAGCAGTGTTTCTAGGGGACTGACTAATCAAATGTTCGGGAAAGTGCTCGATACAAAGCACTTGCTCTTGTGGCACTTGTCACACTGACTCATTACAACTTCATCATTATATTTTTACCAAAGCCGAAGGCATGATCCACTCGGGAACATCGTAATATTAAGCATAACTTGTAATGAGACCGCTCACATCTATGTCTCCATGTTACAGAGCTTTAAAGCCATTTCAGACTATAGCTGCATTCCCTCTGCAGCATGTTATTGGCATTGCTTCCTGATGGCTTTTACTTCGACAGGAGGTCCTATTTAAAATGCATTACTGCACCTCAGTTAAGCACGGCAGATTGGCCCCTCCAGACGAGTCCGTAAAGCTATAGGCCCACGTGCTTGCACGGCAGCGTTGACGCCAACTCATTACGCTCACCTTAGTTTTCCCTTCCCTTCGCTCTGATCTTCTCCTTGTCTTTTCCAAACTGCCCTCCCACGCTTGCCCCCACTAACGAGAGGCTAATCAGTCCTTTAATTAGCTTGATCAACTCATTTCACAACTCACTGTTCCTCAATGGGCCCATAGATTACATAGCAACAGGGCTAATGCAGAGGAGCCAGAGGGCTAATGAGAATTGTTCTCAGTCAGTCAGTAAGGTTCAGATCTGTTTTCGCAGTAACGCTGAACTCTACTCTGGCGAAAGACGCTTTCTCAGGGTGAAATTAATCATCTGCCCTAAACAACAGTGGATAGAGGGAGAATCGCAGAGACGGCCCATTTTTATGTCTCTTCGCATATGAAAGCGCAGTCTAAGTTGACTTTATATTATTCTCTGAGCCTTTCTCTGACAGTCAGGATGAGCTTTATTATTCCCTGCCTTCTCATATCCCTCCCAGGAGGGGCTTTCTGTGTCCCTAGCTGGATATTTGCCATCTGCAGCTGGCCCTGAGAGAGAAAGCTTGCAGACACAGCAGACCTGAAGATTAGTCATGGGAAAAGTCAGCGCTGATCTCTTTTCATTCATTGGACCCCTCGCTTCCACTCTTCGAAATTGATTTCTTTCACTAATTGTTTGATAACTCAAGACCCTTTGAAGTTCTAATCATTAGTCAGGGTTGAAATATATATATATATATATATATATATATATATATATATATATATATTTATATATATATATAAAACTTTATATTTTGCAAATTAAATGTGAGATTTTGTGGCTACTGTGTAGCTGCCCGCCAAGTTCCTCAGGGGGCCAGATATGAAAATCTCACGCTAAATAGCGTGCCCTTGTATCTGAGGTTCTTCCACAGTCTACAAGCTTGCACATCTGTTGGTTTACTTATAGCGCTCCCCTGAGGACCTGAAAGAACCAGCTATTGGAGGTTTAATGTGCATGGCCAGATTGGTATTTTACCCCTTGAACCTTGCTTTTAAGTTTTTAACCATTTTAAACCGCAAATGTTCTTTGACCTCATATCAACAGTGTCTGGTCAAGATAAGCTTAAAAAACTGGGTAAAAGAGATTGGACAGATTCAGGTTGGAGTACATTGCTTAAAAAAGGCTAAAATATGAACGCATTTTCTTCATTCCCTGAATAGACTTTTTTTACCATTATCTCCTTTGTTTCTCTCTGTGTCACAGTTCCCCCATCTCCCATTGCACCGCCCCAACTGTTGAGAGCGGGCTCAACGTATTTGATCATTCAACTAAACACAAACTCCATTCTGGGCGATGGCCCCATCATACGTCGGGAAATCGAATATCGGGCCAGCCAGGCACCTTGGTCGGAGATCCTCGGAGTTAACATGGTTACCTATAAGCTCTGGCATCTAGATCCAGATACAGAGTACCATATCAGCGTGCTGCTCACCCGGCCAGGTGAGGGTGGGACGGGGCCACCCGGACCGCCCCTCATCAGTAGAACCAAATGTGCAGGTGAGTGACCAGAGAATGTCACATGCATTACGAAGTCCATTAAATATTCCTGTCATAATTTGGTGTTGTTTTGGAAAAGTAAATAATCCAGGAAGTTTTGGAAAAGTCATGGATATCTCACTCTTGTACCAAGAGTGGAAGCTAAAGCGCGCTTTACAGGACGAGGCGCCAGCGCGATCTTGACAGTCACAGTACTCTTCATGACCAGAATAATTGATGGATATCTAAAATATAAAAATAAGGAGGAAGCCTAAAACAACCCTGATGCCAGGCCCACAGGCTGAAGTGCAAGGTGCAGCATGTCACGTTTAAGCACTTTCTTAAGTGAATGTAAACAGTTGCAAATAAGAAACATTTCCAAAACGAAATTCAGGTGTTTAACGCAGTTAAATATATGATAATATTCAGTGATGTGATATGTTCTCTGAGTGAAGTAACATCTGGTGCAGTCGCAGCTTGTACTTATTACTAAAAGATGAAAGCAAACAATAGCATTGATAGTCAGTAATTTAAATTAACATATGCTATGATAATTTGAACTGTTTTTTTTTTTCTTATTGTAAAATAGTGGAACATTAGGTCATGAATTTTGTCTCAAAAGTCATGGAAAAGTCATGGAAATTTATTGGTAAAAATATGTACAAACCCTGATTGTACAATTGAATTGCTATGTACAATTTTGGTGTCATATAAACTTAGTCATTAAAATAAAAGATAAAACAATGATAACAGCTATTTTATTTTTTTTGTGGCAGGGCCAGTAGAAAAAATCCTTAGCATTGAGCACTGTTGTCATATTCTACCAAGACTACAAAAATGTGTGACATCAACCATTAAAAAGCCCACCATTAATGAACAGCATGTGAATTTGGTCATGTGTTTAATGCTGGTTCATAAAACATATCTGACTCAATTTTTTAAAAAAGTGGATGATTAATTGAAACTTAAATTTTCTGAACCGAAACTGCGGGAATCTCTCCTGCGGCGCCTTCTTGTGCCTGTCAAAACAAACAGCGAGGGGTGTGGTAATGCATGGTTCTACCTGCAAATGAGAGTGTCCGCCATGTCCAGCTGTTTCAGAACTGGAAAGGCTGTGATTAGGAAGATTGATCCTGTTTTTATCTGAGTGAAAACGAGAGTGAAAATGCAGGTTGAGGATTCGACCCGGACCCGGTCAACACGGTAATGGTCACTTTACATCGCATCCTCTTCCAAACACACACGCTATCACACAAATCACTGCCTGCCTTTTTAAATGACAATTACAATCATTCCCATGTTCCTGAAACCAGACACCTACCATTCATCAGCGAGCGAGACGAAGAGAGGCAGCCAGGTGAAAAAGAGGGAGAGCGGGGAGCATGACAACACAGGAGGCTTTAGAATGACATAGCAGGGAGAAAAAGACATCAGCAGATAAGACGAGAGAGTCGGAGCGAGAACGGTTCATCCGCGAGTCACTCTTTTTGTCTTAAACAGCTTTTGTCTCTAAAAGGAAGGCAGAGAAAATGAGGAGCAGACGTTCACGCTAAATATTTCCCACTGTTTCCATTTCCTCTTCCACATTAAGTCTAGATTGAAATTCTTCTTTAAATGGAGTATTTGCATCATATTCCCAGTGGTGCCTCGCTGCACATGAATATTGGGGCCGTTTAAGCTGCTGTCATATTTGCTGAACTGTTGAAGATGTAATTTTGACTCAATAGAAGCACATCAGTGGGATTGGAAGTAAAATGAGGTTTTCCATACTCGGCTCGTGCTCAAATCTCCTGTGTATTCTGCCGTCAACTGAATAGAAGTCGAAGATATAATTGAGTGCTTGGAGAAGTGTGCTAGTGGGAACGCCATGTTGTGTCAGAGGCTATGAAGTTTTGATTTGTTTGACAGCGCTCGCTCGCACGCATACGCTCCTACGTTCGCTGTGATGACTTATTAATCACGCTTGAAAGGGGGTTAGCTTTTACAGTCATGTGACTCAATATTCAGATTAGCCTCCAGAGAGCTCTGTCACAAAAAAATATTAGGCTCAGCTGCTGCTACAGGACAAGATGTCTGTTTTGTAGCATCATCTGCAGTAGTTTTTATTCAAAATGTAATCTTTTATTGAATCTGATGGATTTATGGTTCTTTACTAAGTGCATTAGCTTCATCTATCAAGGGAGTGACATTTTATTGTTCAGAGGTCTGCTCAAGAGACTTAATGGAGCTCTCAAGTTTGTTTCACTTAAGTTCATCCATAAATGGACAATCTGTCATCATTTACTCACCCTCATGTCATTCCATACCTGAATCACTTATTTTTCCTTCTGTGGAACAAAAAAAAGGCAAGGCATTTATTTTTTATTTTATTTTATTTTATTTTATTTATTTTATTTTTAGAAAGTTGGACCCAATGTTGTTCTTGACTTTTATTATAGGGACAATACAGTTTTATATTTTATAGGGACAACACATTTATATAAAATATATGTTCTTCAGTATTTTCAATATTTTTCCTTCTGTGGAACAAAAAAAGAAGTCAAGGCATTTATTTTATTTTACTTTACTTTACTTTACTTTACTTTACTTTTTTATTTTATTTTATTTTATTTTGTTTTATTTTATGTTATTTTATCTGACTGTTTTAACTTTACTTTATTTACTTTAACTTTATTTTATTTTATTTTATTTTTAGAAAAAGTAAGTTGGACCCAATGTTGTTCTTATTATAGGGACAGTACAGTTTTATATTTTATAGGGACAGCACATTTATATAAAATATATGTTCTTCAATATTTTCAATATTTTTCCTTCTGTGGAACAAAAAAGAAGGCAAGGCATTTTTTTTTTTTTTATTTAATTTTATTTTACTTTTTTATTTAACTTAATTTAATTTTACTTTATTTTATACTACTTTTTATTTTATTTTGACTTTTTTATATTATTTTATTTTACTTTACCTAATTTTATTTTATTATACTTTAATTTTATTTATTTTACTTTATTTTATTTTATTGTATTTTACTTTATTGTTATTATTTGTTTTATTTTACTTTATTTTATTTTATTATTTTATTTATTGTTTTTTAGAAAAAGTAAGTTGGACTCAGTGTTGTTCTTGACTTTTATTGTAGGGACAAAACATTTTTGAAATATATGTTCTTCAGTATTTTGCCTTTTTTTCATCTTTAGGCAGGGTTGCTTGAAAATTATACAGCACCCCAAAACACTGCAAACCCCCTCTTGGTCATATTTTCTCCCAGAATTTTTTTTTCTTCTTTTTGGATAGAGAGCAGTATCAGCTCATCTGTCTTCATCCAGCAGGTGAATCCGCCTCCTCCATTACAAAGGTGACTGTAATCATCTTCTCTGGCTCCATATGAGCCGCTCAAAATGGCCTCCATCCGGGGATGCCATTACCTCCTGTACACAGACCTGATGCTGACAATCTTTCCTCTTGACAAATCCCTTTCTGGTATCCAACAAGATCTTATTAGTTTGTTTTTGTATCTTATGGTTTCTCTCTTAGCAGCTTATTTAAATTTTTTTGTTTCACTGCGAGAATGTGAGATACTTCCAGGACCTTGGGTGACTTCTCCTCCAAAAAATGGAAGAAAGTGAAATGAATGATGAGATGACTAGGTAGTTTCTGGCTGCAGCTGAAGATTGCATCCTGGTGCGCGGCTCTAGGTAGTGACCTACATAAAAATGATGAAAGCAAGCACGGTCCTGTGGGCACAGCCAGGGAACTGGTGGACATTTCACCGAACACGGCCAGGTGTGCTTGATGAGGCGTTGTTGTGATTAGGAGCAGGTCTTGATGTGAAGGAATGTTCCTCGGAGGAGAGAGAGATTAGAAAGGGGAAAAAGATGGAAGAATGGGACAAACATTGTACTTCTGCCGCAGACTGGTTCACAGATGGACCTCCACCTGCTGCTGGGTCTCTTTAGGTGTTCATCGGCATGAGTTATACTCTAGATTGTAATGACTTAAAGGTACAGTGCACCCAGAAAAACAAATTTGATGCGTATTTTCATGAGACTGGGCTCTCGAGTCAGTACATTATAATGCAAATAATACCTTAAAAATGAAAAGAAGCAGGGTTTTGCGATCACCTAATTTCAAACCTGTAAACTCCTGGAAAGTCCAAGGATCCAGTACACTGTTTCAACTTAAAGTAGGTGTTCGTGCTGCCTTAAAATTGTGAGTTTAGTCAACATGAAATGTTAAGTTCTGCTACATAAAAACGTGGATATTTGAGTTGAGTAAACTTAAGGCAGCATGAACACTTATTTTTTAAGTTGAAACAACTTTTTTTTTAAGTTGTATTTTTTTTACAATGTAAGCGAAAGCATTCAAACAGCAAGTTCAAAACGTACTAACGCAGAGAATAGTGACAGATTAGGGATGTGCGCAACGACTAATTTGATCGAGTGCGTTACTGTAGTCTAAAAGCAAGATACGCCCAAAAGATGGTAAGAAAAAAACCTATGTATGTGCATGTATATAATAGCCTACATTTGAAACACTTAACTATAAATCACACTGTCAAATCCCTCAATGAATTCCGCTTGCCATATGCTTGCCTCACGTTATCATCATTTAATTTTAGGCGGTCGTTAAAAAGAAAACAAAAGAAGAGCATACACTCAACGTCAGCCACTGCATAGCTTATTTATTCAAATCAGCTGGGGAAATACAGAACAATCTAAAATCAATCAATAGCCTGACAGAATTATTCATCTTCATATAACGTTAGACAACATTAAAACACAAGTCAAAAACAATAGAAACGTTTATCAAGGAATAGCATTAAAACGGCTTTTAGAAATTTACGTCATGGAGGCTATGTCGTTTAAAGGGGTCATTGGATGCCCATTTTCCACAAGTTGATATGATTCTTTAGAGTCTTAATGAAAAGTTTATAATATACTTTGATTAAAAATTCTTAATGGTTTTGTAAAACAACACCCTTTTTACCTTGTCAAAATGAGCTCTGCAAAAATCATCTCATTCTAAGGGGTTGTTCCTTTAAATGCAAATGAGCTCATTTAGCCACGTTTAGCCGCTAAACTTCCTAACTACCACGTTATAATGAAAGGCGATCGCAAAGATTCATAAAAAAAAACGCTTATACTCACTTCTGCTGTAAGTGAAGCTGGATCATGAACGATTCGCGCGAACATAGACGGATATATGTAGATCGGGAGGCGCATTCCATTCACAAACAAACGTAATCCACTGCATCTTCAGCGGCTCAGATGTCGGGAGTAAATGACGACCACTATGTTCATTATTACATCCAGCAACACAACACCTCAATCGCTCAATCGGAGATATTCTTGTCTAACTTACATCCCTGCTCTGGCATCAAAACATGGAAAGTTACTGGACTATGACAGCTGGTCTAAGATAAGACGCTCATGTCAATCAACCATTGTGGGAGCGGCCTCTGTCGGTGTGACGGCACACCGACAGGCATCTGAGAACGGCTCGATTTGAAAAAGGGGATATTATTTTTACAGATTAATTAAAAACCACTGCATGGATTTGTATCATTATAGGGTAGATTTGTACATACACTGCCAATTCAAACAACATGAAAAAGTGAACTTAGCATCCGATGACCCCTTTAAAAACAAAACAATGCCCATTTTACTTATTCAAGACCATGCGTTTTTAGGTGCGTTCACGCCATATCGGAATTCCCGTAATTACGAGATTCCAACTTGTAAAAAGCGTTCACGTCGTTGTAGAACTCGTAATTACAACTTGTGAACTGGGAGTCTTCAGAGAGCTGCGACTTGTACCACATGACCGCTGTGCCACCTGACCAATGTAGGCTCTGTTTAGGCGTTGATAGTGTTGCCATAGAAAATCATAATTCCGAGTCTGAGGACGTGAAAAGCTCAGAGTAAATAACCAACATGGTCTGGTGAACTACGAAAAAAGGCGCTCGGCAGGAACTGAAGTCGCAGACATGCAGAGATAAACGAGAGCCGATAGAGTTTTTAGAAAGCGCCTGGACATCCCACACCGAAGTGGGTCTTCGTTTAGAGAAATAGACGGCGCAGACGGGATTGCAGCGGCGGCAGGTTGTAGTGAATACCGTGATTGACATTTGCTGGCTTTGGCTAGCCTCTAAGCTAACGGCTACAACGTGCCTGTTATGCAGCGGTCCAGTCGAGTTATTGTAAGCCAATTTGATATTACACCTTTTACACAAAACTTTTCAGATTCCTTTTAGTTCAAAATAATCCCACACCTTAGTCTTTTGCATGATCATGAGGTCTCTATAAGGGCATGCGTGGTCTGAGGTATAAAACGTAGTTTTCGGCTAGATACACTTTTAAAAATAATGTATTCATTTTCAAAAGTTTAATTTTAACTTATTTAAAATGTGTTAAATGTAACGTTAAAATTATGGCAATTTCAATGATAAAATCATGTAGTCGACTATTGTTTTCAGTGTCGACTAGGAGCTGTACCGTTCAGTCGACTAGTTGACTACACCCGCTCATCCCTAGTCCAGATGTCATTAAATCATTCTTTTCAGCATGTATTTGGCTTAAAAACAGGAGTGTTTTATAATGAATGCTGGCTGAAGGTATTTTAAGATTATGTGAGCGGATCCATATAGCAGTATAGATTATCAGAATGGATCCATATAGTAGTAACAGTCATGTCAGGACTTGTTCTTATTTGTATTGTAAACGTTTGTTTAATTGTTGACTGATTGTTTGTGGCACTATACTGTACTTACATTGCGAGGTATGAAAATGAAAAGTACCTAGGCTATGTGGTTTTTTTTTTGGTTTTTTTTGTAATGGTGAGAGGGAGTACCAGCACTTCATTTGTTTTTTCCACTTGAAGCACTGGTAACACATACAATAGAAATTGATGGGGTCCAGTATTGTTTTGAAACCTTCTGACTTTCATTGTATGGACAAAAACAGTTAAAACATTCTTCAAAGCGTCATCTTTTGTGTTTTGCAGAAGAAAGTCAAAAATGCATATTTTCTAATCATTTACTCACTCACTGTATGACTTTTGATTTTGATGACTGTGATTTTGTTCCCATACAATGAAAGTAGTGATCGGTGATCAATGTATTAGAATGATTTCTGAAGGATCAAAAGAATGGTCTGAAGACTTCTGACTTTCTGAAGACTAAAAGAATGGTCGTTATAATTTCAGCTTGCCATTACTGGAATAAATTACTTTCCAAAACAGATTAAAATAGAACACAGTTATTTTAAATTGTTATAATATTTCACAATTTTTTTAAGATTGTGCAAGTGTTGCAAATCATTGCTTGTTAATCTGCCTCTTTAATAAATCTCTTTAAAAGAGTAACATATATCAGCTTATTCTTTCATCATTTATATTCCCATAATTTAGATTTGAGTCAGAAACGAATGCTCGTACTTGCATTTGATTAAACCCACTCCCATCCATCTCAGTATAAACAATTTTACCCCAAACATCCCAGAATCATGTTTCTCATCCTTTTTCGTTTTACAGACCAGCGACCAGATCTTCACGCCTATTAGTTAACTGTATAACCTTAGTTCTCTCCAGGCTACCTCGTGTATCAACATTATTTAGAGTAATGGGACAGAAACTGGTCTTGTTTGGACTTCCAGCTGCCCGTGAGGAATTGACATGCCGCCCCAGGCCCCCTGGCTGCTCTCTCTGGGTTCGGTCCCATCTCAAACGGGAGCCAAGGAGTGGGCGCTTGAAGCGCTGCTCTTGGCATCCAGACAAAGCCTTCGAACTAGGTTAAGGGAAGTAGGGTGACACAAAAGGCCCTTTTGAGCTCCTCAAAGAGCACTGTGTAGACTCTTGGATTGTTTTAAAGACGGCACAAGCCAACAGCATCCCATTAGTTTGCTTTTAACTAACAATCAATAGTTCCATTAAGACGATCAACACTCTATTTTGGTCGTATTTCCTGCGGAGGCAAATGGGACCTTTTGACATTCAATGTGTATTTTAGGAAACTACTATCTTTCATTCGTGTCATTTTCAGGTCCACTAAGTGCTTCTCTTGATAAGAAATCCAATCGCACTGGAAGTTAATCTAAATGTAAATCTACAAATGCAATGAAATGTAAATCTAAATATAGACCTTAAGAAAATGTCTGGAGAAGTGGCGAAAGCTCTCTGATGTGTGAGATATTTCAGGATTAACGGAGCTTAATGTTACAAGTGTGTTTCTGCAGTGGAAGTGCTGAATTAGTATTCTGCAATCCATACATGTTCTCCTCTGAGGACTTTGAGACGAAATACATTTCCTCTAATTCGCTGTCCTTACGGTCTTGGTGCATTAGCTACCTCACCTTACCTTTAGTAGTAATCCGAATTCTTAAGAGCATGTCTTCTGAGCATCGGTTCGAGAGGAACAATAAAGACCTTGAGCCGTGACCTCATACTTTTCACAGGAAGTGCGCACTTCACATCGCCTTTGTTGTCCCTTCCCACTTGGGTCCATTAGTCATCAGGTCCCATTAAAAGAACAAAGAAATACAATACATTATGTGGAGATATATTTGACAAAAATGCATTGATTGTCTTAATAATGGACCGTGACAAATGCACTCATTGATGGTGAGGCTGGATGTCCTTGGTTCACCCTCCCTGCTGCCTTTGCCTCTTTGTGAGAAACACTAAGGTTGCTGTGTGCCCTACAGACAGTAGCTTCCTCTGTCTCTTTATATCACATACACCAAAGGTGGTCGCTGATCTTTCTGCCCCCGGTAAATAAGAAAGTACGAACACAGATGTGAGTTATGCCAAAAATAGTTGGCCTAACGCAGCGACCTTGCACTAACGGTAACTGGCAGAAGCCAGTGTCCTTGAACGGGGCTCGTGGCCTCTGAACGAGGTGCAGGCAGATACTCGATTTGCTTAGCGACGCGGAGGTGGCAAATGGCGGGAGAGAGAGTACAACCTGCAGCCTGTGGAATTAATTAACGTAATTTGGCATGAGTTGTGTCCTCATTAGCAGGTGGTCCGTCAACCTTTTTGACCGTGGTAGCGCCTCCTACCTGTGGTGGGTGGGGTAGGCGAGAAATCTTGTGACCTGGTGATGTACCCGTGTAGATTCCCTGCATTTTTGGCTTGTGTTAACAAAATGTTTTACCGTTTTCTATTCCAATAGAGCCCATGCGGGCACTGCGTGGTCTTAGAGCCTCGGAGATCCAGTCCCGGCAACTGACCTTGCAGTGGGAGACGCCGGCCTTCAACCTGACCCGCTGCCACACATACTCGGTCTCCTTGTGCTACCGCTACACGACCGCAGGGGGCGGCGGCGGGCACAACACCACGGTGAGAGAATGCCTGGCTGTGGAGCACAACACTTCACGCTTCACCCTCAGAGATCTGCCTCCTTTTCACACCATCCAAATACGCCTGGCGCTCGCCAACACCGAGGGCAAGAAGGAAGGGAAGGAGGTCATGTTTCAGACTGAGGAGGACAGTGAGTAGCAGAGCTTTCAATGAATATTAATCTGGATATGTCATTTGATGTACTTCTATTACAGTGATGGCTGGGTTTCAAGAGTGGGGAAGTGCAGATGTTTCATGAATGACGTATTGTGTGACAAAATGTGATACAACTACTACAGACAGCTACTAATAAGTAAAATGATCGACCAGAATTCAGGATTAATTTTTTTTTTTTTTTACGTTTACAAATGGTAATAGGCCAAATTTCCCAAGTCCTATCCATTTAAGAGCTCACAATGAGACGAAGATAGTGATTAAAAGCCTGTTTTTCAAATAAATATAAGCAAACATTTACCAATTAAAGTAAACTTAAGGTGTTTGCAGATATGTATGGATGGATGGATGGATAGAAAGATGGATGGATAGAACAACGGAAAGATAGAATGATAGATAGATAGACAGACAGACAGACAGACAGATAGATAGATAGATAGATAGAACCATACAATGATAGAATGACAGAATGATAGATAGAACGACAGAAAGATAGATAGATAGAATGACAGAAAGATAGATAGAATGACAGAAAGATAGATAGATAGATAGATAGATAGATAGATAGATAGATAGATAGATAGATAGATAGAACCATACAATGATAGAATGACAGAATGATAGATAGATAGATAGAACGACAGAAAGATAGATAGATAGATTGACAGAAAGATAGATAGATAGATAGATAGATAGATAGATAGATAGATAGATAGATAGATGATAGTTAAAAATGAAAGAGAAAACAAAACAACTTATATTTAAACTAAAAGTAAAATGAAAACAGAAATCAGGTAGATGGATGAATGGAAAAATGAACAGATGGATGGAAGGATGGATGATGCATAGATAGATATATATCTGATTTATTTACTCAAGATACAATCTGTGGCGTACCACAGGGCTCAGTATTAGGTCCTCTTCTTTTTTCATTTTTTTTTTTTTTTTTAGTACTTCCCTTAGTTCTTTCCCTTCTGGTCATCTTTATGCAGGTGATACTATCATTTATATTTCAAATCCTCACTCAACTCAAAAATCAGATTTTAGTGCTTTGCAAAACCATTCTATGGTTGAAAAGAACAAAAAAGAAAAGTATGGATAGTGAGTGATGGATGATAAAAAGTATAGATGGAAAAATATATAGAGGATGACTGGATAACTGATAAATGGAACGAAAGAAAGAATGGATGAATGAGTGGATGGATGATAAAAGACGAATGGATTACTGAATGAAAAAAGTAGGATGGATAGATGAAAACAGAAAGAAAGGAAAGAATATTTAATACATAAAGAAAGAAATAGATATAGTTGACAAAGTTGTTAAATTGTTCCTCTAGGGCTGTAGTGCTTACTTTTGGAGTCTTCTGGATAAAAATGTTTCTCTTAGATCTGTTCAACATTGCAATCGTAAAGACACAGATGTTCCCAAATGGATTTGAAATTAATTTTTAATCATTCTCTCCAGGGAGCCGAGGATGAGCAGGTCAGGGAAGATTTTTATGCCCGTTTCTGTGCTCGGTCCAGCCAACACAGGCTGTAAAAATTCTGGCTAAAGGACAAAATAATTTTCTGGAAAAAATGTTGAAACACTAGCGTTTCACCCAGACAGGAAGTGAGAGAGAAAAAGAGAGGGAGGAAAGAGAGTGCTCAATTATCAACAGTCCACTGAAGCTTCAATCAGCAATTCTTTTCTTTCATGGCCTGTCACAAAAAAAAAAAAAGTGATTGAGTCAGCGATTTTGACTCAATCTGAGTGAGCGTGTTATTTTCGCCACCGGCTATCTCTGCCTCACCAACTATCACCCCGCGCACACACGCTGTGCACATACCCGAGGGCTAACAAGGATGGCTCAGTGACAGAGCACAAATGGCTGTAAAAACATCTGCTGATGTGTTACTGCTGCAGTGTGTGAGAGCTCAGAGCATCATCTGTCTCCCTAGCACCATTTCCACTTCCGCCTCATTCTTTCTGCCAGCGTTTATGGCTGTTAATGAACCCGTGTTAATATTAATCAGCCAAAAAAAGCCATGTCATCAGTTGCAAGTGTTGCTCTTTCTTTCTGTCACACAGGCTTTGTATTTCCTGCTGAGAAGTCCAGCATGACTTTCCACGCTGCTTCAGGCTGGTTAAAGCTGGTTTCATGCCGGTGTGCTTGATTGATCAGTGTAACTCTGCTGTTCATTTGCAAACCTGACTGATGATGCTAATTAAGTGGCTTAGCCTTTCTGGAGAATGTGTTTAAGCTAGTTACATAAAAATGTGAGTTGTGTTCTCATTTATTCATCCTAATGTTGTTTCTGAACCTGTGAAGTCCCTTCTGTACATTGAAAGCATATGGGTCATTCTATAATTAGGGGTACATTTAGAATTTGAAATGTGAAGAAAAAAGTTTTCCTCTTTTTCCAAAAACCCAAACATGACCTTACATAGCTGCTTTGAAACAATCTTTATCATATAAAGTGCTATATAAATAAAGGTGATCTGTTGGAATATGTGCATAAAATACCATCTATCTTTGCTACTGTCCACCATGTTACCTTCACAGTTGACAGGTAACTTAGTTGACATTTTAAGTGTTTTGGGCCTATACTCAACATGGGACCCTAGAACCACTAAGCATATGTAATGTTTAGAAATATATTTTCATAAACAAAACATAAGGTTTAGTTAGATTAAATTTCCAGCAATAATACTTGTGTAACACTGTTGACAGTCAATTAATCCACTCTTGTCACAGGTTTGCTACTTTAACCAATGTTAGGGGAATGAGAGAGAACATAACTTCTGGTGTTTCATCCATGTGCTTCTAGAGGAAATATCATCATACTGTGCAAATTATGCGAGAATGGGATAAACCATTCCTTTTTGAGGAGGGGTTTTCTAGTGGGTAACTTAGTTGACAAAGGTTTTTCGGAGACAAAAGTTATATCACAATGAACACTTATCTAACTGAAGGCAAAACTATGAAATTAATTTACATTTGAGGTAATTTTCATGTTTAAATGCAGAGTAGAATGAGCAACTACAAAATCAGACAGCTGAATACCAGGGTTGTATGTGATATGAACATTATTTTTGAACAAAAGATAAGGCTTTTTCAACATATAGTAGTGTCATTGGGAAAAATGTAATTGTGTACTAGAAAATTAGGCATCAGGGCTTTATATTGATGAAAATATATTAAGAATATATTTCACGGACATGAGATGTAACCACAGTTATAGAATGACCCATATAGAGCTGTCAAGCTTCAAAAGGACAAAGGAGTCTTCCAATTGTTCTGATGCCATATGATAGTTTTGTTTAATGAAAAGACTGAAATTTATATTGTTATGGAATTTCATTCAAGTATGCTGTGTGAAGAGGTCAAAAGCCATTGGTTCTCACTTGTTTTGTAACCAATCGCAACACAGCAAATTTGAATATGAAGATGAGCTAATAAAATTTCAGAGCTACAGTAGATAGCAAAAGCTACCGTCAGTAAAGACTGAAACCACACAAAGCTAGCTATCTGTCGTTCTATCATCTAACTATCGTTCCGTCATTCTATCTATCGTTCTGTTGTTCCATCTATCTGTCTGTCTATCTATCGTTCTATCTATTGTTCTGTCATTCTGTCTGTTCTATCTATCGATCGTTCTATCTGTCGTTCTATCTATCGTCTGTCTATCGTTATGTCGTTCTGTCTATCGTTCCATTGTTCTGTTGTTCCATCTGTCTGTCTATCTATCTATCTATCTGTCTATCTATCGTTCTATCTATCGTTCTATCTGTTGTTCTGTCATTTTGTCTATCTATCTATCTATCTATCTGTATATCGTTCTGTTGTTCTGTCTGTCGTTCTATCGCTCTGTTGTTCTATCTATCTATCAATCGTTCTGTCGTCTATCGTTTTATTGTTGTATCGTTCTATCATTCTATCATTCTGTCGTTCTATCTATCTAGCGATCTGCTGTTCCATCTATCTATCTATCTATCTATCTGTCTATTGTTCTATCGTTCTGTCGGTCTGTCGCCTATCGTTCTATTGTTGTATCGTTCTATTGTTCTGTCATTCTGTCGTTCTATTTATCTATCGTTCTGTTGTTCTGTCTATCGTTCTATCACTCTGTTGTTCTATATCTATCTATCTGTCTGTCTGTTTGTCTATCGTTCTGTCGTCTATCGTTCAATTGTTGTATCGTTCTGTCATTCTGTCGTTCTATCGCTCTGTTCTATCTATCTGTCTGTCTACCCATGTATCTATCTATCAATCATTCTATTGTTCTGTCTGTTGTTCTGTTGCTCTGTTGTTCTATCTATTTATCTGTCTGTCTGTCTGTTTGTCTGTCTATCTTTCGATCTAAGTATTTATATTTATATTTAATTTATTTTCTTTAGTTTATTTTAAGTTGTAGTGCCTTTAAACATTTCTTATTTGAAATGTTAACATTTTTCATGCAATTTATAGTTCATTTCATCTCAGCTTTATTTCATAAAACGATTTTAATAGCTTTAGTTTTAGTTAAAAATAACAACATTGTATGGAAAACATTTGTGTCAAAAAAAATAAAAAATAAATAAATCATATGTATTGGAACAACATTAGGGTGAGTAAATGATGACAAAACTTTAATTTCTGAGTGAACTCTTTCTTTAAGATGGGAACAAATAAACCAACATTCAAAATACGTGATGCACAATTTTTTTTAGCAGGATTCCCAGACTGCCACATTCCAGCAAAACTGGAGCACACATTCCCAGCTCTTAAGTTTTTTGATTCCATATCACATATTCAAATGACCTGAGAATAGTACTGGATCACTTATATTAGTTATAATGAACGAGTCTCTGTAATACGTTCATAACATAAAAGGCATGCTTAAGACTTTCATAATGACAATGGTGGTAATGAGGATATTAGAGTTGACCTTTGGGGGGACTTTAAGCGATTAACCCTCTCACTTTGAGTAAATCCTAGTGAAATTATGAGACTGACGGTATAGGATCTTTCCGTTTCTTCATTCATAACCAGCGGCTTCTTCGGTTTCCCACAGTTCCCGGAGGCATTGCTCCCGAGTCTCTTACCTTCACACCACTGGAAGATATGATCTTCCTAAAGTGGGAGGAGCCAGTAGAACCCAACGGCCTCATCACGCAGTACGAGGTATGTGTTTTCCTGCTCTTTACCGCTCTCATATCCATTTCTCTCACGCTGTCTGAATCCGCAGAGATTGGCTTTGACGAGTCAGCGTTTTTACCAGGTGAAATATCGATGATCCACAATCCTTGAAAGACAAAACTTCCTACTGTGTGTTAAAATTGGACTGCCAGCTTAAATTATTTATGAACGTGCCGCTAACATATGATCCCTAGCATGCGTGTGCACACAGACCTGACTGACAGTGTGCCGTATTAGGAGGACCTTGGAACGCGAGTGTTTTCCACCTCTGTATAATTCTGAGTTTCAGTCTAGTGGGCCGGAAGTGCTGAGGTGTTGTTGTTGTTCTTTCTCAGCTCAAGTTAGTGACAGGCAGAAAGTATGCATGAAGTCATGATTTGGACCTGGAACTCTGCATGCTGCCAGAGACACGAGAGCCACCAAGACCAACCCTGCCTCTAATTGGTCCCTACTGCACCAGCCATCTGTTAGTAAATGACAGAAATATGTCTCTATCTGAAGTTCTATATGCTGTCTTCTACACTTTTTGCCATTTTAGAATCTTGCTTTATTTGAATAGTTGCCATGATGTCATCACAGAACAACCATAGTAATGATTTGGGACTGTTGTCTCAGAGCTACCTGGGATTAATTGCTTTGCTCGAGGACACAATGATAATTGCTCCTGGCTCAGTTCTCGAAGGGATTGAATCAGCAACCCTCCAGCTCTGAGCCTTAACCAATACACCACAATATTTTATGAATGTGGCTGCTGTAGAAGCTTCTGGAACAATTTTAGGATGATGTCAATACGTCATTACTAAGGTAGTGTTACATACAACCCAAAAAAGAATCATTTACTAAGCCACAATTATGTAAATAAATTCAAAATTTGATTATAAAACCTTTTTGTCATTGATTTTTATCTATCTATCTATCTAACTATCTGTCTATCTATCTATTAGGGGTGTAACGGTACACAGATGTCACGGTTCGATACGATTTCGGGACAACAAAAAAAATCAAATCTACTATACAAGGTTTCTTTTCATTTATTTTAAACAGACAGTAGTACAAATTACATTTTTTTTTCCACCTACATGTGAAAATACTAAATATTATATCAAATTAATGTCATATATAGGCTATAAAATCTGCAGTACATGTATACATACAAGGAATAAATACTTGAAATATATTTAATTTAGTTAACTGATAGACAAGGGAAAAAACTGTGCAACACATAACGTAGCATATATTTGCTGAGTTTCAGTTCAGTTTTGTGACAGAAAGGAAACTCAAATGGCAGAAAGCAACATTCTGTTTTTTTTTTTAAGTTGATTTTGCTGGTAAGAGGAAAGTTGAAGTAATCACGCCGGCGCACACAAACACAAAACATATCAGTTCCAGGTTTCTAGCATTGATATTTGACAGCACAGTTGGTACTTTATTAAAATAAAACACAGTGAACCAAACATTAGCGCGCCCGCCTCACTGTGTCACCGTTAGAACACGACTGAACTACAAAGTCTATAATTTACATAATAAATAATAGTTTAGCATTTGGATGCATCACAAATATGGAAATATTATGCAATATTTGGATTTGTGCCGAATGAGAGAGGTAGGATACAAGAGCACAAAGCTCCATTTCGCAGACAGTTGAGTGCGCAAGCCTTTAAAGTAACGTTACATTCCTTTGTCAGTGAGAGACGTGTTCAGAATCAGCACATGGTCACTGTCTAGTGGTCTTTGTTTTCAAATGCGCAACTTCTGGCATTCGCTGTTCTTCTGCTGTCGGTTATCAAACAGTGTTGCATTACTGCGGGAGCCCCCTTCTGGATTGATGATGAATTGCCTGAATTCATTGTAAGGCCTCATGCACCGAACCGAGATGCCCGTACCGCTACGATTCGGTACGAATACATGTACCGTTACACCCCTACTATCTATCTATCTCTCGTGCTATCTATCTATCATTCTGTCTATCTATCATGCTATCTATCATCTCTTGTTCTATCGGTCGTTCTGTCGATCGTTCTATTGACTGTTCTATGTATCATTCTATCGCTCTACTATCTCGTACTATCTCTTGTTCTGTTGTTCTATCTATCTGTCGTTCTATCTATGTTTGTCCGTCTGTCCGTCTATCTATCTATATCTATCCATCTATCTATCTATCCATCTATCTGTCATTCTATCTATTGTTCTATCATTCTGTCTGACGTTCTATCGCTCCGTCCGGCCGTCCGTCTATCTGTCGTTCTATCTGTCTATTGTTCTATCTAGCTATTGATATATGGTGCTATTTATCTCTTGCTATTTATCATTCTTTCAGTCTATCACAGTTTGTATGACGTTTTCAGTTTTTCTAGCTATTATTTATATTATTACAAATATATTGACTATATGAAAACAGTGCATTTACACAGAGTCCTTTGCAAATTATTTCCTGTATATCGTTTACAAATTGTTCTATTGCACTTTCAACAAATTGTTCTAAAACAAGCCAAAAATGATAGAATATTTGATTATTTTGTTATTTACTTCTGGGATCTTATAATCCTTTTAACAGTGTGGTTTTGTGCACCAAAAACATCTGTATCATTGTATAATTGTAAGGGGGCAAATTGAAAGCTTATGCCTTTGTCCCAAAAAGAAGGATAACTAACAGTTTAATAAAAGCCTTTAAACTGTTTCTTCATTCTTCCGTTCAGTGCACACAGATTCACCTGCTCAATGGAAAGGTGGTGGGCCTCCCACAGCCAGCATCTGTCTCTCTGTTCCTCTGTTCCAGAACATTCTCACACCCTTTCTCTCTCTCTGGTCACACTCCCTGCCTCAGTGTCACCTTTCTCCTCGCCCATGATTCAGGCTCTCAGTCAGTCACTAAAAAGTTGTGAGAACGGCGCTTCTGTCACGCTCCAAAACACCCATCTCACCTCAAGAGGAAAAGGCGCTTTTGTTTGTGGATCTGTCATTCGGCTCGGCTGTGGCCCGAAACGAGATCGACGCATTTTTTGAATGCCACCTCTGTCCATCAGGTGCCGCCTCCGTTACCATGTGCACTTACTGAGTTATCTCTCCTTGATAACACACGTCTCTTTTTCTCCCCGGGACATAGGTACCAAAGTCGCCTCAAGGATGTTTTCTAAAGGGGATTTAAAGGCTTCACCTATAATGTGGAGGCAAGGACAGATTTTCAGGCTCAAGCAGTCTGATCTTCTCAGGCATACAGAGAGATGAGAAGAGAAAGAATAAGAGAGAGGCAAAGTCTGGAGAATTCGCTCTCGTTTCTCTCAGATTAGTGCATTGTCCACTTTTCTCTGAGCACCACTGACAAAAGACTCACAGGGCACTGCGTTTCCTCTCAAACCTTCCTCCTCCGCTATCATCCATGCCTCATATCTTAAAAGAGGCAGGGAACAGGTGCAGCAAATGTCTCCTAAGTTCTAGAAGCACATGGCACGCCGTTAATGCTAGGCCGCTAATGCACTAATGCTCTGCATTGTTGTGATCAGAAAGTTTGTCAATGCACTCCATTGCGAACAGTAATGCTTATAGTGGGGCAAAATGTTATTTTTGATCCTTACTGATAAAATCTGTGTTACTCTGTCTTTCTGTCTATCTATCGTTTGTTCGTTCTATCATTCAATTGTTCTGTCGTTTTGTCATTCTATCATTCTACCTGTTGAGTTTTAAGATACCCCCTAAAGCATGCGGTGGGTTTAGTGGGGGGTAGTTGAGAATGAATGGGGGAAAGTCACAAGAGAGGAGGTAGAGCCTCCATCGCGATATGATTGGATATGACTGGTTATGTTCTGCTGTGATTGGTTCATGCAATAAATCCCACCTTGGGATTTCAATTGGTCCGAATGAACAATATATGGCGTTAACTTAAAAAAATAAATGTAGTAAAGTAAACAACTCACGTACTTGGATATAACCATATTGTTATGTCAATATAAGGCTTAAAATGACATGAAAATGTAATCTTCTTAGTGAGTAATCAGCTTGGTGAATTTTTAAGGGAAAAAATGTGACCAAAATTTACCGAGCTTTGATGACTGATGATCCAAAAAATTAAAAAATAGTTAAGAATAGCTGAACATAAGTTCACAAATTAAATATATTATTAGGGCCCGAGCACCAGTGGCACTTATTGGAATTGCTCAGTTTCTTCTTTTTCTCCATAATGAACCGCATTTTTGAGGGCCTAAACATGCTCGAAAACTCATGAAATTTTGCACACATGGCAAAAGTGGCAACATTTACATCTGATATATGTTTCAGAAGTGGCTGTGGCAGAATGGCTCGATAGCGCCACCTATAAAATTTCAACGGAGTTCCCTTTTGAGCTATGTTTTACTTACATGTACGAAATTCGGTAGACACATGTAACAGACTAATACCTAAAAAAAAAGTCCCTGGTATGATGTTCGAAACCCAAGAGGAAGTATTTGGAATTTTCTTGGGAAGTTTTGTACTGGTTTTTGCCATTTTTAGGCATTGTATTTAAACAAACTCCTACAGATTTAAACAGATCAACACCAAACTTGGTCAGTCTAATCTAAAGCCCTTTGTGATGTTAAATTGCGAAGATCTTGAGTTGTTGTTGAAGAGCGTGTCTGTGGCGGCCTGACAAACTTCGACGGAATGAAAAAGGAAGTAGTTATAATGCAGGCGTACAATGTCCAATCTGCACCAAAATTCATGTGAGTCCTGTCCTGAACACATGCCAATATTCACTTATAGTCATAGCACCACCTGCTGGCAACAGGAAGTGGCAAGCTCTAGCAAACTCCTCATAGAGATTTAATGACATCAACATGTTTGATGTTTCACCATGTAAAAGGAAGTTGTTGTAATGTCTGATCTGCCCCAAACTTGCCATGTTTGGTAAGAGTAATGGCCTGAACGCATCTAACGGCCAATATTCAGCCACCTGTTGGCAATAGGATTTGTCATGTTTTACACTAACTCAAACATACCATGTTCAATCTGCACCATACTTCATATGTTTGATCAAAGTCCTGGCTTGAAGACACCTACATGCCCAATGCAGGAAGCAGGAAGTTTGGCACATTTAAATGACTTTGACATGTTACTCCTATATTTACCACTTTAAATGCATATTGCTCACTGTTCACATGAATTTACATTTGATTAAAAAAAAAAAAAAAAAAACTTCTTCGGGTTACAATTCCTTAAATTCAGTTTGTAACCATGAATCTAGTTTGCAACCCCATTCAGTTCAAACTATTGCAAATTTGTCAAATTAGATTTGGTTAACAATTATTGGGTTGATGTTGATTCAAGTCTAAAGCAAATCAAGTATGAAGTTGAATCCTCAAACCAGATCGCATGTCGCATGAGGACAAAAGTCCAAGAAAAGTTCCCAGCAAGATTTTACTAAAGTAATGTTTTAAGAGTACATGGTGACCCAGAATCTTCAGTGCACTGAAAGCACTGAAACATTTCTCCTTTTTCGTGGACATTTTTGAATATTTTGTTGTAAACCTTTTAGACTTCCTTACATTACTGTGCAATTCAGAAAATCCTTTCTGATAATGGATCTTAGTTTGGGTGACTTTAAATGTGCACTTAAAGGAGAAGTCCACTTCCAAAACAAAGATTCACATAATGTACTCACCCCCTTGTCATTCAAGATGTTCATGTCTTTCTTTCTTCAGTTGTAAAGAAATTATGTTTTTTGAGGAAAAAACTAGCGGCTTCAGACTATCCCAAATGCGGTGTGTATATACTCTGTGTATTCTGGCTCAATACAGTTAGGGTATGTTGAAAAACTAGCGAATTTTCTCCCTTAACTTCAAAAATCATTTCAAAATCACCCTACATCACTGCAGAAGTGCAAAGAAGATCAAACACCCTTAACAAAAAAGGGAAAACAGCGATATAGGGTGATTTTGAAATTGAGGGAGAACATGAGATGGGAGTTTTTCGACATACTCTAACTGTCATGAAACTTTAAAAAAAACTTCAGGCAGAGTAAGACAAGACGGGCGTTTGATATTAAAAAGTGTATAAATTGTATTATTTTTTTATGAAAATAACCGATCGTTACGCTGAAGCTGCATTTAAACTGCATTTTGGAAGTTTAAAATCGGGGCACCATATCAGTCCATTATATGGAGAAAAGTGCTGAAATGTTTTCCTCAAAAAACATAATTTCTTTACACCTGAAGAAAGAAAGACGAACATCTTGGATGACAAGGGGGTGAGTACATTATATGTGAATCCTTTTGAAAGTGGACTTCTTCAAAATGACTAGGTTTGTTGATTCTACATTACTCTTAAACTGCTTTATACATCATACGAATATTCTGTAAACAAGATGATGTTGAGTAACTTTAGGTTTCCAGTGAAAATAGTTTAAAAAGAAATCAAAGCTTCAAGGTTTGTGTGATGGCAGGCAACGCAGACAGCAGCAGAGGTTATGAGTGCTGTGATACGATATCATCACAGTACTTTTTTGGTGTAAGGATGATAGTCTTACATGCCCACTAGCTTCCCGCTGGTATTTGTGAGTAGGCTACCACGTATTGTTTATACAGTAAGTGTTTGATTTCATATATGAATCATTTTCAACCCACTCCGAATAAGGATGTCAGGGTTAGTAAACTTTTATAAAGCATTGTTTAATCTGTGCTACCACACACTGAGTCATTGCATGTTTGCTTCCAAAACAACTGTGTTTAAATAAAAATATGATTCATTTAAATTATTTTATGATGTGCAATTACAGATCAGCTACCAGAGCATTGAATCATCAGACCCCGGGATCAACGTTCCAGGCCCGAGGCGCACAGTATCCAAACTGAGGAACGAGACGTACCATATGTTCTCCAACCTGCATCCTGGCACCACCTACCTGATCTCTGTTCGGGCGCGCACCGCCAAAGGCTTCGGCCAAACAGCTCTCACTGAGATCACCACCAACATCTCTGGTGAGAAGTTTGTAAGGCTGATTTAGGGGGCTTGTGGGTGTGAGTGTGTGTTAAACAGAGCACTTCAAATTCAAATCCAAATTTTTGCAGCTGACCTTATTGTATGTGCATTTGTAGGAGTTTCCCTTTCAGATGCAACATTTATAGGTACAATTAAAAGTCAGCATCAGCAATAGTGTTAATTATTTTGTCAGCCACTTTTAATTTAGTCTTAGTCTTTTAAATTAGTCTTAGTCCTGTGTCAGATGTACTTTTTAGTTATTATATATTTGTAGAAATCGACAAAAATACATTGTATGGGTCAAAAACCATTAGGTTATTATGTAAAGATCATGTTCCATGAAGATATTTTGTACATTTCCTACCGTAAACATATCGAAACTTAATATTTGCTTAGTGCTATGCATTGCCAAGAACTTCATTTTGACAACTTTAAAGGCGATTTTCTCAATATTTTTATTTTTTTTACACCATGAGATTCCAGATTTTCAAATAGTTGTATCCAAATATCGGCCAAATATTGTTCTATCCTAACAAACATCCATAAATCAGTGAAAAGCTAATTTATTCAGCTTTCAGATGATGTATAAATCTCAGTTTCAAAAAATTGACCCTTATGAATGGTTTTGTTGTCTGGGGTCACATATTTAGTCAACCTTGTCCTGTTTTTTTAATCGAGTTTTAGTCGACTAAATGTTTCAGCATTTTAGTTTAGTTTTAGTCTAAAACTTTCCCTCACATTTTTCATCATGCTGCATAATGGTTAAATGATAAGTTCCCAGATTGCATAAATTAAGCAAAGCAAAAAAATGTTTTATTGTTTTAACAGAGAAGCTCTGATTTGCGGATTTTAGCTCTTGATATCTGGCAACCGCACACATGAAAGCCTGTGTAGTAAGTATTGTACAGCAGCCTACAATAATATTTTGTCTCCTTTTTTTTTTTTTTTTGAAGTTTTTTGAAGTTTTTATTTTTTTAAATACATTTTAGTCTTGTCTTTTATCGACAACAATATTACATTGATATAGTCACAGTTATCGTTTATTGATCTTATTGTCGTCTCGTTATCATCTCATTTTAGTCATGGAAAAAAGCTCATCAACGAATATTTCTCGTCATAGTTTTCAATAATGGAGTTAACACTAGTTGAGAATGCAGTATGGTTTAGCACTATACTTGAATAGCAAAGACTGCATTGGAATTATATAAATATGTAATCTGATGCACTGCAATGTAATCTTTTTACATGAGCCACTTCTGATAGCAGTGTTTTTAGTGTCTCAGAGCAGCTTTGGTTACAGTAAATGCTACTCTGAGCTCAATCTCTGCAAGTGCTGTATATTAATGTCAGTAATTTTAGTTGGCATTTGTGAAGTGATTTTACTTGCCTAGGCTATGGTACATCAAAAAAAAAAAGCTTTATATGTGCATAATGTATATGCATCACAGGTATGCACATTAGTAGGAAATGAATAAAAAACAAGTTTATTTTATCACCTACCTTCTCCTCTCCTTCGCCAATGGGCCGACATTGACCTTTACATCTGTTCATCTGCTGTGAACAAGCAATAAATAACTTCATACTCAGAACAGGTGCTCATGTAAGGAGTTTTTGTTAATAAGTTGCTTTTATTTTGAATTATAGAAATAGAACACTTCTGCAATGATGCGAAATGTACGCGCATGTGCGTAAGCGTTTCCGTGCACCTTCAGATGTACCAGGTGAGATCTATAAACTGTTGATTGAAAAGCCTCAGATCGTTCGGGAGATGTCTGAGGTACAGAAATACACGTTGGCGGTTGAATAGTCAGGAACAAAAGCAGATTTCACAGAAAAGGAAAAATACGGAACTCCAGAGTTTCCGGTTCATCATCTTGCGCTTCAGGTGCGCTATTGATCTCTGAAGCGTGTGTGTGCGTGAGTATGCCCATATCGCCGCTTAAGAGCCATTATGTATTCCCGAGTGGATCTGAGGAAGTGATAGTGAAACTGAATCACAGCAGATGCTCAGAACCCAACAGGCCCTTCAAGAACATTACACGTTTCCCCTCGCCTCAAAGAGAACTGACATCACTGTCATCCTCACCATTCGAAAACCAGCCTGCCTTACAAAACAGCACCATATGCTGCTGTCATCCAGACGCAGCTGATGCTAAATCAGGATTTCTCAATACTGGACTGATGCAAAGCGATGTGTGGTAAAGCCAGCGTTTTCTCAGATGGTAACGATGGAGAACTTCTGTTTTTTGGCGGCATGATGTGACGGAAACACAAAATCCGATAAGAGGATTTAGTGTGGTGATAGACAAGGCCCATTAGTCTGCCAATATTTGGTTGTTTTGAGATTATTGGCATTGGCCTGATAACCCTGTCTGCTTGGCTGCTTAACAGTCACCTTGTATTAGTTTCAAAATCTACCAAGCATTGATAATATATAAATAAGTTGATACATTTTTAGTTTTGTTTTAGTTGATTTATTTATGTTTATTTTTTGCATCAGGTTTTACACAAATTGTGGCGTTCATGCAGTTTTGGAAAATACTTTTAGAATTTAAAGTGAATTTTTTGTTATGGTGAAAATACAATTTGTAATGGAAATATACTTACTGTTGAGGTCAAAAGTTTACATCCCCCTTTCAGAATCATTAAAAATGTTAATTATTTTACCAAAATAAGAGAAATCATACAAAATGCATGTTATTGTTTATTTAGTACTGACCTGAATAAGATATTTCACATTAAAGATATTTGCATATAGTCCACAAGAGAAAATAATAGTTGAATTTATAAAAATTACCCGGTGCAAAAGTTTACATCCCCTTGATTCTTAATACTGTGTTGTTACCTGAATGATCCACAGCTGTGTTTTTTTTTTTTTTTATGTGATGTTGTTCATGAGTCCCTTGTTTGTCCTGAACAGTTAAACTGCCCGCTGTTCTTCAGAAAAATCCTTCAGGTCCCACAAATTCTTTGGTTTTCCAGCATTTTTGTGTATTTAAATCCTTTCTAACAATGACTGTATGATTTTGAGATCCATCTCGTCACACTGAGGACAACTGAGGAACTGTTACAACTAGTACAGATGGTTCAAACGCTGACTGATGCTCCAGAAGGGAACATGATGCATTAAGAGCGGGGGGGGGGTGAAAACTTTTGAAATTTGAAGATTTGGGTAAATGTAACTTATTTTGTCTTCTAGGAAACATGTAAACATCTTCTTTAGCCTCTGAAGGGCAGTACTAAATGGAAAAAATATGATATTTAGGCAAAATAAGAAAATGTACACATTCTCCATTCTGTTCAAAAGTTTCCAACCCCCTGTTTGTGTGTGCATACTGTATTGAATACGCTCTGAGGCTCTCTCATGTCTCTCGGTTGCATCATATGTATGTAGACCAGCATTATATTTGTTTATGTTTTTGTTTTGTCTCTGCAAGCACTCAATACCATCCAATGCCTCGCTTTTATGCTTTTTTTGAAGTCCCCTCAAGTAGCTGTAGTTTAGCCAAAACCTGCTTTTAATACCATAATCATTGATTTCTGGCAGATTGTTTGCCTTTGCTCATCAGCTCTAATTGACTGCTGATATTAAGGAAAGCATTATTGCTCAACACGACCATCTCGGGGGAAGGATGCAGTCCAGACTGAGATCCTTCTAAATGAGTTTCCCCTCAGTTTGTCCCACATGCACAGCTTTTAATTACACCCTGAGTTCAAGACACGCAGAGGGACGAGTTTGGAGAAGAATGCAGAGTTCATATGAAGTGTTGGTTGTTGTCATGAATTAGGGCGGGCTTATTTCAGACAACAATGTAGGTGTTGTTCGCGAGGTTCGTCTAATTAAAATGTTTAGCTGGTTATGGTGGCTTTTAGTAATTAGCATAAACTTCACTTTGCCTTACTTGGAAATGACATAAAGTTTAGGTACACAGTGGATTTGGTTC
Organism: Cirrhinus mrigala; assembly: GCA_036247105.1. Lineage (NCBI taxonomy): Eukaryota > Metazoa > Chordata > Actinopteri > Cypriniformes > Cyprinidae > Cirrhinus > Cirrhinus mrigala. Next base: position 12,963,886 of record CM070022.1, read on the forward strand.
CACTGGGTGACTCAGAGTGTTTTTAGAGAAGTTTACTTTTGATAGTGAGTGGCTTTTAAAAGTTTTAGGAAGATATTTTCATATTGTTCCTTCTCTTTCTTTCTCTCTTTGAAGCACCTACGTTCGATTATGGAGACATGCCGTCCCCTCTGAGTGAGACAGAAAGCACCATCACAGTCCTTCTGCGTCCAGCACAAGGCCGAGGAGCTCCAGTCAGGTTAGAGCGCCATTATTTTCCCTGAAGGAATGTTCCAGGTTGAATACAAGTTACCACTGAAAATAATTTCTATTCATCCTTCGTTTTCTTAAAAAAAAAAACAGCACGTATCAAGTGATTGTAGAGGAGGAAGCTGGTAGGAAGGTGAAGAGAGAACTAGGTGTTCAAGACTGCTTCCCAATTCCCACATCTCACGGAGAGGCTCAGGCCCGTGGTGCTCCACACTACTATACAGCCGAACTTCCTCCGAGCAGCCTGCCTGAGGCTACACCCTTTACTGTGGGGGACAACCACACCTACAACGGCTACTGGAACAGCCCTCTGGATCCCAGGAAGAACTACCTCATCTACTTCCAGGCCATGAGCAACTTTAGAGGCGTAAGTGTCAGAAACTAGTGCTGTGTCTCATTTGAATCTTAGTGTACTTGAATTTTCTCTCGTATGCTAGGGAATGTGTACATTTCATCATTAGCACAGTACATAGTGAGTGTTAAAGGGATAGTTCACTCAAAAATGAAAATTCCGTCATTAATTATATACCCTCATGTAATTTCAAACCTGTAAGACCTTCTTTCATCTTCTGAACACAAATTAAGATATTTTTGATGAAGTCCAAGAGCTTTCTGACCCTGCATAGACAGCAACGCAACTGTTCAAGGCCCAGAAAGGTAGCAAGGACGTTGTTAAATATCCAAGTGACATCAGTGGTTCATCCGTAATGTTCCAAAGCCACAAGAATACTTTTTGTGCACAAGGAAAAGAAAAATAATGATCTAAAACTGTATATTTACACACTACTATAGATTGTTTTACAGTCTGCACAGCAGGAGATGAAGTGCAAAACCAGAGACCTTGAATAAATAGTGAGAAGCACCTGCAGCTGGTAAATCTGCAATTAGTTGGATGTACAAAAACATTATATCATTGCTCTTTATGGCATGTTGTTTTTCTCCTACTGTTCAAACCCATAAGATAGTGTGTGTCACAGTCTCAGTATGAAATTAATAATAGAGTATCAGCACACACCAAGCTTTGGGTGTCCAGGCCTTATTCAAATGGGAAAAACAGCCCCTGTGCTCCTCGTCTGTGCCTAGATAAGAGGATAAACAACAAGGAATACCATCTCGCTGGCATAAACCATTTCACAGGGATAATTGGGCACAGGTGCAGCTGATCAAAAATAGATCAGCTGGCAGTTTATGTTGTTAGAAATGGCTGGGTTTGGGAGACAGAATGAGCTCGACAGCGCAAGCAAGACAGAGCCTGGAAAACAGCCGGGGAAATGGGAATCTCTCACTGCTCAAAAATTGATCCGGAAAGGCGCCAAACAAGTTTCTAAATAGGAAAAAAGCATTTGTCAGATGCAAAATATAGATCTTGCTTAATAAAGCATTTAATTAAATTAGATTAATACTTCACCGCTGGATGGAAATATAGTTTTATTGTGACTGGCAGTAGTCCGTAAATTCCCATGACCCACTGGGAGATGATGATGATGCTGCCAGGTTCATTGGTACTAATGTAATGTACAGTGTTTTGCGAAAGTATTCACACCCCTTCATTTTTCCACATTTTGTCATATTGCAGCCATTAATTGTATTCTGGTACAAAAACAGTTATAAATATAGCTGCAAGCAGCGGGGTTACCAGGGTCCAAGCGCTTTAAGGCATTTAAGCACGTATGAAAAAAGACAAATTATTTAGCAAGCTTATAACCACCTAAATTAATGATATTAAAAAAGCATTTTTAGCAAATCCAGGTAATTTACTATAGAAATATTATGTTTATAATGGTTATGACTGTTATAACACCAGCTGGGGCCGATCTCTTTAAAACGTTGCATGCTTGCTTAAAATCACCGGTCACATGTGCTCACCAGGTTTTGTGAAGTTTTGAGTTTCCCTTTAGGCTTTATAGAATTTGGGGTAAATTCAGACAGACCCCTTTTCTAAAGCTACCCAAAGGGTAAATTTCAACATTTTACTGCCGTTTTTTTCTCCAAATTGAGCGAAAAACCTAGGACTAGTTTGCAAAAGTAGGTTTTTCAAAAAAATCCAAAATACCTGAAAATTTTGCCAAGCTTACTATCAAATCTGAGGCATGTGTTTTGTCCAGCGTAAGCCAAGAATTCCAGTGACATAAGACACTTGAGCCTCAACTGACGGTTTAGGAGTTATGAACGATTTCATACTTTTGAGCGCTGTAGCGCCCCCATCAGGCCAATTGGGGCGAGCCTTGGTGATGTTGTCAGCGGTGTGAGTACTACCATCCCTCCAAGTTTCAAATCTCTATGACTTACGATTTGGTATGCACAATCAGTTTTAGGTGGAGATTGCTGATCCTTGGCCATTCTAGAAATTACAATAGGGTTTTAGCTTATTATATTTGAACCATTAAGTTTCTGCTAAATACAGCTAATGAAACTAGAATTTAACTCGAAAACATAATGATAAACAGCAGTATTCATTTTATATTATGACTCTAAAATGTGTCTGAATCTGCCAGTCATTGTTTTGACTTAGAGAATAAATTAGTTAATCACTGTGTTGAATCTGAACAAACTGAGTCTAAACAAATCAGTTCACTGAAGTGAATCAGAAAAAATATTTCAACTACTGTCATGCTTTTGAAAGCTGTTGTTAACTTTAGTTAGATTTCCCCAACACTGCTGCATGAAATATGTTATACAGAAATTTGTAGCTTCACGGAAACCAACCTTCATCTTGAGCTTGACAGGAAACTTCTGCCTTTTGCCTTATGGTTTCATGGTTATTAGTTACCTGCCGTACTCAATTATGCACTATTAAACCTATTAAAGTGTTTCAGGCTTGTGGGAATGAAAAGATTTTTAAATGGTCCATTTAGATTTGACACCAGCTAGCAAACCTCATGCTCAGAAAGATGTGGGTGACATTTAGAAGAAGGTTATCCCATTGGCTCAGCACCTGGAGGAAAGGATGAGCCAGCTTGGCTCATTCCACTCTTCTGAACAGCAATTCAGAGGCACAAAACTTGGACGGACTTTACCTACGCTAATACACAGTTGGGTTTTTTGGCGGCCTTTAAGGGAAATGCCTCTGTTGACCTATAGTACAGAGACAATCTCCCTTCCTGCCGAACCCCTCAGGGCTTCTCACGCTTTGCAGACTGAAATGCACCTGTCAGCCGAGCCATTGTGACTCCACCTCCCCCTCGGTTTCTCTCAACTTGAAACCGTATGTCTTGGAAACTGATCGCACGGCTCGGTCTCCTTTGGGCTCAGCTGATTTACTTGACCGACCTTTAGCTAAATATTCATTTTTATTCAGCTCTATTTTATGCTGCAATAACCGCTGTAAAGCCTGACAGTCTAAGCTAAAGAGAACGTAGCTCAAGAGACTCAGCTAGCATTTAGCACTCCCCTGTTACCGATTCGAACAGTTCTGTTTTTTTATCCTGACTGCATATAAACAATGCTAATATACTTTGCTTTGTCTCTTGGCCAACTTTATGGCTGTAAGTGGTTTTCAAAGCTTTTGGCAGCGGCACAAGAAAGAGAGTCCTCCGCTGCATTTTTGGCCATTATTCTGACAATTAGCCATTAGAGAGCTGTGAATGCTGTCAGGGCGTCGTGTAATTGCTTTCAGTGATAAATATATATAAAGATGCTCTTAAAAGATCTTTGATTCTCAGCTGTTTACAAAGAGCTGTTTTTCTTCCCTTCTCTTCTCTGCTCTTTGTTTACTTTCTTGTCCTCCGCTTCCTTAAGAGTCCTTAGAGGCAAAGCAAAAAGATTGTAGCTGTCAGATGCTCTCTTTCACTCATACACACAGAAAAACTTCGCTTTGCTTTTCTTTTTTTATGGCACTGAACCATATAGGACTGACCAGACACTTTCAAAGAGACTTTTTCTCTCTAATTGGCATCTCTGTTTTATCAGGATGGAAGGCAAGAACTGATATTTCTCACCAAAATATGTTGAAAAAATAAAATCAAAAAGAAATGTAAATTTTATAATACATATATAATTTTTGTAGTATACAAAGCTACAGTAGTGAAAATTTCATGACATATGTTAAATATCATTGAAAGTAGTAACGACTAAAAAGTAGTCGTTTTGAATTTGAAATGTGAATTGTCAAAACTTAAACAATTTTTTAATATATATATATATATATTTTTTTTTTTTCTAGTGCTCTAGTATATTTATGTATATATAAAAATACCCGCATGTATGTTTAAGAAAAATGTTATGTTTATATATTAAATATATTTATATAATATAAATTATATGAATATAAAATATAATTGTAAATACACGTAAATATTTTCAAAATATATACCGTATGTGTGTATGTATGTCTTAATATATACATAATAAATATACACAGTACACACACACATACAGTCAGGTAAAAAAATTTAGGACACCCTATTGAATTCCATGGTTTTCTGTATCAGGACATCATTAAAAAAAAAAAAAAAACTGGTCCTTGGCTGGTCTTAAAATTTCGAAAATAAAACCTCAGATGAACAACAATACATGACAAATTGCACCGTGTCATTATTTACTGAACAAAAATAAAGCCAAAATGGAAAAGCCATGTGTGACAAAGTTAAGACACCCTTACTGTTTACATTGGAATTAAGAGGGTAAATAACAGTTAAGCACTGCTAATCAAATACCTTTGATTAACTGATCATCAGCAAGTCTGAGCGCCTCTATAAAAGCATAAGCTTTGGCAGTTTGCTGGTCTGGAGCCTTCAGGTTTGTGTTAACACAATGCCAAGGAGGTAAGACATCAGCTATCATCTTAGAGAAGAAATTGTTTCCGGCCTCCATCTGAGAAGAGAAATACGGCCATTTCCAAACAATTTGAAGTTTATTCACAAGTGGAAGACATTTAAAACAGACACCTCTCCTTCCAGGAGTGGACATCCCAGAATCAGACTGTGTAAAGCTACACCTACACCTCAGACTCTACAGGCCTCAGTTAAAATGTTAAATTATAAAGTTCATGACAATACCAAAAAAAAATATGGGACAAAAATGGCATGTTTGGAAGGCTTGGCAGAAAAAAGCACAGCGCCAAGTTTGGTGAAAACCTAAAGAGCATATCAGCACAAACACCTCATACCAAAAGAGAAGCATGCTGGAGGAGGGTTGATCATTTTGGGCTTGTTTTGTAGCCACAGGACCTGGGCACCACGCAGTCATTGAGTTGGCCAAGAACTCCTCTGTATATCAAAGTATTCTAGAGTCAAATGCGAGGGCATCTGTCCAACATCTAAAGTTGGGCCAAAATTGGGTCATGCAACAGGACAATGATCCCAAGCACACCAGCAAATCTAAAACAGAATGGCTGAAAAGAAAAGAATCAAGGTGTTGCAATAGCCCAGTCCAAGTCCAGAGCTCATCCTGACTTAAATGCTGTGGTGAGAGCTGTGCATAAGCAAATGCCCACAAACCTCAATAAACTGGAGCAACATTGAAAAGAAGAGTGGTCCAAATTCCTCCAGAACGATGTGAGAGACTGATCAAGTCACACAGAAAATGAATGCTTCAAGTTATTGCTGCTACAGCAGTTGAATTACAGGGTGTCCTAACTTTGTCACGCGTGGCTTTTCCATCGTGGCTTTATTTTTGTTAAATAAATAATGACACAGTGTGATATGTCATGCGATGATAAATCTGAGGATTTGTTTTCCAAGTTTTAAGACCAGCCAAGGACCATATAATTTTTTATTATGTCCTGATACAGAAAACCATAGAATTCAATAGGTTGTCCGAAATTTTTCACATGACTGTATGAACAAATACTTTTATATTTTGGATGCAATTAATCGTTGCCCAGCACTATTTATTTTTGAAATTTCAATGACAATTCACATTTCAAATTCAAAATCGAATTCTCATTATCTGTTCCTTTTTTGTTGTTCCTACTTTTCAGTTATTCATTTTTTTTTTTTATTATTTCTAGTGCTGAGCAATGATTAATCACATCCAAATTAAAATTTTTTGTGCACATAATATATGTGTGTGTACTGTGTATATTTGTTATGTATTTATAAATACGCACATTTGCATGTATGTTTAAGAAAAATGTTCTGTTTATATATCAAATTTATATAATATAAATTATATTAATATAAATGTATATTAATTAATGTAAATACACATCAATATTTTACATACTGTATGTGTTTGTCTTTATATATACATAATAAATATACACAGTGCACTCACGTTATATAAACAATTTAATCGCGATTGATCGTTGCCCAGCACTATTTATTTCATTGATATATTTCATTTATTTTTTTTAATTTAATTTAATTTTTTACATTTTAATGACAATTCACATTTCAAATTCAAAATCTAATTCTCATTATCTTTTCTTTTTTTTTGTTCCTACTTTAATATTTCTTTAAATCAGTGGGTTTTTTTTTTTACATACATTTTCAGCAGAAAGGCGCTAGAACTTATACAGTCATGATGTTTATACTTTAATTTATAAACTATAATTCACAATTTAAACCAGATTTATTTTTTTCACATTACAGTAGTAAATTTAATTTGGGAGTCTTCATTTCTTAAAAATAAATAACTTTACTCCTTATTTTTTCCCTTTTTCCCCTCTCTTACATGCCTCCTTTCTTCTGCTCTGAACCAAGCAGGAGCTTTCTAATAAGTTCCTTTCCCTTGCCTCCCTGGGCCTGTTATATTTATAGTGCTCATAATTCATTTACTTAGCTTGAGTTTGCTGACAGATCCCCTTTTGCAGTGCCTGCCATGACCGTTCCCACAAATTTGATTAAATAGAGCAGGGAAGCTTAAAGCTTTGTGTCTGCGTCTGTCTGATCAAAGCCCACTGGCTGTCTCTCGCCTGTCATTCGGGGTCAGTCTTTTCTCACACGCATGGTGAGCTATGACTTCTTTCGGTGTGACATCTAGGACCGGCTCTGTGCTTGGAGAAAACAGGCATGTTTGCTTTATCCCTACGTTATGCTCTCATGGGAGAGTGTGTATTGGGAACCATGGCACACTTGCATCTCAATGATGGCTGCTGGAGCAGATAAAGATGAGTTTCTGGTAAAGCCTGGATTGGCCTACATGACATTTTTAAGCATGTGGATGTTTTAGGGCGGTTAAAATATCCATGCGTGTCCCTCTTCCTTCTTTTGAAACATCAGTGGGAGTCCATCTCTACCTTTTTTCCTCTTGCTACCGCTCCCTCCCTTTCTCTTTTGTATGTTTTCTGAGATGATTTAAGGTTATGACGGGCTTTAGGAGCCAAGGCAGTTTGGAATGGATTTTCAATTAAAAAAAGCAATTCAGCCGCAGTTTGAGCAGAGGCCTCTCACTCCTTTTCCGGATGGGAAGATTTGCATAATTGTTCCATAATGCCCGAATTAGCATCTGTAAATCTTAATTTGATAATGCATCTTCTTGTCGAGGTGGCGGGCCGGAATTGGATTATGGGCTTGGATCTCATTAGCGCTATTTGACAAAGGTCGTTTTCATAACACCAGTATGTCATCAACTGCGATTTCGAACAAATTAATTCCTTTTTATAATTCTCTCCTGGTTGGAAGTCATCCCCCCCTGCCTCTCTTGTCCTCCGCTGCCATTTCCTGTACATTAAAGGCTTAGATCTTATCGAAAAGTACACACACACTGAGCGTAGGTGAGTGAGACACGGTGCTGTTTTTAAATGTATTTTTTACTCTTTTACTGGCATTCATGCTGTTGTTGAATCAGCAAAAGTCAGTGTGAGCCCATTTGACTTCTCATCAGGTATCACGTAGTCTTATTTCTGCCGTTTGACTGTTTCCCACAGCATGACCCTGCATCTCTGTTCTCTTTTCTCACAGGAAACAAGGATAAACTGCATCCGCATTGCCCGTAAAGGTGAGTTATTCAATGCTGATGCTACAAAACATGTTCTTTGTAGAAGTGCTGTGCCGTTTTGTGCCTTTTTTTTTTTTTGAAAAATAGTGTGATGTGAATTGAGATCAACTTACTGAGAATTAACTTTAATTTAGGAATTGTATTTTTGTATGACAATGGGGTTTTAAAATATGTATTTTTGTCTTTTTGACAACGGAATTCTGCTCTGATTATATTCTAATGGTCATCAATTACAAATCAATTACAACAGTTTTAAAGGATTAGTTTGTTTCAGAATTACCATTTCCTGATAATTTACTCACCCCTATGTCATTTAAGATGTTCATCTCTTTCTTTCTTCAGTCAAAAAGAAATTAAGGTTTTTGATGAAAATATTCCAGGATTTTTCTCCACATAGTGGACTTAAATAAGGATAAGCGGGTTGAAAGTCCAAATTGCAGTTTCAGTGCAGCTTCAAAGGGTGCTGCACGATCCCAGCCAAGGAATAAGGGTCTTATCTAGTGAAACGATTGGTCACTTAAAAAAAAAAAAAATTAAAATGTTTGTACTTTTTAACCACGAATGCTCATCTTGCATCTGTGTCCACAACTTCACGCATTATGTAATCATGTTGGAAAGGTCCATACACATAATGTATGTAGGTGGAAGTACAAACGCCATTTACAAAAAAAAGTAAAACAACAATGTTGGATGATTTTGAAGTTGGAGGAGAAAATGAGATGGAGTTTTTCACCCTAACCTACCTTTTTGAATCGGAGTATACAGATGAAGAACAAACCACATGTGAGCTTTCCAGTGTGGTAGATGCGCATCGCAGAGCTAGTGCAAGACAAGCATTTGTGGTTACAAAGTATAAGCATTTTTATTCTTTTAGAAAATGACCGATCGTTTCGATAGATGAAACCCTTATTCCTTGGCTGGGATTGTGTAGCGCCCTTTGAAGCTGCATTGAAACTTCAATTTGGGCCTTCAACCCGTTGGTCCCCACTGAAGTCCACTACATGGAAAAAAATCCTGGAATGTTTTCCTCAAAAACCTTAATTGCTTTTCGACTGAAGAATGAAAGACACAAACATCTTAGATGACATAGGGCTGAGTAAATTATCAGGAAATTTAAATTTAGGAATGAACTAATCCTTTAAAAATAGTGGTTCTCGTTTATTTTTATAATGATATTACCCCTTTGAAATTAAGAGAATATAAAGAACTTTTAAACAAGTTCAAGTGTAATAGAGTGGACAAATAGCAGTAAAACATTTTGCAGTGGATTGGATGGTTGTTGTTGTTATTCTGACTGCACAAGTGTAGGTTTTCCAGCTTATTTGCTATTTACTTATTCACAATGTACACGCCTGAGGGCCACAGATTTTCCAAGATGTCATCAGCATTCGTGCTCAAGATCCCACAGGAACTAACAGTTTGCTGCAGGCGGATGGTGCGTCAGTGTCGATTTTAGCATCAGAGACATCAAAAGGAGTGGAGATAGACCACTTGAATGAGAGAAAATGTAACACTAAACATGGCAGCTGTAGTCTAGCTTTGGAGTTAAACAACTCGGTTGCCTCTATTGCCTCGGTTGAACTATTGCAGCAGCTGTAGAAGGCCAATCACCTGATTGTTTACTCTGAACTCAACTGATTAAAGGAATAGTTCACCCCAAAAATGAAAATTACCACATGATTTACTTATACTCAAGCCATTCTAGGCCTATTTGACTTTCTTCTTTCAGACGAATACAGTCGGAGTTATATTTAAAAAAAATGTCCTGGCTCTTCCAAACTTTATAATGGCAGTGAATGGGTGTTGAGATTTTGAAGTCCAGTAAAGTTCATTCATCCATCATAAAAAGTATTCCACACAGCTCCAGGTCAGCGTTTGCCATCGCCATCGTCTACGTCTTATGTCATCTGCTGGAACGCCACTCTCTTATCGTGCATAAAGTTGTAAATATGGATATTGAATATAGCTGCTTGAAGCACTTTTTATGATTGATAGATGTACTTTATTGCACTTCAAAATCTCAACAGCCATTCACTGCCATTATTAAGATTGGAAGAATCTGAAAGAAGAAAGTCATATACACCTAAGATGGCTTGAGGGGGAGTAAATCATGGGGTAATTTTCATTTTGGGTGAACTTTCCTTTTAAGTCACTTGTCAGACTGTATCCCTGATTTGAAGTTTCACAAAGAGATTTTGGGCCACATTCACATAGCAGCAGAATACGGTTGTCATTCCTAGATGAGTCTGATGAAGGATATGTCAGTAATCTTAACAGATATTGTCATGCTCCTGTACCAGTACATTTTCTACGAATTTGTTTCTTATAGTGTGTAACCAAACTCACACTGTTACATTTTCACAACACATTTTTGGGAAACCTGTGTTGTGTGAATGGAAATTGGATTGGATAATTAGTCTATAATTTCATACAATCTCAGAGAGCCACTCTGAGCTTTACATAACCATGTCTAGAAAGTCTTCCAGGTATCATGTGTGATTTTGGTAGCTTACAAAAATGCAGATACGAGCAGTATGTCATCTGAAGGTTTCTTCCATCAATTTTGCTCCACTGTCTGCTATAAAAGCTTTTGAAGGTTAGTTAAGATTTGTTGGATGAACTCACAAATGGACTTTTGTCTTTTCGAAAGTGAGAAGACTTTGAAGTTTCGTTGACCTCATCATCTTTAATACTGTTACGGTTGCTCTGTGAACAAGACATCTTGAGAGTTACACCTGTTAGAAAACCGACTGCCAATTCCAGACATTGACGGTGTGAATATAGCCTTCATTGTTTCAACATCAAAGTAGTGACCATAGTGCGCTGCTAGGCCAGGTTTTGATATCAAAGTGGTTTCCCTCTTCCAGGTCAGTAGTCCAGCTCTGTGGTCATTGCTCAAACCTCTCAGAGCTGCACCACTGAGAAACACTTCATAATGGTTCACTAGCTAATCTTACACATGCACTTTTTCCCCCAAGAGCTCAGATTTCCGTCACGAGTTATGAGCATCCCTGGATTCCCTTAAGGGCAAAGCAAAGTGTACAGCTTTGGGATGTGTATTGGTTTACAGTGAAATTTTGTGTCTAGACACACACAGCTTTTTCCCTCATACACCTCCCTTCCCCTTCACCTCCCCTTTCTCTTCTGGAGACAAGGGCACTAACGGAGAACAGGTCACTCTTTCATCATGTTTGTTTTGCTTGCTTGTGGTAGGGGAGTGGACTATATCAAAGCAGATTTGTCTGGGGCGGGCAGTCTCGGCGCAGACACGCCGCAGCACGCGGGCAGCGAGAGAGATCAGTTTTCGGGTCCCTGTCCGGTCAGGAGAAAGACCTTCACATCAAACACCACTGATGGAGTCACCTGTGCCTGTCAATGCATGCTACCACCTGTCAGGCTGCTCAGAGAAAGATGAAAAGGTTCAGGAGGCATAGATTCCTGTCAAGGCAACAAGAAAGAACCACACTCCCTTCTATTGAACGCCATCAGGGATCAGTGTGGGCAGGACGGTATTGTAGTCTTCGGCGCTAGTGAGCACAGCCTCCCGGTTAAATCGACCTGGCTCTTTTTTTGAGACTGAGTAATGAGGGTGACGACTAGCCTTCGGAGCATGAAGCCAAAAGGCAGCAGTGGACATTTTAGGCCAGTTTTGTCGTCCCATCTGCTTAGTGGGCACAGACAGACACACATTTGGGATGTGGGCTCACGCGCCAACATATTGATGAACAGAATGGAGCTCTCTCGACTTCCTCAACAGGAAAGAACGATTAAACAAATTAACAAACAGAGTGCTACCAAGCAGAAAGACAGGAAACTGTCTTACGTCTTGTATTAGGATCTCTCGTAAAGAGTCTGTATGATAAGCAGCCATAATTGAGGCTGTTGCTTTTGATTGTCCACGTAATTGTCCTGTGAAGCAACAATCAAGGTCCAGAAGAAAACCGACACCCTGATGTGCTCGAAACGCAACCGAATTACATAGTCTTGCAAAACTAAGCTGCCAAGATTCCCATTTCATTGCACAGGTGACAGTTTAATTAACAGTCCCTTGGCAATCTTCACAGAACAATAGACTTTCGTTGTAACTCCAAGTGCTAATTTCCACTTTTGGTGCGCTCAGCAGGTGCTCACATTAATCTTGAAACAAATTTCATGCCTGTGTTGGGCTTAATTGATATTCTGAAAGGAAACTCAGCACGACGATAAAAATCTGATCAGGTTTGCATCAAATTTTAATGGATGTTTTCCCATCTATATTTCATGCCATGAATACATTTAATACCTCATTAAGAACTCGTGATGTAGCTTTTATTGTGAAGATTATGCATGAACTTGCATATCTTATGTTTGGAATATTGAACCTGCATGTTATGGTAGAGCTATTATGTTGGCACAATATCCTACATCAGTTTTGTTTACAACAAAAAAAAATCTGAGAATCCTTAAAACAAGATAATTTCACATGGGAAGCAAAACGTTTTGTTTTATGTTGTTCCACTGGCAGGTCTTTTAAAAATAAAATCATTATTGAGGGTTAAACTTACTTAGGTTTATTTATATATCCATTTATTTATATATAGTCAATATATAGTCAAAAGTTTTTGAATTGTAAGATTTTTAATGTTTTTTTTTAAAGAATTCTGTTCTGCTTACCAAGCCTGCATGTATTTGATCCAAGATCCAGCAGAAGCAGTAAAATTGTGAAATATTTTTGCTATTTAAAATAACTACTTTCTATTTGAATATATTTTGAAAATGTAATTTATTCCTGTGATCAAAGCTAGAATTTTCAGCATCATTACTCCAGTCTTCTGTGTCACATGATTCTTCAGAAATTATTCTAATATGCTGATTTGCTGTTTGAGAAGCATTTATTACTACTATTATTATCAATATTTAAAACAGCTGAGTACATTTTTTTCAGGATTCTTTGATGAATAGAAAGACCCAAAGATCTTATAGAACAAAGAAATGATAGAAATTAATACTTTTAATGCTTTAAATTAATTAAAAGTGATGATAAAGACATTTATAATGTTAAAAGATAAATGCTGTTCTTCTGAACTTTCTATTCATCAAAGAAACCTGAATAAAATCTACTCAGCTGTTTTCAACGTAATAATAATAATAAATCATTTTTGAGCGGCAAATCAGAATATTAGAATGATTTCTGAAGGATCATTTGACTGGAGTAATGATACTTTAATTTCAGCTTTGAATACATTTTAAATTTTAAAAAATAATCAAATAGAAAACAAAATAGTTATTTGAATAACAAAAATATTTCAGAGTTTTACTGTTTTTGCTGTGCTTTGGATCAAATTAATTCAGGCTTGGAGAGCAGAAGAGACTTACTTAAGAAGATCTTACTGTTCAAAAACTTTTGACTGGTAGTAATCATTGATTTCTGCTTTTTTCATTTAAATTTTGATTTATTTAGGCATTTACACGGTCTTACCATTTTTGGAAATGAGGTTTGTTTTTATAGAGCATTTAATTGTAGATTTAGTAAATCTAGATCACATCCCTTAACTGTTGACATCTAAAGAATGATGTATATTTAATATTGTTATCAGCCTGATGCAGACACAGGCTGTATTGGTGCCTCAGATGCAAATCTGTGTCTGTGAAGTTGTGCACCAAAAGCACTATACTATATGAAAGGAGATGGTTTCTTCTAAGATAATTCATGGCTGGGCTCTTTTCAAAAGTTTCCTGTAGGAGTCTGTCTTCTCAAGTCTAGTGTAATGTGGGATCTCCATGGGGGTTTGTGAAAGTATAGTCTCTGTTGTCTTGAGATATCTAAAGAATGACACATGAAAAGTTGCTTTGGATTGTAAGGGAAGGAATGGTCTAAAATTACACTGCTTTGAATAAACTATCCTTCCTCCAAGCACTTTGGTCCAATGAAAAAAAAAGAAAATTCTTTGATTATTTACCCACTCTCGTACAGTTACAAACCTGTATAACTTTCTTCTTTTCCATGCAGCTGCACTGAATGGGTACTGAGGCTTTTAAGCTTAAAAAAAGACTCAGAAACACCAGAGTTTTCATAGAAGTTATTAACAACATATTCCAAGTCTTTGGAAATTATACAATAGCATTGTTAGAGAAACTGGAATTTAAGTTATTTACTGAACACATTGAATGAATCATTCTTTTGAGTTCAGTCTTTTCAGCAAATGATTATTTCATAAATTGGACTGATCTGTATTTTTGCAACATGCTTTTGCTGAAGACTTGGAATACTTCTAAGATATTTTGGTGTTTCAATGTAATTCAATGGAAACTGGACAAACATACATTTTTAGAATTTCTTCTTTTGTTTTCTTCTGAAGAATCAAACTCCTTCTGGAACTACATGAGAGTGAGTAAATAATGTCATGCTGTAGATTTTTATTATTATTATTATCATATGCATACAATATATTACATGCATTATATGCATCCGCTGCCATACTGTAACTCCAGTCAGTGGAAAGAATGCAAAAAACAAAGCTCTTCAGTTTTAGAGGCATTTCTTGGCAATTTTGAGTGAGCCGTTGTCACAAAGACCGGGAAGTTTTGAAACTGCCTTTGGCTGTTGAGGGAGCAGCAAGCGCCATGGCAAATTCTTTTTCTTGCTGCCCCACATCCCTCCACATGCTTATGACTTATTTTTAGCCTTGGCCTTGCATGGAGCCCTAAAGCAGACCTTTTTCCTCAGGCCGTAGCTCACTCTGTTTTTCATGGAGCCCTGTAACTTTCAGGCCACTGAGACCTTAAGGAAGTGCTAACGCTAGATGATCTCTAGTCCCTCTTCAACAAGATGTAAGACTCTCACTTTGGATTTGACTAAGCAGACATGGCCTCATTGGCAACTTACAGCTTTTAGTTTAAATAGCGATTTGCTGGTTTCTTGGAGCCAACAGTGCGGTTGGAAATTATGCTCAGTTTCTTGCCATTTGGGGTCACTGAATGTTTTTTTTCTCTCATTTTTTTTTTCATAAATTGTGATAAATTGCTGTGACAACATACCTGCTTGCCTTTGCGACATACATTAAATGAATAGCGTAACAGCTGAATGTCTGCCTCAAGGAAAATGTCTGCTTGATTATATATGTCATGGACCACTTGAATATAAATTATACTTTGCATCTTAATGTGTCTCCCATAATTCCTCCTCCTGCAGTTTTATGTCAAAAGAGATTATGTTTTAATATGTCAAAAGAGATAATATTTTGAATTAGCTTTTGCTTTTATATTTATATTATTTTATATCAGTTTTAATGTAAAGCTTGTTGTATTAAATTTATGCACTTATATATATATATATATATATATATATATATAATATATATATAATCAAAGTATATATAAGATATATTATTAAATCTGCATTTATTTGATCAAAAATACAGAAAAAACAGTAATATTCTGAAGTACTGCAATTTAAAATGTTTTTTTTTTTTAAATCTCAGTATACTTTAAAATATAATGTGATGAAAAGCTGAATTTTCATCATCATTACTCCAGTATTCAGTGTCACATGATCCTTTAGAAATCATTCTAATATGCTGATTTATTATCAATGTTGGAAACAGTTGCTGCTTTTTTTTCTATGATCTTTTTTCTTTGAATAAAGCGTTAAAGCAAACAGCATTTATTTAAAATAAAAATCTTTTGTAACAATATACACTACTGTTCAGAGTTTGCCTTTCTGCCTTTGCCTTTCAGTTTTTTGCCTTTCTTTTCTTTTTTTTTTTTTTTTTTTTTTTGGAACCTGTGATACTTTTTTTCAGCATCCTTGAAGGAATAAAAAGTTCAAAAGAACAGAATTTATTTAAAATAGAAACCTTTGTCGAAAAGTCTAATAGCCTTTGCTATCACATATTATCAGTGTAACGCATCCTTGCTGAATAAAAGTATTAATTTCTTTCAAAAAATAGAAAGAAAAAAGTTACTTTTGGACGGTAGTGTATATTG
Source organism: Cirrhinus mrigala (assembly GCA_036247105.1). Taxonomy (NCBI): domain Eukaryota; kingdom Metazoa; phylum Chordata; class Actinopteri; order Cypriniformes; family Cyprinidae; genus Cirrhinus; species Cirrhinus mrigala. The sequence goes on from CM070022.1 coordinate 12,979,960, forward strand.
TTAGAAAAGATATATATTTTAAATAAATGCTGTTCTTTTTAACTGTATTATTGATTATATTCATGTATTAACAGTTAATGCAGTTAATGCAGTTATAATGAGCAGAAAAGACTACTTTAAAAACATTACTGATCCCAAACTCTTGAACGGCCATATATATATATATATGTATATGTATATAATACTTATACTATACAATAATACATATAAAACTTTCAGTATTAAAGAAGTTCTCTTAGCCAGTATATATATATATATATATATATATATATATATATATATCTTTAATCATTTATTTTAGAATTACGATTTGCCACACAACCCCTCTTAATGTTTTTTTGTGAAAAGAGTGGAACACACAGATTTCCATTGATGTTGACACATACTCATCAGCTTGGAAAAAAAATGTCCAAAAACATGCAAAACATCCCCACACAAGCATGAGTGTGTGAAAAGAGTATAAATAGCCCAGCTGCTGCGTGTCCAGGTCAGGGCAATTTGCCTCAGGCTCCACTGCATATGCACACTTTCTCTTTACTCTCTCTCTTGGATCACACAGTCTCATTTAGTGGTGTGACAGAGAGTCATGCTATCCCCAGGAGCCTCAGATTGTGAAGTGACCCCTGCCCACACGCTGTCAGTGAAGACAGGTGCCGGGGATAAATAGCTGACCGGGTGCAGTTGGCACTCGCGCCACAGAGGAGGCGTGCAATCTGCGTGGTACAGTATAGAACGGCTCTTGATGAGCGATTGAAGGAGCCCTCCGGATTGCCAGATCTTTTATTTCTTTCACCTTGGCTCATGACTGCACTTTGGGGTTTTGACTCGGGTCTAGATTGTAGCTACTTTCCTGGCTTGCTTTCTAAAATTGTCAATTTTGGCTTGTGCCTTTGTCAGTTGATGGCCTTAGGTCTCTTACTGCTTTTCAATTTGAATATCTGTTTATTTCTGCTAAACCTCCTGAGAAATCCAGCTAAAACCAGCTTGTGTCAGTTTTACATGGTTGCTAGCTCATCATTAGCTGGTGCAAGCTGAACTCATGTCAGTCCCGCATCTCTTTGATTGCCACCCCCAGTTTTTTCACCCCATTACACTTGGTTCTGTTTTGTTTAACCTGGTTATTTTTTTAGACCAATCTTAAAGGGATATTTCATCCAGAAATGACAATTCTGTCATTAATTACTCACCCTCATCTTCAGAACGCAAATTACGATATTTTTGATGAAATCCAAGAGCTTTCTGACTCTGCATAGACAGCAATGCAACTGACATGTTCAAGGCCCATGAAGGTGGTAAGAACATTGTTAAAATAGTCCATGTGACATCAGTGGTTCAATCTTAACTGTATGAAGCTATGAGAATACTTTTTGTAAGCAAAGAAAACAAAAATAACGACTTCAGTCAACTATTTCATTTCTTCTGTGTCAGTCTTTGATGCGCGTACACACGTTTATTGTAAGTGTGCACTGCTCTTACGTTGTCTGTTGCTTTAAACACTCAAGCTCAAGCAGGTGGATTCTGATTGGCTGTCAGTGTTTTTAGCATTCACTTGCTTGGAAAAAAAAAATTCTGAAAATGATTCCAGCAATATCGCTCTTCTGTGTTGTGATTGATATAGTTGTGGGGGTGGACTTGACTATTTTCATAAAATTAGAATAAATTTGAAACCCTATAGTTGTTATAGTTATCACCATTGGTCTGAAGGGCCATGTAGTGTAGAGATCACAATTAACATGTTCCTTAATCTAGTATAAATGGTTATTTTCCATCCGGCTTTATTCGAATCTCTTTCCTCTGTGTTTGTTTTGTTTGCTTAATATGTGAACTCATGCTGGTTTATATGCTTATATATAATTGCTGGTGTTCTCAAATGTTGTTATGTTTGTGTGTTCTTCAGCCGCCTGTAAAGACCATCAGCGAGCTCTTGAGGTGACGCAGCGCTCAGAGGAGATGGGGCTCATCCTAGGAGTGTGTGCTGGTGGGCTGGTGGTCCTGATACTGCTACTGGGGGCCATTATCATAATCATTAAAAAAGGGTGAGTTCCTGTAGTCAGAAAGAATATATGAGAGCCAAAGCATGCTTTGCTTTAAAGCATAATTGTAAAGCAAAATGTATTTAGGCATTTAAGTTACACTTATACATTTCTGTGGCATTCGATTTCATAAAACATTTAAAATATGAGTTATATATATATATATATATATATATATATATAGGTATATATATTTACATATATTTTACTATATGTGACCATGGACCACAAAATCAGTCATAAGGGTCAATTTTTAAAATTGGGATTGAAAAAAAAGATTAACAAATACGCTTTCCATTGATGAATGGTTTGTTAGGATAGGGCAATATTTGGCCGAGATGCACCTATTTGAAAATCTGGAATCTGAGGGTGCAAAAAAAAAAAAAAACACTTAGAAAATCACCTTAAAAGTTGAACAAATGAAGTTCTTAGAAATGCAAATTACTGATCAAAAATTACATTTTGATATATTTACGGTTGGAAATTTACAAAATATCTTCATGGAACATAATATTTACTTAATATCTTAATGATTTTTGGCATAAAAAAAAATTGATAATTTTGACCCATGCAATGTATTTTTGGCTATTGCTACAATTGTGGTCTCATACTATTGTGGTCCAGGGTCACAGCAGTGACATTCATGCATTTTAATCTTAAGTGTTTTGGAGCCACTGTATGTGCTGCAAAACAAAGAACTGCTTCAAATTTACACTGACAGATTTAAGTTTGCAGGCCGTTTTCGAATATTTCTCATGAAAGTGCTTTTTAAATAAGACTTAATCTGTTCCTGAGCAACCAGGCTATTGTGCATTCAGCTATGACTAACTTAAACCTACCCATTGTGGTTTATGACTTCGATTATTCGGCTCAGTCAATAGCCACCCAGGTGTTCTCCGCTGCATTCTCACGTGCATCGGCGGAGAGATTGCCAGGGGTTTTCATCTTCTGAGATTATCTGAGTGTGAAATATTTAATTAAAGAGAAATGCAATTCAATTACTCACTTAATTAGGCCTTGCCCGCTGCCGCCCTGAACCAGAAATGAGCCAATAATTGGGATGGAAAAAGTGTGCTTTCAGAGATAATTAGCCCACGGTTCTCAAAAGGTCATCAGATCCAGTGGCAAATGAGAGACACAAGCCTCTCGTTCCTCAAACAGCACCAATCACTGAAGATGAATCTACGCAATGGTCATCTCATAGATTCATCTTCAACAACAGATAAAGACCATTCACCATCTGTTTTTCATATGAATTTCTCACATGCATGAATAGTGACTGGCTACTGTTTTAGACTTTCGTCTCCTGTGTCTGATGGTAGCTGGTTTTAGATGGTTTATTGCTGGTTTTAGGGATGCACAGATATGAATTATGGCCAATATGATAATTGTTTTCATGTTATGGCCGATTTATTAATTTATTGCTTTTTTTTTAAGAAAATTATGACGCCAAAAATTGTATAACACCAACCCTTTAAAGAACTCCACATCATGACCGCCACAGAACGTCCTGGGAAGGTTACCAGGTGACATTCTTGACAGCAGCATAGACGTTCTGAGAACGTTCTGGGAACATCAAATTTTTAAATAAAATATGGTCCCGATAACGTCCTGAATGTTCTGTGAAGGTCCTCTAAATAATGTCCCCCAACCCTTTAAGGAACTCCACATCATGACCGTCTCGGAATGTCCTGGAAACGTTACTAGGCGACGTCCTTGACAGCAGCGTGGACGTTTTGAGAACATCAAATTTCCAAATAAAATATGGTCTCCTAAACATCCCGATGTTGTCCTGGATGTTCTGTGAATGTCCTCTAAATAACATCCCCCAACCCCTTAAAGAACTCCACATCATGACTGTCTTGGAATGTCCTGGGAACGTTACTAGGTGATGTCCTTGACACCAGTGGGGACGTTCTAAGAACATTCTGGGAACATCAAATTTTCAAATAAAATATGGTCCCCTAAATGTCCCGATAACATCCTGAATGTTCTGTGAAGGTCCTCTAAATAACGTCCCCCAACCCTTTAAAGAACTCCACATCATGACTGTCTCAGAACGTTCTGGGGACATTACTAGACAACGTCCTTGACACCAGCGTGGACGTTTTGACAATGTTCTGGGAATGTCAAATTCTCAAATAAAATATGGTCCCCTAAACATCATGACAACGTCCTGAATGTCTGTGAAGGTCCTCTAAATAACGTCCCCCAACCATTTAAAGAACTCCACATCATGACCATCTCGAAACGTCCTGGGAACATTACTGGGCAACGCCCTTGACACTAGCGCAGATGTTCTGGGAACATCAAATTTCCAAATAAAATATGGCCCCCTAAATGTCCTGAGAAACCGACCCCTTAAAGAACTCCACATTATGACAATCTCAGAACGTTCTGGGGGCGTTACCAGGCAACGTCCTTGACACCAGCGGGGACATTCTGGGAACGTAAAATTTCTAGCTGGGTATCAAGCATCCCTAGCTAGTTTTAGTGATTGACCTGGTGAACCTTCTTGATCAACCTGAATCCTTCTTGTAACCAGCTAAATCAAAAAGCAAACTAGCTTGACCACCTTTGGCTTCTTTGATCTGGTTTCTAGTTCAAATATTATGGCCAATTTGTTTGCATTTGAGCATTTTAGTTATCTTTTCCCTAATAAATTATCAGCACATGCCTCTTTAGCTTCTCTCTATCATTTTCTGACTTCTGAAAAAAAGTTTATATAAGCTAAACGTTTGATAGCAGCAAACCCTCAGCGCAGTCATTTAGCCGGAAATAAAGCAAAGCGTCTGCTTCAGCTAGCGATGGGAGTCCTTCCCACCGAAATGGAAAGAAATATACCAGGCCTTTGTGGAAAACAGAAAATTTAAGCCATTTAATCCAAATGCACCCCAAAATGGAGTCGAAGAATGTTTGTAATACGAATGCAGATGGAAGTGTTCTCCAAGCGTTTCATTGGACAATTTAGCGGATATTGGGTTAGATTGCGCCGGCGAATTGCTGTGACTGCGGAGAGCGAATATGAAAGTCCCTCTCAGCAGGCCACTTTGTTTAACTCGTTAAAAGCAACAAGATGACGTATTTGATTAGGCCACCATTTCGCGCTCTGGCTGAGGTTTTGTGCATATCTGCATGTGTCCCATTACTCGCGTGGCAAATGCAAGCTGCTGACGGCTTGCCATTTTTCACTCTAATCAGAGCTCTACCAGTGCTTGCATCTCATGTCCCTTCTTCTTCTTGTTCTCTTTTTTCCCCTTTTCTTCTCTATTTTTTTTTTTCTCTCTCTCCAGAAGGGATTACTACTCATACTCTTATTATCCGTAAGTGGCTTCTTCTCCATTGCACATCATCATTTCTCATGGCTTTTTTGTGCGCTTTTTAGAGAGGGGGCGGCAGTGGAGTGATGATCTTCTCTTTCTCTCTCACCAACTCCCCTAACTCGCCTCATCTCTCTCTCCCGTTTTCTTCACGTTCCATTTCTCTACCTGCCCTTCTTCTCTCTTCGCCCTCTTCTCTCTGTCTCCTCAGTAGGAAGCCGGTGAACATGAATAAGACCCCCATTACGTACAGGCAGGAGAAGAGTAATATGATGGGCTCCATGGAGCGCAGTTTCACTGATCAGAGCACTCTGCAGGAGGACGAGAGGATGGCCTTGTCATTTATGGACACCCATACGTGCAGCACTCGCAGTAAGACATGACACAACACAAGCGCACACACCTCAACACCTTTTAACATTTGGATTTAGTTCTGGATTGATCGTTGAACAGAAACTATATATAATCTCTTGTACTGTATTAATGAAGCAATGCATGTAAAAAACAAACAACGAAGTATGCATGCGCTTGTCTTGCTTTGTTTCAACTCATTTATTCCAGTTAAATGAACTTGCACATTGCATTACACAAACCGAAACAATGACTCCAGAGCTAATACTCCTGACAAATAATGGGGAGTGACAACTTATACATCAACAACAGCATGAAAGCAGTAGACAGTAATCTATATAACTTGATTTGTGCCGCACTGCATGATGGGAACTCGGAAGGTCTGAAGTTATGAAGAAATAGTTCACCCAAAAAATGCATCTGCCATAATTTACTCACTCTCATGTTGTTCCAAACATGTCTGACTTGCTTTCTTCAGTGAAACATAAAAGGAGAATTTTTTTAAGAATATCACTTTAATGAAAGTGAATGAGGACTGTGGCTGTCAAGCTCCAAAATGACACCAGGAACCATGAACGTATGATAAAAGTCTTCGTGATAGCTTTGTGTGAGAAATAGACATTTTAGTCATTGTTCACAGAAAATCTTGACTGTGTGAACTTGAGTTCATAAGTGAGGTAATCATGTCAAGTTCAGAAAAGAATCCGTCTTTTTAGTGAAACGGTTGATCTAGTTCACGAAACTGGTCTGAATGATCCTGTTCTTGGATTCAGCTCATGAATCAATGATCCAGTCAGTGGTTAACAGATCGGTGAATAATTACAAATTTAGTCTTTTCCTCAAACAAAGCATGCCTTCAAAACACAAAGCACCCAATAATATTGACTTTTTGTGATATATTTATGCTCTTTTCTATTAATTTTAACTTGAAATCTCAAAAATTAAAAGTGTTGATATTCCACTGAAAAATCAACTTTCTGTATGTTCAATATGGAAAAAAAAGGTTCAGAGCAATATGAAGGTGGGTAAATTATGACATAATTTTCATTTTTGGGGGGGATCTATTCTGTTCATTAGACCTAATACAGGACTTAAAGGAGAAGTCCACAAAACAAAGATTCACATATAATGTACTCACCCCCTTGTCATCCAAGATGTTCATGTCTTTCTTTCTTCAGTCGTAAAGAAATTATGTTTTTTGAGGAAAACATTTCTGCACTTTTCTCCATATAATGGACTGATATGGTGCCCCGATTTTGAACTTCCAAAATGCAGTTTAAATGCGGCTTCAAACGATCCCAAATGCGGTTGTAAACAATCCCAGCCAAGGTGGAAGGCTCTTATCTAGCAAAATGATCGGTTATTTTCATTTAAAAAATACAATTTAAATACTTTTTAATCTCAAATGCTCATCTTGCCTTTCTCTCCCTGAACTCTGTGTATTCTGGCTCAAGACAGTTAGGGTATGTCGAAAAACTCCAATCGTATTTTCTCCTTCAACTTAAAAAAGTCATTTCAAAATCTATCTATCTATCTATCTATCTATCTATCTATCTAAAACAGCGATACAGGACGATTTTGAAGTTGAGGGAGAACATGAGATGGGAGTTTTTCGACATACCCAAACTGTTATGAACCGGAACAAAAACAGTCCAGGCAGAGTAAGACAAGATGAGCGTTTGGCATTAAAAAGTATATAAATTGTATTATTTTTATTAAAATAACCGATCGTTCCGCTAGATAAGACCCTTCTTTCTCGGCTGGGATGCGGTTTACAATTGCATTTGGGATCGTTTGAAGCCACATTTAAACTGCATTTTGAAAGTTCAAAATCGGGGCACCATATCAGTCCATTATATGGAGAAAAATGCTGAAATGTTTTCCTCAAAAAACATAATTTCTTAACGACTGAAGAAAGAAAGACATGAACATCTTGAATGACAAGGGGGTGAGTAAATTATATGTAAATCTTTGTTTTGGAAGTGGACTTCTCCTTTAAAGGGATAGTTCACCCAAAAATGAAAATCCTGTCATTAATCACTCTTCATGTCGTTCCAAACCCTTAAGACCTTCATTCATCTTCAGTACACAAATTAAGATATTTTTGATGAAATCCGAGGGCTTTCTGACCCTGCATAGACAGCAACACACCTACCACATTCAAGACCCAGAACGGTTATGTGATTAAACTGATGAAAGAAGCTAGTTGAAAAGTTGGAGAAGTACAGGCTGAAAATAGATAGAAACAAACACAATGATGAAATTATGATGAATTTTTTAACTGCATAATAATTCTTAAATTTGTTTCCTCACACTCACAGGTGCTAAAAGTAGAGAGTATCAGGCGCTAACGGCAAAGAGTGCAAATGAATGGATACAGACTTTCAGTCACGCACACATTTAAAGTGAAGCTCAGGGACTTACTAGGTCACCTCCTGTTAATTTGTCCTCATTTGTAGTCAGAATGAAAGCTTCATTAAAGCCACAGTCCTTCCGTAATCACTCAGTCTTTCAGAGCTCTTAAATATAAGATGTAGTGCTGTTGATGTAGTACATTCCCATACTCATTCTTCTCTGACATAAGACTATAAATCCTAATATAAGCACAAATCCATGGAAAAGTAGAGAAAACGAATCGTATACGTAATAAAAAAAATGCATGCATTTGGCAAACATAACCAGTTTATGAGATGCAAATGGACTCAGATCTGCACCAGAAGCTCATCCTTGAAGGCATCATGGTTGAGTTTTTCAATATGGAAGAAATTAGAGCATGCAAAAAAAAAAAATAATAATAAAAGTTGAAAAATGCTAATAATATCCAATTCAAAGGTATCCATCTCTGCAGGCTCTGAATAGTTGATGTCTCAAAGAGACAGATCTCTTGATCAAAATGAAGTTTTAATGGCACGTCTCAGAGCCGTCTTGCCACATTTTAAGTGTCTGCTGCTTGGAATATACTGTCTGGGTTTCTTCTTTCCTATTTCCGTTGAGAAATGAGTAGCAGACTGCTAATTTATTTGAATACACAGCCCAAGTCATGAATTCATAATTGCTCCCTGATCATATTTATGAATACCAATTATAAACACAGAAGATGAAGTGCCATAAGGGGATGATAATTCTCAGATTAACCCCATTGTACTTGTTTGGAGTTTTTGTTTTTATAAAATGTTTATTGGTTATTTTTTAAACTTTTCTAAGATACTTGAGCTACTTCAGGTATAACTGTTTCCAATGCTGTGTTTATTTTATATCCTTAAATAAAAGATATCATGAAAACATTTGTTCTGTGCTTGTTCGTTTTTTCCAAGGTGACCCACGGAGCTCTATGAATGAGTCCAGCAGTCTGCTGGGCGGATCGCCTAGACGTCAGTGTGGCCGTAAGGGATCGCCCTATCACACGGGTCAGCTTCACCCAGCAGTGCGCGTGGCTGACCTCCTACAACACATCAACCAGATGAAAACAGCAGAAGGTTACGGCTTTAAACAGGAGTATGAGGTAGGTTTTATTTTATTTATTAAAAAAAAAAAAACTTTTGTCTTAAAACTGTTGGAAATGGTAAGAACAAGACAGGATATATAGTAATGACTATCTGATACTCTAAAATTTACTTTCAGAACAAAAATTTACACATAATTTACTCACCCCCTTGTCGTCCAAGATGTTCATGTCATTTTTCTTCAGCTGATAAGAAATTTTTTTTGTGGAATGTTTTTTGAGGAAAATATTTCAGGATTTCTCTCCATATAGTGGACTTCTATGGTGCCTGCGAGTTTGAACTTCCAAAATGCAGTTTAAATGCAGCTTCAAAGGGCTCTAAATGATCCCAACAGAGGAAGAAGGGTCTTATCTAGCGGAACGATCGTTCGTTTTCTTAACAAATTGACAATTTATACACTTTTTAACCTCAAATGCTCGTCTAGCTTTGTGTAATGACAAGGGGGTGAGTAAATTAACTGTAAATTACAGAGGAGAACTTCTCCTTTAACTTTGTCAAATCCAGCAACTAGCTCTTCATCAGTAGCACTCATAGTAGCAGCCTGGGAACTTCACTTGCAACCTAGCTGGTGTAAACTTCAGTCGCTTGCTACCAAAAATTGCATAAAGCCAGCTAACTGGATAGAAACTGGTGATTTCAGCCAGCTATTGATGTTTTTTAGGTGTGAATTATGAATCGAACTGTTCATGGATGGTCTGTCAACGTGCCAAGGTTGAGAGTAGTCTTAAATTATTCTTGTTTAGCTATTGTTTAACACTGTTTTTTTATTTATAAGCAAGCGGAAAATCAAGTTGTAGAGATTTTAGCAATAATAGCAGTGTTTTATTTATATAGCACCTTTGCAGATTTCAAGTTCACTTTACAGTCTCTACAATACTGAGTTATTGAAGTAACTGCTCATTGTAGGTGCACCTGTTGTTTAAATACCATTTGGCACAGCTGACTTTGAGTGTTATTTCTGGGGAAATTAGATATATTGTGTATGTCTGCTTTAATAACATATCTTTAAAAACATTTGAGCAAGAGGCTGTGGTCATCATAATATAAATCTTTCACAGCTGCCCAAACAGATTTTCTGATTTATTTAAAGAAGTCAGAATATGCTTCGGCTTTAGTGCTGCTTACAATGTTGTCTATCTGGGAGCTGCTGTTGCAGACCTGTCAGTGCGAACAGATGTCTGGCTGGGAGATCTCTAGCCTCCAGAACTCACCATCTGCAAGTCTTGTCAAAACAGACCTCAGCATCGAATCCCCAACACACAAACACATTAATGCAAAGATGCATGTTTATGCACGAACACACATTCAGTACTTCTTATCACTTCTCAACAATATGACATCCTCACACTGTTGTCATGCCCTGCTGAAGTAAAGCTGCTCATTCCAGCTTGAGGTAGTCAAGATGGTTTTTGGAACATGGCAGCTTGTTTGCTGCTTATCTGCAAGCCCAAACCACCTTGACCTCAACCTAGTCTTGCATAGCCAGACATTTGACACAAGGTCTGGTCCATATTTCAACTTATTTCTATCTGGAACTGCTTACTTGGACTGGAAGATTTCTGTTTTTGTTTGTCTTGTTAACTTGATATAAGTTTATCAGTTTCAAAGATATGATGCCACTTATTTAGCTACTGGGGTGCCTCAGGGCTCAGTTCTTGGACCACTTCTCTTCTCTATCTACATCACTAGATTCTGTCATTCAGAAACATGGCTTTTCATATCACTGCTATGCTGATGACACTCAACTCTACCTCTCATTCCATCCCGATGATCTGACAATAACTGCTCGCATCTCATCATGTAGACATTAGACCTAATAGGCATTTCTTGTTAGATGAAGAGCCATCACCTTCAACTCAACCTTGCCAAGACAGCTTGTGGTTTCAGTAGAAAACAGCTATTTTAAATAGTAAAAATATTCCAAAATGTTACCGTTTTTGCTGTACTTCGGGTCAAATAAATGCAGGCTTGGTGAGCAGAAGGGACTTTAAACATTAAAAAAACATTAAAACGACTGGTAATTTAGGTATATTTTTTATTTGTTGTAGTTTTAGTCTTTTAACTATATTTAAACTTGTTTATTTCGGTTCTAATTTTTAGATTTGTTTTCATCTAATATTTATATTTTATTTTAGTTCAGCTTTATGTCATTTACCAAAAATGAATTTTTAACAGATTTAGTTTTAGTTAACAATAACAAATTAGATGTGAAGTGATGAGTACAGTTTTGTGCGAAAGTTTGGGAACAGCTTGCAGAAGCTCTGAAAATGTGAATAATTTTAACAAAATAAGAGAGATCATACAAAATGCATGTTATTTTTTATTTAGTACTGTCCTGAGTAAGTTTTTTTTACATAAAAGATGATTACATATAGTCTGCAAGACCAAAAATAGCTGAAATGATTCAAATAATAAATTTGGGAACCCTTGGTTATTAATACTGTGTGCGGTTGCCTGAATGATCTATGACTGTTTTTTTTGTTTTGTGATGGTTGTTCATTAGTCCCTTGTTTGTTCTGAACAGTTATACTGAGCACTATTCTTCAGAAAAGATCCATCTTTTCACACTGAGGACAATTGAGGGCCTCACACAACTATTAAAAAATGTTTAAACATTCACTGATGCTCCAGAAGGAAAAATGATGCATTAAGAGCCGGGGGGTGAAAACTTTTGAACAGGATGAAATTTTTCTTTTTTTGCTGGAATATCATTGTTTTTCTATTTAGTATTGCCCTTTGGAAGCAACAGAAGATACTTGCATGTTTCCTGTAAGACAAGTACAGTTTTTAAGTACAGTTTACTTTGATCTTCAAATTCAAAAAGTTTTCACCCCCCGGTTCTTAATGCTTGTGTTTCCTTCTGGTACATCAGTGAATGTTTGAACCTCTTATAATAGTTGTGTTTGAGTCCCTCAGTTGACCTCATTGTGAAAAGATAGATCTCAAAATAATACAGTCACTGCTGGAAAGGGTTCAAATATTGAAAAGATGCTAAAAAAACTAAAGAATCTGCAGGACCTAGAGGATTTTTCTGAAGAACAGTGCTCAGTTTAACTGTTCAAAACAAACAAGGGACTCATGAACAACCATCACAAAACAGTCATGGATCATCCAGGTAACCACACACAGTATTAAGAACCAAGGGTTCCCAAACTTCTAAAGGGGTTATTTTAATAATTTCAGCTTCTTTTTTTTTTTATCTTATGGACTATATTTAAACATCTTTTATGTAAAATATTCTTACGCGGGAATGATCTCTGTATGATCTCTCTCATTTTGGTAAAATTATTCACATTTTCACAGATTCTCCAAACTTTCGCATAAAACTGTATATGTCGTAAATGAGCAGTGCACAGTGAACCTTGATGTATTGTACATTACGTATCCCAGTTGTGACTTGGCTAACTTTCAGAGCAGTAAGTTTGAGCTGTTCTTCACGGACAGGTTCGCATCGCTCCCCCATGGACTATAGAGGAACAGTTATTGAGATGAAAGTAGAGGTCATACAGCCCTTCAGCATTACTGCACAAAGAGCGCACTACACTGCTATCTCTCTTCCTCCCTCTATCCCTCCCTCTCTGCCTCCGTGGCTAATTTTCTCTCCTCAGAATGCGGCTCGAGCATCTCCTCTCGGCGCCGCACTCGTGTGGACTGTTGACTCTCCTCTATCTGTTGTTGTCCACAGAGCTACGAGACAAAACATCCCTCCACATAATCAGAGCTCTGCCACTAGCCTGCCTCTCAGGAGCTCGGCTTGTGGACTCATTAAACTCTCCCCCCCAGTGTGAAACAGATTCAGCTCAAAAATCAATACGCACTTTCCTGGACATAGTGACACTGTGCGTGTATGTGTGTGTTTGAGGTCAGTGTCTTTGTGCTTCATAAGCGGAAAAAGAAACAGAGTTTGAGAGCACACAAATGTAACGACAGGGTTTCATAAGCTTTATTTCCCCGCGGACTGCGAGTACAGTCCATTGATCAGTGCTTACTGACAGGATCTTTAGTTTAGATAGAGTGGAAAACAGAGTAGAGGTCTGTCCTACAAGCAAAAATAGGTGTTTTTTAGGTGTTTTTGGCCTGCTGTATTAACAGGAATTCACTTTTACATGGTGTTTGCATATAAATGTGTCTTAGCAGTGTGTGGACACAACCACCATACAATGATTAAAAATCCATTCACTCCTTTTTTTTAATCCCCAAAAAACCTAAACAGTCTCAATTATCAAGCGTTTTGGTTTTCTGAGCAGTTTGATGTCATATTGCTCAGGCCCCGCCCACAACCGCTGACGGACTGTTCTGTATAAGCATATTTACGCCATCAGCCAGTTGTACACTGTCTGCAATTTTATCCACGCTCGAGCAGCTGTAGTGACAACAATGCAAGTAAGCAATGCAGGTGTTTTGTAGTTGGATGTAAAAGTGAACATTAAGAGTCTTAATTTTCTTCCGATGTCAGAGCCATTGAGGACACAGTGGATTAGTTTTGTTTTCTGATGGTAACGTGCCACCAAGTATGCAAAAAAAAAAAAAAACTGAAGAGAGGGACGGAGCTAGCAGTAGCTCATTATCATTTAAAGAGACATGCACTGAAACTGATATGTTTCTGACAAGGTAAAAATTAGCTGTTTTACACAATCATTGGAGAATTTAATTAAAATATGTGACATTTTATGAAAACCCTAATCATATGAACTTGTGGAAAATGGGCATCCGATGTCTCCTTTAAAAAATTTGTTTATGCTGTTTTTCCATTAAAATATATCAAGTGGCATCTTTTACGTAATTCATATATAATATATATAAAAGTTCACTAGAACTGGCAGTCTAAATGCTTACACCTAGTAGACCTAGTTTGATGTGGAAATTTTGCCTCTACATTTATATTTCAGTGAATGCTAGGTTTGATAGTCAGGGTTTGGGAGAGTATGAGAATTTAAAATAAGATGAGGATGCAAATCAATTCAGTTAGAAGTTTTTTGGTTCCTGTGATATTGAAGATTCCAGTTTTCTTTACCTGATGTGCACTGTGTAATTTAATAATTTCGTCATTTTTCAGTAATCCGCGCGGTTGCAGATATTAAATGAAGTGTTCGCATAAAAATTTTGTTAAATGACCTCTTTCTGTGTTCAACATAAGCATGAAATCAAGTTTATTCTCCTTGAAAGTGGAGAAAAAATTTGCCTAATGCAATATCACAAAAATACATGCAATGCAAAGTAATCCAGAACATCTGGTCTAAATGCTATTTATGTCAAAATTAGTTTTTTAATAAAATGCATTTTAGACAATCTCTCAGAACTAACAAAAATGTATTCTCCCCTCTCTCTTTCTCTATCTCTGTTTATTCAATCCTTTATTTACAGAGTTTCTTTGATGGCTGGGATATCAATAAGAAGAAGGATAAAACTAAGGGAAGGCACGATACCCTAATGGGTTGTGAGTCAATTTTTTCAGTCTTTGCATGCATATAAAAATATCATGATTTCAAAGTAATGCCTTTAGACATTCCCACGTATATAAATGTTAAAACTTACTACAGTTTTAAAATGTCTAATAATGTAAAGCTTGATGTGCCTAAAAGTAAAAGGGCAAAACTTGCTAACAATAAATAACACCAGCTGATAGCATTGTTTATTTGCACTTACTGTCCCAGTTCACTAAAGGAGTTTAATAAATCAAGTAACACCAGCAAAATTAGTGTGGAATATAAGACATATTCCCTATAACAACCTTAATTTGTATAGAAAGAGACTTGCTTACTGCACAAAAGTCATGTAACCGTTTAGTGATTTCACCCCATAGTGTGCTCATGCAATTGTGTTTGTGTTTCAGACGACCGTCACAGGGTGAAACTGCACCCGCTGCTCGGTGATCCCAACTCTGACTATATCAACGCCAATTACATCGATGTAAGTCAGCAGTCACATACTGTCTCCAGCCAGACTCACAAACATTCACACTGTTTCTGTTATTATGTGACTCCCCTGGAGTTTATTCGATATTGGTGGACACTCTCCCTTAGCCTTGCCATACTGTATATGGCATATCATCATAGCAGTTTTGATAGAAAACTTTTCAGACCACTAGCTGTCCTTTTAGTGGTGGGTGAAACTTGGTAGGTTGTTATTGCTGTCCAGGCATATCTGACCTCCCAAAGAATTTTAAAGGATGGTCAGATGAGAAAGTGTAGCCTACTGACATGTGTGGCATAGTGTTTAGGGTAAGTTTGTGTTAGATTTCCCCTTTAATAATGAAGCAGATGGGCACAGTTGTCTCTAAACTTACTATTCAAAGCTTGCCCATTGTGCACCAGGTTGGACAAGACCGCCTTCTCTTCATGGGACCCTGCTTAAACCAATAGTTCATCAAAAAATTAAAAACTCTGTCATCATTTACCTCCCATTTCGTTCCAAATCTGTATGACACTCTTCTGTGGAACAGAAATGTTTGAATTTTCAAAATGATGATGAGAAAATGACTGAAGTCTCAATTTTGCTTTAACTGTCCAATTGAATAGACTTAAAACAAGATGTAAACTCGAAAGTCTTGTGATTTCCTCACCTTGACTCTTTGGACCTTGGATACAGCAAGTGATTTGATGGATTATGTGGTTTATTCTAAATGGAATGCTGCAAGTATGTTTAACATTGAGTGATTTCAAAGAAATAGAAACAGAATGAATAGTAATGAGTGGAGGCACATATACAGTTGAAGTCAAAAGTTTACATACACCTTCTTACAGAATCTGCAAAATGTTAATTATTTTACCAAAGTAAGAGGGATCATACAAAATGCATGTTATTTCTTCATTTAGTACTGATCTGAATAAGATATTTTACATAAAAGATGTTTACATATAGTCCACAGGAGAAAATAATAGTTGAATTTATAAAATTGACGTTCACATACACTTGATGCTTAATACTGTGTTGTTACCTGAATGATCCACAGCTGTTTTTTTGTTTTGTTTTGTTTTTTTGTTTAGTGATAGTTGTTCAGTCCCTTGTATGTCCTAAACAATTAAACTGCATGCTGTTCTTCAGAAAAGTCCTTCAGGTCCCACAGATTCTTTGTTTTTCCAGCATTTTTGTGTATTTGAACCCTTTCCAGCAATGACTGTATGATTTTGAGATAAATCTTTTCACAGTGAGGACATTTTTCTTATTTTGCCTAAATATCAAATATTAATACTGCCCTTCAGAAGCTACAGAAGATACTTACATGTTCCCCATAAGACAAAATAAGTAAAATTTACCCTGATCTTCAAATTCGAAAAAGTTTTCACCCCCCTGCTCTTAATGTGTCACTGTTCAGGACAAACAAGGAACCCGTGAGCAACTATCACTAAACAAACAAACAAAAGTGTATGTAAACTTATGAACAGGGTCATTTTTATAAATTCAGCTATTGTATTCTCTTGTGGACTATATGTAAAAGTCTTTTGTTTGAATTATCCTTTTCAGATCAGTACTAAATAAAAGATAACATGCATTTTGTATGATCCCTGTTGTTTGGGTAAAATAATTAACATTTTGTAGATTCTGCATTTAAGTTTTTGACTTCAACTGTGACTACATTACATCTATAGTACAGTATATATAGTATTTTGTCAATTTTATTCACTCTACAGCTCATGATTGGCCATAGTATAAGTTTATATTCAATTACCTTGAAATTTTAGTGTTTTTGGTATAAACCAGTATACAGGAGCAAAATACAGGAGCATAGGCCAATTTAACAAGAATTGATTTTTTTTATTTTTCTCCATTTTATTTGGCCTTGAGTGGAAAAGCGCAAAAAAAAGTCAAGAAAATACCAATAATGAAAGGATCCTTCTTTTTACTGTTTCTGGTAAACTTGGCAGTAAGTAGAGGCTATTAGGGAACATATTAAAGTGAGTGCAGCTCTGTTGTTTAATGTGTTTACTCCTTTTCATTGCTGTCTTTTCCTTTTGAATACCTCTTGAATCAGCCCAATAAAGGAACTTGCAAGGAACTAGCTTACACGGGAATAAATGGAGTAATTTAAAAGAGAAGTGTGTAATTTTTTCATTGTTAAAATACTTTCCTAGCCTGAAAGGCTATTTGTTTGTTAATTTCCCTGAGAAGTGTAAATGCACTTGAAAAACATTCTGTTGTTTGAACCAGCCCCACATAGCAACACTGACTCAACCAATGGAGTGAGTGTGGGGGCGGGGCTATCAGTTTGTCCAACCAATGGCAGGAGGAGGGAGTGTCCCATAAGCCTGTTTGAAAGAAATTGTTGTTTTCAATTCAGCTTCAGACACAAAAATTACACACTTCACACTTGAAGTTTAGTGTGCGAAGACTTGCCCACCTTCACATCCAAAATATATGCCTCCATTTCAAGTGTCTGTCCCCTGGCGTAGAGCTTAGCTGGCTAACACAAGTCTCTCTCTTTCTTTCTTTCTTCTAATTCTCTCTCTTTCTGTCTGTGATCTGTTAATCCTCTAGCTCTCTTCAGCCTCTCATTAACTAGAGTCTGTCTTGTCTTTTTCTACCCCCCTTCCCCACCTCTTCGACTCTTGGACCCTGTAGATTCGGATAAACAGGGAAGTAAGTACTTCACTGCTCTTTCTTTTCTTTCTCTCTGCTTTCTTTCCCTCTGTTCCCCCCATAGCTCTATTTCTTCCCCTTTTTGTGTCATGGCATTGCTCTGTTTGGATTACTTAAACATGAAGAAGAGTGGCTTGGTGTCACACAGATCTTCTTTATATTCATCCCTAAATGTGGATGCATAAAACTTTCAGCTTCCATCTGTTAGCGTTCTTATTTCTTAAGTGATACCTAGATTTCACAGTTTCAGGTTAAAAAATCTTATCTTCACCTTTTTATTTCCACTCTTTTTTAAAAATACAGGTGGAGAGAGAGGTCAAAGGTCAGGAGGTTAGTCTTTGTGGTAGGATATTGCTGAAAACAAATCTCAAACCAGCCTAAGCTGGTTTGCTGGTCTTAGTTGATGTAAGGTTGTCTCTCATCCTGTCCAAGCTGGTGCTCAGGTAACAGTTCAGTCTACCAGCCTGACCAGTTGAAAAGTAAATAAAACCATTTTTCCCCCTCCATCAAAGCTCTCTTCAGCAGTCTGTAAGATTAAATCTAACCCTTAACGTTTGATTTTAATAATCTGAACTGCACCTCAACATCAGCAGAATCAAACTTTGTGTTCTCTACAAGAGATTTACTGAAGTTCGGACAGAATATAAGTTGAGTTACTAATAGTAAGTCTAAATTTGAAGAGAATAAACAGGTGGCCCATGTGCCAGTAGATTGCACCTTTAAAATTGAACAAAAAAGCAGGTTTGCTGGTTTTAGATGAGTTTTGGATACTTGTCAGCTGATTGGGCTGGAAGACCATCTGACCAAACAGCAAAAACCAATTTGACAGGCTGGCAGACTAACTAGACCAGATTAAACCAGCTAAGATCAAAGAAAAAGAGCAGGGTGACACTTCATAATAACTTTCATAAATAAAATTAAATAACAATTAGTACAGATTAGTACACTGTTAAAAAAGTATATATATATGAGAATATATTCAAAAAATAATTAATTGGTTTGAAAGTTATTATAAATTGTTACAAGTAATAGAGAGCCTTTGCTGAAACCATTTTGATCTCTTGAGTGAAATAATCACAAACAGCTTTATATGCAGTGTATTTATAGCATTGTTTCAGTTGCTAAGTGTTGTAAAGTGTTTTGTCAAGCCTTTTTTATTATTTCTTGTTTTGTTTTTCTCCCTTTAATGAGCTTCTGTGTCCTGTGAACTTTCCTTCTATTTCCAAATCAGCCATTAAATATATCTTTAAGCATGATGCTCTGCATCATCATCTTGAAAAATCGCTGGATTTCGGCTACATTGGGGTAGTTGCAGCTTTGGGCTTGTGATAGGATCATCATGGATTTGATGGCAGATAGGGCGACCCATGAACTGAATCATTACCGAGATCCTCTATCGCTATCGTGCCCTTGAGCAAAATACATACCTCACATTTTCTCCAGCGGGACGGTCCCTCTTAGTGTGCTATAAATCCAGTTGCACTGCTGCGTAATGTACTACACCTTCATTTTTTTCAGGCCTATATGGCCGTTCTTTGATCATGGAGATCTATATAGTATGGAAGCTTGTTTCCACCATGGGGTAAAAAATATATAGGTACATAAGTCAAAACTTAAGGTAATTGCGACTTTGTCTCATTTTTTTTTTTTTTCTCGCAATTCTGACTTGAAGAAAAGTCTGGATTGTGAAATGAAAAGTTGCAATTACTTATTACAGTTGAGGTCAAAAGTTGCAAAATGCAAAAATGTTAATTATTTTACCAAATAAGAGGGATCATACAGAATGCATGTTATTGTTTATTAAGTACTGACCTAAATCAAATATTTCACATAAAAGATGTTTACATATAGTCCACAAGATAAAATAATAGTTGAATTTATAAAAATGACCCGTGCAAAGGTTTAAAACCCCTTGATTCTTAATACTGTGTTGTTACCTGAATGATCCACAGCTGTGTTTTTTGTTTAGCGATGTTGTTCATGAGTCTCTTGTTTGTCCTGAACAGTTAAACTGCCCACTGTTCTTCAGAAAAATCTTTCAAGTCCCACAAATTCTTTAGTTTTTCAGCATTTTTGTGTATTTGAACCCTTTCCAACAATGACTGTATGATTTTGAGATCTATCTTTTCACACCAAGGACAACTGAGAGACTCATATGCAACTATTACTGAAGGTTCAAATGCTCACTGATGCTTCAGAAGGAAAAACCATGCATTAAGAGCCGGGGGGTAAAAACTTTTGAACAGAATAGAGATGTGTAAATTTTTCTTATTTTGCCTAATTTTTTTTGTTTTCATTTAGGACTTGCATTCAGAGGCTACAGAAGATAGTTACATGTTTCCCAGAAGACAAAATAAGTGAAATTTACCCTGAACTTCAAATTCAAAAAGTTTTCACTCTCCGGCTCTTAATGCATTGCGTTTCCTTCTGAAGCATCATTGAATGTTTGAACCTTCTGTAATAGTTGCATATAAGTCCCTCATGTGTCCTCAGTGTGAAAAGATGGATCTCAAAATCATAGTCATTTTTGGAAGCAATGAAAAATGTTACATTTTGTTAAAACACAAAAAAAATGTTAAAACACAAAAATGTTACATTTGTTGTGAATGAAAGTGAGGCTCTGACGAAAAGCTTTTTTTTTTTTTTTCTTAGGGATGTCATTGTTAATGTCTTAAAATGTTTGTTTTTTACACATTTTACACATTTGCAAACTTAATATTTCATTCTGCATTATAAAGACTTTAAAGTTGGAAATCATTAATAATCACATTTTTTATTTTATTGACATGCTATGTTGTAAGAATAATAATTCTTCATATGCAAATATTTTTTTCATATATTAAAATATGCAAATATAAATTTATTTTAAAATGGTTTTTGGGTTTATACAACATATTCAAGATAATATTTTAATAGTTTTCTTTTTTTATTAATGACAACATAAAAGCCATTTTTTTTTACTTGTAAACTTTGGAGAATATAGAGAACATGGAGAAGATCAGTAAGATTTTTATTATATTTTTTTAAAGAACTTTTTTCTGCTCATCAAGGCTGCGTTTATTTGATTAACAATACAGAAAAAAAACAGTAATAAAAAAACGTGAAATATTATTGCAATGTTGGAAACAGTTGTGCTGCCTAATTTTTTTTTTTTTTTTTTTTTTGGAACCTGTGATACTTTTTTCAGGATTCTTTGATGAATAAAACATTAAAAAGAACAGCATTTATTTAAAATAGAAATCTTTTGTAGCAATATACAATACCGTCCAAAATTTGGGGTTAGTAAATGTTTTCTTTCTGTTTCTTTGAAAGAAGTTATTACTTTTATTCCGTAAGGATGTGTTAAATTGCTAAAAAGCGTAATAGTAAAGACTTATATTGTTAGAAAATTAATATTGTGAATAAATGCTGTTCTTTTTAACTATTTATTCATCAGAGAAACCTAAAAAAAAAAAAGGATCACAGTTTCCAAAAAAATATAAGCAGCACAACTGTTTTCAACACTAATAATAATTTAGCATATTAGAATGATTTCTGAAGGATCGTGTGACCCTGAAGACTGGAGTAATGTTATTTTTGATTAAAATAAAAATACATATTTTAAAAAATATATATATAAAATATGTATTAAAAAATGTTTGAAAAACCTTAGTATAAGCAGTAGAAAACCATGCTACTACGTGAATCAGCAGAACAAAGCTTTTTTGGACCAGTTAACCTTCCCAATGTTTTTCCCTGCATCCCCTGTATTCTTCAAACCCCACAGACTGTTGTATTCTTTCAGTGTGGAACAAACATCCCCCACAATTTCTTTTTCCATCTACAGTGTATCTGTTTCTATGTTTGTTTGTACAGTGTGCAGGAAATAGCTTGGCCCAATCTAAAATGTAGTGGGCGTCTGCAGTGTTCTAAATGGAGCAGCAAATGCTCAGCAACAATGAAGAACATGTCTCTATTATTCTGCTAACGTCTGTTTAATGAAAACAGATCCACTTTTTGGGAGCATCCCCAGGTAGTTCTTTGAAAAGCCTTCGCTTTGATGAATAAATTGCATGTTTTGAGATGTTCCTAGAGTTTCTTTCTCCCCGTACAATCCAAACATGAGCTGATGGAGGAATCGTGTACGGAGCTCATGTCCTCCATGATGAGTTTTATGTCTGGGCAAATGAGTATTACTTTTGTAGCAGGGTGTCTTTTTGTTTGTTTGCTCTTTGTGCCTCAGACTTATTAATAGTGTTGGAAAGTTACAAACACTTTTAGCTGCTACTAACTTGACTACATTTTTCTATTTGCTTTTAGTTCTCATAATAAAGTAGCTTTGAGTTATGCAAAAACACTCTCCTTAGAATTTCTTAAGTATTGTTGGGAGGTCAGATTCATTTTAGTGACTTGAATGCTTCATGTAAGATAAATATTTTAACTGATCAATAGCCATAATTTAAAATCATGCACAATCGCATAAGATGGAGATTGCAGTCATATTAGTAGCCTAATAAAAAATTTGTTTTACATAGAGTAGGTCTTTTCATAGAGGTTGCGATGTTGACCCGTCGAACCGTTATCAAACTGTTCCGCTCACAGAGTAAATTCATTTTAAAATAGCAGCTTTCAAAGCAGACATTTGAACTGGACTTCCAGAACTAAAGACCTTGGATGTCTGAGGAGCATTTGTACTCTAAGATGAGTGAGATACAGACAACTGATGTTTCTGGGACACAAGCGGCTTACACAGCACGTCACCTCTCTCTCTTTCTTTCTTTTTAGGGTTACCATCGATCCAACCACTTCATCGCCACTCAGGGTGAGTACCTTTGTCTGGACAGGACTTGTGGATAGATGTGTGTCTGTGTGTGTGTTTATATGGTTCGTTCTGGCAGTGTCCAATCCCAAGAGGGTGAGCCTTTTTCTTCTCTTCAGTCTGAGCCTTTGGGTTTGTGTGTGTGTGTGTGTGTGTGTGTGTGAGATACTGAAACCTTCAGAACACAGAGATCCTCCAGATGGAATCTAATGAGTTCTGATCCAGGAAATTATAGAGGTGTGTGAATAGAGATGGTGCAGCAGAATCAGGATTACCACCTGCTGTCTTCTTACCTGAGATCCAAACTATCAGCACAATGACTGCAGGACCTTGGCTCATCTCAGACAGATTAGTTTTTGTCATTTGCAATTTTTCTCTCCCTTCAACCATAAACATCACTCAATTTGTGTTTAAAGCAAGAAAAAAGCAGTTAGACAATGGGGTAAGAAAAATGAAAATTAAATCGATAGGAAACCAATTCTTAAATTCTAATGCAATTTTGCTTCTTTTTTTCACTTTTTTTAAGAAATGTTTTTTTTTTTTTTTACTGGAAAACAAGACAAAAATACAGAGCAATAAATTATTTTTTGCAGTGTGAGGACATTCAGGGACATCCTTGATTTGAATAATGTAATGGGACAGATTTACTAACAGCTTGTGCTTGTGCATGTGCATGTGCAAACCCTCTTTTGCCATTCAAAAACTACCGTCAGGATTTACTAAAGAAGCCCAGTGAAAAATTAGCGATAAAAAGGCATGGACGGTTATTTTTGCAGCTGACTTTATTGCATTTGCATTTAGAGAGTTTCTCTTTTTAAATGCAAAATTTAAATGAATCATGCAAGGTGGTGTTTTGGCGCCCTAAAAAAGCAAGTCTTAACCATTTTGCGTCTGTGTTAGTATATTATCCACACCTGATTATCATCGGTTCTGCTTGTTTGTGACCCTATGCTAATTTGCTCTGCTCTTCTTGGTAGATTAGTTTGTATGGAAACGCACTGCATCTGATTACTTTAAAGGGATAGCTCACTCCAAAATGAAAATTATCCCTTGATTTACTCACCCTCATGCTATTCTAGGTGTATGAGACTTCTTTCTTTCAGACAAAAACAATCAGAGTTATGTTAATAAATGTCTTGGCTTTTTCAAGCTTTGTAATGGCAGTGAATGGGTGTTGATATTTAGAAGTCTAATGAAGTGCATCCATCCATCATAAAAAGTGCTCCACTCAGCTCCAAGGGGTTAATAAAGGCCTTCTGAAGTGAATCAATGTGTTTGTGTTAGAAAAACATTCATATTTAAAACTTTACAAACCTTAATCTCTCTGACGTAGGTGTAGTTTAAGCTCCAGTGAGCAGTGTTGGGCATGTTACTTTTAAAAAGTAATTAGTTATAGTTACTAGTTACTACTCACAAATAGTAACTGAGTTAGTAACTGAGTTGCATCATTATAAAAGTAACTAATTACCAGGGAAAGCAACTAGTGTGTTACTTTAAAAAAAAAAAAAAAAAAAAAGTTTAAATATGTCATTATTTCATGAATGAAATTAATTAAATGTTTAGTTTACTCACCAGAATAATATTAAATATCTGAAATGGCTTAATGAGCGTAATGGCATCTGACACTTAGCATCAGTCAGTCAAGCATTATAATATGACATTATGAAAATTTTGCATTAAACTTTAGTAATTAAAATGACGTTGTATGAATGTATATTTGTCATACTGACTGAACTTGGGACTGGTGGTGGTGCTTGATATTGTTTGTAATTTAGTGTTTCTATGAAAAATAGGAAAAAACATAAAAATAATACTGATAAGATAACAAAACTACTACGAATTGTACTACAAATAACAATATAAAACGCACCAAGGATTAAAGAGCTGCTGGGTTAATGAATATTAATCACGTTGTCTGTGTTCGCTCAAACTGATTTGCTGAAATCAAAACAGGGATGATAATAGGTGAGCTCCAGCCAATGAGATTGCCATTTGTGCCTTAGTTCCGCCTACTACCGGAGAAACCGGCAGTTCTTAAAAGTTGAAGACTACCAAAGGAAGTCCGTTATTTTGACTAGAAAATACAGCAAACAATATCGTTTACATGTAGCGCATCAATTCTGCATGGTATATAAGACTCTCTCGCTCTGTATCTTTCTTTGCGTGTGTGTGAGACAAAGCGACGGCGTGGTGTTGCCTTCGTAACAGAGGCCAGCGGTAGGTGCTGCGCAGGTGAACCTCACTTCCCTGATCTCAAGAGGTGCACTAGCAACCGCTAGTGGCTGCAGTCTTGTTAGTGTGCCCGCGCCTCCCATGCCGAAGACCCGGGTTCAAGTCCCGCTTGTCGCGGGTGCAAGTAGGACCTGGGGGGTAACACCTTCACAATAGAGTTTACGATTCGTCAAATACAGGTCACGTTACGCTGCACATACATTCAGATGAACTGAAAAATAAAATTATTATAATATTATAATAAATTATAGTAACACCGCATTTTATTGTCAGTAATGGTAACGGTGTTGTAACGGGGGAAGCGGTAATTTGTTTGATTACAAGTAACTGAAAAAAAAATAAAGCCGTTAGTAACGCATTTTATTTATAATGCCGTTATTCCTATCACTGCAGGTGAGAATGTGATAATCTTGCCAGAACCAAGTTTTGTTTACAGTAAAGAAAAAACATTATCCTTATGGCTTGTATCAAAATCCTCGTTTTGTACCTCTAATTCATGATCAGTGTTTTGTTTTGGTCACTTCTCACTGAAGCTTACGGTACGCCTACATCTTACATCATCTGCTGGAACGCCACTCTCTTGTGAACATGCGTACAACAGTTAGCAAAAGCTAGAGATTACAGTTTATTGAGTTTTAAATAGGTACTTTTACGATGGGTGGATGCAAATTATTGGACTTCAAAATCTCAACACCCATTCACTGCCATTATAAAGCTTGGAAGAGGCAGGACATTTTTTAATACAACTCCATTTGTATTCATCTGAAAGAAGAAGTCATAAACACACTTAGGATGGCTTGAGGGTGAGTAAATCATGTGGTAATTTGCACTATTCATTTAACCCTCTGGGGTCTGAGAAGGTTTTGGGGCCCTGGAGAAGTTTTGACGTGGCCGTTATTGACATGTATTGTCAGTAGATCAGCTGCAGTTTTCCTCTCCCATTGACGCTTTTATGAAATTGCACTCTGACTCTAATTTGCTCTTGTTAGTAAATCTGGCACCATATTTTGTTTAATAGCTATCTAACAAGTAGAATGATGTACAGTCTGTGTGATCAAAGACAGTATAACAGTGAAAGACCAAAAAACTGAAATCCCCTAGATTTGGGTACTAGCCAACGGTTCTTCATAACCATAACAAACAATGTATTACCTAAAATCTCAGCATGCAGAAAGCTTTCTGTACCTCAGTTTCCAAAAAATAGAAATCATTGGAAAGTCCCCACAATGACAGAAAAAAACAACGTGTGTGCATGTGAGAGAAACATCAGACGTGAACCGCCCTCTATCCTTTTCTCAGCTCTACTAAAAACAAGGTCACCCTCTTCTCTCGTCGTTTCAGATCTCCCATAAATAAATCATTACATGTTTGTGGTTTGTCTGTCTTTCCCCCTAATTGAATTTCGAGGCAGACTCAATTGATGGGAGAAATTAGCTTTTTCTATCAGAGAGCCACATCCTGCTGAGGTTAAAAACTGTTCCATTCACCAGAAATGTCTGCTATTGAATTACTCTGTGTGAAGCTCTGGATTACTGAACTGCCTTATAACATGCAATGACACTTGGTAAATTAAACCCGCTGTCTGGAACACAGGCTGCCATTCATTGAATGCCTGTATGTGTGTGTGTGTGTGTGTGTGCGCACATGTTTGCCTGTCTGTTTCAGGGCCCAAGCAGGAGACAGTGTATGATTTTTGGAGGATGGTTTGGCAAGAAAACTGCTTTAGCATCGTCATGATCACCAAGCTAGTGGAGGTGGGCAGGGTATGTTCTAGATCCTTCCTCATCTGCACACTAACCCATCAACTAAAGACACTCCAATCATTTCATTCAATCATCACCTCTAAATGTTTGTGTGTTCGTGGGTCTGTTACACTAATGTGCGCTTTGAAACTATATGTACATTTTTTTTAATGTCATGGTGTTCCATTCATCAGTCATGGTCACTTTTTCTGCTTGATAAAATGTAGATTTGCAAATATTATATTTTTATATGTCATACAGTATGCACATAAAGTATCATTTAACACCATGAAAATACAGTGTTTTTTGCACTTCAGACTATCATGTAAATACCATGGTCTATGAATATGATAATCATCCTTAGATGATGTTCGTTTGTGATAATACTCTGATATATATCATGGTTACCATAATGATTACCATATTCATGTTTCATAAAATTTACAGTGTCATGAAGGGAAGCACTTATGCATGTATCAGTAACATATAGCTACATATATCAGCTGATTTCAGAGGTTTTTATATTTATTGGAGGATATTTGATGTTTAAAAGTGTAGGGCCCTATGAAATCCATTTTGTATTTTCCCAAATTCCGTTTTTTTCCGTTTTGTTTTTTCTGGATTTAATTTTTTTTTTTCCATTTGTATTTTTCTGGACTCCTTTTTAATGGTTAATTTGAATTTTATTAATCAAAAAGCATGTCTTATTAATTAAAATCATGAAACTTATACAATTTAACAGCAATTTATTAAAAGTTTAACAAAAATTACACATTTAGAGCTCAATGAAATGTTTTATTTTTTCTCACCTTATGTTTTATTGTTACTTGTTTTAGCATGTCTAATTATTTAAATGCATAAAAACAACTTATTTACAGATACTAGTCCATATCGAGATTTTATTTAAGCGTAATGACCTACTTTTGATTAATTAGTCCAAACTTTGATAATTTCTGTGACATTCCGCGTTAAACAGTAAATGAAACAGTTAAACAGTTTTTATGACTGGATTCCGCGATTACATCTGCGTTTTCCACATCGTGAAAATCCTAGGGCCCTAAAAGTGCATGCTCATGCTGTTTTACATTCAGATTACGTTTGCTGTCATATAACACTCAATCTTTTGAAACAATAATTTACTAACACATCTAAATGCAATCTTCAGCAAATCTCAAAATGAATATCCATTTACACAGGTTCAAAAATCCATGGTGCTGCTACATGATATTTTATTGTTATTCAGTATGGTATAAATCAAAGTCCTCTGATATCATCATCTGATACCATCACTGTACCGCGCTACCACCACAGTACATTTGTTACGTGCAGTACAGTGCATTTATCACATGCTCCCGTTATAAAAATACGTCTGTTTTGCTGTCAACTAAAAATAAGATTTGAAGTATCATAATTCCCACACTCATGTAATGCATTGTGCTCCCTTGTTTTGTGGCCCATTCATTCCAGCCTTTTTAAACCACCTCTATTTCTTCCTCCAACATAATTTCCTCTTTCATTTTCCTCTCCACACCCGCATCGGCCCCTTCAGTGCTTCGGAGACAGCGTCTGCTGCCAACAGTCCTCTTAACAGCCCGTCCCTGCCCTCTTATGAAATTGGGGCTCTATTATGAAAAATACGCTTTCCCTTTTTATGATAAAAGCTGTGAACAGCAGGGATAAATGGATGATGGCTTAGGTCCGACAGCAAATCTAACAGTTTGTGTAACCGTAATAGGCGTGTCGAAATAAACCTGGTTTACAGTACACAAGGAGGAGTTCTTTCATTTCATCAGTTTGGTTGCTGTAAAGCTTTAACTCAGAGACCAGAAGGATTAAGATATATTTAGTATGCATCTCTATTTATGTGTTTACTTTGAGTTGTCTTAAAAAAGATGATTAAAAATAATCAAGGCTTGTTTTCTGCATAGCATTTAATTACATTTATTCAACAAATCATATTTAATACTTTTCCTTTGTGTTCACCAGTATTTACATTAAACATTTTTGTTAAATTTCCTAATCGATTTATGCACAGTTATGCACAGACAGTTTACAGGAAAATCAATCAAATTTACTTTCATATGACTTTCATACCATTTTTGCTTCTTATAACATGTCTTAACGCTTTCATAGTCATATAAGGAATCATGAAGCTAATGTATTGACATTTTATTATGTTGTTTAATTCTATTTTGCAAAATCATTCGAAATGCACTTCCAGTCAAAAGTTTTTGAACAGTAAGATTTTGAATGTTTTAAAGATTTTTTTGATTTTTAAAGAAGTCTCTTCTGCTCATGAAGCCTGCATTTATTTGAACCAAAGTACAGCAAAAACAGTAAAATTTTGAAATATTTTTACGATTTAAAATAACTGTTTTCTATTTGAATATATTTTAAAATGTTATTTATTCCTCTGATTTCAAAGCTGAATTTTTAGCATCATTACTCCAGTCCTTCAGAAATCATTCTAATATTGTTTTGCTGCTCAAAAAACATTTTTTTTTACATTACATATTATTGTTGTTGTTGTTGTTGTTGTTGTTGTTGTTGTTGTTGTTGTTGTTGTTGTTGTTGTTGAACAGCTGCGTAGAATTTTTTCCGGTTTCTTTAATAAATAGAAAGTTCAGAAGATCAGCATTTATCTATTTTTTTTAACATTATAAATGTCTTTATCATCAATTTAAAGTATCCTTGCTTAATAAAATTATTAATTTTTGAAATTTCTTTATAATTTCTCCAAGCTTTTGAATGGTATAGTGTACAATGTTACAAAAAGCTTTTTATTTCAGATAAATGCTGATCTTTGGATCTTTTATTCATCAAAGAATCCTGAAAAAAAAATTAAATTTAAAGTTTTAAATTTTGATAATAACAATGATAATAATAATAAATGTTTCTTGAACAGCAAATCAGCATATTAAAATGATTGCTGAAGGATCATGTGACACTAAAGACTGGAGTAATGAGTAATCACAGGAATAAATTACATTTTAAAATACTTTCAAATTAAAAACCATTTATTTGAAATAGTAAAAATATAAATGTAAAAGCAGGCTTGGTGAGCAGAAGAGAATTCTTTAAAAACATTAAAACCCAAAAACTTTTGACTGGTAGTGTGCTGTATATAATATATCATGCTACTGTGGACCTGTAATGTTTTCTAACCTGGGTTTGTTTATGTGGTTCACATTTCAGGTGAAATGCTGTAAGTACTGGCCAGATGAGTCAGAGATGTACGGAGACATCAAGATCACACTGCTGAAGACCGAAACTCTGGCGGAGTACACAGTGCGAACTTTTGCCCTGGAGCGGGTATGAAATGATTTCTCTGCCTCTAGAGATAGGACAGGAAATGATGGGCAAAAGAAGGGTTGCATCTCCCGCGTGAGCACCACACCACCTCTAAGCCACGGCTCCAACACGCTCTTATTTCTCACACGGCATCGAGATTTGCTCTGCCATTTGATATGATGCGATCTATTATGCACGGGTTAATGTACAGTCAGCAGGCCATTATCACAAAATAAACGCAGACAGGGTGATCAGGTCTTGTATCGCAGATCTTGTATCATGTTACTCCACATTATCCTGCTTATTACACGGCTACTTACCAAATGAATAAATAAATAAATGGACATGAATTATTGATTTGAGTTGAAATAATTTTGTTATGTGAGAAGAAAGAGTCAGCGGAGTGGATATGAGAGACGTGAAACCATCACGGCCATGTCGGAAATAAATTTTCTTATATCATCTATACAGTTCAGCATCATTACACAAAGCTATTTGATCTAAGATTGCCACGATTGACCAAATTAGAATCAAGTATTTCTGGCCTTTTAATAATCGCTAATTAGTGGTGCTGTGCTGATATGCAGTGATTATATGTAATAAGTATTATGTAATCAGATTCAAAAAATGTATGTAATTAGACTGTATTATGTTTTAGAATGTTTGTATTATACTCAGTTACTTTTTTATTGAATACATGATTGCTTGATGTTCACAAAATGGCAGTAAATTCATTGATCCTCCACTTTTTTTTATATTTTCAATTTTCATTTCGTAAAAAGGTCATTATAATTACATGGAATATTAAGAGGCAAAAAACCCCAAAAAACATAAAAATAAAATAATAAATAAAATGAAATAAAGGAAAAAAAAATTTGTTAGTGTTATATTTTTATTGTTTATAATTAAATTTTTTAATTTAACATTTTTAAGATTAACATCTTTTCACAGACCTATTCATGTCACTATAGTTACATGGAACAATAAAGGGGCAAAATAATTAAATTAAATTAAATTAAATTAAATTATAATAAATTAAAATAAAAATATGTAATATTTTTTATAATAAATTAAAATAAAAATATTTAATCTTTTAGTGTTTTATTTTTTTATTATTATTATTTTTTTTTTTATTTAACATTTTTAAGATTAATTATTAACTTTTCACAGACCTAGTCGTGTGACTATAATTACATGAAGCATTAAGAGGCAATAAAATAAAATAAAATAAAATAGAAAGATTTCATATTTTTAGTAAATGTTTTATTTTGATAGGTTTTTTTTTACTACATTTTTACAATTAATTATTAGCTTTTCACAGGCTTAGTCATGTCACCATAATTACATGAAATATTAAAAATTAATAAAGCGTAAAATAAAATAAATATTTAATCTTTTTAGTTAGTGTTTTATTTTGATGTTAGATCATGTTAGTATGTTTACATGTAACATTAATAGAAAATAAAGCATAAAATAAAATAAAATATATTTTTTTAATTTAACGTTCTAAGATTTATTCACAGACCTAGTCATGTTACTATAATTACATGGAACATTAAGGGGAAATAAAGATTAAAATAAAATAAAATAAAAAATCTTTTTTAATTCAACATTTTTAAGATTTTTATGATTTTCACAGACCACCTGCAGTTCCTTCAAACCCCAGTTTGGGAAATCTTGGCATAATGTAATGTTTAATGCACTTCATGTTGTTGATGATATAAGATTATCCTATTTAAATCAGTGATAAATGAGTTAGGTCAGTAATATAAGAGTAACCAAAAAGTACCTACAATGTGGAGATTACGTTACTAACTACAATTTTCATCATGTAATTTCTATTCAGTAATCTACTCAGCACTGCTGGTATCTATTGGTTGTTTGCTAGGATTAGGGCAGAACATGAATTGTGTGTGTATGTGTGCACCCTTTTGAGTGTGTGTGTGTTAGGGGAGAATTTGGAGTGACAGCCCTTTAAATGAAATGGAGAGAAGCGCCTGATACCGAGCAGAGGCCCACCGAGCTGTCTGTTCCAGGATTAGAGCTGCCTCATCTCAGAACGCTTTATGGCGGGCACATTAACTAAAGCATCTCTTTCTCTCTTCTCTCATTATCTCTCCCTCTCTCTGATACAATGGGCTAAATGTGGGTGCGTTTACTGAAATTAGCTCAATTTAACCTCCTCCACCTCACCCCCCTGTCTTCTCTTATCGTCCTCTTTGCTGCCCTGTGGAGGCGCAGTTCTGTCGACAGCCTTTGATGTGAGTTTTGTGCTTGCCACGGCCCTGTCAATCAAACACGGGCTGTGGGTGGAACGATGTGCTTGCATTTGGTAGGGAAGGTTTCTCAGCGTAACCATCAGACAGGCTTTCGGCTGTAGCTTTCTTTGTGTGTATTCAAACAGACGAGCAATTGGGATGCGGTAATAGGAAGTCTCTTAGTGGCCTGTCGGCTAGACAATCGCACCTCCCCTGAGTGGAACCACAGAGCTGGGTGTTTGTTTCACTGTCGCTTTTGCTAATTCATTTGAGTTTCTGTCGGTGTCTTTGAGCCGTGAGGAATACAAACTCCAGAAGTTAGTCACCTCAGATTTTAGAGCCAATGGGAAATTTCTTTTTCGTCCAATAAAAAACAGACCAGTTGCAGTTTGTCTTGATTAAATAAAAATAAAAGCAAAACTAAATAAAAATTGTGCCACTTATCTACTTACAAAGCTCTTCCGTATCCATGTTGGAGCCGTGGCCTGGTGGTACGCCCTTACACATATGGACAATTTGGGTTCAAGTTTCTTATATGTTAGTGCTCCTCTAATTTAAATGTGAATATGATACATGTTAATTATAACTGAAGTATGGAGCATGTTTTTCTTTCAGAGAGGATACTCCGCCAAACACGAAGTGTGTCAGTTTCACTTTACATCATGGCCCGAGCATGGAGTCCCATACCACGCCACGGGTCTGCTAGCCTTCATTCGGCGGGTCAAATCCTCCACGCCACTCGACGCTGGGCCTGTGGTGGTCCACTGCAGGTATGGAGCTCGGTATATCGTCATCTAAATTTCATCTAAATATCTCAGTTCAGAAGTTCACCAAAGCTGCATTTTTTTGATCAAATATAATGTAAAAATTTATGATATTGTGAAATATTATTACAATTTAAAACAACTGTTTTCAATTTGAATATATTTTAAAATGTAATTTATTCCTGTGATGCAAAGCTGAATTTTCAGCAGCCATTAATCCAGTCTTTAGTGTCACATGAACCTTCAGAAATCAGTCTAATATGCTGATTTGGTGCTTAAGATTTTGTGAGATTTGTAACATTTCTCTGGAAAGCGTAATACTTTTTTTTTAGGATTCTTTGATTAATAGAAAGTTTAAAAGAACAGCATTTTTTTTAAAATATAAATATTTTTGTATCATTATAAATGTTTTTACTGATTCTTTCGATCAATTTATTGCATACTCCCTAACTAAAAGTTTGTTACTTACCTTAATTACTAAAATTCGGCATGTAACATAAGTCTTTTCTTCCCTATTGTATGGTGGGATTTTAACCTTCTCCGGGAGTTTGATTGACACGCGATCTGACAAACAAAACAAACAGGAGACTTAGATTAACGTCAGTGGACTATGGTGTATTGTTGCCTTTTTGCAGTTGAGACAACATAACTATAATGTTCATACATGTTTATTTCATGCTATAACTAGTAGTAAAGAGGAAGAGATCGGTTAAAACTTCCCTAGTAAAAAAGTAATAGATTTAAAACGCATTTATTTTATTCTAAGTATAGTTCAAGTCTATTAACATATTTAATAACATATCGCTTTGCTGATATAAACATTATTTTAAAAAGTTTTCATTAAACTTTATTTGGAGTACTACTTGCGCACAATGCATGTTTCTTAATATTAAGTCTAAAATATGTTTTAACGTCACTGTTGATAAGGGTTTTTTGTGATCTTTAAATAATATCAGTCTTTAAATGCAAAATATTTAAAGTGTACCTAAAGTATATTTGCAATAGTTTCACTGTAGCACAATCAAATATACTTCAGTATAGCTTTAGTTAAACTTCAGGGGGAAAAAATAAAAAATAAAAAAAATTAGCTGTTCCAATTTAGCAGACTTTAAATATTCCAGTTTAGTATACTAAAAGTGCAATTGCGGGGTATTTTTATAAGTACATAATATGTAAATGTATTTAAATGTACATTTTAGTATATTTATTTTACACTAGGGTTCACCAGCTTGGGTTCAACCAAATAATTTTTGAGGAACATATCGCTGTCTGTCTTTCATTCTTCCTCTTCAGTGTGGGAGCAGGCAGGACCGGCTGCTATATCGTGCTGGATGTAATGCTGGACATGGCGGAGTGTGAAGGAGTGGTGGACATCTACAACTGTGTGAAGACCCTCTGCTCTCGCCGTATCAACATGATCCAAACAGAGGTGCTAGCTCTCACATAATTCCCTTTATATGCTATGGCAGGAGACTTATTACATGACATCTCTTGTATTTGCATAGTCATAAGCTCTGTAGGAGTTGCTATGAATATTCAAAATGTTTAGCTTTGGAATTCAGTGAAAAGTGTGTATTGATAGGTGTGAAATGCAAATAATCATCTCTGCTGCATCTGTCCGCTCTGCGGAGGCAAGTGCCTTTGCTTAGATGTTCTGAAATTTGCATATCCAAACTTTATTATGTAAATCGCACAGTCATTTGACTGTTTAAAACATTAGTAATTATTTACCGGATGCTTTAATTAAATCCATCCGCAAGTGTTTATGTAAAGCCATGGATATATTCACTGTGCACTGTTTACATGAAACATGGAGGTTAAATAAATTCTGTTATCAGTGTCTATTTACTCAGTATTGGCCTTTTTCTAGCATGCATTCTCATGTCTCCTCTAGTCCTCTCTTTTTTATTCTCCTCCTGTTCCTGCTTCATCTATCAAGAGTTTTCTCAGAGGACATAGGGAAGACGGTGTCTCCTCCAAAAATCCAGTTGAGAAAATTAAACTAAATGAAAGCGAATATTACGAAATAATAGATGAAATTTGTTGTAACACCATCCAACAGTGACACCAACAAAAAATGCTTTCAAGGGAGACCTCACTTGAGCTCATTTTGAAATAAAAGTAATAAAAATCGCAGAAAGCACTGCTTTCTTGTCAGTGTGATTGGCTGATTAATACACTAATGTCTTTGCTATCAAGTGCACAACAGCGAATTCGCATGAATGTGTCAAACTAGATGAAGTAATAACAGAGTGGACAACTCACCCACTCCGACATTATAACCTTCAGTCAAGTCTGAATGAAAATTTGAAGTCTATAGCAGGCTACTGTATGTGTAGTTATGTCTGTGCTTTTTCTCTCTATATAGGAGCAGTACATATTCATTCACGATGCCATCCTGGAGGCGTGCCTGTGTGGGGAGACGGCCATCCCGGTAAACGAGTTCGCCCTGGCTTACAAAGAGATGCTGAGGGTGGATTCTCAGAGCAACTCTTCACAGCTACGAGAGGAGTTTCAGGTCTTTGTCACCAATATAGAACAATATATTTCTCCCCAATGTCTCGATTGTGAGATCTCATTGCTGCAGAACCCCACGTGACTTTTGAAGAATTAGTTCACTCCAGAATTAAATTTCCTGAGAATTCATTCACCCCCATGTCATCTAAGATGTTCATGTCTTTCTTTCTTCAGTCTAAAAGAATTTAAGGTTTTTGAGGAAAACATTACAGGATTTTTCTCCATATAGTGGACTTCAATGGGTTGAAGGACCAAATTGCAGTTTCAGTGGAGCTTCAAAGGGCTCTACACGATAAAAAAAAAAGGGTCTTATCTAGCGAAACGAAATGTCATCTCCTAAAAAAAAAAAAAAAAATGTAGGGTAGGATGAAAAACTCCATCTCATTTTCTCCTTCGACTTCAAAATCATTCCGACGTTGTTTTACCTTTTTTTTGTAAAGGTCAATTGATTTAGGGTGTGTTCACTCTTGTCATGTTTGGTTCGATTACAACAACCTCTGGTGCAATTGCTCTGTTAGTGTGGTTCATTTGAGTAAGTGTGAACGCTGCCATCTGAACCCTGGTGCGCACCAAACAAGCGGACCAAGATCGCTAAAAAGATGGGTTTTGGTCAGCTTCCAAACGAACTCTGGTGTGGTTCAAAGAAAATATAAATGCAACAAGGACCAAATACTTCTAAACTAACCAAAAACAAGAAGTAATGACAAGATGCGACACTATGGGATGATTTCACAAAGGGAACAAGCGGTGTATCCAAAACAAAATGAGCAGAGGGCAAACGTGGAGCAACGAGGAGGTAAAGTGCCTTTTATGAGCTCTTTGTGAGTTTGCAGGTGGTGAAAATTAAATCATATGATGCGCAACAATGAGCGTGCTTAGTCCAACAGACGGCATTAGGTGTATTCGACTTAAAGCGAACTTTTAAGTTGAACGCACCCTTTCCTTTTGTTGGAGTGTTCGATGCATTCCGTCAAAAATATATGTCATTCAACCCAACCAATCAGGTTGTGAATGTATCATTATGCCTTTAGGTTCGGTATCTTTAGGTTCGCTGTCAAAAATACCAGTGTGAATGCTAAGCGGACCAGGACCAAATGTATAATTTTCCTTTTTGGTCTGAACCAAATGAACCAAACAAACCGCACTACAAGTGTGAATACACCCTTAGTCTATGCCTGTTCGCTTTGTCAACACTGGGTAGGTATGTCATACGCAGAGGTTGCGTTTTAACATTGTCTGACATTTTGACGGACAGGGTTGTAAAATTTCCGTCATAATCTATTACCCGTCATTTTAATTTTCATATTTTAATCATAATAAGACATTTAATTGCTTTTATTTTTATTCACATTTTAATCTTTATTTATGAACCTACAGGACGATATAGGCCTATGCGTTTATTTTGAAGTGAAAAGATGAGACTGCGTGCTTTTCATGTTCAACACCACACCATAGCGATTTTAATATATTCTCATTTTTATGAACAAATATCGATTCGTAAATCTCAAACAATCTTTTGGTCTATGCTGTTTCTTTCGGTGGATGAATGAACAGTAGATGCGCCTCCCATCCAATAAATCACAATAGGCTAAGCTTTGTGTTACTTTTGATATGAAACAAAGTCTCCGATTTCAAATCTGTCATTTCATTAGGAAATTCAAGCAATAAATACCGTTTTGGCGCTCTTTAATGTGGCGTGATAGATCGTTGTAGCTTCTGGGTACTCGCCTGTGCATAATCAAGCCGAGGTAATGGTTGTTGCACGTCCAATTTGAAAGTTCTGTGCCACTGCCACTAGGGGGGAAAAGGCGTCAATCATATTCAAATGTCAGAGACAATGGAAAGGCGGCATTATTCTTTGACTAGGGTCGAGTAGAGCCCTTTGGAGCTACACTGAAACTGCAATTTGGACCTTCAACCCATTGATTTCCATTGAAGTCCACTATATGGAGAAAAACCCTGGAATGTTTTCCTCAAAAACCTTAATTTCTCTTCAACTGAAGAAAGAAAGACTTGAACATCTTGGGTGACATGGTGGTGAACAAATTATCAGAAAATTTTAATACTGGAGTGAACTAATCCTTTAAGCATCTTCTGATTGGCTTTGGCTATATCACTTTGCAAAGCAGTTTCACATTCAGTGGTGGCAGACAAATTGCTTGTCACCTGAAATGTTCCACATGGCAGCTAGTGTTGGAGACAGCTCTCTTACTCACAGGTTATACAGCCCCATTCTTCAATATCAGCTTCTTTGCAGTTAATGTTGGACAGAAATGTTTAGGGACCTTGTTAAAAATGAACATCACTTATAAGGCAACAAGCTTTCGCTATATCTTGCTCTTTTTAGTTCTATTCCAAACAAATTCTATAGCATAATTACAATACTCCTGGGGTCTGCTTTTGCAGCTTAGTTTCAATAAATGACCTGAACAGGGCAGAAAGTTTGAGCTTTCAAAGTTACAGTTGTTTGCATCATAAATTAAACTTTTATTTCAGAAGATCAAGGGAAATTAAATTTTTTTAGATTAGTAAATAACTTCTATGAAGTTTTATAAATGCTAAATCTGTTCAGTGGAGCATAGCAAGGTTGATGGCAGAAGTCAAACAAGACTTTTGAACTACACAAAGTATGACACACCCGCTGCCCATAGATTAATGATCAATACCGTTGAATAATTGTATTTGAGTGTGCCTAGACATCCAGAGGACATTTAAATAATTGGTAACACTGTACAATAAGATGTAATTTGTTAACATTAATGTATTAACTAATATACTATTTGTCAGTCTTTGTTAATGTTAGTTAATAAAAATGCAGCCGTTCATTGTTAGTTCATGTTAGTTCACAGTGCATTAACTAATGTTAACAAACAATCTTGTAATTTTAATATTGTATTAGCAAATGCTGACATTAAGATTAAGATTAATAAATGCTGTAGAAGTATTGTTCATTCTTAGTTCATGTTAACTAATGTAGTTAACTCATTTTAACTAATGAACCTTATTGTAAAGTGTAACCAAATAATCTCTTTGGCCCCAGTGAACACAGGTCCATTCCGTAGCTTATGTATGCCTACACGCATGGGTGACATTGGGGGGGGGGCAAGGGGGGGCAGTTGCCCCCCAGATGGTTAGTCGTCCCCGTTGTCAGCCACGCTGCAATTGGAGCAGTTAGCCATGCTAACTCCGGTTGCATGGAGGTACTAGACGGTGCAAAATACCCTCAAACGAAAGCAAAAGCAAATGAAGATCTGGCAAACTATTCTCGGCCCGAGTCCGACCCGAACCCATCTTTTCCCCCTTCTCCCAAAACAGCTTATACTACTGTTTCAGCTATTAAAATAGTTCAGTTTTGTATGCAATGAAGTGATTATATGTCTTTTTTTATCAAGATAATTTATAAAAAACGTTTTGAAGCATTTTTTTTCGTTAAATATAACTTTTTGTTTTTTAAAGTAACGACAAAGCGGACAGCGGAAGACTGATCATAGTCTGTTTGATAAATTTTGCCTTAAAATTGCAAAATTGCCTAAAATAAAATCTGTAGATATGAAACAGTTAAAAAAAGTATAAAAAATGTTAGTTTAAACGTTAAAGCTAGATAAATGCGCGCATATCCAATCATTTGTGCGGAGAGTGAAAGCTAAAGCCCCTTTGCAGGACATGATACATATGTCTATAGAAAACTTTAAATTATAGCTTAACGAAATAAAGGAAATCGAAAACAAAAACTTTTTCATTATGTAATCTGTAAAGATGCATTTCTCTCTAAAAGCGCATCCAAAAAGATGGCGAGTCAGAATCGGCAACTTCATCCTTGCGACACTGACTCAGAAAACACTAGTTTATTAATAATTAATTCAAAAATCTCATTATTATTTCCGCCCGACACATTCATGGTAATAACTTTTGCCGGTGCTTTGCGGCAAGCTTTAGCCTATTGCTATAACTGTTCCAGCTGCGCTGAAGGCGCGCTCGCTGCTGCTGACGGAGAAACTAAAGGTCTTCCGAGTCGGTCTCGAAAGTGAAGTCTCGTGTTGTTTCCACAAACGCGGATTTTTTTTGTGATCACCATGATTGGTGGATGTCTAAAATATATAAAAACAAGGAGAAGCCTAAAACAGGCCCGAAGCCCGGCCCGCGTCTGAACTATGATGTGAAAATTGGCCCGAAGCCCGGCCATATAGGGGCGTAAAAAAGTCGAGGCCCGTCGGGCGTGGGCTGAAATGCAGGGCTCTACCGAGACATATCAGCCAGTAGCCTAATTTCACTGCCATCACGTGTTTCACCTTTAGTAACAATGAATCAAAACACACACGGAAAAAAGAGACGCAGAAATTCTGGAAAGCAGCGTGCACATTTCTGGTTGAAAGGCCATCAACTGACACTTAAAACGGGAAGCATCGCCAGATTCGTCCACATTTTAGTAAACGTTGGCAACCTCTTTAAGTTATTCTTGACTGCGCTGTATTGCCTGCTTTGGTGCGTGGCAATAAGGTAGGGCATTGTTTTGATGCTTATCCGAAAAAGATTTTTTTTTCTTTTGCTTTTTTCCCCCAATTTTTTTTCTTGCCCCCCCACCGACTCAAGAGTCAAATGTCGCCCACGCCTACACACATTTCAGTTAAAAAAACTAAGCTGTAATAAAACTGTAATAAATAACAGAATGTTGGAAACTCTTTCAAAACTCAGCATCTTTCATTTCATTTGTATACACTGGGCATCTTAGGTGAAGGTTCTTCAGTAGGAGGCTATTGATTAGAGAAGTTTAATTGTTTTACTAGACCGTCGAACATAAAGGTAGTAGTGCAGAATGTTTAATAGAAGAAATAGCTTGCATTCGTCATCACTGGGAGCAGTAGTCAGCCGTGTTTCACTTTGCCACAGATCCTCAGGGAGCGAAAGGCCGGTGAAGGTTATTTAATAAAAGATGTACCACTCCACATGTGTTGCTGAGAATACTTTTATTGATTCGGGGGAAGGCGGGCAGAACTATCCTTGCTCTCCTGCACTTACTTCTACATTGCATTTTTCTGACTTTACCTTCCAGGTGAATTATAATGCATTCATCACAAGCAATTTTTGTTTTGCTTAGCCTTTGAAACGGAAGTACAGGAAGGCAGATTTGAATTACAGAGTATAGATTGTTAGGTAATGATGGAGCATATTATAATGGGTTTTGTGCATACATATTTTTGATGTTTATGTAGACATCTTCTTTTCTGTTGACTTGTTGTTATAAGCTCCTTCGGCTGTAGTAGAGAACAGCAAATCTCTTTACCTTTTGGTTTTCAGGGGAACGGTGTCTGTTTGATTTGCACTGTTTTTTTTCCTGACTTTGATGAGCTCATAGAAGCTGTATTTATTATGTATGAGGTTGGCCTGATTTTGCAGTTTTGTTTGGTAATAGCAGTAATAGTTTAGACGAGTGAGATTTAATGCATGTTAAAGCTGGTTTCAAAAGCTGTTTTTGGAGTTGGAGCACATCTGCGGTCACCAGATGCACAATACTATTAGTGCATAATGGAAATCTTCATAATCACCATTGTGCCAGCAGGAATCACTTTTGTTTTCTATTCAGCTTTCTTTCTTTCTCTTTCTCTTTCTTTCTTTCGCTTTTTCATTTTTTTTTTTTCCTGGTCTTTGTGAAAAACAAATAACTTTACATAATTGCATCTTAATTTCTCCCAACTGCAACTTTATATTTTTAAATGTGACTTTGTATCTCCCAGTTGTGACTTAAATTCTTACTTTAAACTTTTTCTCTCAATAAATTTTTATACTGTATTGTATTTATTTATTTATTTATGTTACTCTGAGGTAGAAACACACTTCCATAGTTTTGTGCTTTGTGCTTTTTTGTTTTTGTTTTTTTTGTTTTTTTGATTGAGTGTGTTTTTATTTTTATATTTTTTTCCCTCTCTTCTCACATTATGAAGAATCAAATTTGGTCTTTTGAGATGAAATGGTTTGATGTGTTTCATTTTAGTATTATTTATATAGTAATATACTATTTTAATATAGCTCAAATTTTTTAATTTGTATGTATGTATGTATGTATGTATGTATATAAATATATATATATATATATATATATATATATATATATATATATATAAACTGCCGCTTAAAAGTTGGGGATCAGTAAGACTTGTAATGTTTTTTAAAAAGTCTCTTATGCTCATCAAGGCTGCATTTATTTGATCAAAAATACAGAAAAAAACAGTAATATTGCATAATATTATTACAATATAAAATATAAAAAATATAAAATATACAATAATGTTTTTTATTTTGATATACTTTAAAATATAATTTATTCCTGTGATGCAAAGCTGAATTTTCATCAGCTGTTACTCCAGTCTTAAGGGTCACATGAAATCATTCTAATATGCTGATTTATTATTAAAATTATCAATATTGGAAACAGTTGTGCTGCCAACTGTTTTTTTAGAACCTGTGATTCTTTGTTCAGTATTGTTTGATGATTAACAAGTTAAAAAGAACAGCATTCATTCAGAATATAAATCTTTTCTAACAGTGTAAATCTACGCTATCACTTTTTGTTTAATTTTATTAATTTAACACATTCTTGATGAATAAAAGTTTTTCTTTCAAAAAAAGAAATAATACAAATTTACAGACCCCAAACTTTTGAACAGTAGTATATATTGTTAGAAAACCTTTCTATTTTAAATAAATGCTGTTCTTTTTAACCTTTTATTGATCAAAGAATCCTGAAAAAAGTATCACAGGTTCCAAAAAAAAAAAAAAATATTAAGCAGCACAACTGTTTTCAACATAATAAATCAGCATTTTAGAATGATTTCTGAAGGATCGTGGGACACTTAAGACTGGTGTAACAGCTGATGAAAATTCAGCTTTGCATAACAGGAATAAATTATATTTTAAAGTATATTAAAATAAAATAAAAAAAAAATCCATTATTTTCTGTATTTTTGATCAAATAAATGCAGCCTTGATGAGTATAACAGACTTCTTTAAAAAAACATTACAAGTCTTACTGATCCCAAACGTTTATATATAGAGAGAGAGAGAGAAAGAGAATATCTATATTTATCATGCACTTTTTTGATTAACAACTTTGCAGACTGTTTTCACTGAAGGATAGCTACATTACAAAGTGATAAAAAAAAAAA
The DNA here is from genome assembly GCA_036247105.1 of Cirrhinus mrigala. Lineage (NCBI taxonomy): Eukaryota > Metazoa > Chordata > Actinopteri > Cypriniformes > Cyprinidae > Cirrhinus > Cirrhinus mrigala. The sequence goes on from CM070022.1 coordinate 13,022,506, forward strand.
AAAAAGATTTCGAAAACCCATATGACCTGCTCTTTAAGTCTCAAGCACAGGAAAAATACTGCAAAGCTTATTTCAGATGTTTAGCATATCCTCCATTTCTCTTTCCCTCAGACGCTAAACTCTGTGACTCCTCATCTGGACGTCGAGGAGTGCAGCATCGCCTTGTTACCGCGAAACCGCGAGAAGAACCGCAGCATGGACGTTCTCCCACCCGACAGGGCCCTCGCCTTCCTGGTGACCACTGAGGGGGAGAGTAACAACTACATTAATGCGGCACTGATGGATAGTTTCCACCGGCCTGCTGCCTTCATCGTAACCCCTCACCCGCTGCCCGGCACGACCTCTGACTTCTGGAGGCTGGTGTTTGACTACGGCTGCACCTCTGTGGTCATGCTGAATCAGCTGAACCAGTCGAACTCAGCCTGGGTAAGTGAAAGCATTCACACCGCCACCAGAAGTTCCACTAAACACGGCACCCAAGAGGACTTTGGGAGTTTTTCTTCAAAATACATCTTTATCGGCTGCCTTTTTGCATTCGCATCATCGCGTGTCCTTTGAAGTCGTTTAAGCTATTTTGTCCCCAGCTTCTCTTAATCTCCCTGTGAAATGTTCTGTATTCATAAGCCTATAGTCAAGTCTCATTTACATACAGCTTCCCTTTGAGTTTGCGGAGTGGCGTTCCGGTGCTCTTCTCGATCACGGCTCTCTGAAAACCCTGACGTGCGCTAACATGCCGGCAGTTACTCAGTGTCACTCTCGCAGTCGATCTGTTCCTTTTTCTCTCCGTGGTGGATTAACGTCTCTCCCTCTTCTTCGTTCGCATGATTGCTCTCTGCAGTCCATAAGTATTAATATTTATCACCTCACTTGCTTTGCTGTCATTAATGTTCTTCCTTTTTCTCGCCTATTCTCACCGTCTCCGCCTGTTTAATTTCAGCTCAGTTCATTTTAGCAAGGCTACAGCATTTCATATGTATGGATGCTGAATTCTAAGGCTGCAGTATATTCCAAATACAGATGAGTCAAAATATTGATTTGACTGAATGATAAAAATGGTGAATCTTATTTATTTCACATTGCATTCTTAGACTGAAATCTGTTTGGGTTTTTAGATTATGGGGGTTGGCCTCTGACCGTCCTGCTTGATCATCATTTCAGCAGCTATACTGTAAAATAAGACTTTACTTTTAAGAACCAATTTCTCTCTAGAATCTTTTTCATTCTAGACGCATTTCCCATTCAAAACTTTCTAGAACTTTTTCCTCAGAACAGCTGTCACTGTAGAATCATTTTCCCTTCAGTACCTTTTTCTTCCTCAATCCCATTCCTTCTAAAACCACTTTTCACCTTCTAAACCTCTTTTTCCTCTTCAGAACTTTTCCTCCAGATTCCATTTTCCCTTTCTTCCCTATTCTTCTCTCCTTGTACTTTAAACATTCCATGAAGTGGGAAAATGATTAAAACACCCATGAAAGAAACATGACCTTGAAAAATATGGCAAGAAAAAAGTCCTGAAAGTCCCCTGGTAAATTATGGCTTGTAAAATTTGTCAGCAAATTTTTTAGTTTTAGTCATAGCATTTAGTTTTAATCATATTTTAGTCAAGTCTAGTTTTAGTCGACTAAAACTCATAAGATTTAAAGGTGGCATATTTTTTTTTTTACGCTGCTGTCACACAGATCTAATATAAAAACAGAATTTCTTTCCCAGCTGTTTAGCTTCACAGACATAACCGACTGTTTTTGTAATTCATGTGTGTTTTTAACATAAACTTGTGTGTATTTGACAGTTTAAGCGCAATAAGACATGAAAGAGAACTTAGTTTAGTACTCACATGCTGTGTGACAGCTGCTTTCTGCGTGTGTGTGTGTTTCGGATATGTGCGCTTAGAAAACCCTATATCAGAAGTTTAAACTAATATGGTTCAAAACGCATGATTTCAGCGCGGTAGACATGATAATCAAAAATAAAATGATATTTTTTGGCAGACTATCTGAGGTACGAGCTGTGAAGGCACAGTCCTATTCTGGAAGAGGAGGCAGTGGGAAGCAGCTCATTTGCATTTAAAGAGACATGCACGAAAACAGCAATTTCTGCTTCTACTCAAAATAGGCATTTTCTAAATGATATAATAAATGGTCTGTGGGGTATTTTGAGCTAGAACTTCACAGACACATTCTGGGAACACCTGAGACTTATATTACATATTGTAAAAAGAGACATAATATGCCTCTTATAATCCAATTAGTTAGTGTAATGCATTTATTAAGTATTTCTCTAATTTTTTTTTAATTCATTATATAGGTTTTATATTAAGGTTTTACCATGCAGTATAGACACAGATTAAACTGCGGTGACATATAACATTCCTTTATATTAAAATAAAACCACTTCTCATAATAAAAAAAGAACATGGTCCTCCTTTCAATGAAAAGCCAATGGTTATATAAAATGCATTCTTTATAACAACTTACCACATACTTCATTCTTTCAACGAGACATATTTATATGAATTTAGATTAATCCTTATTAGGCTTACTAAAGTCATTCGGTAAAGAGCAGCGAGTGATTTTCTCTTTCTTTTGTTGCTTGATTAACATTAACGACACATAACAGCAACTAAATTAGGCTCCTGTCCCTTTAAAACCGAATGCATGCATGCGTTATACTGATACTAGTGCTGTCGGACAGTTAATTGCATCTAAAATAGTTTTTTTCTTTACATAATATTTTGTTTACTGTGTATATTTATTAGCTATGTGTAAATGCACACACTTATAGTATATATTTTGAAAATATTTACATGAATACATGTATATTCATAAAATTTTTATTATATTTAAATATATTTAATATATAAACATTACATATTCTTCTTAAATATATACATAAATGTGTGTGCATTTAAATATAGCTAATAAATATACACAGTACACACGCATTTATTATGTAAACAAAAACTTTTATTTTGGATGCGATTAATCGCAACTAATCGTTTGATGGCTGATACATCCAATAGTTTACCAACTGTTGGCATTCACTTAAGATGAAACTGAGTGTGTTTACGTGAATACTCATTAAAACAGACATCATTCGACACAATTTTGTATGTATTTCTCCGTTTATGTGAGACGTTTTTATTCATTGATGAAAATGTCAATAGATTTTCGTCATAGTCTTTGTTATTCAAAACAAGTTTTTCTTTTGTTATCGTCTCGTTTTCATTGGTGAAAAAATGGCCTTCATAAAAATTATTTGTCTAAAATTAACACTGCTTGTAAAGACTTTTTTTTTTTGGTCTGTTTGTCTTATTTGTTCATTCTTTTCTTTTTCCTTCTATTTTATGTCTCATTCTGTTTTCTTCTATCTTTCCAGCCTTGTGTGCAGTACTGGCCTGAACCAGGTCTTCAGCAGTATGGTCCTATGCAAGTGGAGTTTCTGTCCATGTCTGCAGATGAGGACATCATCACCCGGCTTTTCCGAGTCAAAAACGTGACAAGAGTGAGTTCCATCAATGATAATTCACTTGCTTACATGTACTACGTTTTTTTTTTTGGATCGCTAGCAGACCCGTAATATACCCTTAAGTTAACAGAAAGTTAATCACTTAATCATCATTTAGACTCACTTGAGAAAATTGCTTTAATTAAGCAATTATGCCCCATACAAAACTTTTTTTTTTTTTTTTTTTAACTAAAGTTTATTCGGTTTCAGTTTCAGTTTATTTATAAAGCACTATTCCAACAGCGAAGAGCTGCACCAAAGTCCTGTACAAGCATTTCTAAAATAAGATAAAAACGAACACATAATAAAACAACAACACACTAAAACATGGATAAACAATCCATATCTGCTTGATCCTTTTTGGACCTCTAAAGGTATACATAAGGTAAAAAGTCATCCAGCTGTGCAAATGAGCCTGTTAATTTTCTTTCTAAAAATGCGAAGTAGATTCCAAAGTAATTTCCTGGGAGAATTCCTTGAATTACCACCACAGGGCTTTAATGATATTCTGCGATAATACATTTTTCATACCTTGGAACGGGTTGATCATTATGTTGTGCCATTTAACCGTCAGCTTAATTCCACAAGTTTTAAAAGTGCGGAAATTGAGACTTTTATGTAATATTTCAAAAGCTTTGAAAGAGGTCCTTTATATTAGTCTGTTGGCTATTATGCCATGTTACATTCAGATCACGGTTTAATAGACTACAAGATAAAGTGGTATAATAAATAGGGTTTGTCAGTCCAATATATTTTGTCAGCCAAAGCTACAAGAGCAATTAAAGAACAGAGGAAAAGCTATTTCAAAATATCCATTTTCATACCATCAGCACATGACACTTCATATGGCGGCACTTTCGCAGGCAAGGACAGATGCCGAAATAAGTTTTCATAAGCCTGCAGATATGAAATATACATTAATGAGCGTGCCACAGAAGGTCATTTTTACCACTTTCAATTTGCCCCGGCTTGTCATTATTGTAAGGGGTAATTTTGTTCTGTTTTGCTCTGCGAATGTTTTATAGCAGTGCTCTTTGCCTAATAGACGCCTGCATTTTTCTCTCAGCTCGATGTACTTTTGACAGATGTCACAGTGTTTTAATGCTTTGGCATACAGCGTCTCTGTGGAGTGTTAGAAACTAAGGCGATTGAGTGGGGGGAAAGGCATTTCCAGCGCTGTAGAGGGATTTAAGGGGGTGTGTGGATGTGTGTGCTTGTGATTGTGGGTGCATGTGTTATTCAAATGTGACATCTCTATTACTTACGTTGTGTGGTAGAGAATGTTAGCGTCACCGTTTCTGCTTTTAAACAATGCACTTTCTGCATTCTTGCATATCTGCTATAGAGCATTCATGGGCTGTGATTATCCAGGAAATCTTAAAAATTAAATCTTGCATATTAGTTTAATCCTCCATATTATGTTTAATGATGCACTTGGCTTATTTTAATGATTGATTAAATAATGGATAAAAACAAGACATGCTTCATAGTCTGATTATTGATGTACAACAGGGTAAAAGATATTGGAACATACAAGTTAGGAGAACGTTGGATCATTGGAACCTAAACATTCTTTTTCCTGGATAATCAACAGAAAATGTTGCATTTTCAATTTTTAAAGGTTGCCAGAACTTAAAAATTTGTTGTTGTTTACTGGAAAAATTTCCCCTTAAAGGGACAGTTCACCCAAAAATTAAAATTCTGTCATTAATTACTCGCCCTCATGTTGTTACAAAACCGTAAGACCTTAGTTCATCTTCAGAACACAAATTAAGATATTTTTGATAAAATTTGAGAGCTTTCTGAACCTGCATAGACAATTTCTTCTCTTCCATGTCTGTATTTGACACGCATTCACAAGATGAAGAGCAGAAATTGTTAAAGGAGAAGTCCACTTCCAGAACAACAATTTACAGATTATATACTCACCCCCTTGTCATCCAAAATGTTCATGTCTTTCTTTCTTCAGTCGTAAAGAAATTATGTTTTTGAGGAAAACATTTCAGGATTTTTCTCCATATAATGGACTGGTATGGTGCCCCAGGTTTGAACTTCCAAAATGCAGTTTAAATGCGGCTTCAAACGATCCCAAATGTGGTTATAAACGATCCCAGCCAAAGAAGAATGGTCTTATCTAGCTAAATGATCGGTTATTTTCATAAAAATAATACAATTTATATACTTTCTAATGTCAAACGCTCGTCTTGTCTTTCTCTCACCAACCTATGTTTTTTTATGGTTTGTGACAGCTATGTCGAAAAACTCCCGTCTCATGTTCTCCCTCAACTTCAAAATTGTCCTATATCACTGTTTTCCCTTTTTTCTTAAGGGTGTTTGATCTTCTTTGCATGTTCACTTTGCAAAGACTGGGTTGGTGCTTCTGCAGTGATGTAGGATGATTTTGAAATGATTTTTGAAGTTGAGGGACATACCCTAACTCTCTTGAGCCAGAATACACAGAGTTCAGGCAGAGCAAGACAAGACGAGCGTTTGAGATTAAAAAGTATTCAAACAGTGTTTTTTTAATGGAAATCACCAACCGTTTCACTAGATAAGACCCTTCTTCCTCGGGTGGGATCGTTTACAACCGCATTTGGGATCGTTTGAAACCACATTTAAACTGCATTTTGGAAGTTCAAACTCGGGGCACCATATCAGTCCATTACATGGAGAAAAATCCTGAAATGTTTTCCTCAAAAAACTAATTTTTTTTTTTTTTTTACTACTGAAGAAAGAAAGACCATGAACATCTTGGATGACAAGGGGGTGAGTACATTATCTGTAAATTTTGTTCAGGAAGTGGACTCCTCCTTTAAATAAAATCATTATTTTTGTTTTATTTTTGAACCGCTGATGTCACATGGACTATTTTAACATTGTCCTTACTACCTTTCTTGGCCTTGAACGTGTCAGTTGCATTGCTGTCTATGCAGGGTCAATAAGCTCCCAGATTTCATCAAAAATATCTTAATTTGTGTTCTCAAGATGAACGAAGGTTTTATGGGCCTGAACATGAGAGTGAGTAATTAATGACAGAATTTTAATTTTTGGGTGATATCCCTTTAAATTTCAATTCCCTTCTCTATTCTGTATATCAAACAGTCACACATTCAGTTATGATATATGCAACAAACGATATGCACCGTATTCAAATTAAGCATGAATGAGATTCAATAAACATTACACAGTAAAAACAGGTTGATTTTTAGTTAAAACTATATGTAACTTCATAATACACCCTAATTCGTCCTAATTTAACTTCTTGTGTATGTCCTATCAATAGTTTCCAAATGAGAAGAACATTTTGGCAGAAAAATCATTGTCAAACTTGTTAAAGTGTGTCGCTCAGCTATGGTCAATGCGTTCACTTCCTCCCAGCAGCCCTCAGGGCAGTTTTGGGGTGTGCCTCAGGGCTCTATATTAATTCCACCTGTGTTTCAAGCCAAAGCAGGCGTATATCAGGGCCGCCTTACAGTGCTTCTTCCCCACCCGAGTGAAACTCTTTCCCAGCAGACTCATTCATCACTACCTAAACACTGCTGACTTGGCACTGCTGAGACCTCAGCATGGAGAACAGTCCTCCGCTACTGTACACATTCATAAACAAGTCCAAATGCACAGCTGGCGATGCATTACTGATCGTGACCTTTCCTTTTCCCCATCTCATCCGTGTGAAGCTGCAGGAGGGTCAGCTGGTCGTGTGCCAGTTCCAGTTCCTCCGCTGGTCTGCGTATCGTGACGTGCCTGACTCTAAAAAGGCCTTCCTCAACCTGCTGGCCAGCGTGCAGAAGTGGCAGAGGGAGTGTGGGGAAGGCCGTACAGTAGTCCACTGCTTGTAAGTAATATTCCCACCTCAAGTAATTTGTTTTATTAATTTACAGCCTGCTGAATTTCACTTTGCACTATGTCTCTTAAGTGTTTTCATTGGATTTGTTGCATCCTTGAAGTTAAAGTCATTAGTTAAATTCATTTAGTTTTTACCAAACTTTTTTATAGTCTTAATGCAAATAGATTAAGTAAACTTCCATTTTGCAAATTAAATTTGCACAATTAAATTAGGTTGTGACAAAGTGATCAAGAATTGTGTTGCATTAGCTGATTTTAATTAGCTAAACTGAACAAACAGTTGCTCTTTTCGAGTGTATTACTTGTAATATTTCTTTTGGTTTGATTATTTGGCATTCTGGCTATTGATTTCTGTCGCACGGTAATAAATAACTGCGACTGTATATTGTAATCTGTCATAAGGTTTATGCACGGCTAATCAGATACAGACAAATGATACAAAAAGAGAGAAAACAGCTTAATGGTGCAGTCCTGCTGTGCTTAACTACATCTTTTATTTTTTACACCATGTGTCCTCTGCAGCGTGTCATTGATTGATGTCTTCCCAAGCAATTCATGCAAACAGATTTTTTTTTTTTTTTTTTTTTTGCTTGCATGGTGAGATGTATGTCTGGTCTAGCAGGTGCACCGGCACTCTTCATCAGTAATACAGGTAGTGGAAGATCCAAAAGCCAGTGTGTTTCAAAGACTTTCCAATTTGAGATTGTATTATTTTGGAATTTATTTGGAAATAAGTTAAATTGGAACTATAGGACGTGGAATTTACTTGAATTTACACTATCGTTCTAAAGGTCAGGGTCAGGGTTGTTCTTTTTTTTTTTTTTTGAAAATCCTTTGTAATATACACTACTCAAAAGTATGAGGTCAATATTTTATTTATCTATTCATTTATTTGATTTGGAGAAATTATTTTTATTCAGCAAGGATATGTGAAATTCATTTTAAAAAAGCAATAGTAAAGACTTGTCTTGTTAAAAAAGTTTACTATTTTGAATAAACGCTCTTCTTTTTACTTTTTATTCATCAAAGAATCCTGAAAAAAGTGTCACAGGTTCCAAAATAAATATTAATAATATAAATAAGTTGGAATCAAACCATTAACCGAATGATTTCTGAAGGATCATGTGACACTGAAGACTGGAGTAATGGCTGATGAAAATTAAAGGAATAAATTACATTTTAAAAGTATATTAAAATAGAAAACCAATATTAATTGTAATTATATTTTACAATATTACAGTTTTTACTGTATTTTTGCTCAACTAAATGCAGCCTTGATGAATGTAAGACTTAGTGAGTGAATTAGTGCTGTCAAACGATTCATTGCAATTAATCGCAATTAATCATGATTAATCGCATCCAAAACTGTTTTTGTTTATATGTGTGTGTACTGTGTACATTTTTATGTGTATATATATACACATTCAGTATATATATTGAACATATTCACGTGTATATATTTTTACTCATATAACTAATATTATATTTAAATATTATTTAATATATAAACATAACTTGTTTTTTTCTTAAATATACCAATGCATGTGTGTGTATTTATATATACATAATAAATATACAAAGTACACACATATATTATGTAAACAAAATATATTTTCAATGCGATTAATCACAATTAATTGCGATTAATCGTTTGACAGCACTATTTAAAATACATTAAAAAATCCTATAGACCCCAAACTTTTAAACCGTAGTGTAAATTTGATTCAGTAAAGTTCAGTTTTGAATGGTGCACAATCCTGCCATAACAGGGTTGCCAGGTTTTCACAACAAAACCTGCCCAATTGCTATTCAAAACTTGCACAAAAGTAGCCCAATAGCGTTTTGAGGAGGGTCACCTCTTAAAAATCAGGTTCTGATTTAAAAAAAATTAGCATTCCAGGGGCTAAACATTATGTTATTGGGGTCACTTCAACCCGCGGACATGGAAAAACCTGCAAAAAAAACGCAGACTTGGCAACACTGTGCCATAAGCTTTTACGTAAGCCAAGCCAAACCAAATATATGAGAACAAAAGAGAAAGATAAAAGCAATAAGTAACACTAAAAAGCAGAAATAAATTAACTAATGAAAGAGCAGTTACGCTAAATGATAAAAATTAAGAGATCAAGGACTAGACATAGGAGAACTGATGAGAGAAATATCCCATTTTGTAATGTTTTACCATTGGTGTGATATGAAAATGGCGCATAAACTGTGATTGGCCACAGATAAATGTCACAGGGCATTTCATAAGAGCATGTGGACTGTCTATCAGGTGACGTTCCTGCCTTGCAATTGTTGAAGACGGCCGTTGTGCCCTTGAACAGCACACTTAATCCTCGTCTTTACAGTGTTATCTGTGTGTGCCGTGACCCGTATCTCGGTTTGCCAGTGAGCCAGATAAGAGATAATATATGCATAATATATTTCTGTGTACCTCTGCAAACAAATCATGAGCGATATGCTGACATGAACAATTAAACAAACAAAAAAGGGACTTCGCTCATACCCAGACTCACTGATCTTAGCCTAGGTGTTAACACGGTCGTTATCCTTTTAACCGCACACTTCACTTCCCCCACGGCTTCGCTTCCCCATCTGCCCACCGACTTGCCTCATCTGGAACCCCAGGCACGAATTCGCTTCCCATCGCCGCCCAGAAGCACATCACTCAAAACTGTCACACAGTGTTACCAACCACAGGCAGAGAGAAGAGATTATGGAGATGAAATCAATTATGCTTTAATACAGAACAGCGCAGGCCTTTCTCAGCGCTAAATCCAGAGCTGCCAAAGCACTGACTGCGATTGATTATCTCACCATTGCCTCATCTAGCCGTCGCCGCCGCCGTGCCATACGCATACATAGCGGAAGACCTCGGCGGATCTTCAAAAAGCACTTTGTATGCCTCTCATGCAGGCTGGTTTCATATTAACTGGATATGTGAAATTTCAGGTGTAGACTGAGTATCAGTATGCAGCACAGCCAGATCTGTTTCTCCACTGTTCTCCATGTCTGTCTCTTCTTTGCTCGTGACAGCCGGGTTTGTTGTATTTTCGTCTGTCTAGGAACGGCGGTGGCCGCAGTGGAACATACTGTGCCAGCAACATCCTGATGGAGATGATCCAGTACCAGAACATGGTGGACGTCTTCTATGCCGTCAAGACCCTTCGTAATGCTAAGCCCAATATGGTGGAAACACTGGTAGGCACAAAAGTTCAGTGCAAGTAAAATCATACTATAACTGTTCAGAGATAGAATAAAACGATTATTTGTTGCAAAACAAATGGAAGAACCAAAAGGAAGTCTTGCCTTTGAAATAAATGGGCAGTTGCCAAAAGCATCTGATTTGCTGCAGTCTGTACTGTAGACCAGGGTTTATCTAGAAACTTCACAGGCCTGCTCTCTTTTTCATGGCTCCAATGAGTAGACAGCAAGGGTTTTCAATCTTTTAGATGCCAGAGAACCCCAAATATGATGTTTAATTATGATATAAAGGTGGCTTAATATTTTCATGTATAAAAACTTATACCATGTATAAATAAAAAAATAATAATAACATGAATGAATGCATTACATAATACAAACTCACAGTTTTGGCTTTTCTTTCCTCAGAATTGTATGATGTAAACTCACAATTGCGTGTTATAAAGTCAGAATAGCAGGATATAAACTTTAGGATAAAAGAAAGTTTGACTTTTTCTCACAATTCTGAGTTTGTATCTCGCAATTCAGTCTTTTTTCCCCTCCCAATTCCATTGCAATCTGAGTTTATATCTCTCAATTCTGACTGTTTTCTCAGAATCATGAGTTCTAAGGTCCACTTCTGATGGGGAAAAAAGACTGGTATGTTCTCAGAATTGCGAGTTTTATCTCACAATTCTGACTTAATAACTCTCAATTGCATGTTATGAAGTCAGAATTGCGACATACAAATCTTGCAATTCTGACTTTCTTTCTCAGAATTGCTAGTTTAAATTTCTGAATTCTTCATTTTTTTTTTCTCAGTTGTGAGTTTATATCTTGCAATTCTGAGGAAAAAGTCAATTTTTTTTTATTCAGTGGTGGAAACAAGCTTCCATACCTTTTAGAGGTTTGGGGTTAGCAAGGAAACAATACTTTCATTCAGCAAGGATGCATTAAATGTTCATTTCAAATATATATATATATATATATATATATATATATATATATATATATATATATATATATATATATATATATATATATATATTTTTTTTTTACTCACCAAAGCATCCTAAAAATGTTTTCCAGTTTCCACAAAAACATTAAACAGCATAACTGTTTTCAACATTCATAATAGAAATGTTTTTCAACCACCAAATTACCAAATTGTAATGATATTTCACAGTATTACTGTTTTACTTTATTTTTTGATCAAATAAATTCAGTCTTGGTGAGCATTATAGACTTAAATAGAATAGTTCACCCAAAAATGAAAATCAGCCCATTATTTACTCACCCTCCAGGCATCCCTAGGTGTATTTGACTTCCTTCTTTTAGACGAATCCAATCTGAAAAATTATCCTGGCACTTCCAAGCTTTAGAATGGCATGGGCGGGTGTTTTTCTTCATCAGTCCAAAACAAGTCCAATAAAGTGCATCCATCCATAATAAAATAAAGGCCTCCTGTAGCGAATCGATGCATTTTTGTAATTAAAATGCATTAATAATTATTTTAATCTATCTCGTGCCAACTGGTTGTACACCGAAGCCTTTCGTTGGCGTTGTGAGTGCGCCGCTCAGAAGTGACACATGTGAACACGTGATGACGATAGGTAAACACAGCACTGGTCACGCATTAGAAGTTCAAAATGAGGATTTGTAAAGAAAAATGTTGCAAGATTTCGAAATAAACCAAGAGGAGACTGGATTTCCTTTGCAAAACTAAGAAAACTTAGCTTCCTTTGCTCCTGTAAACAAACGTTGGTTTGTGTGAGACTCAACAGCTCATTTGCAATGCCAACGTCGTATGTCATCCGCCCGGAGCTGCTTCCCTGTACGACCAGTTAGCGCAAACTAGATTAAAGTGATTCTTACATTTTAAATATAGATATTTTTCTTACAAAAACACATTGATTCGCTAAAGGGGGCCTTTATTCACCCCCCTGGAGCCATGTGAGGCACTTTTTATTATGGATGGATGCACTTTATTAGACTTGTTTTGGACTGATGAAGAGAAACAACCGCCCTTGCCGTTCTAAAGCTTGGAAGTGCAATAAATAATGTAAATAATGAGCTAATTTTCATTTTTGGGTGAACTGTCCCTTTAAATATGTGAAGAACAACATACTGACCCCAAACGTTTGAACGGTAGTGTTCACATAGATATGAAACTAAGTAATTGCACTAGTTGTCTCATTTCTTCGTGTCTGTGTGTTGCAGGAGCAGTATCGTTTCTGTTATGAGCTGGTTCTGGAGTATTTGGACTGCTTGGAGGTCAGATAGCGGATTCCCCCCTCCAACCCCGCCATGCTGACCTCACTGCATGGAGCAGGACCACCGGCAGGCTCACTCTCACACCCCCCTAATCACCTCTGCTTCCCTTCTTTCTGTCGTCTAATCCACATCAAAAAGCTGAAGGAAGAAGGCGGTACAAAAAATGCAGAGTAGAGTTTTCTGCCTTTTTACCCCCAACATCCAAATATGCTACACCCTTGCCTGTCATGCCTGTTTTTTTCAGTTTAGGATATTTTCAGCATATTTTCCTCAGAACTGTGAGCGATTCCAGAGCCTGGCTTGGTGCGGTGTGGTTGGTTTAGCTCTGCTCGCAGAGATAGTGGGCCGTTTCTAAAAACGGCAGCTTTATTTTACACCTGCCTGTTTCTCTTTGGCTGGCTGGACTGAAGAGCAGAAATAAACATCACTTGGAGAAGGTCTCTTCATGTGCAGCAGTGGAGTTGAGAGTCAGGCGTCTTTACCGTGGCTCTTGAAAAAAGAGTCGGGCGTCTGCCGTGCCCCCGCCAAAAGGACAAACACACACATGCATGCACAAACGCTGACATCCACACACACAGATTCAACCAGCAGACAGCTTTCCATCAACTGCCTATCGAGACGCCGATGCCTCTTCAACGCTGTTTCACCAACGTTTAGCGATACGTTTCAGAGGCGGAGTTTATTACTATATAAGGTGCCATATGTCTCAAGAGGAGATTGACAGGAGAGTCGGGCGGCCACGTTGCCCTGCTGTGGCTTTCCTATCTTGTTGTGACTGTTGTCTTTTTTCCTCTCACTTGTATATATACTTAACGTCTGCTGGAAATCTCTTACGTCTTAAGGTGTAAGTCTCAAGTGCTAACAGTGGCCCTGTGTACTTAAAGCAAAGGAAGTACATTAACAAGGGGCAGACGTGATGGCATTCTAAAGCTTGCGGTGGATTACACCCTGACCTTTATCCTCTCACTCAATGGTTTTGAGAGAGCGCAGTTAATAGTCTTTTTACAACGGCGCTGAGAAACGGGAACGGAGGCGAAACGGTGTCAGAAGTGAGGAGAAAGGGACCAAAAGGAACACCGGCAATCTTCTTCTTTTCACTTGTAACTATTTATCGGACTGACTCGTGTTCTTTGAGTGGATTTGTTTAACAATTGTGCAGCTTTGCGTGTACAGCTGAATCCTGGGCTCGAGATTTTTCAAAGCATCCCTTTAAGTTTACACATTCGCAGTCCATTTTTGTTGAATCGCAGTATGTGATGGGTTTTATCTGCCATTTTTAAATCATCTGACCGTCAAGTTTGCATTTCATGAATATGGTATCTGATGATGTTTTTTTTCCAAGCATCAGAGGTACAAATCCCATGTTAGCTAGTCAGTATCACTTTTTAAAATGTATATATATATTTTTTTTCTTTTCACACCTCAGAGGTCCATTATTAAAGCTATATCTTTGATTATATGTATGTTTATGCTAGTTACACTTTTTTATTTTTGAAATTAAATTGACATTTAATTTTTGTTGCCACATTGTAAAAGCATATAAATCTGGCTTTTGAACTTGATTTTAACATTTCCCAAAAATTGGTAACAGGGTTACCAAAGAATTTCCCTTAGAAAATGAATTAAACACAACTTATATAATATTTAATGTGACCTTCTGAGGGTGAAAAATCAACATTTTCTTAATCAAAGAACCTTCTTTCACTATCTCTTGGTTAAAGAAAAAACATTCTTTAAGAGCTTCAGGCTGTAATTTGTAATTAATTTGTGGAAGATGCCAGACAGTTTAGTGCAGAAAGTAAAACTGACAAGCCAGGAGTTCAGTGATAGAAATACCAAACTGTATTTACCACCATTGGGATACAGTAGTTTAAACTAAAAGCACTACATAAAATGGTACATCAGTATTACACACACACATCTCTCAAATTGTTATGACCCCCAACTGTGAAATTGCCATATCAGCAAGATGCCAAGTTAGCAAACCACAGAGGCATTTTCCCAATGATTACATTACTCTGCATAAACCATCTCAGATGTCAGCCTGCCTCAGTCCACGCTGATTGACAGTGCGTGACCGCATGGTGTTAACAAGATATTGTAGTTAAAGGGAGAGTTCACTCAAAAATGAGAAGTCTGCTTTTATTTATTGTCCCCATGTGACTATATTTCTACTGTGAAAAACAAAGAATAAATTTTGATTTACAATCTTATGGGATTTGGGACAATATGATGACGGAATTTTCATTTTTGGATGAACTGTTTCTCTAAGGGAGTCAGAGAAAATATCAGACTACAAGGACAAAGTTGTGACGTTCTTCACCAAACCCCATTTGGACTTTCTTGGAAAGTGCCTGGACATTCAGATTTCAAGTGGAAAGTATGTGTACATATAGATGTATATTTGTGTTCTGTGAATAGTATGTGAATAAAGTTTGTTCGGCCAGATTTAACAATTTAAAAGTAACAGAAAGAGTTGAATGTACTGTTTAAGACCTGTTTCCTAAATATGCCGCCAAAAGATGTGTCACATGCTCAGTCAGCTGAGGATGATCTCTAAAAGCCATTCCAAAGTCGCCCCTTCAGAAGGCCCATTCAGTCACTTTAAAACCCTCCAATGATTGTTTTTGTTTTTTTCCCATGCTCATTCCAAAGACATTAGCCAACTTCTAATGATAGTCACCTATGCTAATACCGCATAACTATCCCTAGTGTGTCACTATGAGAGAGGAAGGACTTTAGCCACTCTTGACAGCTGTTGAGCCAGGTCCTTGTTTTTTGTGCGTTTCGTTTGTTTCTTTGTTTCCTTCCAAGTGTTTCTGTATGATACTGAATGAACTGAAAAAGAACTGTGTTTTTGACCATGTGTTTGTGGGACAGGAAGAGGACACAGAGGCATATATCTCATGGGGAACTGAGGGTTGGGGTGGGACGGGTGTTCAAACAACAATAAAATGTTCTAAGACTGTAACTTGTGTGTTATTGGAGCATTCATTTATTCAACCTCTCATTTTTGTGTAGCTATAATAAAGTTTGCAAGCTAAGAAAACACTTTTATCACTTTTATAGTTTTATAAGTTAACATTTTTATCTTAACCCTGGCAACTGTCTCATTGACTGTAGTGAAAATTACCATAGAGGATTTTAGTATTAAGGAGAAGTTCACATTCAGAACAAAAACGTACAGATAATTTACTCACCCCCTTGTCATCAAAGATGTTCGTGTCTTTCTTTCTTCAGTCGATAAGAAATTGTTTCTTGAGGAACAAAAAAATCAGGAATTATCTCCATATAATGGACTTTAATGGTACCCCCAAGTTTGAACTTCCAAAATGCAGTTTAAATGCAGCTTTAAATGGCTCTAAACGATCCCAGCCAAGGAAGAAGGGTCTTATCTAGCGAAACGATCGGTCATTTTCGAAACTAATTGCCAATTTATATACTTTTTAACCTTAAACGCTTGTCTTGTTTAAGTCTGCGTGAACTTTTTTCCGGTTCAGTGCGGTCAATACAGTTAGGGTATGTCGAAAAACTCCCATCTCTTTTAACTTAAAAATCGTCCTACAGTGCTGCAGAAATACCGACCCAGTGTTTACAAAATGAACATGCAAGGCAGATTAAACGTTACAAAAATAAATAAATAAATAAAAAGAAAAAAAAAGAAAGAAAGAAAAGGAAAAGGTAAAACAGCGATGTCAGCGATGAAAGCGAGACAAGAGTTTTTCTACATACCCTAACTTTATTGACCTGGATTACGCCGACTACGCATGTGCGTCGCAGAGACGAGACAAGACGAGCATTTGAGGTTAAAATATATGAATTGTCAATTTGTTTCAATAATGACGGATGGTTTCGCTAGATAAGACCCTTATTCCTCGGCGGGGATGGTTTAGAGCCATTTGAAGCTGCATTTAAACTGCATTTTGGAAGTTCAAACTTGGGGGTACCATTAAAGTCCATTATATGGAGATAATTCCTGATTTTTTTTTTTTCCTCAAGAAACATAATTTCTTATCGACTGAAGAAAGAAAGACATTAACATCTTGGATGACAAGGGGGTGAGTAAATTATCTGTACATTTTTGTTCTGGAAGTGAACTTATATAACTTTCGTATTTAAATGTAATTTAAATTTAGTGTTAATATTACTGTAATATCGTTGCTGTAATCATCTTGTTTTGCATGTTTCAATGGATTTTTTTAGTGGTAGGTTTATACAGGTAAGATTAAAAAGTAATTTCACTTCAAATCAATATTTTATGTTCACAGCTTTATTTGTTTGGTCACCCTGTCTGTGTTTATTTTGTGATAGTGACCAGCCGGCCGTACATTATCCCTTGTTTATTGTAAACATAGTATTTATAAGAAGTCATGGCATTTGCAATAGGGCACACTGCGCTGTGCAATTGTTGAAAACCCATTACCAGGCAGACAGTCCATAATTATGTGGAGTCTGGGAGAGAAGTGAGGGCTCCGATTGTTCTTGGGCACATCCTAAATGGAACTTGAACATAAAGACTGTGACCGCACTGACATTTCATATCCTCGTGCTTTGTCAGCCAGATCTGCTCTTGTGGGATGGACTCGCAGTCTCTGCTGATTCATTAGATTCTCTTGCCCCTTTTAGACCACCGTCTGTCTGCCTTTCCATCCGTCCCTCCTGTCGCTTTGTCAGTCTGGTGGTTCTTATCGCTGTCTTTCTATCTCTGTAATGTCTATTTTTGTACCCGCCCTAGCTCTCTCAGTTGCTCCTTTTTTGTATTCCCCCCGTTTCCTGCCGTGGATGTGAGGTGGCTGCAGACCGCAGGCTTTCTCCTATGACATACAGTAGCTCGTAGAGGAGATGTGAATTATTCAACAGGCCTGCAAAATGATCCAGTGTTGGAGCTTAAAGACATGCCAGATTAATTAGAGGACAAGACCTCCTCTGTCATAGCGCATATAGTGAACTGAGGCGTGTTTCAACAGTGTTGAGGAGTCACTAGCTAAAAGTAGCAATGCTACTAAGCTACATTTTTCAGTGGTGTGACAGTAGCTCAGCTGTTTTCAAACCTCTGTAGATTTTTTTTTGGAACAAGCTACTTTTTGCAATAAACCATTCCATTGCTGTTTTCAGTGTCACTTTGTATTGAGCACACAGATTTATAACTGAGTGAACTGAGGTAGTCTAAGGTAGTCTAATTCAAACTCCCTTTCCATAAATGTCCTCTCTACTCTGATATGTATATTAGCATCTGAAAGTTTTAGTGAATCGGTCCATTTGAATGGTTCATGTAAATGGATTGGTTCAAAAGGAAAACAATTTTTCTCAGTTTTGCTCTTTTAAATGTTGAAATAGTTAAATCATCAGTTAAAAAAACAACTAAATTCATGTCTGTTTTTGGAATCAGTTATGTACTAGTTTTTGTTTTTAGTAGTAGTTTTTAGTTTTTTAGCATTTATTTATTTTTTTGGCCAGTGTTGAAGGAATAGTTCACCTAAAAACGAAAATTCTGTCATTAATTGGTCATCCTCATGTTGTTCCAAACCTGTAAGACCTTTGTTCATCTTCGGAACACAAATTAAGATATTTTTGATGAAATCCAAGAGCTTTCTGATCCTGCATAGACAGCAACGCAACTGACACGTTCAAGCCCCACAGACTTTGTTAAAATAGTTCAACTGTAATGCTATGAAGCTACGAGAATACTTTTTGTGTTAAAAAAAACAAAACAAAACAAAAATAATTACTTAATGCAACTTTTTTTTTTCTTGCGTGTCAGTTTTCACCATGCATTCACAAGAGTACCATGATGCATGATTGATGCATGCCCTTATTTCATCATCTGTATATTCTGGTTCAAATAAATAAGGTTTGGCAAAAATTTGTAAGTCATCCTCCCTGTTGAAATCAGGCATGTTTATGTTACAAAGACTGTTTTATGTACTGTGTGTCATCTTCTGCTTGTAAACAAGGCGCAGCGCATCTGGGTTTTACGTCAGAACGCCGGCTCCTGCATCAGCAGCACCACACGCATGTGTCATTGTACTCTCATGAACGCACGTGAAATTGTTGAATAAAGTTATTTTTCTTTTCCTTGCACACAAAAAGCTTTCTTGTATCTTCATAACATTACAGTTGAACCATAGATGTCAAATGAACTATTTTATCTATGCCTTTACTGCCTTTCCTGGCCTTGAACGTGTCAGTTGCGTTGCTGTCTATGCAGAGTCAGAAAGCTCTCAAATTTCATTAAAAATATCTTAATTTGTGTTACAAAGATGAACAAAGCTCTTACATGTTTGGAACGACAAAAAGGTGAGTAATTAATGACATAATTTTTATTTTTGGGTGAACTATCCCTTTAAGAAATTATATTAGGGCCGTCAGTCGATTAAAATTTTTAAATGAAATTAATTACTTGGTGTGCCGATTAATTAATCGAATTAATCGCAAACTAAATTTGTTTTGTTTTTTTGGTGAACTATCCCTTTAATTATTTTTATTTATTTGAAATAAATTAAATTATACTCTAAAGAAGAAACTAAAACTACCAGCAGGTGGTGGTAAATGTCTTTATGATTCATTTATTTGATTCGTTCAAACGGCTGATTCATTCAGGAATTAAGTAAATGGTTCTGTTTATAAATGGGCCTTTTGAATCATTGGTTCACACGATTCGTTCCAAACGCAGATTCATTCAAAAACAAAACACTGCTGTGTTGCTGGGAGACGCGCAACAGTTCTGCTGTGGCTTTATAGGTAATATTTTTGTTGGCAAAATTGAGCAAAAACACACATATTGTGCTTAAAATATAACACAATATTAACTTATTACCGAGCTGTTGTTTAAAATCACATTTGCACCTATGCTGTTTGGACATAAGCAGCACTCGTGTGATTTGCTCTCGCTGCTGGATTTCTTTTTTTTTTTTTTTGCCTCAGTTTCTGGAATTTTAGTGCATTTATGGAGTTGTTGCTCTGCATCATATTTGTCAGCATCCAACTGTATGAAATGTAAGATTATGTACAGGTTTGGGGGCGGGGCCAGTGCGTTAACTACGTTAACATTTTTTAAACGCGCTATTTTTTCATAACTAATTAACTGAGTTAATGTGTTAAACTGACAGCCCAAATATATATACATCAAATATACACACATCAATGTTTATGAATTTTGAATCCTATAAATACAATTAGTAGGAGTAAAAAGCTAAATGTAGGCTATAAACGAACTACACACTATTAGAGTTCTGTCAACTCTTTCTGTCTTTATTTTAAAATATTTTTAGTTGATTAAACCAATGGAAGTGCAGTTGTTGGGTGGTAATATGGCTAAATATGGCTGAATGTCACTTAATTCATATTCATGAGCCAGAGTGATAGGATTTGTATTTTGCCCATGCCCCAAGCACATTTATACCATTTATAATGCCTATAGTGGTTTAACTTTAACACTTGAGATTCGTTTATTAAAAACCATAATTGTTTTAGAACCAGATATACCGCTTTATTAAATTATGAATAATATAACATGATCATTTTAAAATATGTTTGGCCTATGTGTTATATTTTCACATGGGTAAAGCATGAATACACATTTGAACATTATCAGTTTAGCAATTACAATACTTTCTCTTGCCTGTTCCTTAGTGGGTTTCTTTTTTCTTTTCCATTTTTTCTTCCTTTTTTGAATGTAGATTCAAATAAATAAATAAATTCACTAAACCTTCACTAAACCTGTTGTTTAGTTCCTAAAAAAAAAAAAGCATCCTATTAGAATTCTGAATGGAAAACATTCCCTTATTTTTCCAAAAGAATCCTTGAGCATTCCGTTACCCTTGCAATTTTGTCCCTCTTTGAGGTTCTTCAGTCATTCTGCTGATCAGTGGCCATAGATGCTAATCTTCTGTCCTTGAAGAGGTTATACTGTCGACACTCAGTCTCTCCCATCTTTATCCCGTCTTTGTTTTCGTGTTGTGGTTTTTAAACTCACAGATCTAAGTGCCAGTGCTCTCCTCTAGGCTTTGAAGTGTGATTTCTCTATGCAAATTGTAGGTTTGCTATGTATATCGCACACACTTACCGACCAATGTTTGCTTTTCATCCGTTATCTCTTCCCGTTGCTGTGTAGAGCAGGTGGGAACCTTCTTGGCGCTGCGGTTCGGTGCCTTGTAAAGTGGGTAGAAGAGACCCCAGCCAGATGGCCCGGTTTTGGACGTTCCTGGTTGACAGATCCTATGGCCGCCCAAACGTGCCCTCTTATCTCGTCCGGTTTGTACGTGCAGGGCTCCCAGGAGGTGGCTGAGCGGCCTGTTGTTCCAGCTCAGCGCCTAGGATAGAGTACACATAGCTTGGAGGCAGATAGCCAGGTGCAGT
This sequence comes from Cirrhinus mrigala, assembly GCA_036247105.1. Lineage (NCBI taxonomy): Eukaryota > Metazoa > Chordata > Actinopteri > Cypriniformes > Cyprinidae > Cirrhinus > Cirrhinus mrigala. Next base: position 13,043,674 of record CM070022.1, read on the forward strand.
GGACACATGGATGAGTTCCATTCCTCCATTTCTTTATCTTCCCTCCACCCTGTGAATCTCCAAAACCTGTTACGGAGCAATGGCTCGCTGTACGAGGCACAGGTCCGCACCATCTGTTTCTCCTCAGCTTATCTGTGTGAGATATGCTGCTCTGTTTATCAAGTGAGGCTTTCGCTGTTAATGCAAAAAAGCGCTTGTTGTTTTGTTTTTTTTCTTTCAGGAACGAATGGATGATGTGCTTAAAGGGCATCCCTGATAAAAACCTTTGAAACTATGGAAATGTTTCCAGATGGCCTGTTTATTAATTACAATCTACATTGTTTTTCTCATGTTTAGTTATCAGTGTAAGTATTTTTGTTTTTATTAGAAGATTCATTTAAAGTTTAGCTCTTCTCTTTTTACCAAGTAGTTTTCAGGGAGGTAATTTTAAATGTTAGAAATGTTTCAAATGCTTGCATTATATATACCAGTCAAAAGTTTTTTGTTTGTTTTTTAAAGAATTTGATTCTGCTCACCACACCTGCATTTATTTTATCCACAATACGGCAAAAGCAGTAATAGTGTGAAATATTTTTATTATTTAAAATAACTGCTTTCTATTTGAATATATTTTAAAATGTAATTTATTCATGTTATCAAAGCAAAATTTTCTGCATCATTACTCCAGTCCTCAATGTCACATGGTCCTACAGAAATCATTCTAATATGCTGATTTGCTGTAAATAAAAACATTTTATTATATTAGTAGTAGTAGTAGTAGTAGTATCAATATTTAAAACAGTTAAGTAAGTTTTTTTTAGGATTATTTGATGAATAGAGAGATCCAAAGATCAACAATTATCTGAAATAAAAAAGCTTTTGCAACATTATATACTATACCATTAAAAATGTTATTTTCAGGAATTACAGAAATTAATACTTGTATTAGAATGTTAGACTGATTTCTGAAGGGTCATGTGACTGGAGTTACGATGCAAAAAATTCAGCGTTAAAATCAAAGGGATAAATGACATTTTAAAATATATTCAAAAAGATTAACAGTTATTATTTTAAATATATTAAGTATAAACAGTAATAATATTTTACAATATGTTTTTTTATTGTATATTTCTGTTTCAGCTTTTTTTTTTCAAACGCATCTTAAAAATATTACCGACTTGTACTGTATACAGTATGCGGTTTTAAATAGCTAGATATCAGTGACTGATGACCGAAATGATTTGTTGATCAACAGAATGAGCGCATTTATCTCATATTTATGATGCACTGCTTTTGTATTGTGACGAGCGTCTCTGGGCTCATCAGCGTCGCCCTGGTAACAGACGACTCACACCTGCACGGGCTCATCACCGCAAATCGGTCACCGCTGCTTTCAAATCAACAGCCCGGCTTTATAAGCCGGCCACGCGCTGAGTGCAGTAGACAACCGTCTCGAGCTGAAGCCACGGCATGCTAACCTTTGTTTTCCTCTCCCGTAGAAAGCAGCGAGTGACCGGTAGCCACACGAGTTCACCTGGATCCCCACTTTCACCGGAGCACAAGAAGGACACTGAACCACACGCCGCACCGACTTCACGCCTTTTTCTTCACAGTTTTCACAAGTATTGTTAATAAAATCCACCCTCCGGGGCTGTTCACTCGCATTACCTTGTCGTGTGATTCTTCACCCGTGACAGTATATAAAATATAAATCTGAACACATAAGTGGAGCTTTACTGACTGATAATTATGACCGCACATAATATGATTTAAAAACTCCTCTGCAAGCACTTTGATCGAAAGCCATTCATGCACTTAATATACTCCCTACTATGCCCATTATAAAATCTACCCTCTACTGTTTTATTTTTGCTTTGTTAACCTCTAGCTCTTATTTTTCTGGCTAAAATGGAAATCTGAAGCACCCTATTGTTAGTATCTCCTTTGGTTGACTTGCCTGTCCTCATTTGTAATTCTCTTTAGATAAAAGCATCTGCTAAATTAATAAACGGCCTAATGTGAAACAGCTTTTGAACAGTTGTATATATGAAGAGTTCAGAGGCAAAACCAGCTAAAAGCCATCTCGGTCAAAAATGAGATAATGATACTGAGTTGAATGCTTCTGACACATAGTATTCATCCATCAAACACTTTTACTTCAAACTCGCTAAATTCCAGCCTCAGCCCAATCAGAAGTACCAGTACTTCCATAGAAACCTATACAAAGTAGCCAGAAAGAAATGCTAATTTTAAAGAAATATGTCAGATGGATTTAGAGGCTTTTGCATCTGAACTCTTCATATATTGTTCTGACAGTCTAATATAAAAAAAATATTTCTGAATGTAAGAACTGTATATAAACAGAAATCAACTATACCATGGGCAGAACTTCAGAAAGTATTCACCTATCATTAAAGGTGAAACTTTGAGAAAATAGAAAAACTTTTGATGGCTTGGCTTTTACAATTTTCTCTCTGAAAATGACTCATCTTGCACTCTAGCAAAATTTCATGAATTTAGAATAGTCAAATGCACATATGATCAATGTCCAGCAATATCACCGCATTTCACTTTTCTCATTGATATTTGAACTGTCTGTTTGCAACACCGCAAGAGAGGCATCAATACAGGTGGTATTTCTATTATTTCTGTCATATATTTAGAGCCTGACAGAGTAATTCATGGTGAATAATGGCTGACCCTCCTTTAACTTACAACTGCAGCAAAGCTTCATTATCTACAAATGAATGTGAACTTTAGTGAGGCATTTAATCATGTATCATTTCCTATGGCTATTCTGGCTGACATGGCTTTATATTTACATTTTCCACTTCTGTTCTTGACAAATTATATCTTATACATGTAATACTGGCTTGTACAATAGCAGAGTAATGGAACAATGTAAAAAAACAAGAAAGACAAACAGGCTCAACTCATTTTATAATGCCATGTAGCATGCATAACTACTACATTTTGTATGTTTATTATAGGTTAAACTCTAATATATGCTCTTACTCAAAGCAACATCTGGGACAGCTTGTGTCACTGTAAGGAAGCACAGCAGATTGTCTAATGTTAACTGGATATATCACCAGTGATGTACTTGAACTGAAACGAGTGCTTTTCTAACAACATAATGATCGTGGTGAACTTCCTAAGCGCTCTGGATATAAGCCAAGACGAGTCTATAAAAAGGTCAATTCATATGGAATAAAATGGTGCTGGACAACGGAACAAATGGCAAATTATACAGTCTTTGCTCTGTATTGATTAAAGCATAATAGATCCGGCTTGTATTCAAACACCCCCATAACTGTGAAATAATGCTTTGTGGTTTACAGTCATGTTCTCTGCACAACTCATAAACCAGAAATTGACCAGAAGTGCTGGGATGAAGAGCTTTGGGTCACAAAGCTTTAAAAATGATTTATCTGCACTAATAGGGCACAATGATTGCATCTGATAATCGTGTATTATTGCTTGCCAAGGTGGTGTTGGCCAATATCAGTTTCATTTTTGGCAAAATAAAAGTACTATCGCAATGTACGATACCCTGCTGCGTGTGCATTACCATTTTTACACTCAAATTAAGCTCTGCAGAAATAAATAAATTAAACACAGACAATATATGCAATATTCAGAATCTTCATCACACTTAAATACAACTCTTTTTTTTCTATCATATCTAATCACAGGGGTTAATCATCCATACAAAAATCATCCCTACAAAAAATAAACTCTTAATTAGTCTTGTTCTGCAATAAAATATATCCAATAATATCCAAACATCTTTAAAACAAGTGTAGTTTACAAAATGTCTGATATAATGAATTTTTTTTTTTTATTTTATTTTTAAATTTATTTTTGTCATTGGCAAATAGTTTTTCCTTTTTTTAAAAAAATATATTGTGTTTAAAACAAGAAAAAACTAGGATCTTTACACAACTTTACTTCCCCAGTAAATGTTTCTTGTTTTATGAATATTTAGATATTTGACTGGAAACAACAGAAATACAGAGAACTACGTTGTATGTCAGAATTGGAGATATGATAAACCCAAATCTTAACCCTGGCACTCGAGGCATGATGGAAGCAGAGAACATCTTCATCTTTCTGCCATTATCTCTTCTCACTCCCACTTTCTCTTAAGTCTAAATCTGTTCTCTTGGCTAAAATGAGTACTGTATGGTGGGTAAGATCTTCTGTTCTTAGCATTATAAGACAAGTACATCGCATGTTTTAAATTATTTATTGTACTTGAATTAATTATTGTATATTTATGTTATGTTAGAATTATAGGCCTAATGGTTATCAGAAGACAATTGCTATTAGAATAAAAAAAAACTTTCTGTGTCTTAATTCTATGTAAAGTCATGCCACTGGACCCAAGAGACCAATAGAGTCTACAAGTCTTGAATCAAAATTGGTATTGACTGCTCATAATGAAATGCGAGCTAGCTTACTGCATACGGTATATAATATATACTGCCTGGATAAAAAAATTGTGAAACGTATACATTGCAATGCATGAAGAAGTGGCACTGAGTAATCTCACAAAAAAGATACTTTGCATTCAAATCAAATCAAACAGAAGGTTAATACACAGTAGGCCTACAGTGAATACTGTACTGCACAAGTTTAAGTAGTATGGTAATGCCATTTCGAACACCACTGTTGATTTAAGCATGTGCTTAAAAGCTACACTATGTACGTTTTTTTATGAAAAGAAAATTAACCACCTTATTCTTCAACGTGAAAGTAAGGCTATGGGCGAGACTTCCAGTTTATTGGACGAATAGCTAGAAGAATAGGGTAAAACTGTTTGCACTACAAACCAGTGTAAAATGATAACACACAGCAAGCAATATCAAGCACCAAAACGAGCTGTTTTGTGCAGCTACACAAGGCAAAAAAAGAGCTGAACGCGGATGAGAGCGGAAGCCAGACTGATAACATTTACAAATGGCCACACCCGCTCTTATGGGAAAAATAAGGTGGATTAATGAGAAAGTGAAAAAAAAAAATAATAATAATAATAAAAATAAATATAAATAAATCATCTTCCAAATCATGTCTTTCTTTTACCCGGATACACTTTGATAAACCTATAATAAGTATTTATATTTTAGAGCGGTTGGGACAAATTTTGCGGGCAGTTGCATACACACGCCATTCACTCGTGCATGTCGCGGGCTATCTATGAACCCAGAAACATAGCTCCGGCTAACGGCTAACTTCGGCTCGTGTATGGCGTTGGAGAAGCATAAAGCCGAGAGTTAGTCACAAAGAACGAGAAATATTGACCATAAACCACGCAAATCTCCAAGGAAGTTTGTAAAAAACAGCAAAAATACCCAGAACAGAGCAGCGTCTACAAGCAAACGCAGAAAGCAGCAGTGTTGAGAACTCCAAGATTTGAAAGGATTTAAAAACGACCCTGAGATGGCTTCATTGTTACTCAACAGGAAAGGAATTTTATTGAACTTTAACACTCTTTAACTCTTTAACACTAGCGTGACACTGTACTGTCAGTTTCACTTTATCAGACTAGCAGTCCTTGTCTAATGTTAAAGACCTGTAAACTTGATCAGTGGTGGGCGAAGTAACATTACAGAAATCGTACTCAAGTAGAAGTACAGATATGTATAATAAAATATTACTCCAGTAAAAGTAAAAGTGCTCCTTTTTAAATTTTACTCGAGTGAAAGTACGAAAGTACTTGATTTTTATATGTACTGATTGATTTATTTAGCAATTTTATATAGGGTGCTTAATTTAATTTTATATTAGCATTTTGTTTTATAATCCTACTGCTCAAAATACCTGGGATTTTCCCAAAATAACCACTATATGGACTATAAGATATATTTTGTTGTTGATATGGACTATGTTGACCAGAGTGATGTAGTAATATTCACTCTGAATGTACCTGAGAGAAAACAGATATGACCATGTAATTTTCACCAGTAAGAAAAAGTCTTTTAAAGCTTGTTTTGCAGAAGGTCACCGTTATATATGACATGAGAATAAGGCCTGAAGTTAGGAAGAACATTTTAAGGAAAATATAATTATATTTTCGTAATGATTTTTTTCTTCTCAAACCTTGTCTGCGGTCTAAAAACGCCCCTGGCCAAATGCCGTTTCCCACTTTGGTAATTACTGTAGTTACCATGTTAATGTGAACATCACATCCTTTCTTTTTTCCTCAGCTCTGCATTTGTTTAGCCGTTCATCAATATTACTTTGCTGCCCTGGAGTTATACGGTATTCTGCCTTTGTTTTACTGTCCATTAAAGTCTGCCCCGTTTAAATTGCAGAGTAGCCTAACTTGTGTACTTTCATACATTGGTCGGCACTTCATTAGACAAACAAATTAGATAGATCGCGATCTAACAGACTGCTCCATAAAGCACCGTAAGCAAGCAACGATTAGATAACTTGGCCTCAATAATTAATCGTAAATAATCTTTCAAGGTTTTTTTTTTTTCCCCTTTTTATAATGCAGATTATTCACTCAGTGCCAGCTGTGAGTCTGGGGCTGCCTACTTCTGCACCTGTGAGAACTCGAATGGCGTGTCAGCGTAGCATGTATTACAAATAAAATTAGTAGCAGTTCGCAATTAAATCCCTTTTCTACCTTTTCTTGTAACTCAGTAAAATCCATGGACGTCATCGGAGATGTTTAATTCACAATCATTCTGAGCATTATTCCTACTTGCTGGCATTCATCAATCCACCGTCATTCTTATAGATTAGGCTATTTTCATTTAATTCGATGTAAAATAATATGCTAAGTATGTCTTGCATCCTTTAATGTTAGCGAACATTGCAAATAAATTGGCTGCAAAATGGTATCCACTCACGTTTAACTTTTAGTATGGTTGTTATGGTCAGAAAAAAAATAAATCACATTATAGGCTATGAGATAATGAATTCTCACTAGATTTTATACGGATGTTACTATAATGATTGTGTAAATGGTGATGAGCATCCAAATATTGTATATAATGTGGTAGTTACTGCCTTTTACCTTGGCATGACATCTCACTTTTTGCAGACAATGCAAAGGCAGAATACAATACTTTCCATATAGCAGTAAAAATCAAGTTTTAGATCATTTTCATTAAAACATCTAATTGCCAGATTTTCAGTGTCCTACTTATAATTAATTTTTCTGGAAAAATAAAAACCTTGAAAGATTTTTCTCAGTTTCACACTCCAACGACTCTTTTGCCTTGTAGGGCAAAGCGGTAATCCACCTGTCACTCAAGTGGCCACGCCCTTAATTATGCAGAACTTTAAGGATTAATATAATTTAAACGGATGTGTTATAAAAATATTCACCCCCCTTCTCAGTTGTCGTGAAGGGCAAAATTACCTATATAGACCAAAACCACCTTTTGTACCAGGCTGTAAACATATTTTTTTCTGCTGTAAAGTTGGGGATTTTCACATGGGAGGTCCATGGGATTGACTCCATTTTTGGAGCCAGTCTCTAGCGGCCAGTCGATGAATTGCAGTTTTAGTCACTCCCATGTTGGTTTCAAGAGGGAGAATGGTAGGGTTGAGTATCGAAAATCAATTCCAATTCCAGAATCGGATACTTAAGGTCAGGAATCGGATACTTCTTGTGAAATTCAAATTTCGATTCCGCCTGTCAATTCCTATATCTGGTTCTTTTAATTTTTTTTAATCTGTGAGGACCCGACCCAGCGATCTGCCAGGACCTTGCTTGCTAATCTAAGTGCATAGCGCTCCAAAGTGTGGCTACACTTGCGATTAGAAGTCGAAAAAGCAAAGTAGTCTATAATATTTGTGATAAGCTAAATATGTTGCAGAAAATGAGTCACCACCAATATGACAAAGCATTTTATTTAACAGATTGTTAAAGATCACAAACACGATTCAAATAGCAACGTGATTCTGTTCCTAAATTAGTGATTCATCTGTTTGATTCCTCAACCTTTCTTCCATGCAGCGTAGGACCAGTGTGATTTGAATATTCAAATCTGTGTTCGTGCTGCCCCTGAACTAAAGCGAGCCACTGTCATGTATATGAATGAAACCGTTTCACAGTCGTTTCAACCACACAGTTCATTATTTCTGTCAAACATTCAAATCACAAAAGTGCTGGGATTAAAGTTCATAGTCTGGCTATAAACTATGATATGTACGGTAGAGATCAAAATAGAGTAAATCATCCTTTCGAAAGTTAATTTGACATTCCAAATAATGTTAAAGATTTATTGATTACGTTGTTAAGCAGAATCGGAATTGATAATATTCTAATGATACCTAACCCTAGAGACCGGGAGGTTGAGAACAGCTGCAATCGGATCATTCCAATTCGTAAAAGAATTGTTTGGTGAGAACCGAAAATAATCAGTTTGTTCATGAATCAGACACCACTTCTGCTTCTTGGAGCATGTGATAAATTAAAAGGAGTAACCATATGTATTATGAAATGTGGTGAAGTAAAAGTAAAAGTCTTATGCTTTGGAATGTAGTGAAGTAAAAGTTACTCAAAATAAAACTACTCTAATAAAGTACAGATAATAAGTACAATAACAAAGTAAAACTACTATATTATTGTCCACTGCTTGATACGTCGTGCATTTAAAAAAAGTGGTTCCAACAACAAAACAACAGCAAAATATAGCACCTGCTCATATTTTTTAGATGTGAAATGTGTACAACAATGCAGCGAACCACATTTAGAGCAACAGAGCCGAAGTTTGACCAAAACAATGTTCTTGTTTTACATTTTAACCGCTACAGGGTATAAGGTTGGATTTTGTAACTAAGCTTCAAAAGCTGCTTATTGTTTTATCCTTATTTTTTTGTTGTTGTGACAAGGGGTTTCTCAGGTGTTTGTACAGTAGATGCCTGATTGATACTAAATTGTTTCATCCATGTAACCAATTTAGTGTTATGACTCATTCCCCAGAGTTTTGTGAACTACAAAACAGGTGTGATGATTTAAATGATGCCTAATGCCAAAAACATGTCCTTTGTATCACATGTTGCAATGCACTCTTTGAACAGCGGGTAAAATACTACAGTAAAAGTCATTTTTAAGTCATCAGGACCAATTGCAGTCAGAATGCAGTTCGCCAAAACTTCTAATGACTCTCAGCTGAGAGCTTCTCTGAGGTACGAGGACCTCAGACTGAGCCCCATTCAAAAGGACATCCCCAGTCTCTAACTAGCTCTCGTGGAACGAAAGAGGTCTGCTGAGCCCTGAGGGTGACATACAATAGCGCTGGTCTGGAGCGCTCCCGCTGCTCCCTACCCCACAACGCTTTGCTTTATCACGCCACATTCAATGCATTTCTGGCTGTAGTGTCTGTCAGCGTGACTGACTCCTGGCAAATTGGTCCAAGCCTGTCGAGGTTGGGCACCGATACCTGCGGAGACACGTTTTAGCACCTCCTGGTGACCTATGGCATTACCTTGCTTTTTAATTAGAGGCGAGGAACAGCATGTCCTTCCCTTTGGTTTCAACTCCTGTTGAAGCTTGAAATGGTTGACTGGCAGAGCCTGATGCTGGTGTGAAATGGGAGTTGTGTGTGTGTGTGTGTATGAGAGGAGAAACAGAGGCTAAATGAGGAGTCGGTGCTCTCTTTGCCATGTGAACTCCTTAATATTTGATTTTTTCAGGTTTCGCTAAACGGAGGAGCTGCTTTGTAACATGCCTACAGAGACTCTTGTCAGACAGGATTAGAGGAATAATTTATACTTGTTTTTTTTTGCTTCACTTCATCACTCTTTCTTCTCGTACCTCCCTCTAACTATGCTCCCTTGTGTAGGAGGAGGAAGGTCACCTCATTTAAAGTGGATTTGGCCTCACAGCAGTTGGGGATGGGGGAAAGAGTGATAATCTTTCTCTCTATCTCTCTCCATCAGTGCTGCTCTGCACCAAAACTCTCCTGCAAGAGCAAATGACAGACCTTAAAGTGACATGTCGGTAATACTGTGTCATGCAATGGAAATCAGTGTCCTGGGCTCCTAATCTAGCATGAGCATGTTGTTGGAAAACATGACTCTTGACTCTGTTAAATGATGTGTTTGTGTTTCTATATTTATATGCACTGCTATTCGTAAATTTTGGGGTCGGTAAGATTTAAAAAAAAAAAAATGTGTTGAAAGTCTCTTATGTTCACCAAGGCTGCTTAATTTAATCAAAAATACAATTAAAAACAGTAATGTTGTAAATATTAAAATTTAAAATGACTTTTGTATTTTAATATATTTTAAAATTGAATTTATTCCTGCAATTACAAAGCAGAATTTTCAGTTTTCAGGGTCACATTAACATTCAGAAATCATTTTAATATGCTGATTTGGTGCTCAAGAGATATTTTGTATTATTATTATTAATTCTGTAAACCATTGTGCAGCCTAATATTTTTGTCATACATTGTGATTATTTGATGAATAAAAAGTAAAAAAGAACTGCATTTATTTGAAATATAAATCTTTTAGGGCCTATGAAATCCATTTTATTTATTTTCCCAAATTCCATTTGATTTTTTTCCAAATTTTTTTCTGGATTCCGTTTTTCTCGTTTTAATTTTTCTAGACTCTGTTTTAATGGTTAAAAAAAATAATAATAAAATTAAAAAAAAACAAAAAAAAACAAAAAAAAGGCAAGTCTAATTGCTTGAAATCATGGACCTTACATCATTTAATAGCAATTTATTAAAAGTTTAAGGCCCCATTACATGCATTTTATTTATTAATTTAAAACTTCAGTTTTATTTATTTATTTATTAATTACCAAATTCCATGTTTTCCATTCATTTTCTGGATACCATTTTAATAGTTTCATTTAATTTTAATAATCAAAAGCATCTCTAATTAATTGATTTTATTTTAAAATTTAATTTTTATGGTAAATTCTGGTAATTATTTTCTTCTAGCAAATATTCTAGAGCAATCATGTTTTAATAATAATTTTATTATTACTAGCACTATCATTACATTGAGTAATATTGTTTTTCTGTCGCAGTTTCAAGTTAAACTGAACTTTTATTTTGACAGGTTGCTGTGAAGACCTCCAAATTTGTTTGTACATGACATAACAAAATGGTAAAATGCTCATGAAGTGACTTTCAGAGCAGTTCTAGAGATTATGTAATCGTATATTGAGGCAACAGAGGCTGAAAACACTGTGAGATGCGCAGAACATGCAGGATTCATTTTTAAATAGTATTTTTGCAGCTTAATATTCACAGACACTAGTCCATATTGCATTTTTATTTAAGTGTACTGACCTACTTTCGATTCATTCATCCAAAATTTTGCGCATTCTGTGTTATACAGTAAATTCCATTTTAATGACTGGATTCTGCGATTCCATCCAAGATTTCAGTACAGTAAATGTCCGTCAAAAAAGTAAATCTTACTGACCCCCAACATTTTGAACAATGTGTAACCTGTTGATTGCTTTGTTGCAAAATTTAAAACCTTAAGAATAAATTTTTGATGCACCAGTCATATTTTTACCTAGCTGGATGACCTTAAATATGCAGTATATAGTAGTCAACATTTGAAGTGGATCAAAATCTTTCATGAAAGTTGTCCAAAAACTAAAACAATACCTGTTCTTGTCTTAGGACAACTTTGATGAACTTTTGATGATCCACTTCAAATGTTGACTACTGTATACCACTGCAAACAGTGCAGGACAAAGATTTTAACTTTATTACGTGTGGCTATCAAACATTAAGAATTTTCTTAAAATATGAAATTAAACAACTGTGAATGGGATTTAGTATACATTACATTGATTTGGCTGGAGGACATTATTGGAAGTTTTTCAGGAAGGAGTCAGTGGATGAGAACAGAAAACCCTGTCAGGAGCTGTCTATCACTTCAGTCAAAAAAACATTTTTCATTCAAAAAAAGGACCACATAGCCATCAGTAGCCTTACTTAAGACCTTCCATCTGACAAGGCTGACAGACAATCCTGGAGAAATAAATGGGATGACAGAGCAGATACTTTGAGGAGACAAGCAAAAGACAGAGGGATGATTTTCAGCTTTGCATCCATTAAGCAGTCAGTCATGTGGACTGAAGAATCAAGACATGCCATGAAATCTGCAAGATAGCTTAGCTGCCATCTGTGTCTCTGGGATGCCTCCATTTTGGCATCCTCTCATGTCAGAAGACATTGGGTTGTATGTTGAAAAACTTAGTTTCTTTTCCCTGCTTTCTTTAAAGGGAGAGTCCACCCAAAAATGAAAATTCTGTCACCATAGTATCAAGTGAAATGCAAAGCTAGGTTGTGTGGCAGCTAACAATTTTTCATACTGCTTTTGTTCTATATTAAAATACCTAAATTGCAGTGAGTAGGACTATGAAACATAGCAACGGTAAAATATCACTGTGTAAAAATAGCCTACAGGTGCCTAAGTTGATGTAATTTGTTTGACACTCTGTGCGAGTTGCTCAGAACTTTCTGAGAATACAGCTCAAACAATTTAACTATGTTTGATTATAATTTACCTAATGAGTTCCATTAAATAGAGGTTGTTGTGGATTTCACTTGAAATGTGCCTCTGGGATATGAGGCACTCATGATTCTGTGTAAAAAGCCAAAATAGCTTGATAAGGAGCATGCAGAACATAAACACATTTAATGGAAGCAATCAAAGCTAAGTCAAATTGCATGGATTCCATTCATGTGCATTTTTCCAAGTAAGGATCAAGCGCCTCGCATTATTGTTTTCCTAGTAAAATAAAGAACGATGCATTAAATAATATACAACTATTTTACTTAAGTAGTTTTATGTTGTAATTGTTTATTGTTTATTTCTAAAATGAACAGACATTTCAAGGCAAGTTGATCTTACCAGCGTTCATGCATGTAATGAGACAATCCAAATTAAAAAATTGAATGCTTGTTTAAAGGTAAGAAGGTGAAATCTGCCCACTTGATGACAAAGGAGGGCATCTCCAAAATAAAAAAAATAAAAAACTGTAATTAAAAGTTTAATGCCATTCTTTCACATTTACATATTTCATAATTATTAAGTTATAATGGTAATCATAATTAATCAAAGGACAAAAATGGCTCATAAATGCCCAAGGATCTCACATTCTCTATTTTAGTACGGCGGGTAATTCTTGGTGAGAGGTAATTCTTGGCCAGCCGCGTCTTGACCTTGACACTTCCTGGTATGTCTGTTTTGTTGGGACTGCTGCTGTTTTTGCTAATAAAGGGATAGGTCACCAAAAAATGAAAATCCTGGGTAACACTTTATTTTGATAGTCCACTTTAGACATTCTACTAACAGTAAGTAACTTTGCAACTGCATGTCAACTAGTCATTAGCATATTAGTAGACTGTCTACTTAATATCTTCTAACACTCTTCTAAACATGGCAAATTATTCTACTAACTCTAAATCTAACCTAACAGTCTGCTCTGAGAGTTAGTAGACAAGTAGTTGCAAATGAATGAGAATTAGTTGACATGTAGTTGCAAAGTTACTTACAAAGTTAGTAGAATGTCTAAAGTGGAATATCAAAATAAAGTGTAACCAAATTCTGTCATTAATTACTCGCCCTCATGTCTTTCCAAACCTGTAAGACCTTTGTTCATATTTGCAACACAAAGTAAGATATTTTTGATGAAATTTGAGACCTTTCTGGTGAGCGTGCAGCAGAGAATTAAAAAGTTTTTCAAGATTTCAAAAAATTGTTGAATTGTAGCTTCATAAAATAACAGTTGAACAACTGATGTCTCATGGACTATTTAATGAGGCTCTTACTACCTTTTTGGGCCTTGAACGTGGTAGTTGTGTTGCTTTCTATGCAGGGTCAGAAAGCTCTTGGATTTCATCAAAATATCTTATTTTGTGTTCTGAAGATGAACAAACATATTATGGGTTTGGAACGACATGAGGTTGAGTAATCAATGACAGAATTTTCATTTTTGGGTGAACTATCCCTTTAAACATTTGCCTGTACTGAAGCCACATACTCAAAATATACTCAGTTAAAGTGGTCTTCGGATGCTAAGTTCACTTTTTCATGTTGTTTGAACATTAATGTGTGTTGACAGTGTATGTACAAATCTACCCTATAATGATAAAAATCCATGCAGTGGTTTTTAATTAATCTGTAAAAATAATATTCCCTTTTTCAAATCGAGCCGTTCTTAGATGCCTGTCATTGTGGCGTCACACTGACAGAGGCTGCTCCCATGATAGTTGATTGAAATGAGCGTCTTACCACAGACCAGCTGTCACAGTCCACCCTCTTTGTTTCAATGCCGGAGCAGGGATGTAAATTAGACAAGAATATCTCAGATTGAGCGTTTGAGGTGTTGTGTGGTTGGATGTAATAATGAACATAGTGGTCGTCATTTACTGCCGACATCTGAGCCGCTGAAGATGCAGTGTATTACATTTGTGAAGGGAATGCGCCTCCCGATCTACATATATCCGTCTATGTTTGTGCCAATCATTCGTGATCCAGCTTCACTTACAGCAGAAGTGAGTATAAGGGGTTTTTTTTTATGAATCTTTGTGATCGTCTTTCCTAATAATGTGCTAGTCAGCAAGTTTAGCGGCTAAATGCAGCTATAGTAAACAGGCTTGTCAATCTACAGAGAGAAGAGAGGGGCGGGGCGAGCAGAGCTCATTTGCATTTAAAGAAGCCTCGACCAGAATGAGATGATTTTTGCAGAGCTCATTTTGGCAATGTAGAAAAGGTGTTTTTTTACACTACCATTGAGAATTTTTAACCAAAGTATATTATAGACTTTTCATTAAGACCCTAAAGAATCATATCAACTTGTGGAAAGTGGGCATCCGATGACCCCTTTAACAATCACTAGCATTCCAACTATGTGAACTGGTCAAAAAACAGTCAGTCATCTTAGCTGTCAAGTTCAGATCTTTTTCTGTCCAATTTGCCGTATTAGTAAATGTAGCCAATTGCTGAAAAAGGTACCTTGCACTAAATGCTGGAAAATCACTTCGTGCTCAGATGTTGTGAGTGCTTTCAGCGTTGAAATAAGTGTTATTAAACTATACAGTGATATTTTTAATGATCAGGGGTGGACATAAGTTTTTTTAGCCTCATTCTCGTACCTGGAGATTTGGTTTGGTACTCATACTTCAAAAAAATAAATTAATAATAAACAAAATAATAAAGTGTGGTACTACTATTACATTTTAAAATAAAAAGGGAGTATTAATTAAAAATACAATTATTTTATAGCAAACTTAAAAAAAAAGAAAGATAATATTTCCTTTTTTATATGAATTTTCACCATTTTCAAATCTAAAATTACCAAGCTTTTATTTTGGCGGGTCGCCAGCAAGTAAGTATATACACTGCTGAAACGCATCAGTGAATGAAATGTCACTTTTTTGCATTGTGCTTTGAAAACGGCAGCGATTAACCTAGAATTATGCTTTTAGTTCAAATAGAAATCTTATAGTTTGTCGATCTAAAATGGTAATTGTGCATTAACAGCTGTCAACCATGCACGGTCTGAACTTATTTACACAACGCATTTCTTATTTTGGTCACGGACCTGCATACCACTTATGTGCTCCCCTGGTAATTATATTTGTAAATACTTGTGTTTTTATCAAAAGATTAGTTTATAGAAGTATGTCTTGACTTTAGCTCTTTTTACCAAGTGGTTTTCAGTAAGGTAATTTTGATTCTTTGTTTATTTTGCCTACTTTTTTAGGACTGTATAATATGCATAATGAATAAATAAGCTGTTGGGATAGGACAACATTTGGCCGAGATACAACTATTTGAATATCTGGAATCCAAGAGTACCGAAAAAATAAAAATATTGAGAAAATCACCTTTAAAGTTGTCCAAATGACATTCTTAGCAATGAATATTACTAATCAAAAATGAAGTTTTGATATATTTGGAGGAACTTATCTTGAAACAAAATATCTTGATGGAGCATGATCTTTACTTAATATCCTACTGATTTTTGGCGTAAAAGAAAAATCAATAATTTTTGACCCATACAGTGTGTTGTTTGGCTGTTGCTACAAATATACCCATGGTATTTACGACTGGTTTTGTGGTCCAGGGTCACACTTATGTTAGTATTTGGTTTCATCTGCACTTTTCACTTTTAGTATTTGTGTAATATGCCAAAAATAGCCCAATTAATCCAAAACAAAAGACTTACTTTTTGTAGCAGGCTTGGTAGACCCTTTATGTTATTTTTCTTGTTTACTTCTATGCCTTTGAACTCAGTCTCAACATAATTGGCGACTTGTGCAGGATTTGAACCCGGTGACCTCTCACGCAACATAAAGGAATCAACTCCCACCACCAGCACCCTTAGAAGCCATAAAGTAAGCTTTGTAACAAATGGAACACAGCAACTGCACAAAGGTGAAATAAACAAAACCAAGAAAGCACAAGTAGAGCAGTGTTTTCTAATCCAGTTTCCTTCAACTTGTGGGTCACAAGCACATAATGGGTCGTATTTCTGTTCTGATTGGGTCGTAGAGAGCAGACAGTATAAAAAAAAACAATGATTTGAAACCATATAATCATGCACACTTAGGATAGCACAATCGATATGGCTTGAAATGGAGAAAAAGAGAAAATCTTTTGTTGTTGATGTACAAGGCCATGCATTCAATCAAATCCTACATATTTGCAGTTTGCAGAACATTGGCAGGTTGTGCGTCATAACATCATTCTAAAAATCACAAACAAAATTTCACAAGGTAAAAAAAACGGACTTCGACTACACTAAAAATCAGATAAAAGTTGGTTGAAAATCTCTGTTCTGAACAACATGTAACCTTCACATGAAAATATCATAAGATGGAAAGAGCGAAAGAGTGATGGCTAGAGCTTTTAGTCTTCAGTCATACTAGCTGTTAGCCAGAGTTTATTAATCTGAACAACTCTTCCATTTGCTTTCTCTCTCTCTTCAGGTTTCAGCTCTGGTTCAAGAGCCACTGAGGCTTTAGCAAGTGATTGGGCCATTGGTATAGACATTTCCTGCTGTGGTTCCGGGGAATGGAAAAGCAATTCCACGCTCGGGCCGCACTGAATCCGTCTCTGTCAGTTCCGCCGCCGGTTACTCTAAAATCAGTCGGGCCCATGTGCCTCTCCAGCTTCTGATCAGGCTGACGCAAAGAGGCACGAGTGAGAACAAAACACTTTCACAGGTATGTTTGCTCTTCATGTCCATGATCTCTGAGGCCCGATGCGCATATATCTTTTATGTGGACACATTTTCTTATCCTAGGTTTGTATTTGTGAAGCACTGTTTCTGTCAGGAAACAGGAAATGTGAGCCTGTCTGTACCTCTGTTACATTTTTAAATCTACAGAAAGATGCCCAGGGGTGGGAGTTCTTTTAATCATCCCTTTATTTGCAAAAATTGTGCAACTTGTAAGAAAGAACCATGCTTTTAGCTTTCAAAGAAGACAATCTCCTCTGTGATCTTTCTGTTGCTTTATTAGTGATCACTGCTCAATGCATGTAGATGAAAAAATACTCATTACTGTGCTGATGTGATTCATCGCTGTGTGTTGCACAGTAACTGAATCATCAACACTGTCTCATAAGGAAATGTCATTCTAGTGGCTTTTTCATGCAGCACCAGTTATTCAAATATATTGTTTAGAAGGATGCAATAACTTTACCGGAGGCTAATTTACTCACCCTTATGACAAAACCTGTTTTTTTGGGGGGGTTTTTATAACAATTTTTTTTGTTTGTTTTTTTACAGAATGTTCAAGCTGTTCAAGAATGTTCTTTTTATACAATACACAAATAATGACAAAAGCCCCATAAAACTTGCCCATAAGCTTTATAAACTACATTACCAGTCAAAGTTTTTGAACAGTAAGATTTTTTGTTGTTTTTTTATAGAAGTCTCTTCTGCTCACCAAGCCTGCATTTATTTGATCCAAAGTATAGCAAACATTTTGAAATATTTTGAAATATTTTTTATATTTAAAAGGGTCTATTTGAATAAATTTTAAAATGTAATTTATCTCTGTGATTTCAACGCTGAATTTTTTAGCATCATTACTCCAGTCACATGATCCTTCAGAAATCTCATATTCTAATTTGCTTTTTAGAATGATTTTTGAAGGATCATGTGACACTGGAGACTGGAGTAATGATGCTGGAAATTTAGCTTTGATCGCAGGAATAAATTACATTTTAAAATATTTATTTAAATAGAAAACAGTTATTTTAAATAGCAAAAATATTTCACAATTTTACAGTTTTTGCTGTACTTTGGAACAAACAAATGCAGGCTTGGTGAGCAGAAGAGAATTAAAAAAAAAAAAAAAAAAAACATTAAAAATCTTACTGTTCAAAAACTTTTGACTGGTAGTGTATATTGCAAATCTTCTGAAATCATGAGCGATAGCTTACTGAAATGTAATCACATTTAACCCACTTCTGTGTTTTGCGTCTTCCAAATATCTCCATATATCCAAAGTTTACAGACACTTTGTCATCATTCTCCCAAGTACTGTGAGGAATCATTAAGGCAATATTTTGGTGGTGCAGAATAAGTCATGACTGCCCAGTTCCATTATCTTTAGATTTATTCATAGATCATGATTCATGATCTGTGCCAGAGCAGCTCAGTGTCTGCACTGACAAATAATTGTAACATTTATTTCTTGATAGCATAAAGATTTAAACAATAATCTGTATGCGAACCTTTTCAAACAGCAAATTACTATCAATGCATTAGTATTTCTGTGTTTGTTTTATTTGTTTCTTCACTAGTAATTATTTACAAGTCTTGACTCTTTTCATTAATCAGAAAGACAGGAAATCCTTAATGTGATAGAAAATGGTCTGAAGAACCTTGTAGATGTCACAGTTGCCAAACAGTCATCCATGAGTGATGATATATTGTTACATTAAAGATTTGTAAAATTTACAAAACGTCCCAAGAACAGAGCTGTATTAGATGACATTTATGAATGTTATTGTTAGAGTGTGTCTCGCTCTTTATGGTTAGCAGAATTTGTTAATAATTGGATTGCTTTGATTTTTGTGACTTGTACGCTGTGGTCTGTTATGATGAACTCATTGGTATGGTATAGACTTATAAGTTAGTTGATGGTGTTATATTAAGGTGAGAGGAAATGATTCAGGGCTGTTGAGGAAACTATAGAGGCCTATGAGCAAGGTAAATGAATTAAATATAGCAGCATGCTTTTCTTCCTGTATGTATGAGAAGTAATGTTTTGCATGGGTAAACACTAGAGATTATTGTCCTGAACTCATGGATAATTCTGTATTTGGTCAAATACAAATGGGAGATGCTTGTGTCTCTGAATACATAGTAGGCACTGCAGTTGCCATTTACTGCTGTCACTTATTTTGTGTGTAATCACTGTTTTTCTGTGACCGAAATGACCGTATTTTAAATAAGACTATTATCTCATGATATTTACGCTCAGTCTGCGCAGTTGTAAAGCCGGTCATGAAAGTGGAATTTGAAAGCACTATTTTTATCTCCTTTTGTCAGACTCAGTGGTAGGATCGAAGCTATCTGCTTGTGACTGCCCAAACAGTCACAGGCAAGATTAAGAGGTGAATTCGCCCAGAATATTATGAACAAATACACAAGAAAGAGATTCATATCATCGGTTAATAATGAAAGTCCTTGCTAGCTGCTCTGAGATGGTTGGCTTTACAATTACAAATGCCCTTTAGACGAAAATGGATCAATTTTAATCCACACTTCAAAAGCAGGGATTCTCTTGGAGATAATTGGGTGAATCCAGCAGGTAAAGAGCTCTGCATATTTCTGCCTAATTTAAGTCTGAATTATATGTGAAAGTGCATCAATATTTGAAAGCCAAACATTTACATACGAGCAAATTCAGATATTTAGGTTCAAAGAGGAGCTAGATTATTTTTAATTACTATATTGTTCTAATATAGAGTAAATAATTATTCTATTCTGCTCTATTCTATTCTATTCTATTCTATTCTATGCTATGTGTTATTATTAAAAGATTAGTTCACTTCCAGAATAAAAATTTCCTGATAATTTATTCACCCCCATGTCATCCAAGATGTTTATGTCTTTCTTTCTTTCTTCAGTCAAAAATAAATTAAGGTTTTTGAGGAAAACATTCCAGGATTTTTCTCCATATAGTGGACTTCAATGGGATCCAATGGGTTGAAGGTCCAAAGTGCAGTTTCAATGCTGCTTCAACCCCAGCCAAAGTATAAGGGTCTTATCTAGCAAAACGGCCATTTTCTGAATTTTTTTTTTTTTTAAATCTACTTTTTAATCACAAATGGTCATCTTGCTCTTGCTCTAGTAGTAGGCAGAAGTACCAACCCAATGTTTACAAAGCGAGCGTGCAAAGAAAGTTCTTTACAAAAAAAGGTAACACAACGACGTTGGATGATTTTGAAATTGGAGGAGAAAATGAAAGTTTTTCGCTCTATCCCACTTTTTTGAACCAGAGTACACAGACAAAGAACTAACCACTAGGGGTGTAACAGTACATAGATGTCATGGTTCGGTACGTACCTCGGTTCGAGGGTCACGGTTCGATACAACAACAAAAAAACCCAAATCTACTATGCTAAGTTTCTTCTCATTTATTATAAACAGACTGTAGTACAAATTTAAATTTTTCCTGCCTACATGTGAAAATACAAAATATTATATCAAATTACTGTCATATAAAATCTGCAGTACATATACAGACAAGGAATAAATACTTGAAATATATTTAATTTAGTTAACTGATAGACAAGGGGAAAAAAACTGTGCGACACGTAACGTAGCCTATATTTGCTGAGTTTCAGTTCAGTTTTGTGACAGAAAGGAAACTCGAATGGCATTCTAGCGACATTCTATTTGTTTTTTGAGTTGATTTTGCTGGTATGAGGAAAGTTGAAGTGATCGTGCTGGCGCACACAAACACAAAACATATCAGTTCTAGGCTTCTAGCATTGCTAACTTGACAGCGCAGTTGGTACTTTATCAGAATAAAACACAGTGAACCAAACATCAGTGCGCCCACCTCACCGAGTCACCGTTAGAACGCGACTGAAGTACAAAGTCTATAATTTACATAATAAATAATAGTTTAGCATTTGGATGCATTGCAAATATGGAAATATTATGGATTATTTGGATTTGTGCCGAATGAGAGAGGTAGGATACAAGAGCACAAAGCTCCATTTCGCAGACCGTTGAGTGTGCAAGCCTTTAAAGTATACTACTTTGTCAGTGAGAGACGCGTTCAGAATCAGCACATGGTCACTGTCTAGTGGGCTTTGTTTTCAAGTGCGCAACTCCTGGCATTCGCGGTTCTTCTGCCGGCGGTTATCAAACAGAGTTGCATTATTGTGGGCGCCCCCTTCTGGATTCAGGGTGAATTGCCTGTAATCGTTGTAAGGCCTAATGCATCGAATTCGGTACGAGTACATGTATCCTAGTGGTAGTGCTAGTGCAAGGCAAGCATTTGTGTATAAAAAGTATATAAATGTGACCCTGGACCACAAAACCAGTCATAAGGGCCTTTTTTTTTTAAATTGAGATTTATACATTAGAAAGCTGAAAGCTGAATAAATAAACTCCATTAATGTATGGTTTGTTAGGATAGTACAGTATTTGGCCGATATATTACAAAATCTGGAATCTGAGGGTGCAAAAAAATCCAAAATTGAGAAAACCGCCTTTAAAGGTGTCCAAATAAAGTTCTTAGCAATCAGTATTAATAATCGAAAATTAAGTTTTGATATATTTATGGTAGGAAATTTACAAAATATCTTCACGTAACATGATCTTTACTTAATATCCTAATGATTTTTGGCTTAAAAGAACAATTTTGACCCTTACAATGTATGTTTGCATAGGCGGAGCGTGTGTGAGGCTGGGGAAGGCTTATCCTTGGGTCAAAAAATGCCACTAAATTGGACAAAAATGCCCCCTGCACAAACAAATTAAATCTATTACATCTGTTGATAAGAAAGTAAAAAAAAAAAAAATAGAAAGTTTCGACTGCAGCATTAAATTAAAATCTGCTCATGTTGCACCATAATTAGGTGTTTTACAGTATTGCACTTTAAAACCAATCACGCACGATTCTGTTGAGCTCAGGAATGCAATGGCCAGTCAGAGGTATTCAGATGAGTCAATACTGAAACTCATCAGTTTTGTGGTGTGTGCGCAACTCTTGAATTTTCTCATCATAAACAACGTTGTATGTATGTAAGTTGATATGATTCTTTAGGGTCTTAATGAAAAGTCTATAAAATACTTTGGTTAAAAATTCTCAATGGCACTGTAAAACAACACCCTTTTTACCTTGTCAAAATGAGCTCTGCAAAAATCATCTCATTCTAAGGGGTTGTTCCTTTAAATGCAAATGAGCTCTGCTTGCCCCGCCCCTCTCTTCTCTCTGTGGAATGACGAGCCTGTTTACTTTAGCTGCATTTAGCCACGTTTAGCCACTAAACTTCCAAACAACCATGTTATAAGGAAAGGCGATCGCAAAGATTCATAAAAAAACACTTATACTCACTTCTGCTGTAAGTGAAGCTGGATCACGAATGATTCGCATGAACATAGACGGATATATGTAGATTGGGAGGCGCATTCCCTTCACAAACAAATGTAATCCACTGCATCTTCTCAGACGACGGGAGTAAGTGACGAGCACTATGTTCATTATTACATCCAGCAACACAACACCTCAATCGCTCAATCTGAGATATTCTTGTCTAACTTACATCCCTGCTTCGGCATCGAAACAAGGAAAGTTACTGGACTGTGACAGCTGGTCTGAGGTAAGAGCTCATGTCAATCAACTATAGTGGGAGCGGCCGCGATTTGAAAAAGGGGATATTATTTTTATAGATTAATTAAAAACCACTGCATGGATTTTTATCATTATAGGGTAGATTTGTACATACACTGCCAACACACATTAATGTTCAAACAACATGAAAAAGTGAAGTTTGCATCCGATGACCCCTTTAAACTCATGATAGATCAAAGCTAGTGATAATGTCACTTTTTTTCTTTTCGCTGTTTGAATAACCGTAGAAATAATATGTTGCACTGTCAGTAAAAAAGGTACAGTTCTGTTGCTGGGGCGGTGCCCTAAGATACAAAGTGAAAAGGTACAAATATGTACTTTTAAAGTACTAATATGTACTTTTAAGGTACCAGTATATACCTTTAAGGTACTAATATGTACTTTTTAGGGGTAGGTAAGGTACAAAAATGTACCTTTTCACTTTTGTACCCCAGCGACAGAACTGTGCCTTTTTTTTTGACAGTGAGCTATCAATCTCCAATGTTTTTATTAAACTGTAATCAAGTTAAATACAAATTCAGTCCCATTAAAAATATTTTATTAGCCTACATGACACTCGTGTCTGGTTCTTTCCTAAAAAGACGAGTTTATGATGTTTGTAGTTAGTAGATTTGGCTGCTTTTAGCCTTACCCTGGAGTTGATTCACCCTCTGCCTACACTCTCAGGAAAAAAAAGGTACAGTTCTGTCGCTAGGTACAAAAGTGAAAAGGTACATTTTAGTACTTTGAAAGTACATATTGGTACCTTAAAAGTACATATTTGTATTTTTTCCACTTTGTACCTTAGGGTACCGCTCCAGCGACAGAACTGTACCACAACTTTTTTTCTGACAGTGTATGTATTTTTGACTATTGCTACAAATATACCTGTGCTACTTAAGACTGGTTTTGTGGTCCAGGGTCACAAGTTATTATTATTATTTTTTCTTTAATACCGTTCGTTTTGCTATATAAGGCATTATTTCTCGGCTGGGATTGTGTAGAGCCTTTTGAAGCTGCATTGAAACTTGCAATTTGGCCCTAAACCCGTTGGCTTCCACTGAAGTACACTAAATGGAGAAAAATCCTGGAATGTTTTCCTCAAAAACCTTAATTTCTTTTCAACTGAAAAGAAGAAAAAAAGACATGAACATCTCAGATGGCATTGGGGTGAGTAAATAATCAGAATATTTCTATTCTGGAAGTAAACTAATCCTTTTTTTATTTTAACATACTTTAAAATAGAATTTATTCCTGTGATGAAAATCAGAATTTTTATATGTCACATGATCCTTCAGAAATCATTCTAATATGCGGATTTATTATTAGAATGATCAATGTTGGATAATATCAACAGTTGTGCTGCCAAATATTTTTTGGAACCTGTAATTTTTTTTCAGGATTCTTTCATGAATAACAAGTTTAAAAAGTACAGTGTTTATTCAAAATATAAATATTTTATAACAATGTAAATTATTTATTATTAACTTTTAATAAACTTTTAATTATTAACTTAATACATCCTTGGTGAATAAAAGTATTAATTTCTTAAAAAAAAAAAAAAAAGAAACAATAAAAATGTACTGACCCCAAACTTTTGAACGGTAGTGTATAGCAAACGCATAGACATACTTTTGTAACTGTGATATATGTTTGCAGCAATACCGCTTTTGAGCTAGGGCTATTAGTATTATTATGATGATGATGATGATGATTATGATGAGTTTAATTATATTAATCATAGAGAAGTTGTAAGTCTGTATCTGCTTAAGCCATTACATATACTCTCAGCTGTGATTAATAGGCAGCATTGGCTGACGTGTGTCTAGCAGAGTGTTTGTGAGCTGACTCACATTTTCTTTCTGACATGGCGCTTTGTCACCTCTAACATAAACATTCCATTGAGAAATTCCTGTGCTCTCTCCTGTAACAACCAATAAATCTCAGCCCCAAAATGACGCTTCTCAATGTCCCTTGAAAGCCATCAATTCACATCGGCATCCCTAAATATACTTTCTTGTTTTTGTTCTGCACCATGTGAGATAATATGATGAATTTTTTACTTTTGGTTTTTTTTTTAAATGCATCACGATGATCGAGAGAAGGGGTGCAGCCCAGCTGCAGAGACACTTTTTTTTTCTGTCCGACGTAAATTTGCGCCACAGTCAGTATGTCTTCAGATTTCCATCATGCTCTCTGATGTTATTACAGATGGGGAGCATGATTTAGTTAAAACAAGGCCAAAGCTGTAAGTATCATTTACAGCTATTGCTACATGGCCCATCACTGTTTACCATAAATATGAACCATTCAATGCTATTGTGCAAGGAATTCGAGGCATTTTCAGGCTCATAACTTGACTTAGGGCCTCTCCAAGGTCTGTAGTTGATGTAATGGGCAATAAAGTATTGCTCTTGACAGACGTAAGTCATGTGGTGCAGTGCTAAGGAGAGGAGGGAGAGAGAGACACACAAAAAAACTGGAGATGAGAGATGCGAGAGGGGCTCTTGTGAGCCGAAAGCTGTTTGAGTCTGTCAGTGTAAATGATGTGAACAGCAGCATCCACAAGAGGCCTTTTCTACACACACTGACTGCAAAGTACTCAATACAGACACTCAGCATGGCCAGTGATGGAGAGCAAAAATCATCTTCACATGACAACGGTGATTAGTAGTAGTGTTAATTTTGAATCATGTTGTCAAGAATGGAAAGACTGTTCCTCTTAACTGAAATGTGTGTTGATTGATGTTCTCAGACATACTGTATATGTATGTAATATATATTCTGCTTAAAAAATATTTTGGGGTTGGGAAGATTTTTTTAAATGTTTTTGAAAAAAGTCTCTTATTCTCGTCAAGGCTGTATTAATTTGATCAAGAATATAGTTAAAAGTAGTAATATTGTGAAATATAATTCCAAAAAAAATAACAATATAATTGTGAAATATTTTAAAAATGTATTTTTTTTCCTGTGATGGCAAAGCTGAATTCTCAGCAGCCACATCTCCACTCTTCAGTGTCACATGATCCTTTTATTAAACCGTAAAATTAGGGCTGTCAAACGATTAATCACGATTAATCGCATACAAAATAAAAGTTTGAGTTTGCCTAATATATGTGTGTGTACTGTGTGTTATTATTATGTGTATATATAAATACAAACACATTCATGTATATATTTAAGAAATATTTACAAGTATATGTATTTATTATAATTTTTATATAATTTCTATTATATATAAATACAAATATTTTGTACATAAATAACATATTTCTCTTAAATTGATGCATTTATTTGTGTGTATTTATATATACATAATAATTACACACACTACACACACATTTATTAGGCAAACTCAAACTTTTATTTTGTATGCGATTAATCGTTTGACAGCCCCACTTAAAATATATTTTTTTAATATTATAATGTTGAAAACCATCATGCTGTGATGTATTTTTTTGAAGTTATGAATAAAAAGAACAGCATTTATTACATTACAAATGCAATATTACAAATGTCTTTATTGGTGCTTGATCAATTTAATGCATCCTTTCTGAATAAAAAGTGTTAATTTATTTAAAATGAAAAAAAAAAAAATCTTACTGGCCTCAAACTTTTAAACAGTAGTTTATATTGCATCGTATAACACTTAAATTGAACATTAAGTTCATGTTATGAGCTGGAACAGAAGTCCCTTTATCCACCCATGTATTGTATTTATTGCAAATAATCACCAATTACAAGCTTTTGTAATGCTGCTGTTTACTCAAAGCAATTAAACTGATCTAAACATGTGCAACTGAAAACCTTGAATATTTTATATTTAATGAACATTCTGTTTCTAAAATGAATTTAACGGGACAACCTAAAAAGCTCTTTGCAGTATTTTTTCATTTCTCTGTGAAGCTGTTTGCAAAGCCAGGATTCTGCAATTATGAGGAAAAACGGAAATTAACATTAATGCATTCATTCAGAGATAATTGCCAGAATCATTCCATTTTATTGGTATGATCAAAATAGCTTGGAAGGAACTATTTGAGTTATGAAGCATAAAGGCATTTATGCAGTTCATTTCAGCATAATGCAGTGAAGAGCTTAATATATAGCATGTGTGTGATAGCTAGGCCATGTGCCAGTGAAGGTTTTAAATAGAATTTAAACATGAGTAGGAAAATAATCTTTTGCTGGACTGTTATTGTTTGGCTTTTTTCAACAAGATTTAATATTGGCTGACCAGATCTGTTTTTTTTTTTTTTCCTGTTCAGGGTACAGTCACTTTTGTATGGAAGCAATTTCCACCACTGAATAAAAAAAACAACAAAAAAGATCATTTAAATTTCACAGTTCTGACAGATTGTGTCATACAATCTTGCAATTCTGACTTTTTTCTCAGAATTATGAGCAATTGCTAGTTAAAGTCAGAACTGCGAGACAAATTCACAACTCTGAGAAATAAAGTTGCAATTCTGAGAACTGAAAGTTTTATATAGTCACAGAGATAAACTCACAATTGTGACTTTTTTTTTCTTCTCAGAATTGCAGTTTATAGCTCGCAGTTCTCACTTCATCACATGCAATTGCTAATAGTTAAGTCAGAATTATGTGATATAAACTTGCAATTCTGAGAACATATCAGTCTTTTTCCTCCATCAAAATCGGATACAAAATCAGATATAAATTGTGAGTTTATATCTCTCAATTCTGAAAAAAAAAAAAATCTGAATTGCGAGATACAAATTCCCAATTGCTAGAAAAAAAAAAAAAAACTCAGAATTGAGATGCAAACTCGCATTTGCGAGAAAAGTCAGAATTGTGAGTTTTTATCTCGCAATTCTGAGAAAAAGTCAGAATTGCGAGTTTATGTCTTGCAGTTCTGACTTTATAACTAACAATTGCAAGTTCATCACACAATTCTAAGAAAAAAGTCAGATTTGCGAGTTTATATCTCACAAATCTGACTTTATAACTCTCAATTGTGAGTTTATATCACACAATTCTGACTTAATTTCTCAAAATTGCAAATTTTGTATCACACATTTCTGAAGAAAACTGAGAGTTGTGAGAGATTTTTATTATTATTATTATTATTATTATTTAATTATTTATTTATTTATTGGCGGAAACGGGCTTCCATACTTTTGCTAATGTGCACATTGGATATTCAAGGGCTTCTCTTGATTTCTCTCATTTTCTTTGGTAATCAAAATAGCCATTTGGACTAAATGAGTCATTTTGAATTGTTTATATCTGTGCCAAAAGTAAATCTTATGAACTTTTGGAAAATTAAAATGCATAAAAAATGATTAATGTGATTCAGTCTAAAAGGAAAGAAAGCAAATATTTGCTGAGGCCAAGAACTCAGGAATAAACTCTTTTAATTCAATCTATTCGAGCTGTATGTTCATTAAGATGTTTCTATATATCAACATGTCAGGCGTGTCTGTTAGTGCATTAATCTTTACCATTATAGTACTGTAACAAATCATGTCTCAGCTAATTAAAAATCATGCTTTATTTTCAATTATAACAATGTGTCCATCTAGTTTATTAAAATTGAGGCTTTAGACTGAAGTGGGTTAAGGACTTATGGTTTTGAAATAAATTAAGCACTGATCTGCAGAGTACTTGAAATGAGCAGCACAAGAGTTTCCTGAGATTTGATAGGATATCTAAAAACTAGATCTTGTCAGTGCAAACCTATCTCTCCTGATTTATCAGGATTACTAATAATGTCCGTTTTGATCAGTTGTAATTGAATATAAGGCTTTAGAATGAGAAGAACAGACTTAAGGTTGTTCAGTAATCCACAGTCATCGACCACCCCACCTTACACCATAAGATTAGTGTCATTAAAAATAAAAAACGAAAGCACATTCTGCCGTCCGACAGAATATTATGTCAGGAACCTCAAATTATTGCTTGTTTCCACAGAACATCTTTTTGTATGTTCCAGAAGCCGGTTAAAATGCTGTAGGACTGTGCAAACATTTTGTGAATGACTTGAAGGTGCAAGGGAGATATTAATTTTTCAATTTGCTGTAATTATGTGATTGCACAATTGCATTTCTGTTCTGCTTCATTCCAGGTGCTCCTGCAAATAATTGATAGAGCACGATATTATATTTACAACTCGTATTGCATTTACAACTTGTATTGTGATGTTATATTTACTCGTATTGTGTTCATTACTAAAGCTTTATTTGTTGCTTATGACTTTAGTGAATTACTGTAGAGCAATTTACATCAAAACAACTTTTTTCTAATGCTTTTCATATTTTAATTATATTATACATGACTCAACTCTTCAAGAATACAGGGGAATTCAAAGGTGTTACAGGTGAATCTGCTGAAATGACTGTTCTTTTCTGCTAAAATTTACTCTTTTTGAACTTTTTTTTTTTTTTGTAAGACTGGAATTGGGAAACAGCAGGCCCCATTAGTTGTTTTAGGCCCTCGTGGATAGATTTTGCACGTGGCTGACTAGCCTAATATTAACTCATATACTGTACCTGAAATAAGTACTCTTTATTCCCTCGTACATATTCATGTCAACAGTCACAATCATGACAAAAACCTTCGAGTGCCTGGGTGAACACAAATTGTATTCGTGTATGATTAGCCCAGTAAGTAGCCTGCATGCTTTACCGCCATTCACCAATTCAAGTGCTACTTCCAATATCTGGTGGTAGTGCAGCGGTTGCCTAGAAACAGCCGTCACAATTCAATCTATATTTGTAGTGTTAGTGCTTGTGCATTGTGCATTTCATCAGACCAAGATAAACAGAATGTTTAGCAGCATCCCGGATGCTCAGAGGCTTCAGGTGCTGGTCTGATGCCCCGGACCCCGGGGCCGTCAAGACTGGGGATGAAATGACAGAGTTGATCAGCCTGTAATGTTTCAGTCACAGTGTTTACTGGCCCAGAGCCAGTGTGGAAGAAGGAGAGAGGAAGTTTAAGTTCTGCCTGCCAGAGGCTGCCACCATTTTCTCATGTTTGCTCAGACAGGCCACAGTTGTAAAATGGGGCTGCAATAAAGAAGAGCCCAGGGAGCATGGCACAATATGGCCAACCCTAGATGTTATTTATGGTGTTAATACAGACTTCAGCACTGTTCGTTCTCCCTGTGGATCCTGAGCAGTCCGTGCCTCATAATGCTGTAATGACAATACAGATTAGTTTGTTGGATTGAGACTGACAAAGTCTCATAGTTCCTTCGGCAGGAAATAAGACCTGTTTCAGTGGAGAGCTTTTTGTAAACAATATGTAAATACAGTCCATTGTGTTGTTGTTTTTGTTATTATTAAGCCTACCATATATTTACATACTTACATTTATATTTATTTATTTATGCAACATTTCTTTCAGGTACTTAAATCTGATTGGTTGAGATGAGTGCTATATTCTAGTGATATCAGAACTCGTTTCACTGTGTTGTATCACTCTGCTTGTGGTATTTCTCACTGTGAGTGTCATGGTGGACACCCACATTTTTATTATTTTATAAATAATACTGTTTTTGTGTCACAGAATGTAGTTTTAAGAGTTTTTCTTAGGCGAGAATGTACTTGTTTAGGCTTCAGATATGTGGTTTGTTAATAATTATAATGTTTATTTGACAAATTTGCTTTGATGTTTTCTAAGATGTGAGCTCCAGGGCGTCAGCAGACGTTCAGCGCTCATGAAGGAGCTTTACCTCGGCCAGATCTTCTGGAATTTGCTGCTGGCTCTGATGTCTCTATAGTCACTCTCTATTACACTTCAGTTTGGGCTGAGGTATGGCCACCCAAAAAAAAAAAAATTGCGAGATACTATTAATTTATTGAATGTGACCCTGGACCACTAAACCAATCGTAAGGGTCAATTTTTTAAAATTAAGATTTATACATCATCTGAAACCTGATAATAAGCTTTCCATTGACATATGGTTTGTAAGGATATTACAATCTTTGGTCGAGATACAACTATTTGAAAATGGAATCTGAAGGTGCAAAAAAAATCAAAATATTGAAAGCTGTCCAAATGAAGATCTTAGCAATACATATTACTAATCCATTTGAGGGCAGTGGCACCAGTGCCACCAAGTTCTACAGATGGTGGCGCCAAGAGCAGATTTGGTAACTTATATTTATTAAAAATATAAGTCATTTAATCATAAAATGAATATTGTTTTGCATTAAGTGCAGTTGGGAAGCATAAAAAATTTACTTATTAACAAAAGTAATGTGTAAAATCTAATTTTTATATAGAAAATGTATATATTCTACTCCTATTAAATGTACCATTATTCTTCTATAGACCAATTTTGAGTAGACGTCATTTGCAGCTGTACGTGCATAGTGGTTGCAGAAAAACACTGGTAACAAGTGGAGTTAAACGGGTAAAATCCATTGAATTAGAGAAAAAAAAATATTTTTGTGCCTTTTGATGTCAAAATCAGAATGCAAATAATTTTATAGAATACGGTTGTCAAATACACAGACGTTTAAATGGACATACTATGGATAAAAACTGCTATGATTACTTTTAAAGCATAAATTTGATTTAAACAATAGGTCTACATAATATTCACATATGCTGTTCATAGGGGACGTATTGTATTAGCCCTACGGTTACAGCATGAAATATTATTTAAACCTATTACTATTAACATTTTTACATAATTTTTTTATCTCACAATTTTGACTTTTTTTCTCACAAATGCAAGTTTATATCAAGTTTATAATTCTGACTTTATAACTCGATTTAACAAAACTAGTGAGTTTGTTAATTCTGAGGGGAAAAAAGCCAGAAGTGTGGGGTGTAAACTCTGAGCCGAGGGGAAAAG
The DNA here is from genome assembly GCA_036247105.1 of Cirrhinus mrigala. Taxonomy (NCBI): domain Eukaryota; kingdom Metazoa; phylum Chordata; class Actinopteri; order Cypriniformes; family Cyprinidae; genus Cirrhinus; species Cirrhinus mrigala. The sequence goes on from CM070022.1 coordinate 13,075,297, forward strand.
AGAGAATGACAAATTGTTTTTTCTCTCGAGTTGTGGGATATAATTTTGGATTTGTGAAAATAGTCAAAATTTTGAAATATAAATTTTTTTATTCCATGGCTCCATAGACTGCCACTTGAACCGCCCACAACAAAAATCATCCCTGTTTCGAATCTGTAAGACTATCCCACTATCTAACATTAATTTTGTTGAATAACAGTGCTGCTGCGGTGACAGGCTCTTGTAATATGTGAATAGCATTTTGAGAATTAAATCTAATCAATATAATCTATACTCATTTTAAATCTAAGTATTTTGGACCATATCTGTGTAATTCTGTAGCCGCAAAGGCCATCTCTCCGGGGTTTTCTGCAACCATGCTGCGCATGCATCCCGAATATTTACAAATAGATAATTGGTCTATAGTATTATATGGAACTGACCAACAAGTTTAGTGATTATAATCGCAAATTTAAAGAAAGTTTGTTTTTCAAGCCACTTTATGACTCTTATCATACACAAAAAGGTGTAAAACTGACAAAATCTTTATAATTTCAAAATTTGAAGCAAAAAGTACTAATAAGCCAACAAGTGATCATCTGCATCCATCTACTGGTTAAAATTGTGATTTGATTTTTAATTTTGCAAAAGTGTTTACCACAAATATATTTTGGTTATTCCATTAAAAATAACATTCAAATTGTGGAGCTTTAAATTGCTGGAAATAGTTGTGTGAAAAGCTTGAAAGTCAACCTTCTCAAAAGGTTGTACAACGAGTAGCGTAATAACGTTCGACTATTTCTGCCACAACACCATGGTATAGTTATCATTACTACGTTTGGTTTTCTGACGTACATCAACACTGTTCATAACAGAGAATTCTATGGAGAATTTGGATGTCATTTGAATTTTGGATGGACTTCTCACCAGATCTCGCAGCACTATGCAGTAATGGTGTATGTTAAAGCTGTTCTGAGCTTGGACAAGTTCGTTTGCGTTGCAGTCCGAGCTAATAAACAGTCCATGCTGCGCATCTCAAATGAGCGGCGGGATTTAGTTTCAATTTCATTTCCTTTGCTGTTTGATGTTTCTCATATGAAACAGAAATGGCAGCACTTATGAGTTGAACAACTTGGCAGAAAAAATGTTCACAAAATGTGACCATTTGGTCGCAGACTGGAGCGCTGTAATCAAAAATGAAGTTTTGATATGTTTACAGTAGAAAATGTACAAAATATTTTCATGGAACATGACCTTTACTTAATATCCTAATGATTTTGGCATAAAAGGAAAAATTGATCATTTTGACCCATACAATGTATTTTTGGCTATTGCTACAAATATACCTGTGAAAATATTTTTGTTTTATAATTTGTTAATATAAATATTAATATTTTCAAATATAGGGGTGTATTCAGAAGCATATTTGTTTTTGCTGTGCTGTCAAATTTGGTATAGACAAACTTGACATTTCACCCACATTGGTATCGACTACTGAAATGTTGGTGTCATTACATCCCTAGTATAAAATGAGTCATTTAATAGTGCTGACATAGTGTCATGAGGCATTAGCATACATATAGGCTTATGAAGGGTACTGTAGATCCTAGATCATCTTAGATGTCACACTGAGTGAAAATCACACTGTCAGCATATACAGTATGTTTAATATGAATATAGGTGAGTTTTGAATAATGTATCTGGATGGATTTACCAGACTTGCAGCAAACAACCGTAACACTTTTGCAAAGGTCAAATTCAGGCTTCTTCCTTGAGGTCTTATAGGCTGCTAGAGAACAGCATACTGGCATATCTATAAATTTCCTGCAGTATGTAAAGGCAAAGACATGTTCACAGTTTCACTGCATGACTGGTACCCCTTCAGCAGCCTGTTAAAAGATATATCATATCATATGAGACAGCTAAATGTATATGGAAATGCACCCGGAGCACCTGTCACCCACCGCTGGCGACTTAAAATGGAAAAATATGAAAATGTATGTGAAGGCGATGCTCAAAGTACATTAAAAGACGAAAACTGCCCCCGAAGGCCACGGCTGAATGCTTCACAGGCTCAATGAGAGAGATGTCGTTCTGTCAGATGTACTAAGATGACCATGTCACAGCCTTTGCCAGAAGTCCAATTCACCATTCCTTATTCATGCTTCCTGGTCTGGATGACAAACAGAAATATGTGACACGTAACTGCTCTGTCTTTGGTTGTTTTTTTCTAAAAAATCAGCATTAGGGGGAAAAACTGCAGACATCTGCATGAATGCTGAATGCTAAAGAGAGCCCCTTGGGTGGTCTGATTACTTGTAGTGCATAATCAAATTACTTTGTTTTTCTTTGTTCACTACAATTTTTTTTTAGCATTCAGCTTGTTTAAACGTCTAAATGTGCCCTGTTATCAAACCCCAGATAGGTTTTAGCATGTTTGCTTAAAGTCATCAAGGTTTTCTCTGTGTAGTTGCGTGTGGCTGGAAATAATGCCTTTAGCGAAGACTAGCGTGAAGAACGGCACCCGGAGAGATTGAGAAAATACTGAAATTCAGTGTAATCACTCACAGTACTATTATTTCCACAAAGAAGTGCCTGTAATCTGGGGTGAATAAAGAATGCAGAGGTTCAGCAGGAGGGGGTGTGGGGGATTTCGGCAACATCCCTGCGGCCCGCTGTCGCTTTTATCTGCAGCATGCAGGAATTTTGCCATTTGCAGACATGCACCTCCTGGAGAAGCTCCATTACCTTCATCTACCTACTTCTTTTTTTGGATTAATTTTAGAATAGTCAGGTTATGTAGATGAGTTAGTTCAAAGGCTATGATTGCTTGTTTTGGGGGATTCCAAGAGTGCTATTTTGCTAACATCATAATAAAAATAAAAAAATATCTGGCAGCTTATTATTTAGGACAAATATGAATTCACTAAAAATGCCTCACTTTTATGCATGGTATTTCAATGCCACATTTCAGTCATCATCACTTTAACACCTGTTTATGTAAATTAGGGCTAGGTGATAAAACACTAACAATAATTATCGCATTATAATTTTCCTTGATAAAATAATATGAAGAGTTTAATAAATGTTCGATATAATGTGTATGCGCCAAAAGTGGAACAAAACAGCACTACTCATTTAAATTATTTAATTATTTTATTATTAATTCATGCATCAAAGTAATAGAAAATAATTGCAGTATTTTTTGTGATTAAGCTATAGCATTTGTGCATTTATACTAAATGTATTTAGACTGTATTTATGAAACAATAATAAATAGTATCTATGAAACAATAGTTACATATTTATATTTTTACCATGTTTTTTTTTTTGGTTTAATAAAATAATAATTACATTTATAATAATAATAATAATAATAATAATAATAATAATAATAATAATAATAAATTACATTTCTCTATATAAAAAATTTCTCTATATTCTCTATATAAAAATGAGGTTGTTACCGTTTTTTTGTTACCGTTGTTACGCTTTTTGATCATGAACATAATTTTACCTCTGCATCTCAAGCTGCTACTACTACTGTCAACTTAAGCGACAAAAATATGTAATATTATAAATATTGCAGCCTGTACTGCAAACTTTGCAGAAAATACACGTCATCAAAGTCAGGCAACACAAACCTGTTTCAAGATTTGAAACAATGTTACACATTAGAACATGCAGATACTAAGAAATTAATTTTTCTGTTAAGATATGTATTTAGTTAAGGAAAAATGGCTGGAAAAGAGTAAAGAATTCAAAAATGGAAGTGTTTGTCATGTTCTGACTATAAAGAGTTTAAAACCACAATCAACAATCTGCTTTCTACAGCTGTCATTTTGAAGCAAAAATTTGCCTTTAAAATTTATTGTGATAATTATCATATCGACTGATATGAAAAATTTTATTATAATAATTTTTTGGCCATATTGCCCAGCTCTAATGTAAATTGGGTCTATTATAGATTGTTTTATTCACAGATTCACAAAACTTTTTTTTAAGTCACCTTTATTTTTATAGCACTTTATACAATACAGATTGTAAAAGAAGCTTCACGGTGTTAGACAGGAAAGTAGCAGAATTAATGATGAAAAATTAAAAAATGACACAAACTTAAATTCTGCTGTAAAGCAGCTCTAAAAAGACAGTAGTGTCGTTATTCAGTTCCGTTCTATAGCTGTAAAAAGTTCATTCAAGTTTGTTTAACGCTGAGTCAGTTCAGTCCAAAAAGGGTGTCAATTTTGCAAAATTAATCGTGTACAATTTTCAGTCGGCTATCCACCTTATTTTTCCCATAAGAGTGGGTGCAGCCATTCGTAAATTTTTTGTGTCTGGTAAATTTTTATGTTCGGGTCTCATCCACTTCCAGCTATTTTTAGCTGCACAAAAAGTTTGTTTTGCTGCTTGATAATGCAAACTGGTGTGTCTTATCATATTATTTTAATGTATTATCTTAATTATAAACACACTAGTTTGTAGTGCAAACTATTTTACCATTTACTGCACTTCGATATTCTTCTCGTTATTTTCCTATGGCGTATTATGAACCAGAAACCACATTACCAGAAAACAGCTTACTTCCGCATTAAAAAATAAGGTGGATAAATGGGGTTAAATAGGGTCGGGTAGGGTTAAATTTCCAGTAAATGTCCTGAAACTTTCCAAACATTTCTAAAAAAAAAAAAAAAAAAATCCTGGAAAGTTTCCAAAATTTCTGAAATGTTTTTGAAATTTACCAGAAATTTTCTGCCTCTTTGCAACCCTAACTATGAAGCAGTCTCATTATTCATCTCAGTTCAATCTCTTTGTTCTCATTTGATAGTGTCAGTGCATTAAAATCAGTAAAATGGCTGAATATTAAAGGGATAGTTCACTCAAAAAAGAAAATTTTATCATTAATTACTCTCATGCCGTTCCAAACCCATAAGACCTTCGTTCTTAATTAGAAATCGTTCTTAAGTAGAAATTGTTAAATTAAGTTGTTATTTTTGTTTTCTTTGCACACAAAAAGTGTTCTTATCACTTCATAAAATTACGGTTGAACCACTGATGTTACATGGACTTTTTTTCACAATGTCCTTACTACTTTTCCTTGAACATGTCAGTTGCATTGCTGTCAGCGTAAGGTCTCGGATTTCGTCAAAAATATCTTCATTTTTGTTCCAAAGATTAACGAATCTCTTATGGGTTTGGAACGATATGAGAGTGCATAATTAATGTCAGAATTTTAATTTGGCTGAACTAACCCTGAAGTGTTAACATGTTTTCATAGAACTTAACTTGTTTTCCACTGATCATGACAGCAGTAAATCAAAATGATGGCCTGTGACTGAGCATATATACCAATGCATAATGCATTTTTTTGTGTTTTAGAAAGTTGATTCAGGTGTGTGGATCACAGTGATTGAGTGATGCTGTGCAGTCTGAGTAAAACTGGACTGCAAAATATGAAATGGCCCCATGCAAATTGTACTCAGCACAATTTTTGGGGTGTTACTGGATTTGCATGCTCCCTTAAGTCAATCAGATGCTAAAACAAAAAGCGTCCAGTGGGTGAAATTCATTATAGCATTTTAGTAAACAAACTATATTTAATTATAACTTTAACTGTGCTTGTGTAGTTCAGTATGTATTATCATATTTTTGTGAGATGATGTAATCTTTGCTGCCCCCCCACACCCCCTGTAGAGAACAATTTGATTTCAAGTACAAATGGGAAGCAGCAGATGCTCACTCTTACAAGCAGCCGTTATCTCCTCTTTACCGTTCACCAGCTCATTGAAAACCAATGAATTCTTTGCCCTCACACACACACACACACACACACAGATGCCATTCTCCCATACCTCCTCCTCTCTCCTGTCTTTGCTGTGAAGACACCAGAGGCTGGTTCTCTGAGGAGTGCTTAAAATCCTGAGAGATGGAAAGAGGACTGCGCGTGCATTGAGTTCTCAGCCCATTCAATCTTTGGGTTATAATGGCTTTCACAAACATCAGAAATCCTCTCATCTCTAATCATCAAGCTCTATTCAAATCCCTGCCAGACTGTGGAACGCCTCTCCGTAAAATACTGCGGCTTTCATTGTCTCCCTCTCATTCACTTATGACACTTCATGCCCCGCACACACATCATCTACCCCCAAATAATCAATAAAGCGGAGCGCTCGCTCGCTCTCTTCTTTTCACGTCGCTCCTCCATATACAAATACCTAGAATTCTTCTTGTCTGTCAGCTTCAACCTTCCATTCATGTTCAGTGCTAGCTAATTCAGTGGATTTTTTTGGCAATAAAAGGTTTAATTCAGATCAGACCTGTTTAGTTTATAGTAATGTTCAGTTTACAAAATTGAACTTTACTTGCCCAAAAATAAACAAACAAGTAAACAAGCAAATGAAAATGTAATTTAAATAACCACATACTAATAATAATAATGGTAGACCCTTATGAGTGGGTGCCACAAGGGTCTATTATTATTGTGATTTATTTTATTATAATAATTATTATATTTTTCCCATAATTAATCAGTTGCTAATTATGGACATTTTAAAATCTCTTTTTTATTGACAAAAAAAAAAAAAAAGAAAAAGTCAATACAGGTCAGAACTGTTTAGTTTATATCGTCAACGATACTGTAAAGCTATGCTACTGTTAACTTAAAAACAAGTCAATAATTAGATAATGCAAGTACAGAAGCAAATGAAAATATAATTAATCACAATAATTCCTAAATACACCCATTCCATGTAATGAATCAGACTGAAATTACATCAGCCATTTTAAAATTTATCATTAAGGAGTTTGTGTTGCGCCAGATGTTTCCTCATATCTCTGGCAATGTGCATTTTTGTTTTGCAATCTAGGCTAGACGTGGGTAGTATATAATATATACATATTTTCTTCTGAAGCATCAGTGAGTGTTTGAACCTTCTATAATAGTTGTATACGAGTTCCTCAGCTGTCCTCAGTGTGAAAGATGGATCTTAAAAGCGTACAGTCATAGTTGGAAAGGGTTCAAATACACAAAAATGCTGAAAAACCAAAGAATTTGTGGGACCTGAAGGATTTTTCTGAAGAACAGCGGGCAGTTTAACTGTTAAGGGCAAACAAGGGACTCATGAACAACTATCACTAAACAAAAAAACACAGCTGTGGATCATTCTGGTAACAACACGGTATTAAAGGGGTCATTGGATGCAAAGTTCACTTTTACATATTGTTTGAACATTAATGTGTGTTGGCAGTGTACGTACACAAATACCCTATAATGTTAAAAATCCATGCAGTGGTTTTTAATTAATCTGTAAAAATAATATCCCCTTTTTCAAATCGAGCCATTCTCAGATGCTTGTTGGTGTGGCGTCACACAGACAGAGGCCGCTCCCACGAAAGTTGATTGACATGAGCGTCTTACCTCAGACCCACCTTAAATCAGCTTTAACAGTCCGACCTCTACTGTTTCGATGCCGGAGCAGGGATGTAAGTTAGACAAGAATATCTCCAATTGAGCGATTGAGGTGTTGTGTTGCTGGATGTAATAATGAACATAGTGGTGGACATTTACACCCAACATCTGAGCCACTGACGATGCAGTGGATTAAGTTTGTTTGTGAATGGAATGCGCCTTCCGATCTACATATATCCGTCTATGATTGCGCGAATCATTCGAGATCCAGCTTCACTTACAGCATAGGTGAGTAAAAGTTTTTTTTAAATATAAATCTTTGCAATCGCCTTTCCTAATAACGTGCTGGTTAGCAAGTTTAGCGGCTAAACGTGCTAAATGCGGCTAAAGTAAACAGGCTCGTCACTCCACAGAGAGAAGAGAGGGGCGGGGCGAGCAGAGCTCATTAACATTTTAACCTCAACCAGAACAGGATGATTTTTTGCGGAGCTGATTTTGACAAGGTAAAAAGGTGTTGTTTTACACTACCACTAAGAAATTTTAACCAAAGTATATTATAGACTTTTCATTAAGACCCTAAAGAACAGTGTTGGGCAAGTTACTCTGAAAATGTAATTAAATTACTGATTACTGTTTACTCCTTTTAAAAGTAATCAAATTACTGTTCTGATTACTTTATTTCAAAAGTAATTAGTTACATTACTAGAGTACATTACTTTTTTTCTGTACATCCACAAAGTTTACGTGAAATAGTAAGTATAAACATAAACGCTCCCGATAAAATATTTGTTTTTAAAGCATCAACATTCACAAACCACTGTTATTTTTACTAAAAGCAATAGGCTGCTGCATGCGTGGTTGCAAAATGCACGGCATTTCGAGCGGTGAGTGGATTCTCTAATTGTCCATTGCATTCCAGAAATCAACATTATTTAACGCGGCAAACACGTGTTATAAATAGAAACTCTGCCTATGCTTACGCATGTTAATTGTTTTTGTTTTATATTAGTTGTTCTTGTTGCTTTTGTGCAATACATGAATATCAATTCATTTGTTTAGATATTTTATGTTTAGATATTTTTATTTGGCGGGAGTCCCACAAATCATTTATTCTATCGCATCCCGCACATCGCATCTCTGCCCGCCCGTGCCCGCACTCGCCCATCAAGTCTTGTCCCGCGCCGCTCTCTGTTGTGTCGACACGCGGCGCGGGACAAGACTGGATGGGCGAGTGCGGGTGCGGGGCTGCGGACGGGCAGAGACTCATGTGAAGACAAATGGAAGTTGGTGCGTTGCTCTCCGCACCCGGTACAGTCTCAAGAAGTTTTAATGTGCCGTCCTGCCCTTTCAGGTGTTTTAAAATGGATATGGTGTCTTTCACGGTTGAAAAGTTTTTCTTCCCCTCTGACAACGCACAATAATGTTCTTTCCTTTGACAGAAATAAACTCAAAATAATGATTCTATTTCCAGCTACAGAAAGCGTATTTCCTCTTCCCATGCTGACTTTTCATCGGTAGAATCCCCCTCACAGGAGCTTAACAGTCAAAGTAGGTCTCAGGTAGAGGACGTCAGTGGTGGACAGTAACACTGTACTTAAGTACATTTTTCAAATATCTGTACTTTACTGGAGTAGTTTTATTTTGAGTAACTTTCACTTTTACTTCACTACATTCCAAAGCATAAGATCGTACTTTTTACTTCACTAAATATCATAAAACATATCGTTACTTCTTATAATATATCCCGTGCTCCGAGACGCAGAAGCGGTGTCTGATTCATGAACAAAACTGATTCTTTTTAATGAACCTGTTAAATCGATTCGCAAATCGCACCAAACGATTCATTCACTGATACAAATGATCCGTTTAAAGCGAGTCTCTAGTGAACTGAATTCACGAGTATTGCTGCGTCCACGCCATATTGCAATTACCGTAAATTCGGGATGACGACATGTGACGTTCTACTCGGAGCTGTTCACGTCCTCAGAGTCGGAATTATGCTTTTCTATGGCAACACTATCAACGCCTAAACAGAGTCTACGTTGGTCAGGTGGTACAAGTCGTAGCTCTCAGAAGACTCCCAGTTCACAAGTTGTAATTACGAGCTGTACGAGGACGTGAACGCTTTTTACAAGTTGGAATCTCGTAATTACGGGAATTCCGATATGGCGTGAACGCACCTTAAGAACCGGGAGATCTTGTGAGTGCGCACTCGACTGATGCTGCGAAAAGTAAGTTACTAATGTTGAATTTTAGGATTAATTATTCTAACTGAAAACCATATTTAGGTCAAAACTGTCCTTTGTTTGTAAATTAAATCTGCTGTAAAGGGTGATCTGTCTAAGCCCACTGAAATGCTTGAATTCAGACATATCAACATAAGTGTCTATATTTTAGGTCAAAAAACGAAAAATTAAAATAACACAGATTAAATAAAATAACTCATGCACGTAAATATTCCCCGCTGCTGTAACGTTAGCAGTTTTATTAAAATGCTACGCATTAAGCTCTACGTGACGTCTGTTTTTATATCGTTTATCAACAGTATAAAATGTTATATTGTTTGCATCAACTAGACAGATATGAATGTTTATTCATAACCATCCTGAAAATAAGTAAATATTGTTAGCTGATGCTAACTGTCTAGTTAACAAGCTTGCTGGTGCTAAGTTGAGGTAATTTTAGATATAAAGTCCAAATATTTTTATTTAACCACCTAGACATCTGAGGGAAAAAGAAAGGATGTGATGTTCAGAACATGGTAACTACAGCAATTATCAAATAGGAAGTGATGCCCTCACTTGGCATTTGGCCAGGGGTGTTTTTACACCACAGACAAGTTTTAAGAACTGGGACCTTATGCAAAACAACAAGCTTTAAAACACGTTTTTCTACTGGTGCAAGCTTCACAGTGAACATTACTACATCACTCTCGTCAGCGTAGCCCATATTAACAACAAACATAATCCCTCTTATTTTGGTAAAATAATTAACATTTTGCAGATTCTGCAAGGTGTGTAAACTTTTGACTTTAACTGGTTACTTGTGCTGCTTGTGAAGTTTGTGAACCCTTTAGAATTTTCTATATTTCTGCATAAATATGACCAAAAAGTTCATCGGATTTTCACACAAGTTTTGAAATTTGACAAAGTAAACACAATTGATGAAAATATATACTTTGTCTTTTATTTATTATAAAAAATTATCCAGCGTTAAATATTTGTGAGTTGCAAAAGTATGTGAATCTCTAGGATTAGCAGTTAATTTGAAGGTAAAATTAGAGTCCATCTGTTCAGAAGTGTTTTCAGTCAGTAGGATGACAGTTAGGTGTCAGTTTATGCCCTGTTTTATTTAAAGAACAAAGATCTATTAAATTCTGATCATATTTGTGAAAGTGAATCATGGCACAAACAAATGGGATCTCTGAGGACCTCAGAAAAAGAGTTGTTGTTGCTCATCAGGCTGGAAAAGGTTACAAAACCATCTCTAAAGAGTTTGGACTTCACAAATCCACAGTCAGGCTTATTGTGTACAAATGGAGGAAATTATAGACCACAGTTACCCTCCCCAGAAGTGGTCGACCAACAAAGATCACTCCAAAGCAAGATGCATAATAGTTTCCGAGGTTGCAAAGAACCTCAGGATAACTTCTAAGCAACTAAAGGCCTTTCTCACATTAGTTAATGTCGAAGTCTGTCATCAGGAGAACAATGAACAACCATGGTGTGCATGGTAGGGTTGCAAGGAGAAAGAATCCAAACTCTCCAAAACTCTCCAAAAAACACTGCTGCCTGTCTGCAGTTTGATAAAGATCATGTGGACAAGTCAGAAGTCTATTGGAGAAATGTTTTGTGAATGGATGAGACCAAAATATAATTTTTGGTTTGAATAAAAAGTGTTGTGTTTGGAGAAAGAAAAATACTGCATTCCAGCATAAGAAGAACCTTATCCCATCTGTGAAACATGGTGGTGATAGTATCATGGTTTGGGCCTGTTTTGTTGCATCTGGGCCAGGATGACTTGCCATCATTGATGGAACAATAAATAAATATATACTGAATTTATGAAACAATTTGCAGTAATACAGGCCCTGCGGTGGAAAATCCAGTGGAAGTGGATAGACGTAGATAGTATATAATGTTACGCACCTTTTGAAATGAGTGCACATGCATTTGCCTACTCTAGAAACAAAGATGTCAATGAGTGTACTATGATGTTGGGGGCAAGTGAGAGGATGATTCAGACCACTGATGATGCCGTCAAAAAGTATTCTCTTATTCTCTAGCTTCTCTAGTATTCTCTAGCTTCATAAAATTAAGGCTGAACCACTGATGTCACCTGCACTATTTTATTGATGTCCTTGCTATGTTTCTGAGCCTTGAACGTGGTAGTATCATTGCTGTCTATGCAGAGTCAGAAAGCTTCTGAATTCCATCTAAAATATCTTAATTTGTGTTCTGACGATGAACAAAGGTCTTACGGGTTTGGAACAAAATAAGGGTGAGTAATTAATGACAGAATTTTCACTTTTGGGTGAACCATTCCTTTAACCCCTATAATAATGAGTGTTCACATTATTTTTCCAACCACTTTATATCTACTGATAAACATATTTTAATTGGTTTTTAAAAAAGTGTTTTAACTACTTAAAAAAATTTCATTTAAAGCAATGCATTTCTATTACTCTAAAACTTTGTGTGAGAGAAAATGCAGTTATATTAACAAGTAAACTATTTTCAAAACCCACAATATGAGTGATTCAAAACTCTCCAAATTTGGTTTGTGCACACAAACACAAGGGCCCTTGTTCACATTGCCAAATGCTTGAAGCGGCCTTTCTACTAGATGAGAGCCTCTCTATTCAACATGTCCCTCAACAGTCTCGTTTTGATCACAATTTAGAGAAAACCAACTCTAGTGGACAGATTATTTATGAGTTTTTATTTTAAGTTGATTATGCATTAGCTGTATAATTATAATCTCTTTTAAATCTATTTATATGTACAGAAAATATATGGATCTTTAGGCTGTGTACATGTCTGATCTTCCTTTTGATGTCGCTAAAAATGGTGTTTGTTTACATCCCTTGATCTTATGAGTGTGTGCCACAGACATGGAACAGGCTGGCACAAAAGTGATGATAAACAGGCATTATAAACCCACTCTTTTTCTTCTAAGTAGGTTCTGTTCAGCGTAAAGGCTGATAGGCTTTTGTCCAACTATACACTGTAGAGCAGCTGAGATAATCTACTCACTAAAAGAGCCCCGCTTTCACTGGATTTTCCACTGCAGGGCCTGTATTCCTGCGAATTGTTTTATAATTTCAGTACATATATGTAGTACGTTCAAGTATGTATATGCATTCATTTATTTATTATTAATCATTTTATTTAGTCGTATATTATTTATTCATTTGATTGATTTAAGCTTTTTTTTTCCAGTATTAATTTAAAGAAAACATGTTTTTTTATATAAAATCATTTTCTTAATCCATATTTTTCTCTTGTTAGTTTTAACAAGCTGCATTTACCTCAGAAGAAAAATTTTATAAAATAAGGCTTAATGTGAGAGGTTTGCATCAGATATTTATTAACAGGCTTTTTTTAATTATTATGTAAGGGCAAATCTTAATGTTGTAGCATGTTTAGAGAACTGTGTAGGGTTGGGAATCGAAAATTGATTTAAGTTCCAGAATTGGATACTTCAGTTCGGGAATCAGATGCTTGTTGTGAAATTAAAATTTCGATTCCGCCTATCGATTCCTTTGTGAACTTCTTTTTTCAGCTGTGAGGACCTGACTTAGCGATCTGACAGGACCTTGCTTGTTAATCTAAGCACTCCAAAGTTCGGCTCCAAAGTTTCTAAAGTTAATTTGTGATAAGCTAAACATGTTGCAAGAGAGGAGGCACCACCAACATGACAAAAATGCACTTTATTTTAATAGATTGTTAAAGATTGCGAGCACTAAAACTTCAAACACCAACATGATTCTATTCCTAAATTACAATTCATTGGTTTCATTCATAAACCTTTGACGTGTGCGATCACGTCCGTGCAGCGAATGATCACATCAGTGTGATTTGAACATTCAAACCTGCGTTTGCACAGCCGCTGACCTGAAAGAGAGAAGCTGTCTTGTATATAAATGAAACAGCTTCACAGTCTTTTCAACCACACAGTATCATTTTTTCTGTTGCAAACATTCAAATAATCACAGAAGTACTGGGATAAAAATTTGTAGTTTGGATATAAACCCTGATTTGTACGTTAGCGTTTAAGATTTATTGATTATGTTGAATACTATTTATTGATTACATTACGTTAAGTAATTTTTGAGTGAGTCACTGAATCATTCAATCATAAATTACATGTGATTTTTTTTATTTTCTTTTAATTTTTTTCAATTTTTTTTTTTTTAAAGAGAACCAGAGTCACAAGTCCCGTTTTAATGTGGCCTGCTGCTTTTTATTTATGGTATTCAGCTGCAACTAAATGTTTTGCAATAATGAGATCATTTTTAATTTTTTAATCCCATTGGAATCGAAAAGAATCAGAATCGATAAGCAGATTCCGAATCGGAATCAGAATTGATAAAACTCAAACGATACCCACCGCTAGAACTGTGTTCTCTGTAACTTTTGTGCAGGGTCCTTTCCTATTCTAGCCTGGCCGTAAGCACAAAGGAAAGTCCATCTAGAAATTGTTTACTGACACTTGTGGAAGAGCTTGTTTGGCCTGCACAAAGGCCTGATTTTACAGAACACCTGATCCTGTGAGCCAGACTCCATCATGTGAGCATGACCTCCCTGACCCCACTTATGACTGAATGGGCGCAAATCCATGTGTCCATGTTCCAGCATCCAGTGGAAAGGAACCTGTAGAAAAGGTTTGATGCTGTTTGGTCAGGTTTATGCTTAAAACATGCCAAACTTACATCAGTATGAAATCAGGTTTTTAGAGGTGGACACATTAGACACTGGGTTATGTGTAAGTGGCAGACACTTTTATCTAGGGTGTCTTTCATCACTTTTAGGGATCAGTTAATGCATTCCCTGGAAATCAAACCCATTACCTTGGCATTGCTAGCATCTTACTCTACTGTGTAGGCTACAGGATTGCTCTTCATCATATGTGACCCTGGTTGTTTTTTTTAAATTGAGATTTATACATCATGTGAAAGCTAGTAAGCTGTTATGATAGGACAATATTTGGCTGAGAAAATCTGGAATCTGAGGCTGCAAAAAATCTCAAATTTGAGAAAATCGCCTTTAAAGTTGTCCAAATGACATTCTTAGCAATGCATATAACTAATCAAAAATTAAAGTTTATATATATTTACAGTAGGAAAAAAAAGAAAAAAATCATGTAACATTATCTTCACATAATACCCTAATGATTTTTGGCAAAAGAGAAAAATTGATAATTTTGACCCATACAATGTATCGTTGGCTATTGCTCAATTATGCCCATGCTACTTACGACTGGTTTTGTGGTCCAGGGTCACATATAATAAATCTATAGGCATGACTTTAGACTAGCATTATGTGTGTTTGTGTTTCCGCTTGCAACAATGTTTTCCTCAGATTTAGAGCTAAACCATGTTGCTTAAAGTTTGCAGTTTGTACAGTCTCCATTTAGTCTCACATAGGCAGACCTTCAAACTAATGATAGATGATCTGGGAACCTTGGCCGCTTTGAATTTTCAAGGGCCGCCAAAGAGGCCATATGACTGACAGGTAAAGCAACCAATCAATTCTTGTTTTGTGCCGCATCATTTGTAAGGGAGTGGAAATGTCCCCACAATAGCAGACCGGTGTGTAAACCTCTCAGACGCATTATATTTACTTACATATTTCACATACTTTTAAAAATCCAGCGTTTAGTTGACTCATTGTGCCATTTGTTAATATAACGGCTTTCTTCTTCCATAAGGGGGTTTGGCATTACGGCATTTTTGTTTCCAAATAGAATGTTAAAGAATGCGTGAGCCACGGATCTCCCAGAAATCCTGTATAATTCAACAAATCTGATGATGACTTCAAAACTCCTGAAGTGTTTCCAATTTTGTGTGCCATATCCCATCAGACGTTCAGCCAACAGTCCGTGGGTGTGACATCTGAGGCTGAGACTAGTCTTCATTTCTGTCCCAAAAGATCAATGAGTAATTGGCTGGTGACGCTGCACACACCTAAATAAATAAAGCAAGATTTCTTTAGCAAAAACTCATTCTGATGTTGTATCATCACGCTGTCAGTTACCTCAGTTTCAACTTAACCTTTAGTGTGTATGAATAACCAGGAAATGTTTTACACAAAATATATGCTGTATCTAATATTAGATTAGCAAGCATTGCAATTAAAACCACATCTTGCCCATACATTTTTCTCATGTGCTCTGTGTAGCTTATTTGACTTTGAATCTTGCTTTGATATGTAATTTGGATATTAATTTGGTCTGCAAACATAACCGTGAAACTGGCTTCGCACGAATAAATGCAAACAGATGGAAGCAGCTGTCTCAGTCAGTGACACTTTTTATATATTGTGCGTTTACAGCAGCTGGCTCATTACGTTCAGTTCACCTTTGTGTCTGGGTCACATTGTAGTCTACATTTTGCTCAATTAAGTGCAACATTTTATATATATAAATCTAACCATGGCTTGTAATGGTTTAAAAACTTATAAATAATTCAAAATCTCTTGCAGCCTATCTACTTTTCTAAACAATATCTTTGCTTTGTTGTGGAATTTTAGTCACATGCTTGTGACTAAGATGAATTTGGCAATCATTTAGCAATCTAAAGATGTATTGATCAAGTGCAAGATTGTTTTTGTTTTGTTTTTTTTCCATCAAATGTGCAACGCCATATAGCTCTATATTGTTAAACTGAAACTGATGATGGTCTTGTTTCCAGTATGCTGAGAGCTACTGCATTCAGTATGACAGGAAATGACAGCCTTCGGTGCTATTTTCCTCTAATAACACAATAACATAGCGTTTGTCAACAAAAGAGGCAGTCAGTGACTGCTGGTGTGTGATAAAGACCTGTTTATTGAATGCTCAGCTCTTTTAGTACTTTTATACAAGTTTAATACAGGTTTCAGCAAAACACAGGCACAACCTAATCTGTCAAATAGCTACCGGCTGTACAATTCAGTCCGTGATTATTCTGTGACTGAAAATTCATTCTAGAATTCATGAATAATGTCTCACGTTTTGCTTGACTTCCTTGTTGTTTTTCAAAGAATGGAGTTTCAGTGAATCGCTTTTCATTTAAAAGGATGAATAGGTAGAGGCAATCATCTGTAACTGATAGCCGAGCTGTGCGGCAAACTTTCAATGTCTTTAATATTTTATCTGTGCGGTATCTTTAGTTTATAAAACCTCCACCTCTCTTCAATCTATAAATCAGCATCAGCTTCAGGGAAATGACCTTTAAAGCAAAGCCCTGAAACTGAAGCTGAGAAAAGGAAGATTTATTTCTTGTCCCCTTTCCTAGAGCATAATAATAAACATATTAGGTCCATCACGCTACTCTCGTCCCATCTCTAAAGATCCGCTGGTACCTGTGTCAGGTGTGTGTCAGCATTTTAACCAAATTAGACTAATTCCCATGCTAATCTTCATTTTTAATCCTGCTGACCGATGTTATCGAGTGGTCTTGTGCAAATGGAGTTAATGGGATCATGATAGCGCCACGATTTTCCGTGATGGGTCAATGGGTTTGAATTGATCTCGCCGTGATTTTGTTTGTGATGCAATCTAATGTAATGGTGTGAAAGCCAGTGCGGCAGCTGATACGGAGAAGTTAATTCCTACGTGGGTTTTTTTGGCCCTTTGCTAATGCTGTCTGCTGTGACATTTCATTATTCATTGCTGGCCTTTGTCTCGATGCAAACAACCGGAGTTCTGCAGTGACAACTAGATGCATTCTAATCTTACTGCCACCTAAAATAGCCTCTGCAAATCTCAGCTCGACATTTGAGTGAAAGCACAAAGTTCTGCCTGTTAATTTGCCCTATACCTGTAATGTTCGCACCTCAATTAGAGCGGTCTAACCAGCAGCGCTGTTAGCAAAGCCGCTTGACATCAACAGATAAATGTGGACAGTATGCAGTCAGAATGGCCACAGATGAAAGTTTATTTGAGTCCGGTGGGTCTCGCTCTCACTATCTCTCTCGCACACATTCACAAACACACTTTCTGAGTATAATGACTGGTTTTCATGCACAAGAATGGGCAGCCGGCTGTCTGAGTGCGATACTTGTAATGAAAGCTTCTTGCAGGAGCACATGCCCTTGGTAATATTCCTTCCATTGTAAACACCACACAGCCTATGCAAATGAGAGGAGTAACACCCAAATTACTGCGATTTTCCTTAAGGAAACGCACGCTAAAAGATCTTTTAACTAAACGCAAACTCTGGAATAACAGTTTGCTGAACTGCCATAAGTTTCATTTTGCATTTTGCATGTTAATACTTTTTAATCGTTTTGCTTTATGGTTTGCTTCAGTCACACTGTCAGAGCCTGATATTTTATGTTCATAGTGTTCATGCACACTTTTAGAACCTGAATATTTTATGTGTGTAATTCCGAGGATTTCTCTAAAGGGAGTAACTGGGTGGTTGTTGTGCATTGACAATCCCTGGATTGAAAAATTGTACAATGCTCCATTTGGCTCACTTGATAAAGTGTCCATGATATCACAAAAGCATTTAAAGTCGTTGCAAATATGGGGCTGAATTGTGATGGCACACAAAATGGATTTGCCACTGAATGATTTGATGGAATGGAGGACGCAGGATGGATTGTTAGTCAATATTTATGAATTTTTAGCCAATATTAAAAGCATTCATGCTAGAAACTCTTTAATGTGCTTGAATCTAAGTAGTCAATCACTCCGTCTGGTACTAGGTTGTCGGAGTAAGAATTTAGTTGCAAGTAAGCTAGTTATGTCTCTGGCAGACAGAAATTCTGATCACAAAGTCTATAAGGGTTGTGCAAAATTCAGAATTGGTTCGTTTATTGAATTTGATTTTTGAAATTCATTTGGAATGACATGAGTCTGTGAAACCTTTAAAAAGATGTCTTAAACTTTTTTTTTCTAGAACTTTGTCAAGTCATTGTTAAAAATTGTCTTGAAAAACAGTGTGTAGTTTAAAAAAAAAAAAAAAGAGATTTATAGATCATCTGAAAGCTGAATAAATAAGCTTTCCATTGATATGTTAGGACAGGACAATATTTGTCCGAGATGCAACTGTTTGAAAATCTGTAATCTGAGGGTGCAAAATATATACATAATAAGCTTTTATATATTTATAGTAAGAAATTTACCAAATATATTTTTATGGAACATGATCTTTACTTAATATCCTAATGATTTTTGTCATGAAAAGAAAAATCGATAATTTTGACCCATACAGCGTATTCTTGGCTATTGCTACAAATATATCCGTGCAACTTATGGCAGGTTTTGTGGTCAAGGGTCACATTTTATTTGTAGTTAAATTGCAATTCTGCATCTTATTTACCACCTTGTCTTACATTAAGTTCAGTTTAATTCATTAAAGGGGTTATGAACTGAAAAATCTAAATTCCCTTGATCTTTTGACATATAAGAGGTCATTGTACTATAAAAACATCCTGTAAGTTTCAGAACTAGTGTAAAAACAGCTTGAAGCCAATCTGCCAAAATGACAGGTTGTGGAATGTGCCACTTTATGATGTAATACTGTGACTAAACCCCGCCTCTACAGAAGATCAACGCCTGCTTCTACATCACTGCCTGTTTAGCCCCGCCCACTGCAGGTAGTGCAAATAACGATAAAGTCAAACGCTCTACGCACAAACCAAACGATAAAGGTGGCTCCAAAGACAACTAGATGCGGTACAGTGCCAAGTTCTGGAAAAACAAGCCAACATTAGGAAAGAGTGGATAAACGCCAGTAAGAACTTGGCCCTTCTTCATTTTAATGCGAATTTGTTTACAAACAAAGCACAGTTTCAACGTGGGATTTTTAGTACGATTGAGACTAAAAGATGATGCTGTGCTGACTATATTGGATCTGACAGTAATGGCGCACCACACAAGTGTGACAGTTATTCGTCTGTTATTACAGGTTGATATTTTATGTGAGTAATTTAGTATTTATGTGTTTACTGGAGCGTCAGTTTATTAAGGATGTAGGCTGTGAAACATACACAACTGTTAGCCAATCATAGCAATGGGAGTTTACTTTAGAGTCAACAATCCGCCATGCCTATTCAAACAGAGCGTTCTGATGAGGTGGGTCAAAACAGGACAAAACAGCCAGTTACTTCTAAATTATGAGGTTTTTTGATGTAAAAGTCTTGATAACATTACAAGACCTCTGAGAATAGTACAATATAATAAAGGGCAGTTCATGACCCCTTTAAAAGCATTTTTAATTCAAGCCAATACTGAATGGTGCACAGCTCTAAAGCCCATACACATTTTATCAAGTGGTTTTATATAACTGTTATATAACTGCTGCACCATTATTTGGTTTTTGAGCTGTCATTTAGTCAGCAGTTGGGCTACTCAAGACATGACGTCCAAGAAGAGTGCCCACTATGAAACCCTCATTTTTGTAAATGCATTTTCATTGAGCGAGTCCAGCATTTGAGAGTTATTGAGAGTTCTTATAGCAGCTAGCCTCAGGATCCATTCTCAGGCTTTTACGTATTTGAACAGCCATTCCAAAATGTCCTGATGGCATTTTAAGGCATTCTAATTAAAAACTCCATATCTAATCAGATCTTTTAATTGGCAAAGCAATATAGAATTACTGCCTGACAAGCTTTCAAATACACTGGGGGGTAAATGTACGCCCTTGTAGGACTTAATCATCTAGTGGGCTCAGCAGTTTCATATGCATATCAATCCAGCAGGGGGACAATTAAGGTCGTGGATAATTCATTTTTGCCCGTACACTCCAATGCACAATACTATCTGAATGAAGAAATGCTTGATTTCTTACGGGATACAGCAGAAATGCTGCACACATTTCGCCATTGTCTTTTCATCTTCTAAGACAGCTCTGCATCTTTGTTTTATAGTGCTTCCTTGTGACTTAGGCTCCGAGCTGCTCTGCCTGCACATTAAGCAAGAGGGTCCCCTGAGAATCATGTTTATTGTGGCCGCGGGGAAATTGAGAACTCCAATAAAGATGTCACGCACATTATGATTCCCATTATAATCATCTGTGCCTCTGTATCATCTTACTCAAAGCTATCTCGGCATTCCTTCTGCTCCTTCCTGTCTTCGTAACTGCAAAAGAGTAACAAAATGTGTTTCTGGAGTTATTAAACTTTCTTTTTATCATGGAAAGGCTGAAGCAGAAATGAAGTCTCTCCTTAACTGCACAACGGGATTAGGTAAATGTATTTTGATAAGTACCTTTGATTATCTACAAAATGGTATGACAAGAACATTATCATTTATCTCTGTCATACAACTCTGCCAGAAATATGAAGGCTGCATTTAGAAAAACAAGGGAAAAAAAAATCTTCAAACAAACACAAAAGCAAATGATTTTTGCTAGGCAATTTAAGAACAAACATCCAGCTAGATAAGACATGTTTAATGACTTGAAATAATCACTTGAAGAGATTGGTATTCTGCGTTTCATTCCGTTTGAGACAGCTACATATGTAAATGCCAGTCTGTGTTATTGCGGTCAGCTGTTGCATTGATGTGTGCAAACAGCTTTTGGTGGCTTTTAAGATGAATGCAAGCTGATAGGCTGTTTTCAGCCATAGACCAACACAGTAAACAAGAACTCATTTGCCTGCATTTAACTTAGCCCTTAGTTCCTTACAAACTTTCTAATTTTTTATCAGGATCTCATCTAAATATCCAGAGAATGTGCAAAAGATCGAGATACATGAAATAATGATTTTCTGCCCAAACCAGTTTTAATGACACAATGAAAACAATTGAATTGAAACTGGAATAAAACTGTTGGACTGATGTGTTTTGATTAGTTATAGCGCACTGCAAGATTCTGTGAAATACAATGTAATATATTCTAATTAGCATAACTGCGTTAACTTTCTTATGTATGTCAGTTAGAAAGTATCTATTCTAAGACTTTGGAACAGTATAATTAATTCACATAATAAACACTATTTAATATGAATGAAGTTCAGGCACTGGTTTGATTCTGCCATTTAATTTTTCATCTTCCTGTATCCCACTGTAGTGAAAAATTTACGAATGACCAAAAAGTTGACTTCAAGTGTACTATTTCCTTTCTTTTCTTTTTTTTTCTTTTTTTTTTTTTAACTCTTCAAGTGTACTATTTCCTTTCTTTTCTTTTCTTTTCTTTTTCTTTTTTTTTTTGTTTTTTTTTTTTAAACTAAATTTCCAAACTATTTTCAAAAGGACATTTAAGTGCATGCAACATAACTGGACTCATGCTTTCCTTTTATACTTTTGGCTGTGAGTGTACATATTTACAAATTTACAGAAAGTTCTTGTGCAACAGCTATCATTAAGTTGCAAAGTTATTTATAAGCTAGGAAAAACATTGAAAATTTAACTTTTAAATTAAATCTTGTTTACCTTTGATCTTAGTTTAAACACTTTTTTGCAACTGCATTGCTGAACCTGTGCAACAGACCTGTTGTTTTTCAGTTTAGGTTGATTAATGTGATCCTACGTAATTAAATGCTTTTTTGCTTATCCTTTTTTTTCCTATTTTTTTCACATTCATATTGACAATTCTCATCTCTATCCATACTTATTCTCTCAAAGTCTCAATACCATACAGATCCTTAAACTATGTCTCACTGGGCAATTAATTGTGAGAATTTATGAGCTACATCTAATTAAGGAGCGGTAGCAGTGCATTACGCTCACATCTGATGAATGAATTAGTCTGCTGTGCCAAGTGATGTGAGGCCCTGTCACTGGGAGAATACTGTGCGTGTACATCATTAAAGAAGAAGAGTTAACAGCATGGAAGTTCATAGCTGCTGGATAGGTCTGGAAAATGATTAGGTGATGCATGCAGGTATTAAGCTTGCTGTAGTGGTGCATCATGGGAAATCTTGGCTGCTGTGTGGTAGACAGCATATATCCACTGCTTTAGAAAAGTATTCATAAAAGCAATGGTTAAATCAAAATCCAGTGATTATTTCCTCATCCTCTTGTAATTCCAAGCTTGACTTTATGTGGAGAACAAAGTAGGAATTTTGGAGTTGTGCTTATTTCAATCAGTTTCCTTCAGCTTTGCCTTTCGGTTTGACTCTCCTCCATTTGTTTGATTTGTAACAGCTATGGATGTTGGTCAAGGGCTGGTGCAACTATAATGCCTTTGTTAAGTAGGATGTGTCAAGAGATTCTTTAGACACTGAAGAACAGCATATAGTACATGGTCTAATTGCAAATCATTTCAGCTGGCAGCAGCTCTAGATGAGATTGCAGTATGCAGTGCATGAAATTAAAACTCACAAACTGTAGAGGTCCAAAAAATATAAGCTGCAGGCTAAAGCGTAGATTTCTGTCATTGAAAAGAGCAATTGTTTCGATATTGTTTGCAGCACTAGATTCAGTAACAATTTAAGTATGTTCATCAGTGTTAAGTGTTCTTTATAATGACTCAGGAAAAGGATGAATAATTTTACATGTTTAGCATTAGCTTGAAGAGTTTACCAAAAAAGAACAAGTTGTTTTAATTAGGGCTGTCATGATTCCTCAATCAAATTCGAGCGCTTGATTTTAAAAAAAAAATCGTAGATTGCATGTTGCCAGTGTTGTGTAACCGGCGCAAAATACTGGGAGTGTTGCACTTTACAGATGAGAATCCATTAAACGCATTATTAGACCATTTTTTCAAGGCTGCATGTTATATTAAACCTGTTTATTTCATGCAATGTCTGGATACTGGATTCTGATTGGCTGGCAGGTATGCAGTAAAACCGTGTAATGCACAGGTAGTTCCAAGTCAGTTTAATCACCGTTCTATGTTAATGCGCTGCTTTAATTGATGCACACAAACACACACACATGTTGTGTTTCCATGTTTTATGGGGACATTCCATAGGCGTAATGGTTTTTATACTGTACAAACCGTATTTTCTGTCGCCCTACACCTACCCTACACCTAAACCTAGCCCTTACAGGAGACTGTGCACACTTTTACTTTCTCAAAAACACTAATTCTGCATGATTTATAAGCCTGTTTCCTCATGGGGACCTCACAAATGTCCCCACAAGGTCATAATTTACTGGATATTACTATCCTTGTGGGTCAGGGGTGTCAAACTCCGGTCTTTGGAGGGCACAGCGGTTGTAAACGATCCCAGCCGAGGAAGAAGGGTCTTATCAAGCGAAACGATTGGTTGTTTTCATTAAAAAAATACAATTTAAATACTTTTTAATCTCAAACGCTCGTCTTGCATCTTCGCGTCTTCCTGAACTCTGTGTATTCTGACTCAAGACAGTTAGATCATTTACAACTGCATTTGGGATCGTTTGAAGCCGCATTTAAACTGCATTTTGGAAGTTCAAAATCGGGGCACCATATCAGTCCATTAAATGGAGAAAAATGCTGAAATGTTTTCCTCAAAATACATAATTTCTTTAGGACTGAAGAAAGAAAGACATGAACATCTTGGATGACATGTACATTATATGTGAATCTTTGTTTTGGAAGTGGACTTCTCCTTTAATAAAACCATATGATTACTTGCTTTTGAACCAATTATTGCTGCTTCCTTGCTATTGTATATGTATTTTAAATTTTATTTTTTAATGCAATTGTTTGCTTAGGTGTATTTTTATTACCTCAAATGAATTATAATTATCCGATTACTCGATTAATCGTCAGAATAATCAACTTTTACTCGGTTTACCAAAATTACCAAAATAATCGTTAGTGACACCCCTATTTTTAATATCTAGGTGCCTTCCTTGGTGATTAAGGCTGCGTTTACACTAGTGTGTTTTCGTTTTAAAACGCATAATTTTTGCTACGGTTACGCCTGTCGTTTACACTTCTTCGGCGTTTTCGACCCGTGAAAACAGAGACTTTTGAAAACGCTGCATACCCTGTTTTAGTTTGAAAACTCCGGGGTTGTGTTTCAGTGTAAACGGACCAAAACGGAGACTTTTAAAATGATAGCGTGGCTGCCCACATTCGCTCTTGATGACTGTGTAAACAATCATGCTCATTGTTGTACCCGTAGATATGTATAGGTAGATGCCCTATGCTCCAAGCACCTGACGTGCCCCCCATCTAAATAATAGGGCATCTACCTATCCACCTGTTTCCGAGGGGCGCTACTGTAAAAAAGAATGTGGGAATAATTTCCGGTGAGGCGGCAGTAGTGTTATACCAATGGTATTTTGTGTGCTAATTAGCGAGAAGCTAAGTGTTTTTCGGATCTTTGTTTACCTTGTAAAGTTGCAAACCTTTATGAGAGTTGTCGTTACGGTGCTCAGGAACAACCTGTGCTGTTCAAAGCTGTGCTCTCACGTCGTTAGCAAGTTTGGATCGCTAAATCTTGAATGACTGTTAACTAGTGATGTGATATTTGAAACGAGGCATTGGAGCTTGTGTTAAGGTGTGTGCCAGATGAAGCCTCGATTTGAGGCTTGTGTTGTTAACGTAGAAATCACAAAAATCAGTGGCAAACGAAGCCTCACTTTCTCTCCAGTCCCCTGCGAGATTCACTGTGTGTCGGTTTGAACCCCCATATCTTACTTATTTATTTATATTTTTAAATACCCAGTCATACGTGTAATGTGAAAAATACAAATTATTTCAGGGAAATTAAATATTTGCCATACTGTATGCACTTCATGTGTACATTATTCTTCTATTACATCAAATAGATATTAGTACTAGCATTTAATGCCACAGTTTAATGGGTAAATTAATTTATCAGAGACAGAAATTCAACAAACAAACACACTGTTAGACTTATATTTGTGCCCGTAACATGAGTCGATGTGTTGAATGCATGGTGAATGCTTTTGGCTGCTTTATTTTTTACTAACCACCAGATAGCGCTGTTTTTTGAATCTTTTCCCGAAACAGTCAGAGGAAAAGGTAAGTGCTTCACGAGGCTTTATTTGCCCATCACTTCTGTCAGCTGTTGAATGAATGAGTGTCACGTCCCGCTTGTTTACTACGAACCAGAAGACGTTCCCACTTTTGACGCAAGGCCTCATGGGGAGTAGGAAACTTGTGGATACATATCTATGGTTGTGCCTGCATGAATGGTCATGTGACATGCGTTTTCGATTGTAGTGTGGACGGAGATCGTTTCTGAAACGCAGTGAAAACGGCAGTGTAGACGAGGAACGTTTTCATTTTAAAACGCTGTTTTAGTGTAAACAGGGCTTAAGTATCAAAATATTTTATATTCTCATACTTATTGGTGATTAATTTTAAGGTTATGAAGAAATTGTGAAAATTTCCAATACTACATTAAGAATAGGCCAACTTCCCCCCACATGCCCTCCCAATACTGAACCGAAACCATGACCCCAAAACCAGAATACATACCGAACCGTGAAAAACTTGAACTGCTACACCCCTTTTAATTTCATATTTTTAGTTTTTGGTAATACAAAATATGGACAAAAAAAAGATAATGTAGTGCATACATTGAAATATTCCAAACCAAATAATTTTTGTTTTGAAACAAAGATATTATGCAGTACATGTATTCCAAGCCCAGTGTTTTTAACCTTGATTCTCAGTCCGCCATTTTGCAAGGCAAATTAAGAGGAAATTAACTAGTGCTTTTTATATTCCCATGAACAATCACATTGATTCAGCCAGAGTGATTTGTCAAGGACCGGGAAAAAACATTCTTGTTGCCTGCGCAGCTGAACAGTGACCTTGAGACAGGCAAAACAAGTCAATAAGAGCTCACTCTTGCTTCTGTCTCATAGCACAGATGTTTCACTTTCCCCTCCGGTAGAAACAATAATACAAGCTTGGAACTTAGTTTGATTTGTCCTCTCCATCAATAGCTTCCCGCTGGCTAAGAAATCCATAGAAACAAAGACACTGTGGGACGTGTCACTGTAACTGATCAATTGCGGGAGGCTCTGCATGAATATAGAAAACTGCCTCATGAAGATGGTCTAATATGTCTTTTAGGCTTATATCTCAGGGCAAGCTCTTAGATGCAAGGCAAAAATCAATATGACAAGTTCTTTGACAAGTATGTGTAATAGAAACAGAGGAGGAAAATTGTGTGGAATGTGCATTTGCTGTTATGGACGATTTATGTTAGAATATTTCAGTCATTTAAATGACTATGATTCATTAGCAGCTAATTAATGTACATTTTGCGAAGAATATTAAAATGTAAAGAAAGTGTTATTATAAAAGTTTTTTTTTTTTTTTTTGTAGGCCCAACTGAATATTAGAACTAGATTTGTATTGTCAGTTTTAACAATTGAAACTTGCTTTTAAGCTTAATGAACTGGCACAATTTGAACTTTACTACTGCAAGCAATCAAGAAGGCAGCACTGCTAATATTGTTTTATGGTCCTGATCAGAAGTCTGTATCACTCACACAGTATAAATGTTTCTTCAACCAAATCATTAATTTAACCAGTGATTAAACCAACCCCGCATTAAGGAGGTTCTGGCTGAGAAAGCTAATATTTACCTCACTAATCTAAAATGTTATGCAAATATCTTTAATGTAATCACAAACAAGATAGATATAACAGCATAAATCATATCTGTGCAACAAATCACTTTTTATTACGTTCTACCCCACCCACGCAAACCGCACACGCATGCACACACGCATTCAACAACACAAGTCAAAGTAATTGGTGCTTATAATCCAGCCCTACAGCACAGATAAAAGGTAGAGAACAAAAACAAAGCTTATTATGATTATAATGAAAAGAACTTTCTGGCATTAGTTCTGCATGGAGAAAAATGATCACATTGATAATAAGCAGGAGAAAATTCACAACTTTGTTTTAATTAAAGAGTTTCGTCAAGTACTTGTATGAGTTATGGTGCAAAAGCTTTAATGGGTGATTTTTCAAGTAAAGCATGCTTTTAAACACCAATTGGAATTTTCACAGCTTGGTGGGAATTCTGTGACATGAAAGCTGAAAAAAACATTTAAATTCACATGAGTGGAAAAACATGAGGAGGACTTTTGTTGATGCTACTTCAAATTCCATTTAGTGTTTTTAGCATGCATTTCCTGGCATTTGCATGCACAGAATTAAATGGAACGTGTTCTACAGTTGTCAAAGTATTTTCAATATTGTCACAAAACATGTATCACAACTGTGATAATGTGAGTTTTTTAAGGGCTTTTCATTTCTGTTCAAAATGTGATCGGTTTAATTAACACCCAAGAGCTGTAATTACATCAATGGCACACTATAATATTTGTATATTTTGTTTTGTGTGTATTAAATGTGAAACTGGACCACAAAACCAGTCATAAGGGTCAGTTTATTCAAATTGTTTGGCTGAGATACGTCTATTTTAAAATCTGGAATCTGAGGGTGCAAAAAAAATCAAAACGTTTAAAGTTGTCCAAATGAAGTTCTTAGCAATGCATATTACTAATTAAAAATTAAGTTTTGATATATTTACAGTAGGAAATTTACATAATATCTTCATGGAACTTGATCTTTACATAATATCCTTAATGATTTTTGACATAAAAGAAAAATCCATCGTTTTGACCCATACAGTGTATTGTTGGCTCTTGCTACAAATACACTCGTGCTACAAACTTACTGGTTTTGTGGTTCAGAGTCACAAATCTGTTTTGTTCAGTGGCTCAGATCAGAGAAAAGCCATCATGCCATTATGAATTTGGTTTCACTTTTATCAATTCCAATTCTGCATATAGAATCCGGTCCTTATCAAATCTCGTTTCAGATTATTTGCAAAAATTAGCGTACTTTAAATAAACTACTGCCAACTCAATATTTGACCAAATTAATTTAACATTAAAGTAAATTCGTTCAGCATTCATAAAATTTTAACATTCAAGTAGCATTTCTGTAAATACTGCAGAAACTGAATAATTAAATCTTAAAAAAACATATTAAATGCTTATTAAAAGTGCAAACATTATTTAATAAAGAGCAGTGAGTGATTTTCCAAATAGGAACAAGTTCTCGATACCGAACCCTAATTGTGACTAAAAATCAGGTGAAATATTGGGTAAAATATGCATTTTTCTAATTATGTGATACTCAAAACACACAAAAATTGGGTCAAATGTTGGATAAAATACACATTTTTCTAAACAACTGATACTCAAAGTGCTAAAAATGGCTTTCAAAAACTGTATTAAAAATACTGTGCAAAATATGCTTTTTCTTTTGTAGTAATATGATATTCAAAACACAAAAATTGTGTAAAATATTCTGTAAAATATGCATTTTTTACAATAATATACTCAAACACAACACAAAAATATTGTGTAAAATCTGCATTTTTTTTTTTTTTTTTTTTTTAATTTATGCATTTTATTTTCTGTTTTGCAAAATTTTGCCTACCTTTTATTTTTGGCATATTTAGGCTATAATCACTACTGCCAACTCAATATTTAACCAAATAACACTCATGTAATTAAGTAAATTCAATCAGCATTTCACATTCAAGTAAATTCATAAATTCACAAAAATTGTGTAAAATATTGTGCAAAATATGCATTTTTTTTTTCTAATAATATCTACAAAAAAATTCCTTAAATATTTATTTAGTACTCTCTGAAAAGTACATTTGTCCTAAAATTTCATTTTCAGAACCCCTTTTTTTTTTGTGCAGAAAGAAAGCATGAAAGTATTTGGCCTGCAGGTGTATATATAGGTACCATCTCATCTGAAATCAAACTCAACCGTAGCACTCAACTAGTGCAAAGAATTGATATATGTATATATATATATGTGTGTGTGTGTGTCTGGTAAAGGTGTTTGTCTCAAATAGGTGCAAGATACCCTTTTGAATATTGATTGCTTACTCTTTTGTATCCACACTAGAGAGTTGTACCCATTCCAGGAAATATTCAAACGTGAATACATAAATAAACAGTACATATGCATACATGGCCATGGGCTAGAATCTTTTAAATGCTGCAATAACTCAGTAGATGACATTGACCTCAAATTAAAATTGAAACAATTCAGAAAATATTTAAATGCTATCTTTGTTGCATACCACTTTGCTAATAATTAATTAAACCTTCACCTTTCCTGGTCAGTTCAAATGTTAATGCCATAAACGTACCGAACGTTATGAATTCAATTACATACTGTGCATTAAAGAAACGTCTAAATGTTTTTCTGTTGTCAGGCTTTCAGAACATATGTTACCTGAGTTATTTGAACATATGCTCAAAGAAAATTTCCAAATGAAGTCAGAATTAATCACCGCAGCAGCATGGCACAGCTTAAAAATAGACTCCGGTGTGAACTGACAGAACACTCTGCTGAACAGCCTTCTGTCAGATTTCAATCACATCTAGCATTTGTGTGTGTGCATTTAGCTTTATAATGGTTTTCAAAGACTTGCAGGCTACCAGGGTTTACAGGGATGAAGGAGATTCTCGCTGACTCTTTTTGTGGTTGAGTTTTTGGCGAAAACGCAATAGAAACGGATTCAATTTCTTTCATTGTGTTTTCCTTTAACCCTCATAGTCCCTCAGAGACCCAAAGACATTTAAATAGCTCAGAATTGTACCTAACATTGAAATAATGTGGTGTAGCAATTTGCCTAATCATATATGACCCTAGACCACAAAAAGGGTCAATTTTTTGAAATTGAGATTTATATATCATTTGAAAGCTGAATAATTAAGCTTTCCACTGATGTGTGGTTGCAATGATGGGACAATATTTGGCTGAGATACAACTGTTTGAAAATCTGGAATCAGAGGGTGCAAAAATATTGAGAAAATTGCCTTTAAAGTTGTCCAAATTAAGTTCTTAGCAATGCTAATCAAATATTAAGTTTTGAAATGTTTACAGGAGGAAATTTACAAAATATCCTCATGGAACCTGATCTTTACTTAATATCCTAATGATTTTTGGCATAAAAGAAAAATCAATAATATTGACCCATACAATGTATTATTGGCTAATGCTACAAATATACCTGTGCTACTTATGACTGGTTTTGTGGTCCAGGGTCACATATGCAAACTTATAATTTATTATTAACAATTATTCAATTATTGAAATTATATTACACATGCTAACATTAGTACATACTTTTTCCAGTTGCTTATTCCGTCAAATTTATTGTTTTGTACAATGTACTTTTGTGGGGTTCAAAGTGACACCAGGGAACAACATTGCTAGACTGAATCCAGTCACATTTCTGAAAAATTCATGCCAACTTTGTGAAAGAACACAGTATCTGTGTACTGAGTTTTGATTAGGTCAGAGGTAAAATTTGGTAATATATAAATGTGAAATACATATATTTTCCCTATTTTTATTATTTTACACTTCAGGTTATTCTACATTTAGCCAGTTTTTACATTCTAGTTTTCTTTTATTGTGTAAAATGAATGGTATTTAGATCTGAATTCTTTTGGCAGGTTGCAGTTGGCAGGTGAATGAAGGTTTTGTGTTCATATTGTAAAGAAAATGAACTTGATTTAGATGGCAGCTTTGAATTGTCATACTTAACTACTTCATTTCTTTAATTATTCATCTTTGTTGACTGAGAAGGTCCATTCACGGTTCATTAGATATTCTGTCAAAATGGTTCTGCTGGGAGAGGATACAGATCCAACAATATTCTCTTGTTGGAACAGACAAATGTTTGCCGGGAGGTGTATCAAACATTTGCAAAGCTGCCTATTAGTGGAAAAAGGATTAAATGGCTACTATTTATTTTGGCAGTTGTAGGAGGAGAGTTACCAGATTATTCTGGCTGGTGGCAGAATGCTAAATGTTATCAGCCTAATGTGGTTTTAAGGACTTGAATTATTCAGAGCAATCAATAAGCAAACCATTTTCAAGAATAAACTTTCTAGCTTAAATTTTGTGGTAAATAAATCATGTTTAGAGAGAGACCAGATGAACCAATACGAGGCAGTGTTTGAGGTGAATGCTGAAAGGAAATGAAGGGATATAATTAATTCATTTCTTCAATATTTTAGGCCTCTGGAAAAAAAATTCTAATTTGTTATTTTAGAAAGCACAAAAGATTTTTAATAACCTTAGTGGTAAAAAAAGAAAAGTGGAAGAGAAGACAAAAACAAACAACTAAATCTTTTTAAAAAGGTAATTTGTTTAGACACAACTATTTTGTTGGCCAAATTTTTGTCATTTATAATTCACTTAAAATGATTTCTTAGTTCTTGTGCAATGTACAAATGTTAAGTTCAGTTCACTCTACCTTTGCACACTTCAGAAATACTCTAAAATTATCGTATAGACATTCCCCACCTACCCTTTCTCTCTCTCTGGCTTTGTTGCTTATCAGGAGCTTCCAGCTGTTGGTAGACTGTCCGCAGAGACTGTTAGGGCAGAAGTCGAGTTGGCAACAGATGCCGGCTTTTCATTTCCCTAATTTCATTTCCTTATTTACTCCTCCTTCCCTCCAGTAATCCAGTTCACTCAGTTTTTCTCTCACTTTCCTCTCTGTGGAATCTGTATCTGCTTTTATGAAACGCTCTCATTCTCTCACGCACACGTACACCTTTGTGGTGCTCAGCTTCAATCTCAAACTCTTAAATCATCAGAGTTTGCGATTAGAGATGTGCTTTAAGCTTGTCACCCAGGGGAAACACGGGATGTACTTTGTTATAACACCATCTCCCACGTCCTGCTTTGATCTCATAATCCTGTCATTGAGGATTCAACAGGTTTGACTGCCCATCAGTCTGCATCTGAGAATGTCATAGTTCAGAATAGCGAAATTAAAGAGAGTCCATCATACAGAAGATTATAGGTTTATTTTGATTACAGTTCCAGATGAATTTTCTGGTTGAGGTGGTCAGATCAAACAATAGCACATATATAATATATAATATATATATATGTGTTGTACAGTATACACGCTGAAACACTTTGGTGTAGGATTTACTTTAAAACAGTATGCAGCAAATATATTATTAACTAAGGAACCAAAATTCCCTTGATCTTTTGACATATAAGAGGCTATAAAAACATCCTGTAAGCTTCAGAACTCAAAACTTTGTTGTTAGTCTAAAAACAGCTTAAACTGTATTGAAGGCAGTCTGCCAAAATGACAGCTTTTGAAATGTTCTGCTCTATGATGTAATAGTGTGGATAAGCGCCGCCTCCGCAGAAGATTGACATCACTGCCTGTTTAGCCCCGCCCACTTATTCACGCATTTTGCTTTCTCCATTGCGCTTCCGCATTCGTCAGCGTGTGAACGTGAACGTGTGTACGATTGTTAGCAGAAGCTAGAGATAACCATTTATAAAGTTTTAAATACGGATATCTTTCTTACACAAATGCATCAGTTCACTTCAGAAGACATTTGTTAAAGGAATACTCCACTTTTTTTGAAAATAGGCACATTTTCCAACTCCCCTAGAGTTAAACAGTTGAGTTTTACGGTTTTTCGGATCCATTTAGTCGATCTCCAGGTGCAGCAGGTTGGTTATGTTGACGGAAGTTAAGCCTATTTTCAGGCGCTGCGTAATATCATTGCGCCTGCTGCACCCATGGTACGCCAGCAAAGTTCCTTGATTATTACGCCGGAATGAGAGTATAGTTCCTAGCCATATTGACCTAGAAAATCACAACTTTTCATTTTCCGTTGGTTTTAGTACACGCTGTAACTACAAAAGAGTCAAGTTTTAAATAGGAAAAATATTGAAACTCTTTGATCATTTTTGAGCGAGATGCTAACATTCTAATCAGATTCAATGATCTATGCTAAGCTATGTTAAAAATGCTACCGCCAGACCCAGAGATCGGCTGAATGGATTCGAAAATGGTAAAACTCAACTGTTTAACTCTAGGGGAGTTGGAAAATTAGCCTATTTTCAAAAAAGTGGAGTGTTCCTTTAAACCCCCAGAACCATGTGGAGTACTTTTTATGATGGATGGATACATTTTATTGGACTTTACAATCTCAAGGCCCATTCAGGATATTTTTTAATACAACTCCAATTGTATTCGCCTGAGAGAAGAACGTTATATACACCTTTAATGGCTTGAGGCCGAGTAAATTATGGGGCAATTTTCATTTTTGGGTGAACTATCCCTTTAATTAATTTTTTTCCCCTTATCTTTTGGTGTTAGTGTTAATTTTTGGATCCTGTTTACAACCTAGAATCTTTTAAAAGCATCCGAGACACAAACTGCCAACTGACTTTGTGAAAAGATCATCATGTGAAGCCTCATGTTTGTAGAACCCCGTGTGCTGATTCCTGTACACTTGTTGACGTAGAAACAGCACTGAACTTTTCACCTTATTCATAGCATTTCTCTTCACGCTTTTCCAAGCTATTATTACTCAAACAACGCTATCCATCCTCACAAAGATAGAGGGCTGAAGGTCATCTCCACATTCAGCAACACTAATCTCCCTCCATTCCACCCTGCTGGGGGTAAAGCCACTTCAGAGCACAGCATGAGAGAAACCTCCATTACTGCGCACCATGTTCTTCCATGTTCCTCTGGTTTAGGGTCAGTCCACGCTGACGCTAGCGGTGTTTACCGTGCGCCTGCTGCTTTATCGTGCGTAAACATGGATACGCCTTGGAAAGTTGTGGCCTGTGTTAAATCAGGCGTTACATTCAAAACAATTGTCAGAGTGTGTGATATACCAGTGAAAAACACATGAATAGAAGTAACTGATGAGATGATAGAGTTCTAAAGATTTTTTTTAGTACTAACCTGAATAAGATATTTCACATAAAAGATCTTAAAATATAGTCCACAAGAGAAAATTGTAGTTGAATTTATAAAAAGAAAAAATGTGATATTTAGGGAAAATAAGAAAAATGCAGACCTCTTCATTCTGCTCAAAATTTTACACCCCTGGCTCTTAATGTGTTTTGTTTCCTGAAATGCTTTCACTGAGCATTTAAAACCTTTTCTGAAGAACAGCGGGCAGTTTAACTGTTTAGGACAAACAAGGGACTCATGAACAACTATCACTAAACAAAAAAATACACAGCTGTGGATCATTTAGGTAACAACACATTATTAAAAATCAAGTGTATGTAAACTTTTGAACGGGGTCATTTTTATAATAATATAATATATAAATTCAACTATTATTTTTCTCTTGTGGACTATATGTAAATATATTTTATGTAAAATATCTTCAGGTCAGGACTAAATAAAAAATAACATGGATTTTGTTTGGTCCCTCTTATTTTGGTAAAATTAACATTTTGAAGATTCTGCAGGGTGTATGTAAACTTTTGACTACAACTGTGTGTGTGTGTGTGTGTGTGTGCGCATCAGGACTATTCTTCGAGAGGCAGTGTCTCAAAATATTGGATGAGAAAAAAAATGTAAAATAAAAATAAAACAATGGCAATATTACAAAATCTAACATTAAAAGTGTATAAATTATTTGTTTTTCTAAAGAAACATTGTCCAACAGCAACACCAGCAGGTAAAGTTTACAGCAGGAGCCCGCGTCTCTTTCGGCTCCCCTGAGCCCATCGAGTTTTAACAGACCCCCCTAAAGCATGCCCTGAGTTTCAAGTTTGTTGTTCAGACTCCTCTCAATTTGAACAAGGTTCAAGTTTGTTGTTCAAACTTCTCTCAGTTTATCTTTGCCTAAGCCGAAATGAATGACTAACTGTGCTCTGGGCAATCTCAGCAATCCCTGTTTGAATACTGAAGTGATTCAATCAATCAAGATGAAAAAGAATACAAAACGAAATAATGGTTTTTGAAAACCATGCCCTCTTCATGAAATGCTATACATATCAATGGCTGATTCGAGAGTCAGATCTCGTTTTTTTTCCCACACTGCGAGCTTGTGCTTTGGGTCCAAATGGGTTCTGTGATTGTCGTTTGCTAACACAAAATTATAATACAGGTTAATACAGATAATGAAAATTGGTGGTGATTTCGAGGTGAAATTACCCATGCAGCACTCTGGGTTTTGACATAAACATAGTGAGTCATTCAGTGAGTCAATCAATGATTCATTCAAACTTTGATTGTGGCATTTACTACAAAACAGATTCTAGCAAATTCAGAATGGGACTTTTAGCATTATTAGGGCTGCAGACGCTCGTGCACTCTAAAAAAGGCTGGGTTAAAAACAACTCAACTTGGGAAATTTGGCAACCCAGCACTGGGTAAATATTGGACAGAATGCATGCTGGGTTATGTTGACCCAGCTGGTTGGGCTAAATGTTTTTACCAACATGCTGGGTTATTTTATTTAAGTCAACTATCGTTTAAATTATTAAATTGCTGGGTTAAAATGGATTGAAACTTATAAAAAACACACAGAATTACTAGAGGCAACAGCAATAATATGAACATTTACTATTAAGCAAGAACACATGGACAAAATACAAGACAAATTGAATTTATTTGTGTGTGAACAGCATAGTTTACAATATTAAATACATTTAAACTCATTTAACAAGCATTTAAGACATAAAAAAGTAACATTTTAATTTTAGTGTATTCAACCATTCTCTGTAATCGGTTTTTACCGAAATAGTGCTAATTCTTGTGCTGGTGTGTTGCCGAAATCTGAGTTGGTGAAGGGCTGCTGTTCAGCGGGGTAACTGCAAACTTCAGACCGCAGCGTTGCGTTTCACTCGTAGCCGAAAGACGCTGTAACCAACTCCAAAAAACTGCCCATAAAAGAACAGTACTGAGATTAGAGAACATATTTTAATATCAAACTAAATTAAACTCAGTACAGTAACGAATAAAATCCATTTATTTTATGCAAGGCAAAATGTGTTTCCATCCTGAGAAAAAAAAAAAAAACGCTGCTGGCGCAGCTGACTGACATCTCGTCTTGTATGTTGCGTTGCGTAAAATAATACAATCTACAGCACAGTAAAGACTATAAATGAAATAAAATGCATACAAACCTTTATTTCGCTGAAGAAATGTGCCAAATCGGTGGCACTGAGAACCTGTCTCTTCTGTAGAGGACTCAAACAACCCCCAGCTGCTGTAACTACTTGTTTCATCATAGAGTCAGGCTCAACCCAGGGGTTGGGTAAAAAACAGCGTTAAATGACCCAGCAGCTGAGTTACAGGAAAAAGTACCCAGCACCTGGGTAAAAAATATTAAAAATCAACCCCATAAAATGACCCAATGGGCTGAACCCAGCATTTGGGTCTAAAAAAAATAACCCAGCATTTTTAGAGTGTGATAGAACTCTCCTCATACTCTCGTATGTGATCGTATTAAATCAGGTTACTTGCTGTTCGCTCTCTTTTTCCATGGCCCGTCTGTCTGGATAATCTCGTTATGTTTCGTTTTTCCAGAGGGCCAAATTCTGCTTGCTCGAATGTAAGTGAAGCATCACTTCCACATCAATTTCATTTAGAGTCGACTCCAAGGGCTCAAACTGTTACAGCCCTCAAGGCTCATCTTCAAGCTAGCCAATCGTATCCCGGGTTACACCTAAATGGTTAACGCTGTCAAACTCAGATATAAGAGAATGTGCATATCTGCAATCCCATAAGTCAGAAATTGTAATTCTCTTTACAAGTCTGATATTGCACTATGAAAGGGATAACATAGTAAAAGAAACCACGTAATTGAAAAAGCAGTCACGTCTCAAGCTTCCATTGTTGCTGTTCTGATTTAGGGTTTAATACCAGCTGAGTTAGATTTGAATCGCCCTGCACCTAATTTCATTTTGGCCGGGCTAGATAACGTATGTTGTGCTCACGCATAATTAAATGACTGCGCACCACTGTGCACAGGAAGTTCATCTCTGTTTTTCATTGTGTTGTAGGTTTTTTTTGCAGTTCCATTCACGCTCTGTTGCCCGTGGCCTTGACTGACGTCCGGCACGCTGCAGGTTTTCTATTGATTGTATTGGAAATAAGGTGGCGGAAAGGGTGAATACCTTTTCAAGTCTATTGTGGCAGAGATTTGATTCTACAATAATGAGCAATCATGAAATCATTTGCCAAGACGTCTTGCCACAAGCTCTTTATAGAGGATAAAGACGCTGCTTGAATCTGACAGTCTTTTAAAGAGGTTCAAGGGGTTATTTTTTTGGCATTTTTCTTTTTCTTTTTGTTGTGTAGAATATTTTTTAACAGGCTTTCTGGGGTGATAAAGCTTGTATAGTGCTCTTTTCTTTCTTTCTTTTTCAAGTTAAACTCTATTTAATACATTTATTTTCTGGTAAAATTACTGAACACGACAAAACATATATATATATTTCATTTGATTCTGCAATAAGTAGCGATCTCAAAATAATTATGTTTTTTTTATGATGTATAAAGACGCTACTTGATGTTCTTAAAAAGGTTTTTTCTGTTCTTTTTTACTTTTGCATTTTGGTTCATTTTTGGTGTAGTTTTATAGTGCTCTCATAAAACACTTTGACCATGATTGAATAATATCAGGTAAGAAGTTTCTTTCACTATTAATTAGCAAAATAGTGCACTTATATTAATAAGAAAATCACTCTTCTTCACCCACTTTTAATGCCCTTGAGGTATTCGAGTTAAAACATGCCTATATTTTGCTTCAGTGGTTAATAGAAAGACTTAAATCAATCTTATCAAACCTTATCAAACCCGGTCCGTAATTACTAGCATGTAAGATATGCAAGCTCCACCATTATTCTTTAATTAAAATGGAAGCACACTGCTGTTGCAATTCTTCTGCAATAGATCAGAATCACATGGCATTAGTAGCTAAAAAATTATCCTAGCAGGAAGAAGAAGCCATATGCTATTTTTAGAGTAGTTTTAAACCTTTTTCATTCACGGACAGCAGAGCACTTTTCACACATATGCACGTACATGCGAGGGCATGCATTGCAATTGCATTTTGACAATTTGCATGGATAAAAGTGGTTTGAGTAATGATAGACAGCTTTTTCACTGGAACAAATCCAACTGAAATGCTAGAATGTCCATCTGTTACAGCTCAATCC
Source organism: Cirrhinus mrigala (assembly GCA_036247105.1). NCBI lineage: Eukaryota > Metazoa > Chordata > Actinopteri > Cypriniformes > Cyprinidae > Cirrhinus > Cirrhinus mrigala. The sequence continues at coordinate 13,113,768 of CM070022.1, forward strand.
ACTGAGCCAGGCAGCTCATTTCCACATCTCAGTGTTGAAGAACTGACATCAGAGAGGAAGAGGGAAAAGGAGAGAGGAGGAGAGTGAAAGAATCCAAATATTAAATTGGTCTTGGACTAAAATGTTTACACTCACCGGATAGGTCATGTTTCAAACAGCTTTAAATGACAGAGTGAATGTTGTATGGGTAAAAAGCTCTTAGCTAATCAAATCCAAATATACAATAGATATTTGAAGTATTTTACTATAGCATAGTAGAAGAACAAGAAAAACAATAGTTCCCAACAAAGCCACTGCAGAAACACTGAGCAACACACAGTAACGGCGTTCCAGATTGAAGCAATGTTTTTAAACAAATTGTTTGAGTAAATGATTCAATGACTCATTTAAAATGACAGATTGTTTCCTTTCTGAAAGAAGCAGCATTTTTTGAACGATTTGTTTAAAAATTGATTTAAAAAAAATGATTCAGTGTTTCACTCAAAGACACTAAGGTCATTTAAAAAACTTTACCAGAATCTCTTTTTATTTTCGTAAAATAAAAAAAGCGAGCTTTCATGTGTGCAGTAGCCAGATATCAAGAATTCAGACCCCCCAAATTTTTTTATACATTTATGGGCTTTTTATGGCTTTATTTGGACAGGACATTATAGAGTAGACAGGAAAGCATTGGGTGGAGAGAGAGGGGAGCAGGATCGGCGAAGGACCACGAGAGAGGATTCGAACTCGGGTCGCCACAAGCACATTTGCGCTGTATGTGGGCACACAAACCACAAGGCTATTGGTGCCAAAACAGCTTCCCTTTTAAAGGATAGGATCTTCTGCCTGGTGTTTTGCTTAATTTTTTGCAATCTGGCAACCATGTGTACATGATCGTTCTTCATTGCGGAAACCGACAATGATCTGAGAACACGGACACACAAGCTGGAGTTTAGTGATCTCTATGTAAGATGTTCAGCTTAAATGAAAGTGTCATTCAGCCCATCTGAATTCTCGACTGTATTGTTTGCGATGGTGGCTGCTAAATAAATGCACTTAATCAATCGCTGTTGTTTTAATAGAGACACATTATTTGGAATTATGGAATTCCTATAGGAATTTTACTCTTAAAATTCTTTTTGTTTGTTTTGTTTGACGAAGAGAGTGCATATCTAAGTTTTTGATATTAATTTATATATTGAATAGCCTATAATAAATCAGTACAGTGGATGAGGTAAAATAAACAATGTGTACGAGTCCACATTCTGTTGATTTGTGCTTACTGGTGAAAGTGCAATACCCAAAATGCAAAAATAAATCTCTAAAATGACAACAAGATTTTTATATATATATATATATATATATATATATATATATTAGCTGTTTAAGCATTATACAGCTTGATGAAAAAGTGACTAAGATTTAATTGACTAAAACTAATGCTCAGACATTTAGTCGACTAAAACTTGACTAAACAAAAACAGGAAAAGGGTGACTAAATATGATAACTAAAAAGTGCGTTTGAAACAGAACTAAGACTAAAACTAATTTAAAAGACTAAATTTTAAAAAATCGGACAAAGTTAACACTATCATTTACCATAAAAAATGCTAATCAAATATGACACAGAAAAAAATATATATATAAATTATATAAAGTGCATATTTTATCTGAAGGCACGATATGTGACCCTGGACCACAAAACCAGTCATAAGTAGTACAGGTAAATTTGTAACAAGAGCCAACAATACACTCTATGGGTCAAAATTATTAATTTGAAGATCATGTTCCATGAAGATATTTTCTAAATTTCCTACCGTAAGAATATCTAAACTTAATTTTTGATTTTGATATGCATTGCTAAGAGCTTCATTTGGACAACTCTTCATTCGGACAATTGTCTCAGTATACATAAATATATATATTGTTTTGCACCCTCAGATTCCAGATTTTCAAATGCTTGTATCTCGGCCAAATATTGTCCTACCCTAACAAACAATCAACAGAAAGCTAATTTATTCAGCTTTCAGATTTAGTTTTCAGATTTAGTTTCCCCAAAATTCAGCCTTATGACTGGTTTTGTGGTCCAGGGTCACATATATACAATTCAATACTTTAGTTTAGACTTGCAGGTTGAATGCTGGTTGGGTATAGAGTTAATGGTGATGTTAATAAATTCTGTAATATTTCGTAATATTAATTAAACAAAAATGTAACTGATGTCTGGTGTAAACCTGGGTCTTGAAGTGAATTTAAGTTAAAGCATATTTTAGTAGATATATTATCTATCTACCAAACATAATCATGCAGCAAAGCGGAACGGTTTGGTGGATGACAGTCTAGGCGTGACATGATGTCACACTGGAATCAGTCTTTTGTACACCATCTAATGAATCAAAGTGGTTCTGCCTGGCCTCATCATTAGTTAAAGAAAAGACACTGATTGCCTAATGGATGACTATAATTTCCCACACTTCCACATTAATCAATTCCCCAAATTGCTTGGAACCATTTAAGTCCTGTTCATTAATGTAGTTTCAGTACTGCTTTCAGTGAGTGTTGTTGAAACCAAATGCCTGATTAAATATCACCTATTTTTGGTTGGTTTAACAGTTTCTGTAGCATTTTCTCTGAATAAACAATCTGATTCAATGAGTGTTTTATAAGCTTCTGCACTATGCCGATAGCACGCTCTCTATTTTTTTGATCATACCTACATAAATATGCTAAATATATTGTTGTGTCAGTTTTTCCTTTATCTTGCTTCTCAGTGTAAACAAAAAAGATACAAAGGGTAGTGCTAGTCTTTCCAAGGTCTGACAGGTTGCTGTTGTTTTTCTTCTGTTCAAGGAGCTGTGGCCCAGTCTGGAGGTCAAGGCTATAGTGGAAAGGGGGGGGGGGCTGCTCTGTCAGAGATAAGAGAGCAGAGAATGATGTGGCCAAATGGCAAAGAGAGGGAATGGGAGGAATTATCTGATATTCGCAGGACTTAAGCTTGACTGTGAATGCCATCCAGCACCAAACAAGATTCTATTCTTTCACTCTGAAAGGATTCGTAACTGTTCAACCTTTGAGATTTTTTGGGCTCAGCAAGAAGAGCCTGCATTTATTTTGTGCTGTGGTATTTTCAACATGAGGGGATGGACAGTCATCAAACCCTCGAAAAATAAAGATGAGGGCGAACATTTATTTTTAGCTCTGCCTGTCGCAAAGTAGGCCACTTCTAATGCGATGCGTTGTCTATTACTAAAGCAGAAATGTGAATGGTTGTATTGAAAAGACAAGTGTACTTAAAGTATCTTAGGTATTTTTATGTCATTACTGAGTAGCTTGAGCTATAATGGTGAGCTATACAGTCCTTTAAACCTCTCATAAAACTGTAATCACTTTGCAAATGCCAGATATTTTAACAATTCATTGCAACCTTATCTTTGTGACCACAAATAAAGCTTTAGTCATAGTTATGCCCTGAGGGGAGATATTATGTTCAGATGTTGCACTTTCATATTTATGGAGTTCAGATGTTTCCTTTAGGTATAAACATATTGATTTGAAAGCAACATTTTTGAGACATTATTTTGATCGAATGGAGACCTAAATGAGATTACTAGGGTTATATGTGACCCTCAGTCAAAACAGTTGTAAGTCACACTCACACTACATAAACTGTTGCATGCCACCCCGGACTACATTTCCCATCATCCATTGCTCTGATTACATACACAGCTGTAGCCAATCACTCACACTATTTAACACCCACCCAGATCCTTCTCAGTTTGCCGAGTATTGTTGTTGTGTTTATCTCTCTGTCAGTGATAGAACTTTACGGAGCCAGTTACCTGTCCTAGTCTCCTGTTCCTAGCTACTACTTCTAGTTTAGTCTTGTCTAGGTTTTTGTCTGGATCTTGATCACCTGCCTGTTTTGGATATCGCTCTCCTCTTGTCATTTGGACTCTGTTTGCTCCTGCTCTGGATTTATTGCCTGTTCGTTGGATTACCCGTATGTAGGGCCCTATGAAATCCGGATTCCGTTTTTTTCCCTTTTGAATTTTTTCTCAACTCCTTTTTTAAAGGTCAAATTAAATGTTATTAATCAAAAAGCATGACTTAATTAAAATCATGAAACGGCTACAATTTCAAATCAATTTATTAAAAGTTTAACAAAAATGATGTTTAGGGCGCTATGAAATGCTTTCTCACCATATGTTTTATTGTTATCAAATTCTGTTTTAGCATGACTAATTTTAGTAAATACTTAATTAATTCAAATTTATTATTAAAATATTTTTATGAATTTTTTTTCACCTCAGAAATTCTACGTTGTGTTTTTTTTTTTTTTCTTTTCTGGTTATCAAATGAAGGCATAAAACATTAATTTCATTTCTCTTTTAATTATTGAAAATTAAGCAACTGCGTTTCAAGGTGCGTAGTAAACAAATCCGTGCATCTGCATCATTCATAAACACAGAGACATGCAGAACATGCAAAATTCATATTTGAATGGTATTTTTCCAGCTTAATATTTACAGAAACTAGTCCATATTGCAGTTTGATTTAAGTGTAATGACCTACTTTTTATTAATTCATCCAAACTTTGACAAATTCTGTGACATTCCGCGTTATTTATTGAATTCCGTTTTTATGACTGGATTCCGCGATTCTGTCCCCATTTTCATAGGGCCCTACGTATGCCTTCCTCCCTGGATTAAGTTCGCCGTTGTTGTACCCTTGCCTGTCTCAGGATTACTCTTTTGTCTAGATCTCTAAATACCTGCTTGCCAATGTCTGACCCTTGCATGATTAAATAACCACGTCTTTTAATAAAATCAAAACTGAGAGAGGTATGGATCCACATACCTCTCTGTCACTCTGTCACACTAGGGTTGGGTATCGGTTGGGTATCGATTCCAATTCTCCTTTTCGATTCCCAGTTTCGATTCCAATGTGCTTAAAAAGAGGTCCTGGGAGATCACTAGGTCGGGTCCTCACAGATGGAAAAAAAAAAAAAAAAGCAAAAGCAGGACTGCTTTTTTGAAAGCAACAAAGGAATCGATAGGCGGAATCAAAATTTAAATTTTTTAAAGTTTTATCTGATTCCTGAATTTAAGTATCCAATTGTGGAATTGGAATCGATTTTCGATTCCCAACCCTAGTTGTATCAAAAGCCAACAATACATTGTTACAGTCAAAATGACTGATTTCGCTTTTATGCCAAAAATCATGAAGATATTCAGTAAAGATCATGTTCCATGATACATCAAAACTCAATTTTTGATTAGTAATATGCATTCATGAACTTCATTTGGACAACTTTAAAGGCACTTTTCTCAATATTTTTTTTTTTTGTCCCCTCAGTTTCCAGATTTTCAAATAGTTGTGTCTCAGCCAAATATCGTCCTATCATAACAACCATATATAAATGGGAAGCTTATTTATTCAGCTTTCAGATGACAGTGACTTACATCTTGACCCTTATGACTGGTTTTGTCATCCAGGGTCCAGTTTGGAGACAGAGGCACTTATGCTGGGTTCACACTAAAAGATCTTCAAAGATCTTCAAAATGTAAGAGACCACAAACATAAGGACAAAAAATCCTAGATTTAACCGTTTTGCTCCTATAGTGTGTGGTGTGCCACGATTTGACAAAGACAGCACACCACACACCAACTGATTTTCAAACCGAGTCCTGACTGTGAACACGAGAAATCTCACGAAATCTCTCGAGACTTGAGAATAAACTCAACGGTTCTATAAGAGCTTTATTGTAATGAGACAGTTTGTCTTTGCCTTATGTTTATTCATATTGGAATCAACTGATAGATAGTATTGTTTGGAAAAAGGTTTGGTTAATGCCTAATCAATATTTACTGTAATTACAAACAAGGTTAAGGAAGTATCATTCAAAATTATGCACAGGATTTACCCAGCAAAAGATTATTTGGTCAAATTTAAATCTGATATTGATTTTAGTTGCCCCTTTTATGTCAATTGTCCTAAAACAGTGGTACATTTGTTTTGGCATTGCCCTTTTGTAAAACTATTTTGGCAAAATGTTTGTGATTTTATTATACAAAATATTGATAATCATTTTGTTTTGTTATGGAAATATGTTATAAGTGTTGTATTATTTATTCTCTACAGAATAGCAAAGAAAAGCAGTCAAGTTTGCATGTAATTTCTCCTTGTTAAAAAAAATGATTTTGAAAGAAAACGGTTTATCTCTGCTGTCCAAATCCTTTAGCGTTTGTTATGCTTTTGTCAGCTCACTTTCTAAATGGATATTGTTTCGTTTCACGTGATAATCCGCACATTTGTCCTGTGGGTTCCCCCCACTCATCAGGATTTCTGATCGTAAATATTCAACGTCAATAAAGATTCGTGATCGGGGCGCCTCCGACGTTCTTCCGAGCAGATTCATTCACTCTCAACACACCTCACACCACAGGAAAATCTGATAAAATAATCTTAATAACCAAGATAATCGGACATTACCTAGGATTTTCGGAAGGGGAGAAATTGGCCCAAAATAAGCCCAATTATCTTGTGGTGTGTACCCAGCTTTAGTGGCCAAAAGATATGACAGCACCATCTAGTGGTCAAAATATATCTGAATGTCGATTAAAAACTACTGATTGTCTATAGCTTCAATTGGTAATATGCCACCTATTGGTCAAACAATTGCATTTGTATTATTAGAGTAATTCTACTCAGTTTTTTCCTCTCTTAAATTGAACGTTTATGCCGCTTGCTCATCCAGTAATTGCTATTTGCAGTTAGATATATTTTTGCCCTGTTTGAAGATCACCACAGCGGTCTGGGTGTTTGGCAAGGCTTATATTCAGGCTAGCCAGTCTTTTGACCTTCGAAATCTTTTTCCTCCTTATGTCAGTGTTTGTGCTGACAGCTGCTTAACGTCGACTCACAGAAGCTAGCAGTACAGATCCGATCATCCCGATCTCCCACTAAGGCTATCTATAGTGACAGACTTTCCTGCTTTCAGGAAATTCATTCAGCATCATCCATTTCTAATTTTCTAGTTATCAAACACCGTAGCGCAGCTGTTATGTTTTTTGATTAAAACTCCACACTTTTTTTGTTCTAATCCTCTCTCTCTGTGATCCTTCCCTGTCTATCATCTGTCATATTTTCAGCTCTTTAGAGCTTTGTAGATCACACGCCAAAATCTCAGAATCCAGCCAAACAAACACTTTCAAGCCTTGGGAAACCAATAGCAGTAAACCAGAGGTGGAAAAAATGATTCCCTAAACATCCAATTTCCTAATGGACTTCATAATTGGTTCTCTTAATACACATAGAACAACAAATGTTGGTTTTGAATGCTTGAAAGCACCATAAACAACCAACATTGGGAGATAAACAAATAAATGGAATTGCAAAGTCACAAACAGCATTTGCTCACCTCATTTTTCAAAGGCCAGCTGTTGGATTGCCAATGTGTTTTGGTACAAAGTAATTCCAGCTAAACATGTTTAGTTATAAACTCTTGATCCTGGTAAATGTTGGTTTTGCAGAAGCACAGCGCTGGAGAAATTTTCTTCCGTCTATGTACTTAAAATCATATTAATTTTTTGGGGGTTTCATAAACAAATCTCAAATGCTAAAATGTTGTTTTTTAGAACAGTACTCACATAGGAGGAGGAAGACAATTTGTTGACTTTTCATTCAATTGGGGTTGCTTTTGTAGGCCAGTTCAGCTTCTGAACAGATGACTTTAAGCAGATTACTTTAATAATAATGTCTGTGCATGTGTTCCTGAGTGATACACATTTTGCATCCTATTCTGAGATGGGTCATTGTTAGTAAACTATAGCCTCAGTAGACTAAATGACTAAATTAGCATTGCACAACCATTTAAATGAAGTCATTGTCATTGTTTTCAGTGCACACGCCTCCATTCTATGCAAATCAGGTCTGTTAGATTCAGTCTTCTTTACAAAAGTCAGTGCTATTTAATTAGCATTGCACTTTTATTGTTCACAGAAAGCGGGCTGTAAATGTATCTTTATTGCAAAGAGATGTTTGTCTAGATTTTCTAGCGATCATGGCAGCAATAGCTCAAATGCTCATCAGATGATTGAAGAAGGTAGTAATAGATCATATATCAATGCACATGGTGTATTCAAGCACACTTTAGCTTTTTAAAAGAGCCGATTCAAGTGTCTGGATCACAGATGGTGAAGTATGCTGGATTGCAGTAATGTGCACTTGACGTATTACATAACTTTATTTTACATAATAAATATTTGTTGTATTTTACATAAACGTTTAGATGATGATGCTAAGTGCATTTTTGACGTACCAACCGCTTACTGTACAGTGATGCTGGCGTTCAGGCATTTAAAATTGCGTGGTTTTTAAAGTGGCTTTCATAGAGTCAGATAATACCATGTTAGATATTTGAAAAAGCACATTAGGTAAGTGAGAGTTGATGGAATCTATTAAGAAATAAGCACAGAGCGGAAAACCAGATCTAATGATGCCTTCAACGTTTTGAGCGAGAATGACAGTTACAGGTGCATTCGTGCTGATCACCAATTGAGCACCACCTGTAACTTGTCTTCGCCTTGATGCAAAGAGAACAGTTTGACTCACTTGTGAAAATAATGTGTTTTGAAGGGAGGAAAAGAAGGGGGGAGAAAAATCAAATCGGTGAGCTGCTGATCAGTGAGAGTGAAATCTGTGGTATTTTAGCCCTATTATTTCCATTGACAAAGATTTCATTCTGCCTAGCTGGATCTGGTCCGTGTTAACTGTGATTGCCTGGTGGTGCAGCTACCTACCAGCAGGTCTCCAAATGCTCTCACTGAGAGACAGGCCTGCCATCAGTCTCATGATTATAGGACACAGGACCCCTGCTTGGATCTATTAGACCCGTCCAATCAGAGGAAGCCAAGCGAACGCTTTGATCAGAACAAGGTTGCATGTTCAGACGGTTAATATGATTTTAACATCGAATATTTTTTAAATCAAAGGGCTTGTTAAATAACCTTCAATTTTGCACTTAGGATATCTTGTAAGTGCATCTTGTGAGTACTTTAAAGTTAGCATGTCTGTGATGTGTTACTCTGTGTAAAGGTGGCAGCTTAATGGCGGTGCATGTCATCGAGTGGTTTTGGAGTTTGTTTTTTTTTTGTTTTTTTTTTTGATGCCAAAGACCCCTCAATTTGATCATTATCCCCCTGCGACCCTATGCCTAAAATATATACGCAGGTATATGAAGAGTATTTATGTATAAATCCCTATTCAGGGCTCGAAATTGTGACCGTTTTGGTCACATATGCTCCCGTAATTTCATCTGTGCTACCTCAAAATATATTTGGGATATATATTTGGGTGCGAGTAACTGTTGTGGTGCGACTTTTCATTTCTTTACAAAACTTTCGCTAAGTACTTAACAGTATTTGACTGCTGTGAGCTGATACATTGAGCCGTTCTATCCAACATTTGCTTACATAACCAATTAAACTTAATTTTTACATTTTTAGCTTTAATGCAGATTTTAGATGGCCGTCAATCACTCACATTACGCTCCGCCGAAACTCGGAACCGGACGGTTTTTGCTCCAAACGTTTTCTTTCAACCAATCTCTGTTCTGGATTTGCACTGCTATGCAATTAGGGGTGTGCGATATTAACATTTTTGATTCTTGACGATTAAAATATCCCTACGATCTGCTATTATTGAAGAAATAAAGTAGGCCTATTGTGCTACAGTGCACATTCTATCAGTTGCAGTTCTGCAGTTCTCTAATCAGAACATGGTTCGCTAACACAGTTCTGAACAGTTGTACGGACATGAAAACGAAATGTTACGGAATAACTCCCAAAAAAGTGTGCTTAATTGCAGAAAATAAGATGTTCGGTAGTGACGCTCCTGTGTCACACACAGATTTTCAGACTTTTGAAAACAATTTACCTTAAAATGATGGGACCTATCTACTCACACGTTGTAGAGAGAGAGGGACACAGGAATATTTCCCGATCATAAATGTAAGGGGTGTTTCCTTAAAATCAGTCTCAGCCAATGGACTAAAACGTACAATGTTTCGGTAGTGACGTGAAAAATGCGGGACACATTTTTTTACATAAAGTTTCATGATTTAAAAAGAAAATATCAAATATATATATTTTTGAACTTCACTTAAAAAACAAAAAGATATCTTTAAAAACAACGAAATAAAGTACTTTTTTTTTCCAATATTGTTTTCATTAGTTGAGATTTAGGGGTTAGGGTTCGGGATAGCCTACTCCCAATTGAAAGTGGCCAATAAATGATGATTTTATATATATTAAGCTTACTGATATTTTAAATATTATAGTGGGATTCAGTAGATAATACAAGGATCTTAGTAAACATCTAAGATTTTAATTAGTAAATGCTTTTTAAATGTCTTTTGGTTGTGGGACAGCAGTTTGCACCAAATTTGTAGAGTGGCCCATAGAAGTTCATATCAGACGCGAAAATTGTATAATAATTATTATTATTATATTTATATACATAATAATAATAATAATAATAATTGTTGTTATAGAATTGTTTTCTAAAGTCTAATAAGAAAATAATAAAAATAACATTATTATTATTGATTCTACTTATTTTACCTTTTTTTTTTTTTACTTTTAAAAATCCATGTTTTACATAATCCATGTTGTTTTGTTCTTATAGAATGAGTTGACAGACACAGATCTGCAGCGTTTCAGAAATTCATGGTTTGCTTACTGCGCTGTTTAATAACCAAACAGCATGCGACGACATGAATTGGGTGTGTTGAAAGATTAAATTCTGTCACGGGAACAGCATGAACCATAACCTATTGTTTCAGATCGTCCTCTGCGTCAAACACAAGATGAAACCACACGCCACGAGAAAAACAATATCTGGGAGAACGATAAAGAGTAGTGACTTTATGAATTAGTTCGACGTTATTGACAAATCCTCAGCGCACCTGACGATTTCATTCGCAGCTTCTTAATGAGGAAACATCGCCGTGTCACTTATCGAATGTCTTTTAGAGTATTGTTGCGGATCGTTACAGAGTTAATCTGTGGCGTCTGTGCAGGTGTGAGCTCCACACCATTGTTGCTTATCAAGTGTGACACATTGATCAGTGACCTTAATATCCCTGTATTGATTTCAGTTGGCTTTGGCTTCATCCTTAAGCTACCAATAAAAAATCTCATCCACCCCAAAGCCAAACTTTTGTTTCCAAGGTGATTCTGCGGACGATAAACCAATGGCAATCTTAAAACAAAACTGAACGCTTATTTACTTCCACTATAAATCACTATGATTGATTAGGTTTGAAAGATTAAAAAAAGAAAAATGCAGGGCCTTCTTATCAGAGAGGCTTCTGCCTATGGAAGCACATTTCCAGCTTTCGAATGCTTTTTGGACGAGTTCTTGATCTTAGAGTGACGACAATGCCGCTTTGAGTGGATTGGGCAGGTTTACATGGTAATCGCCACAGATGGCCACCAACCAGCATGTTTTTGCAGACTTTAAGGGGATTTAAGACAGTGCAATCATGGATGAGAGCGAGCTGGAGGTGGAAAGAGCCGATGTAAGACAGCTCAGCTGACTGGCTCCATCAAGTTCATCCGCTTGCAGAAACACTCTCCCAGCCCACGTTTTTGGAAGGCTTTCTCCAAGAAAGAAAAAAAAAAATCCACATTTACCAGGCACTTCTGAAAAACGGCATTCTGCCGCACATCCCAAAGCCTTCTCTTGTGACTCATAGAGCACCAGATACACAGCTCAACTGTTCTGCTCTCGTCTTTCAAAGTGTTGATGCAAGATAAAGACTCAATTCTCAACAGGTCCAGCAACAGATAAGACTTGAGCTTCAGGGCACTCCAGCATGATAGAGCTTCTCGGTGAGCTCCCAGAGGGTCTTATCTGATACTGGGAGTGCTGATCAGAAACCGTGGAGGAGTGGGATACATCCCAGGATGATTCTGGCCTCTACAGATGTGACCGTCGGTCCACCTGCCAAAATCCCAAGAGCTTATCTTTTGCATCACTGAAAAAGGTTAAAAAAAAAAAAAAATTCTATTGAGCTTTGGTAAAGCAAGAATCTGCTCATTGATGTTTACTGCTCAAGCTGCAAATTGCATAAAATGTTATGGTCTAGATTAGTGCTGGGCAATATACCGGCTCAAACGGTAGACAGGTCTGAATAGGTAAAAAGTGTCTAAGCAACATGCACAGTGTCTATAATTGAGAGGAGATCCCTGTTAACAGCACTATTAAAATGATTCAAATGCAGTGGTTCTGCAACTGTTTCATGCATTCTGATTAATCTAAACCTACCCCTTACAGAAAACATGGGGACCACAGGCCGGTCCCCACAATGTCAAAGATTTCAGGTTTTACTATGTTACTATGCTTATTATGTTGTCTAGATATATTATTAAAAATGAGAAAATTATTCTTTATTCTTAGAGAATAAATCAATAAGTAAATATTATAAAAACTAAGATGAGAGGTTTGTATTTATGGATTTTAAATTCACACTGAGAGATCATTATTTCCTCTGACTCTTGATCTTGATCATTATATCTTAGTTTATTCAAAGATGGCTAAACACCATTATTAGAGCCTAAATTAATGTTGCAAGGAGATAAAAAAATGAGCAAAAGGATGACTAATTGGCAACTTAAACTCATAATTGTGTATCAGTTTGGGAAATAAGTGGAAAGTACAGATTTTCAGTTTTTGGATCAGCAAACTAGGTCTATTAACATATAATAGTATTTAAAAGAATAGGTCACCCAAAAATGAAAATTTGTTAATGTACTCACCCTCAGGTCAAGTTGTAGGTGACTTTCTTTCTGCAGCAGAGCACTAAAGATTAGTTTTAGCTGAATCCATGGTCCTTGGTGCTTCATAATATATATTAACTCATAATAAGTCAATGGGTGCTGTCACTTTGAGAGTCAAAAATTTACAGTCATTTATTTACAGCATTATTACCAGTAATTCATAGCATTAGGTACTATACAGTCCTGGAGGTTAAGCGTTCTGACGCAAAATCGCATGTGAACTGACGCAGTTGTTGTTTGCAACAAAGAGAGAGGATGTGTGCACAAACCAAACACCTTTACCAGCAGTTTAACACGAGCAAGTAAACCAGTTTAAAAGAACCTGGTATTACAGTGACTGATGATGCCAACTTCTGCACACATGTCAGTAAATTAACAGTATATTTTAATTTTCTTTTAAGGAGGGAACTGAATTGTGCAAAGCGATAGTGTTGTTTAATGTAGTATTTGCAGCACTTTTTGTGAATAGGGCACAATCTGTAATGTTCCTAAATTACATAGAAATTGTGCTTGCACTGAAAAAAGTTAAACTAAATTGCCTGTGATTACTGAATAATGCAGGTTTTTGGACTGAAAAGCCAAAAAGTGACGCAACAGTTTAGCGAATTGGCCCCTAAATGTATGTATTTTGAAACTGCAAAACTCAAGGTTGAAAGATTTCTCATGTTATTGACAATCTTTCATAAGGGGACTCTCAGCCATGGGATTGTAGAGAACAGGATGAAAGATGGCCAGAGATAGACACGCTTTCATATCAGTTCAAAAAGAGGCCTGGCTGCTTTCACCTCACAGGAGAGATCATACAAGAGATCAAGAACCCGTCTCTTTTTCATGGGTTGCCAGGAATTTAAGGTGCGCCAGAATTTCACAGACTTCAGGTTGTTTTCTCTCACTCACACTTTAATGTTCATGAGATCTCACATATTTACTGCTGAGCTTATTCTGGACTTCGCAGTTTTAGCATCTCAAAGCCCAGTCACAAAATCCCTAACTGTATATGCATTTTCATAGGTTGAATGAATCAGCAATATATTTTGTCTGATTATTAATTCATGTTGGATCATTTAAACTCCCTGCTGCTGCTCAGAAATGTCAGCATTTCTGTTTCATATTCTTGATGTCATATTCTGTTTCAAATTTATCACAGTGTATGCAGGAACAATGTCCGACCCTTAATCATTTAGGCCAGGAACAGAAAGAGATTGTGTGGGCTATAATAGCGTATTCATAAAGCCATTTTAGTGTATTTACATACTTTATGATGCTTGCATTTTAAAGCCATTAAAATAATCACCCTTGATGTACAGCATCATCTACTTGTACATTCAATTTTAACTTCACTAAATGCATTTTAAAGAAGTAGGTTGCCCTAAAAATTAAAATTTGCTGAAAATTTACCCACCCCCTGGCCGTCCAGGAGTTGTTTTTTGTTTTTTTGTTTTTCATTAGGGCAGATTTGAAGAAATTTAGCATTGCATCATTTGGTCATCATTGGATTCTCTGCAGTGAGTGGATGCGGGCAGAATCAGGCTTCAAACTACAGATAAAAGCATGATCTCTGCGATGATGAAAGCTGGACTTTTTGCTCATTTTTGCTGCTTAAAGGATTAGTTCCAGAGCCTAAAATGAACACTCGCCAAGCGCCAAATGCGAGTAAAAATCAGCGTTGGCGAGTATATGTCACGGTGTCAGTCGCCAGTTGGCGGGTAAAACTTTTACGAATTATAACAATGCAATGTAGTGAGAACAACAGCCAGTTTTTAAAGAGATTCGCTGTTCCTGACGTAAGCGTAACCTTTTCCGAAGACAAAATCATCGTGACTGGTTAGCTGTTTGTCATAAGCGAAAAGAGCAAATCGAATAATAGGATACAAACGGGCTGATAAGGTCAGAGCAATGTGATGGCTAGCTTGTCCCTAGACAGGGTTCTAATAACTTTTACCTGAGGAGATATTGCTGCTTTATATCGGAAGATTAATTTTCCCTTCTTTATTCTTCATAACCGGAGAATGTGGCGACACTTACAGTATCTGGGCTTAAGCCGGAACAGAACGGAAACATGAGTCAGAACGTCATGACGGTTCTCTGTGTTTTAGGGATTTTTAGGGAGATGGTGTTTCACTGACGATGGATAAAAGAGAGACTGGCGTGTATTTGATACTGTACGCCTGTTTCACACATACTCCGTTTGCAGCTGGTATGCGGTGTGTATTTTTTCCGCGCTCACGTTAACAGATTTGAGCGTTCACACTGCACACGACTGCGGTCCGTTAGTGCGTTACTGTAGTAGTGCGTCTGCAGCAGAACAGCAATCGTTTCCGCGCGAGTGTATTTTGGCTGTGCTGGACGCGCTGAATTAAAGTGACAGCTCACTGAATGCGCTAAATATTAACATGGATTAACGCGAAAATATAGTAATTACACCATAAATGCATATAATTAACCCTTAAATGCATACCTTGGGTCTTTAGCGACCCGGGACGTCATTTACTACCCTCTCCCTCGTTCATTTTTTAAAGTTTGACATGAGCTTTCATAGTATTCCTCAATCTTTTCATTATGAACAATAAAACAAGGAAAAAATAAAATATAAAAGATATGTCTGTTTTCTGATTAATTTTTTTTGTAAAAAGGGTATAGGGGTCGCTAGAGACCCGCGGTGTGTAATAGTGTAAGTATATGTTTCGTGCGCAAAAATATGTAAATATCTGACTAAATACAGGCAATTCACCTTTAGTCCTTGAGATGGCACTGTTTGAGAGACAATAATGACGTAATGTTTTACTCATTATTGTCGCAGGCATAAAACAAAAGAATATCATCAGCAAAATTTGAATTGGTTTGAGTGGCTTTACTGCAGAGCAATTACTGTATGCAATAAAATAAAAATGTCACTGTCATTTGATGGTGGATATGGGGAATAAGCTGCCAGCGATCAAAATAATGATTTTGAAGTCAAAATATCTAGTTTTTTGCTATTGCAGCAGTTAGAGATTCATCCGTGCTGGATATACAGGTCTGGGTCGCTAAAGACCTGAATATGTAATGGTGATTGGCGAAACAGTCATGCATTTAAGGGTTAAAGTAACTGCTTGTTTTTTAAAAAATAGTTCCATGGCCAGTAAAAAAAAAAAAATTTGGCTGGTAAATTTTCTCGGCTCACCGGCCATTGGCAGGTGGTGCAAAAAGTTAGTTTTAGGTCCTGATTAGTTCACAAGAATAAAAATGTACAGATAATTTACTTACCCCTTAGTCATCAAAGACATTCATGTCTTTATTTGGTAAAGAAACTGTTTTTTTTTTTTGTTTTTTTTTTTGAGGAAAACATTTCAGGAATTCAGGTTTTGAAGCTGCATTGAAACTGCTTTTTGGAAGTTCAAACTCGCAAAGAAGTCCACTATATGGAGAACATTCTTGAAACGTTTTCCTCAAAAAACATAATTTCCTTACGACTGAAGAAGGAAAGACATGAACATCTTGGATGACAACGGGGTAAGTAAATTATCTATAAATTTTTGTTCTGGAAGTCAACTAATCCTTTAACTTGGTTGAGGTTAACCTAATACTGTATTTCTGGTTAACTAATATTTATTTATTTTGTTTGTTTTATTATTTGTTGATTTAGAACAGACTTGCACCGATCAATGTATTCAGCCACACAAGTCTGTAGATGACTAAACAAAGCAACAGTAACAGTGCACTTCAAATAGTGACAAATAGAGAAGCTCTGTTTCTCAGACAAATGATGGTTTTCTGCAGGGTGAAGCTAATCATGTTTTCTGATGACATGTACCTCTTTAGACTCATCTCCGAAAAAAAATCCCTGTTTTGGGGAGAGGCTGCACAGCTTGTGCGGGGCGCAGTGTTGACAGTTTGAACACCGCCAAATCTGTGTTTTGGACTCCACCGTCCTCCCCTGAAGTAAATGGTCCAGTTGTTGACATGATCAAAACATTCCGGGCACCGTAATTTTCCAAGTGCAAAAAATGGAGACCTTCACATCCATTAACCAGAAGTCACAGTGGCAGATGCACTTTCTTCACCAGCTGAGTAAAGTCTGTCTCTAGCAGCCAATTTTCAGGCACCTTTTGCTGACATCTCTGAGTCCATTTCAGCCCCATCAGTCACGGTCTGATTTGGTCCTGCTTCTCGCTGTGACACAGGACAGCTGCAGCCGCTCTCAGGCTGTCAGAGAGGATCACACACTGTCACCTGCACTGAATTCCAGCACTCGCCCAGACAGCATGTGGCTAATCACACATTGTTGTTGACCCACAACTTTTCAATAGATTAGGGCAATTAATATCAAGTCAAGATTGTGGGAACATCCAGCATTTCACTGTGAAAACGTCTAATTGCTCTGAACTAATTATTCGACTGTCACAGATCTTTATCCCACGCTTTCATAGGAAAGAAAAATGACGTCTTTCTAATACCAGCAATGACATTAAATGCTTCGGTCTCTTGCTTGTCACAATATTTTTCCGATAAACATATTCTAGTTATCAAGCAATTTGTCTCCAGATGTTCATAAGACTCTAAAATGTTTCAATCTTTGCTGAGATTTGTCAAGTGTGTAATCAAAATTAGCAATCTCCATATGAACAAAGATTTCTCATCAAATTCCTCCTAAATTTGAGCTTTGCTTGCCACGTTCGTTTTTATAGCGCTATATTCAAGGGGAAACATCTGAGGCTATAGGCTGATTTTTAAATAAATCATATCTGATAAGCACATTAAGTCTCCTGAGGTTCGAAAGAGCAACTGTAAAGCGATAAAACTGTCCTCTGATTTCTCTCAGCTCTCAATGAATATCATCAATAGTCATCAAAAGTTTTATTTTCATTTGTTGAAGGACAAGCATGTTGAGATACAGTATAAATAATTATATAAGTTTGGTTTTTAATTTTAACATTTTGGTCTAATGTAGTTTGGTCTATGATTTCCATGAAATCATTTTCTTGTGAAAAAACCTATCATCATATCATATACAAACAGAAACTTAAAGGCCTTCACAGCAACCTGTCAAAATAAAAGTTTGTTTCAACTTGAAGAAACTGTGACAGAAATATATTACATAATGTAATGATAGTACTATTAATACTAATAAAATGTGTTTGTTAATATTTGTTAAGGAATATTTACCAGAAAAATTATTTACCAGAAAAATGTCTTTCTGAAAAAAAAAAAAAAAAAAAGAATTATATATATATATATATATATATATATATATATATATATATATATAATTTTTTTTTTTTAAATAAAGTAATATTGATTATTAACATTTATTGAAACAAATAAAATATAATCCAAAACATTAATGGAAAACAGAATTTGGTAAAAATAAAATGGATTTGCCTTAAATTTTAAATTTTTGTTGAACCTTTGAAAAATTGCTGTTAAATTGTATATGCTTCATGATTTCAGTTAATTAGATATGCTTTTTGATTAACATATCTTAGTTTAACCATTAAAACAGAGTCTAGAAAAATTTAAATGAAAAAAAAAAAAAATTCCAGAAAAATTAAAATGGAAAAAACGGATTTTGAATAAAAAATAGCTTAATTTAGGAAAAAGTAAAATGGATTTCATAGGGCCTTAAAAATGTACATTTTGTTAAATCTTTAATAAATTGGTGTTGAACTGTGTATGCATGATATCAATGAATTAGACATGATTTTTGATTAATATTTCCTAATTTAACCATTAAAAAAAAGTTAAATGGGGAAAAAATTGAATCCACAAAAATTAAAATTGAAAAATTGATTTCATGGTACACATATCAACATTCATTGATATGTGTACCATGAAATCAATGTTTGTATGGTTACTATTTTAATAAAAATGTTAATAAAAATTTTTAATTTTAATAAAAAATGTATAAAAGCTATTAAAAGTAAAATGATTAAAAGTAAAATTGAAATAAAATGATAAACATTCATCTTATTATAATATGAAATAAAATTTGAAATATTGTCTTGGCAACTAACTAAAATAAAGTTGAAGTACTGAAATTACTGAAACTAAAACTGAATCAAAGTGTACAAATATATCAAATCATAAAGTAAAATCAAAATGAAAACTAAAGATATAATAGTAAATAAATAATGCTACAATAACACTACATGAAATACAGTAATTTGTATGTTTATTACATCTTTAAAACCAGATTGTGCGCATCTGTGGTGCTCAGAAACGCTGAGTTTACTGCCTTACAGTAGAGGAATTTCAAAGCATGGCCTTCACTACAAAAAAACTTTTATCTAGACCAAAATGCACATACTTCCCTAGCCTACTGCATGTGAATACTAATATCTTGTGCAGTCTGCATGCCCGTGTTGCTATGGTAGCTTGTCTTCTTTGAGGTCTTGTCGATAAATAGACCTACGCAGTGATAGAAATTTTCCATTACTTTCTTATTAGCAGACTGTTAATTGTCATTCCGTAAGTAAGAAGTGGTAACGCATGATTCTGAGACTGATTTCAGATTTGACTTTATTTTGCTTGGCCCCATCAGTGGCTAAATAGTTAATGCTTTTGCAGTGAGCAGTAAAAACATAACCTACTTTTACCACAGTAAGAAAAGCACAAGAGATAAAAAGGATAATATACGCAAGACTTTACTGAAAAGACTAATTCTGAAAGTTCACGTCAGCAACGGCTGATTTATTAGCCAGTATAGAAGCTGCATGATAATGTAGAGTCTCATCTAAAGCATGTGCGTGATCGTAGATATGAAAGAGTGCGTGCATCAGACTGAGATTTATATTGAACCGTTTCCGTAATGTATTCCACACCAGATTTATACTTCCATGTTTGCCATTGTTCTCAGTGACTTACGTATAAGACACAACTCACAAGAACTGATTTTTCAGACTAACAAGGTGGTTTTTGTATTAAAGAAGTGTAAGAATCCTCCTGGAGTTTGCACATCACACCCTTATCTCATAAAAAGTGATGAAAATGAAAGAAATGGAAGATAGCTTTTTTTGTTGTTATTCTAGACCAGCGTTTCTAACCTTTTTTTTTTTTTTTTTTTGCCTTATATACTGTATGCCACAGCCCCATCAGTAAGGCTTGAATACCAAGCAGCCCAGAAATGTATACTCGTTATTATTTAGCTGCATCATTAATACAAGTCACTTTAAAGTTTATTATTATAAATAAACATTAATTTAAATTAATAAATTAAATTAAATTAAATTAAATTAAATTACTTAAATCTTGTGCTGTGCAGAAAATCCTTTCCTAATTTAGTGTTCCTGGTTAAAAATGAACATCCTTTTAAGAAATTGCTTGTTAATCTCCCATTATGTTATATTATTACCAAATCTTAGATTCAATCTTGGATCGACAATTTTGTCAACTTGCTTTCTTTCGATTAGCACAAGGTTTTTATTTCTCTTTGGAACTGATTGATCGAAGGCCACATTGATCTGAGCTCATGCATCTACGTTTTTGAATGAAAAAAGGCATTATTTGTGGATAATGTTGGTAATGTTCAA
Organism: Cirrhinus mrigala; assembly: GCA_036247105.1. Lineage (NCBI taxonomy): Eukaryota > Metazoa > Chordata > Actinopteri > Cypriniformes > Cyprinidae > Cirrhinus > Cirrhinus mrigala. Next base: position 13,134,098 of record CM070022.1, read on the forward strand.
TCACAAACTCAGGTAGATTGACCAAATAGATAAAAAGACCACAAAACCAATCATAAGGGTCAATTTTTTTAAAATTGAGATTTATGCATCATCTGAAAGCTGAATCTAAATAAGCTTTCCATTGATGTATGGTTTGTTAGGATAGAACAATATTTTGGTCGAGATACAACTATTTGAAAACCTGGAATCTAAGGGTGCAAAATATTGAGAAAATCACCTTTAAATTGGTCCAAATGCAGTTCTTAGCAATGCATATTACTAATCAAAAATTAAGTTTTGATATATTTACAGTAGGAAATTTACTAAATATCTTCATGGAACATGATCTTTACTTAATATTCTAATGATTTTTGGCATAAAAGAAAAATCATTTTGACCCATACAATGTATTGTTGGCTATTGCTGCAAATATACCCGTGTTGCTTAAGACTGGTTTTGTGGACCAGGGTCACATATGTGGTACTAATATAGCATAACAAGAAATGTACAAACAATTTTTGTAGGCTTGTGATTTTTGACTGGGCACACTGCAAATGTATCAAGGTGGGGGAAAAAGGTACAAAAATGATCAAAAAGGTTTTTGGAAAGTCCAGTTTGATAACATCAATGAAAAAAAAAAAAATCCTCTCTGGGTCAAAAAAACTGGATCACAACCTTTTTACTCAGAGGCTGAAACCCATCGAACTAATTTGGTTGCCAGAACATTCTAGGATGATTAGTTTATGATTGTAGTCTGCTTTAGACATTCTGCTAAATATAAGTTTAACTATAACTTTGCAACTGTAGTCCATATCCTACCTGGTCTCATGACAAAAACATACCTGCGAGACACGAAATATGTACCAAAAAGTCCATATCACTTGCAGGCGGTAAAACAACGAGCACTTTTAATCATTTTTGTACACAGTTATGATTACAGCTCCATATGTTTCACTTTCCAGTATTCTGACTAATAATGCTACCTATAAGATTATGCTTCCAACACTGTATTTTGTAATATGTTAAGGGTAGGTTTAGGGTTGGGGTATGTGTACATGACAGTGTAGCACAAATGGACACAACACTGGCTGTAACAAGCTTGCACAGTAGCTCAGATGGCATGAAATTGGGCTTAGGATGTGGAATCCTTGGGTACGAATCCCATGGAAAACATAACTTGTGATGAGAGATCCAAAAACAAGCTAAAATGGCATGCTTGCGCTTTTGTTCATATACTGTTGTGTAGGTTTCGGTGTAGTGCAGATGGTACGTTATTTTAAAACGTCAAATAAATTACATTTTCTTCCTATTAGATTGTGTTTTATTAATGTTTATATCTACCCCAACCCTAAACCTACCAATAATACAAAAACAGTAATTATTGAATAGTACATCTGTATAACTTCTAGCCTTTACCATAAAACGTATCATATGTACGTTCATCTGTACCGGGGGGAAAACGAACACTCTTTTAGCGCCACTCAGTGGACATTTCTTTTTGATATATACTCAATGGTATATATTTCGCTTCTTGCGAAAAAGTTCCCCCAGGTACATTTTCGCCAGGAGACCAGGTGGCAGCGAACTCTCATTAGTTTGCAACTTCACGTCAACAAACTCTCATTAGAGTATTACTAGACTAGCCTGGTTTCCATCTAAGTTGCAAATTTAACTTTATTTAATGCACAATATTGGAATATCACATAAAACATTCGTGAATAAGCACTGTTTCTATCCAACGAGTCAAAGAGAACAAAATCATCCCTTCCTGATAAACTGGCACTAAATATCACTAAGAAAAGTAGAAGAGGCCACAGAATATAATAATTTTCATATATAACAAATTACTTGTGGCTCAGAGCAAGAATACGAAACACAATAAATGCAGTCATTGCTTTTAGAGGTGGATGCTCTTTGGGACTCTTGTAAACAGTTCCAGGATGCAATTATACAGACTTTGCTCAGGCATTTAAAAATAACTATAACAACATTTCAAATGGTCCACTGATTAGTCAGGTTATGCCATCACATGATTTTTTGATGCAAATAGAGGATTTTTTTTTTTTTCCACAATGCATTTTCATCTCTCATTATTTGCATTAACCCTTTTTTACACAAGTCAAAAACCACCTCAAGTGAGCATAAAAACAAATTAAGGGATTTTTATTTGAAATTTGGCATTTCCATCACTCGTTTTTTGATGCAGTATTTGAAAATGTGCATAAAAACAGTCTGCCTTTTCCCACTTTTACACATTTTTGATAAATTTTAAACCTCTTTACACACTAATACCAGTAAATTCGTAAAAAGACTTTCCGTCTTTTTACCGGTAAAACTCCATTCACACATCAGTTTCAAAACACCGGTAAATTCTGTGACATAATTTGTAAACATGGAGGGGTATACACGGTCAGTATTTTTATTGTATTTTTTTATGTTTTCATTTTTGTGTCAAATGTTTACAATCATGTGGCTAAAATTTTTTGGCCCAAAGACATCGTATTACACGACTTCAAACTGAACTACGCAGTGTGGAGTAAATGATGGAAACATAACTACTTGGTTAGTGTTGTTAGAATAAGTTGACATACTTTCAAAGATACTGTTGAATGTCTAACTGAAAGTTGAGATGTAGTTGCAAAGTTACATATGTTTAGTAGAATGTCTGAAGTGAAGTGCTCTGTAACGTTCTGAGAAAGTTATTTTTTGGTTACAAATTAAGAGCCTATATTTCAAGAACATTGAAATATAAAAAAAAAAAATAAATAATAATAATCAAGCAGAGTCCATGTGTTTAAATTTGGGGAATGTTCTGTATTTGCTAGGAACAATCTTCTTAAACAGACCCACTAAGTAGCTTCTACTTTTTCTTTTTTATTCTGTGGTAAGTGCCATCCACACAAATTCATACATAGATTCTTACTTTATTTAACTCACAAGAGCCTCAATTTAGAAATAACTAAAGTAACCAGCACCAATTTCAGTGGAAATACTTGTAAAAACACCAAAAATCTAACAGTGCTTGATAGTATGCTAAACAAATGTTAATATATAAGAGAGAGAGAGACATTGATTAATGAACAGCTTTTGTGGAAAGTGTGGGTGATTTGATGAGGGGGAAATTGCAGTAGCCTTCGTCTTTTGTGTAAATGTGACAAAATGACATCTCGGTAGATTTCATTGGTAATATGATTACGCTAAAATTGTGACAGAGCTAATTGCCTGTGAAAGCGTGTTTGTTTTATTCTCCTCTTAGAGGTGCCTTCATTTGAATGTCTCAGTGCATTTCCAGCTTTCTGAAAATTAAAGTACAAAGTAAATGAGCTGCGAAGGGAGAGTGCCTCTTTAAATACCTGCCATCTGTAAGTGCTGCGAGCCTGACACACTCTCCCTCTTGAAATGGCTCAAATCACTTTCGTTTACGTAACAATAACAAAAGGATGAATGCGTATCTGCATAATTCAGCAAAACAGAGCCTGTCAAGATGGCTCGGCACTTCAAAAACGATTGCTACATAGTGGACTCTCCCTCAACGACCGGTAGAGATGCTTTATTGTGTGATGTTCATTTAAAAACATCAAATATCATAATTCTTTCTACAGTGGAGAACATCTGCAGTCTACGTGCCGTACTTTCCTACATGCAGGATGCGGGTGTGCGAGAGTCCGCCGCGCATTTCAGTCTGCGGGTTGAAAAGACTCATTCAGCGAACGTGGCGGAGAGCCGCGACTGGCAGACTGCCACCCAATGCAAATGGCCTCATTAATGACAGTGCGCAGTCAGTGGCGAGGGACAACATGTGTCATTAATGGGTAAATTACACCATTATGCGAGGGTCCTTGTGAGACGCAACCTATAAAGAAGAGTCTTGTTGGGGATCTGGCATCCTGGGTCATCCGCAATATGGAATGACCACCTGCTTGCGTTGTAGGACCGCTGTTTTGCATAATTGCTTGCTGCAAAATTTGATACATATTCAATATGCGCCATTCAACTCGCATCACAATTATTGAGTCCCATTGTTGCAGGTCTGTCGCTAATTTTAATTTAATGACATGCTCCAAGGACTTTGCAAATAGATGGTAGAAGTGATTTTAAAATTGCTTTGGTTAATATATGCTGAAAGGTCGCCCACTTTCTCTCAGCGTCTTGCAGGTGTCCCTTTTAAGCATTACATCAGCGCCATCACGTCTTCAAGTTGTGTGACAGCGTTAAATGAATGACATAATATCTCCTTGAAACTGAAGCAAAATGCTGAGAACAAAAGAAAGAAGACAAGGGAACAACAATACAAAAAACAAGCAATAGTAAAAAGGAAAAGGGAAGAAATCCAATTCTTGAGTTGATGTGTGCAGCAAGGGCCCTACGGGTCTTCAGTCTGGGAGCAACTTGTTACTCTTTGTATTGCGGGTGTTGCAGGAAAACAATCTCACTAATGGATGTTTCTGTGCCTTCCTTCTGGAGGGGAGAGGTGATGCAGAATGGTGAACAGTCTATTTTTTTAGCCTTCTCCCCCCTTTTTTAACCAAGATGTGATGGATGAATCCCTCACACACAGTAAATGATAATTGGAGTTTTACATCTAGAAACAAGCAAAAATACACATCCTACTGTGTAACCTATGTGGCAAAAATATATTTTCAGGATTTTTTTTTTATATATAATTCAAAATACACAATATGAATATACTTTCACATATTTTTGATAAGATTTAAGCCCCTTTCACACCAATAATACCAGTAAATTGTAAAATTGCTGGAATCACTTTACCGGTAAATACAAAAATGCGTTGTTCACACAGGCAACAACAACGTTCCATTTTTTACCGGTAAAGCACCGTTCACACATCAGTTTCAAAATACCGGTAAATTCTGTAACATCATTTGTAAACATGTAGGGGTATACACGGTTAGTATTTTTGTTGATGTTTCCATTTTTGTGTCAAATGTTCACAATCACGCGGCTGCTTTTAGCCCAGAGACATCGTATTAGATGACTTCAAACCGAACTACGTAGTGTGGAGTAAATGTGTCATCTGCACCAAAATGTTATGAGTGGCCCAGAATAGACACTTTACCTCAGCTCGTTTTGAACTCGTACGTGCTTATACCGGTAATCTTGTTCTCCAAGCACACAGAGCACATTACTGGTAATTTACTTGTAATGTTACAACTTTTCATACAGGTATTTTTTGAAAACACGTCCTATTAACATATGAGCTCTTAACAGTAATTTACCAGTAAAGACTGTATGTGTGAAAGGGGCTAGACGCTTATAAATTCACATATACTTAGGTTATATATATAAAATTTATATAAAAAATTGGCATAAAATATATATATGAATGTCTTTAAACAGGGTCTGTCGGTAAGGAGTGCTTCCTAAGAGGAGTATAAATAAAACTGCAATTACCCAAATGTATTTTAAGATTGTAAATGTATTTTTTATTGTCTTTTGACATACATTTTTTAATATATGTTGGCATTTGAATGTTAAAGTAAAATGTATTTTCCAATAAAAATTACATTTCCTTAAGCTCTGCTGTTTACAACATTATGTATATTTAGCATACATTTTAAATAAGTTCTGGGTTTAAAAAAAATCATTAAATGCATTTTACAAACTTTTTGGAATTAAGTACCCCTTTCATAACTGGTTTGATTGTGTGATTTTCTGTTTATTAATTCCCTTACTGTAAGCACTCTGTTTTGTACCTTTGTTTTTCAGCTTTTCAAGAAACCAAAGGTTATTTGCTTTGAATCAATTGTTGTGCTGGTTTGATTTATATTGTTTGTTTGTTTGGTTTGGCTAAAGAGCTCTTTGTTGAAGAATAGACATTTCAAAAAAGGAGATTATATTGTTTTGAAACTAATGGCACTAAAAAAAAAAAAAAACTAGCAGTTGCTGTTGTGCATATTGCTTTAAGTTTGCAATGGACCCCAGTTTAAAGGGTTAAAGAAGTTGTCCATTTCCAGAACAAAAATTGACAGATAATGTACTCACTCCTTGTCATCCAAGATGTTCATGTCTTTCTTTCTTCAGTCTTTAAGAAATTGTGTTTTTTGAAGAAAACATTTCAGGATATTTTTCCATATAGTGGACTTCTATGGTGCCCCGAGTTTGAACTTTCAAAAAGCAGTTTAAATGCGGCTTCAAACGATCCCAAATGCAGTTGTAAACTATCCCAGCTGGGGAAGAACGGTCTTGTCTAGCATAACGATTGGTTATTTGCATAAAAATAATACAATTTATATACTTTTTAATCTCAAACGCTCGTCTTGTCTCCAACTTTTTTTCCCGATTCACGACAGTTAGGGTATGTCGAAAAATTCCATCTCATGTTCTCCCTCAACTTCAAAATCGTCCTGTAATGCTGTTTTATTTTCTTTTTGTTAAGGGTGTTTGATCTTAACATGCAAAGACTTGGTCGGAACTTCCGCAGTGATGTAGGATGATTTTGAAATGATTTTTGAAGTTGAGGGAGAAAGTACGATTGGAGTTTTTCGATATACCTTAACTGTCTTGAACCATAATACACAGAGTTCAGGGAGAGCAAGACAAGATGAGCATATTTGAATTTTATTTTTTTAATGAAAATGACCGATCGTTTCGCTAGATAAGACCCTTCTTCCTCGGTTGGGATCATTTACAACCGCATTTAAACGGTATTTTGGAAGTTCAAAATGGGGCACCATAGCAGTCCATTATATGGAGAAAAATCCTGAAATGTTTCCCTCAAAAAACAATTTCTTTATGGCTAATTACTAATTAATTAGCCATAAGTAATTACTCACTCTCATGTCATTCCAAAATCATAAGACCTTTGGTCATATTTGGAAACAAATGTACAGACAATGAACTAAAAGATAGACGTTCTTTGTCAGAATGCTCTCAGATTTCATCAAAAATACCTTAATTTGTGTTCTGAGGATGAATGAAGGTCTTACAGGTTTGGAACGACATGAGGGTGAGTAATTATTGACAGAATTTAAATTTTTTAGGTAACCTTTCCTTTAAGCAACCTTGGTTACAATAATAGGAAGCATTTTATTTTTATATTAGCATGTTAAACAGCTGTGCACAGATTTATCCATGGACTTGATTGCAAAATACAAGGGCAGTTATATAATCCATATATATATAATTCAAATGTGTAAGACTTAGTACGGTTATTGTGTTTGTTCTTAGTCTAATCATCCACTCACAATGTTCTCTGAATGTATGACTCCTTGGCAGAAATATCGTATTAATTAGCAATCTGAACTTTTTTTAAAAAGCCTTTTGTCTGGCGGCTCTCAGAGAGGGCGATATTCCTAAGCCCACTCTCATAAATCTTTCCCAAAGTCTTGGGAGTACAAACACAAATGGGCCAGCAGCACTTGCTGTAATATGCCTTATCTTACTGTAGGATTAGCGCTCAGCAGAGCAAAAAACGCCATTTTGCCACAGCCAATTGGGAGAGCATTAGAAAGTTCCACATAATGCATTTCCTTTGTGATCATTCAACAAATGAAAAAAGAAATCAAGCTATGCCACTCATGTTCAACATCCTGTACAAAGGGCTTCGGTGGGAACGGGGGTATTGTTAAGTGAAGTAAAAAGCAGAAAACTTTAGTGAGGGACAAAAAGCAAAGTGACACAAGGAACTCACAGTTAGTTCATTGTGCTGCAGTCATGAACGCCTGGTCTTTGGTAAGCCATGCTGCTACAAAAAAAAGTGCAAAAAACATTTGTTCTTCTATTCAGAAGCACTTTGTCTCAAATTGTGTGGTAAAGCAATATGTCTATACTTCTTGGGGGGAAAAAAGAGACATTCTCAGGTTTAAGCAATGAATGAATGTGCCATCAAAGTCCCTTTGATCAGTTACACCAGAGGGGCAGTTTTTGGTACACAATCATGAAAAGTAAGGGGAAGATGTGAAGACGCTGGAGTGAATCCGGTGCGTAACGGGGGCCCGGGCTAAATGTTTCAAGTACTCAATGGGGCGCTCAATTGCGCAGGTGCGCATCTTTTGTCACAGTAGCAGGCAAGCGGGGTGCTTTCGGAGCATCCGGCGGCTTAGATCAATAGCTTCCCAGAAACGCATTAGCTTTGAGTCAAGGTTTGGCTGCCTGAGACACCATGTCTTATTTTGTTTCATCTCTTGATGAGCATCAGTCATGGACAGGTGCCATCTATGTGACTGCGCGATCTGTGTCGCTCAGGGTGACGCTGACAGGTGAATAGAAGGACTGCTGTTAGAAGATTCAAATTATTTCTTGGGATTTTAAAGCAGCGCTTTAGAACTTTCGCCTTTCTGTCGCCATCTGCGGTTAAAACATAAAATAGCAAGTAACCTGTAGAGTTGTTTTCATCTGTGTAGTTTTACAGCTTCAGAAGTGGACCTCTAAAAGACGAGCGTCAAAATTTGTACCATTTGTACCCAGCCAAGGAATAAAGGTCTTGTCTAGCAAAACGATCGGTCATTTTCTAAAAAATGAAATAAATTTATATACTTTTTAACCAACTTCATGCTTTTTGTAGTCGAGTTGGAAAGGTCAAGTGTGATGTAGGTGGAAGTGCCGACCCAGTGTTTACAAAGCAAATGTTCAAAGAAAGTCAAACAGCCTTTAAAAAAAAAAGTAAAACAACGATGTTGGACAGTTTTGAAGCTGGAGGAGAAACTGAAACAGAGTTTTCCCGGCCTACCCTACACTGTAAAAAGTTTTTATCACTTTCAACTTAAAAAGTTCAGCAGCTGCCTTAAAATTTTAAGTTAAATCAACTTAGTACTACAAGTCATTTCAACTCACTACAGTAAAATGAGTTAAAATGACTTGTACTTTTAAGTTGATTTAACTTAAAATTTTAAGGCAGCTACATAACTTAAGTTTTTAAGTTGAAACTGGTGAAAAATTTTTACAGTGTCCCTTTTTTTGAGCCGAAGTGCATGAAGAACTAACCACCTTTTCAGCGTGATTACATAATGCGTGAAGTTGTGGACACACATCGCAGAGCTAGTGCAAGATGAGCATTTATGGTTAAACAGTATAGAATTTTTTTTTTTTTTTTTTAGAAAATGACCAATTGTTATGCTAGACAAGACTCCTCGGTTGAGATTGTGCAGAGCCGTTTGAAGCTGCATTGAAACTGCAATTTGGACCTTCAACCCATTGGTCCTCATTAAAGTCCACTATATGGAGAAAAATCCTGGAATGTTTTCCTCAAAAACCTTAATTTCTTTTCGACTGAAGAAAGACATGAACATCTTGGATGACATGGGGGGGGGGGGGGAGTAAATTTTCAGGAAATTTTTATTCTGGGAGTAAACTAATACTTTATTTTAGGTAGATTCATGAAAAAGTGCCATAGGTTCTAAATATAGGTTTTATTTATTGTCAATTTAAGAAGTTCAATTTCATAGCATTTTTTTTTTTTATATTTATGCAGTCTGTGCATTTTAATACTGAATAAAAGAACAATGTAGCTATTACTTTCCTAAACAGCACTTTATGCAATTGGATTATAATTAGGCAGTTCAGTTTTTGAATGGAAAAGTTTCACTTTCATGCCGAGTCATTGAAACTTGTTCAAAATTCACAGCTGGGAAACCAGTTTCTGCCTTAGCACTTAAATGTGATTTACTCCTTATATTTTCAGCTATGCAGTATACAGAACCAAAACCCACACAAATCCATTCTGTAGATGCTCACTTTCAATCAGCTCAGTTCCACAGAGAGAAGTCTTACCCTCTGACCCAAAATGGATTCTGTTGCTGTCGAGCAGAGAGTGATTACTGTTTGGGTGCTGATAATGGATAGTGCTGATGGAGGAGAGCATGAAAACATATCCAAAACAAGTTCGGAAACTTGATGCCAACAGTTCTCCTTTGCTAAAGTATCCTTTTTTATCTTGGCTTTACTTTCACTCAGCAACAACTCTGTTGTCCCAAGTTTTTAAAGTCAAAGATATAACAAAGTCTACCCACAACATATCAGAAGATATTAGATACATTATTGTATCTAATTTTTATGAAAGCTGCTAGGGTCAGTAATGCCGTATTCTGAACTTTTTGCATCACAGTCAAATCCAGAATTGAATAAATTGCAGATTAAGTACTTGGAGCAAGACATAAGCACTACTGTTTGAAACATTTTATATAATTGAGTGTCTAAAGAGTATACAAACCTCAATTAAAAAAAAACACACCTGAGTAAATAATGGATGTGTTATTCCATACTTTATCAAAACATTGGAGCTCCTTACATCTTCACAGCAGGCAAATAATCCAAACATGCGCAAACCTAAATTGGTAACCTAATTATCTTTGCTTTATTTCAAGAAAGAATTGTATAAAACTCCAACTGATTCTAAATTTCTGTAATTCTCTGTAATTTTTTTTATCACGTACTGGATTAAGATTTGATGTGAATTTTCCAAGCTATTAGACAAAAGTATTATTCATGCTGCCCTGCCATACCAGGGGCATGGAGATGAACTTGTTTCATTCACAGTGGAGGCATTTTAATGATGTAGTGCTGTACATTTTACATCTCTTACCTTTGTGTTTTAAAAGTGCTCTCGGCTGTGCAAAAACCTTGACTGCTTATGCATCAAAGCCCAATAACATTTATTTTTCTTTGCTGAGGACTGGTGGTGCTTTCAGCTGTGTGGTTAAATGGTTTTATGCTTCTGATAGGAGAGATGTTTTTTACTTGTTTGATAAGCTTGCATTAGGCATCATTGTTGTGTTGAGTAGATGCACAGTGAATAAACATGAATAAATATTTATTTTTTTTAATTAATTTATTTATTTTTTAAACAATAAGTATTTCAATCTAAATGCTGCCAGCCAACAGTATAATTACGTTCATTTCAAACCCTTTTTTCTGGAAATTACATATTCTGTTTAAAATGAAGGCGAACAAGTTTTCTTTGAAACCTAAATAATATAATGCATTTTTTTGTATTATATATAAAAGCAATTGCACAACTGGTAAAGAGTGATTTGTTTGGGTTTATTTTCTTTTTCTATCCACATGTACATCCTTTCCCTTCATTACAGCTGAATAAAACACATCTGAACATGTGTTGCGTTCCCAGGTGAATCCGTAATGTGAATTGACGAAAAGAGAAGCGCTATAATTTGTTTCCATTAAGCAGTCCTTTTACAGCCAAATATTCGGCATTGAAATGAAATGCCATAAAATGACTAATGATGGTGAACCACAAAAGTTACCTGATCTCTCTCACGGAGTGAGCTCTCTGCGAAAACAAACAAAAAACCCAGGGAAACATGCTGTAGTAGATGTGTCAGATTCACAACATGTTAAGTTTGAGTTATTGATTTTGTTGTTTATCAGTGAGTAAAGACAAAGCGTAAAAAGATCTGGTCTGGAGTGAATCGGCTGGATAGTATTGGCAGGTTGTATTGTAAAATGCCAGTATGTTGGCATTATTATCTTTCACTGCCAGCGAATTGTCCTTTTATGATGAAGGATATTGATATTTGAATGGTAATTTGGCCTGCAGTTCATTGAAGTATAGGTTTTGTGATGCAAGTGGAAAGCTATTGATTTCATTTCAAGGGTCTTATATCACTCTCCCAGTGAGTTTGACTTTTACTTATCTTTTTTTTTTAGAAAGAAGACGTGTGGCTTTGGGATCTCGTCACAAAAAAGGAGCTGCCCAATTATCATGCATTTGATATGAACCTTAACAGACTAAATGAACTTTGCTTATAGCCTCACAGATCTGCACTTTCTCCCTATTGGGGTTAATGTTCCAGTAACCAATTACATTGGCAAACCAAGGGGGGCCAAAGCATTGCTGGGTTTAATATTTGCCACACAGGTTCTCTTGTTATGAGGTTTATCAAGGGTGTCAGGTGGACATGAATCTTGGGAACACTAAATAAGCAAAGGATTAATATCGTATTTCTTGCCATTTACAGTATGTGTTGCTTATGAATGGCCAGTGTGTGATGTCTTAAATTATCTTTTCATACAGTTGAGGTCAAAAGTTTACATACAACTTGCAGAATCTGCAAAATGCTAAGTATTTCACCAAAATAAGAGGGATCATACAAAATGCATGTTATTTTTTTATTTAGTACTGAATACAGTATTTAGTATATTTCACATAAAAAATGTTTACATATAGTCCACAAGAGAAAATAATAGCTGAATTCATAAAAATGACCCCAGTTTACATATGTCTGCATCAATAGCATCGTAGTTAGCGCGTCAACATATAGCGCTATTGCGCTGCCGGCGACCTGAGTTTGAATCCTGGCTTGTGGACCTTTCCTGATCCCACCCCCTTCTCTCTGTCCCACTTTGCTTTCTGTCAAACTACACTGTCCTAATTAAATGAAAGCAAAAAAACCTGCCAAAAATAAATCTAAAAAAAAAGAAAGAAGTTCACATACACTTGTTTCTTAATACTGTGTTGTTACCTGAATGATCCACAGCTGTGTTTTTTTTTTTTTTTTCTTCAGTGATGGCTTTTCATGAGTCTCTTGTTTGTCCTTCAGGTCCCACAAATTCTTTGGTTTTTCAGTATTATTGTGTATTTGAACCCTTTCCAACAATGACTGTATGATTTTGAGATCCATCTGTTCACATTGAGGACAACTGAGGGACTCATATGCAACTATTACAGAAGGTACAAACACTCACTGATGCTTCAAAAGGAAACACAATGCATTAAGAGACGGGGGGTGAAACTTTTTGAATGTGAAGATCAGGGTAAATTTAACTTATTTTGTCTTCTCTGAAACATGCAAGTATCCTCTGTAGCTTCTAAAGGACAGTACTAAATGAAAAAAATAAAGTGAAATTTAGGCAAAATAAGAAAAAACGTACACATCTTCATTATGTTCAAAAGTTTTCACCCTCGGCTCTTAAGGCATCGTTTTTCCTTCTGGAGCATCAGTGAGCATTTGAATCTTCTGTAATAGTTGCATATGAGTCTTATTCAGGTCAGAATTAAATAAACAAATAAAATAACATTTTGTATGATCTCTCTTATTTTGGTAAAATAATTGACATTTTGCAGATTCTGTATGTAAACTTTTGACCTCAACTGTATGTATTCCAGTAAGTTAAATGTTTTGTAGTTTTTTAGGTCATTTTGGTTACTTAACTGATACATATTTAAAATAAAAAATGTGTTTTAGCTTGAACATCCTGACCTTTTAGACCCTCACATACAAGATGAACTCACATTTTCATTGGTTCTCTGCACATTTTCATAGCAATTTCTAAGCAAATCATTGGACACCATACCAAGCATCTTGCTAATTCACTCTTTATATATTTTTCTCCTCTCAGTTGTTCTTAGTTTATAGGGATATAGTTCACCCAAAAATAAATCTGTCATTAATTACTCACCCTCATGTTATTCCCAACCAATGTCATTTGTGCAGTATCATTTCATTTGAAAGACTTGATTCTATAAACTACATTGTTTTTCTTATTCTCAGCCCAATGTAGTGATATCTTAGACGTTTTTTAAAATGTATGAGGCATGTTGTTGATATAAGATCATATATTAGCATAAATGTTTATCTTCAAAGGCAACAACTGCTTTAAATGCTCATGTAGGAATGTTAAGCTCACTTGTCAGCAAGAAGTAAAATTACATTGACTTTTCAAGAGATATGAGAGGAAACCAAACTTCATGTTTGTTTCTTCCTCACGCCCCCCTCTTTACTGTATTTACTCTTTGAAGTGCTTAAGACACTCTGTAGAACCGAGACCGCGCTTGATATTTCCCAAATGTGTTAAACAAACACGGCATCATGAAGTGCAACACACTCTCTACGCTCTCCCACTCGATTGCCTATGTGCGGCCCCTTGGGCAAAGCTGTCAATGTGAATCTGTGCACTTACACATCTGCTGCTCAGGTATGAGTTTATTCCAGGCTGCACACGATTCAAATCCAGATTTAATTACTGGAGAGTTTGCAGCTTCGGGGTCCTATAAGGTAGTTCTCTTGGAAATCCCAAATGCGAGTGGAAACGACGTTTATTAAACCTGCTGTCAGGTGGCATAGTGGTTTTCCATGAGGTTCTTAAAACTGTGCCTTCCTTGATTTGTCAATGCATTCGCCCTTACGTTAATGTGTAACAGTGTTGGGAAAACTACTTGGAAACTGAGGCTTTCCCAGGTTTGTAACACTTGGCCTTATCAGCCGAGTTACAAGAGTAAAATGGGGTCAGATTTAACTGTGAGAGATGACTAGTGGTTAAAAGAATGAGACATAAAAGGAAATTGGTTTAAATAGAAATGGTGTATTTACAATGTTCACATAAAAGACTTAAAACAACATGATAAAACCAGGTAAACTCAGTCTGTAAAAAGAATACAGTTCATTTGTCCATACCCTAAAGCAGTCCAAGAATCCCAGTGTAAAACATGTAAAACACTTAAAACTCTATAATACATTATATCATTGTAATAAATAGAGCGGTAAAACGTGTCTTTTATGTGACAATGTCACAGGTTATAAGGTAATTTAATTTAGTTTAACTGCAATCAAGCTTTTTTCTTAACAGTATTTTTACAGGCACAAAACACATGGTACATTTAGTCCATTTATATTAAATACAACAAAAAAAAAATGCTCAATCAAGTTTAATTATGCTATTCATCTCTGTTTTAGTCATACATATTAGCTACAGAATCAAGAACAAAGTGATAAAAGCAGAATTTAACTTGATGTTAAAAAGGATGTAAATGCTGCACAGGGATTTAATGAGTGCAGAGATTCAGATGAATCAGTGAATCAGTTCTTTTCTAAATGACTCAGAATCACTCCCTATACAGCAAGTCAGTGAATCATAGTTTTTAATTATATATGTTTATTTGTTTGTTTGTTTTAACTGAACAATCTTATTCATTTTTGAGTTTGAGACAGAGAATATGTTCATTATTGCCTCGGCTCTCTTTGTTATCATGTTTTATTTTTCTGTAGTTACTTAGAAACAGTGACGTATAATATGCAGTTTCTCAACCAAAGAAGGCAGTACAAAAACCATGTTATTTTGTCCGGTAAATGAATATTCATTCATCATATACTAGCGATATGTGACTATTTTACCTTGGAATCTTGTCTTCAGTGTGCTGGTATTTTCACAGACTTTATCTCAAGGCTAAGCATTGTGAAAAACATTGTTACCATGAGGATCTTGGTAGACATGTAGACCATATCGCCTGTGTCTGCTTGAAACTACAACAAAGGCAGCAGATCTTATCGTGTGCTGGTTTCTTCCAGCTTTAGTGTTGGCAGTGATAACACGACGCAGCCAAGCAGATGGAGGAGACATGCTTCTCTCCATTGTACAGGACAAGGCAAGCTGCTGAGAGGAAAACTATACACAAGATTTAGTTGTGGAGCATATGCAAGAGCCGTAAGCCAAAAAAGAAAAGGAAAACAAAATCTTATGGAAGTTAATGGAGGCGATCAATCATCTAGTCCCAAGAGAAAGTGTTTCTTCTGATATGGGGAATTAAGATTCATAGTGAAGGAGATGGATGTTGACTTCATATGTTATGATGGTAAACTTAAGTGCTGGGAAAGTTTTGCAAAGCTACAAGCTACTCATAATTTAAAGTCACTTGTTAGCTGTAGCAACAGAGAAAGAGAAAGTCACTGGGCAACAACTTTATTCAGAAAGAATGCACAGAATATGGGTTATACTGAAAAAATATCAGAAACGACACTAACCATTTTATGTACACACGGCATTGCATTTTACATCAATCACTGGAGGTTTAATGAGTTTCAATGCTGAAAGCCATTTTGATAAATTATCTTCATTCACTTGTATTAGAAACCTTTTTAGTAAATTGGGAAAATCATATATTAAAACCGCAAGGCACGTCTCCAAAAGCATGCTGTCGTGCCAGTGATTTATTTTTGTTTCTGTTGATCTCTGCCTGAAAGTATTCGGTGACAATTCTGTGATTGTTCTGTAGTTTCGTCCTTGAAATGTTCACAAAAGAACACAGGAACAACTGCTTATTGATTCCTGACTGCTTTTGCTTTTGAAAGCGCATCTTTCATTACCTCAAACACCTATAATGTGTTCTGAGTCGCAGCATTGTCATTAGCCTACATTTTGCAAGTGTTTCCTTATTTTACATACAAAGCAAAAGATTTAAACTTAATAGCTAACAAAAACAAAAATCAAAGACTGTTCAACAGCTGAATGCTACACTCTGTCAGCTAAAAACTGCTTTCCTTCATTAGCCACCTAATGGCTCTGTGTGTTTTTAAGGTTTGGCTGTGCTGACAATAAATTCAGTTCAGTGAATTGCATTTAAGCCACAAAAGTCCATATGTCCGTTTAAATGGATTTAAAGAGCATTAGCTTCCTAAACATTAATATGCTTGTGAAATGCATGAAATCTGGAGTGGAAAAAAAACAATATCACAATGAGCAATATCACACGAATAGCTGTGCAGTATGGCTGTATATCGACATAGCTGTGATTTGGCCGTAGGTAACAACAACGTACTGACATACAGCCATATCACACGGCTATGAGTATGATATTGCGTTTATACAACAGTTCGACAGATTCAAATCTCAGTTTGACAGTTTAAAGGTCCATTGAAGTACTTTGAAACATGCTGCTTTATTCATGTGTTGACGTAATTTCAACTGAAACAGGAAGTCAGGACGGGACATATCCAGCAGCCCCCAATAGCGTTTTGTTTATATGGGCTAGCGCCATTGAACTCGGGAAAGCCGCATTTGACAGCATATGATAAAACCACAATTTCATCCATAGCATTATAAAATATACCGTTCTGTGTAGAATTCAAATTGATCCGATTTTATGTTTTATGGTATGCGCCGACTTGCACAACTGTTCCATATGCTTTCGCATATCTGGACCGGAGCAGTGTGTGTGCGCTGCGGCGGTTCATATGAAACAGCCTGAAACCAGACGACTTTCACCTCAATGGAAAGCATATTTACTGAATCGTTCCCTAGCCCCTATATAGTGACACTATGTGCCATTCTCCGTGCAGAAAATACTAATTCTGTGAACAAGTGACCAATTTCAGCTGCAGCTTCAGCATCTGTTTTTAGTGTAGGGAGCAGGGCTCTTTGGATTCTAGAGAGCATTTGATTGGACAGAAAGTTTAATGAGAAGCTGAAGTGCAGGTTGACGTCATCAAAATCATTAATTCATATTGGCGGATGTCAGAGACTGTAAGTTTTGAGTGCTTATATCTTCTTAATGCAAATTTAGCTAGCTTATAGATAACCTTAAGGCTAACATATTCATACTAAGAGCCAAAAAACTTCAATTTTGATTTCATGGGGACTTTAACAGCTGAGCCCAAGCCTCTGTTACTAATTCCATAACCTCACTTTAGAACTAGTAATGAAGGAACGTTGAGTTGCTTCACTGAACAATTATTGTATTACTGTATTAAAAGCTTGCTGTATTATGTAAAGTATTCTGCGAGAGAGATGGACTGAGCGAGTGTGATTACCTGCATCTGATACAGCATTCATTCTTCAGCTCAATCTCATATTTACAATAAAACATTAGTTTGAATGTCCGCTGAGAAAAGCGATATCTTTATCGTACAATCCTTTCATCTGTTGAGGGTGATTTCCGATGACAGCGCTGCTCAGTGCATTACGTCTTACAAGGTGTTGTTGAAAGTAAAAGTAACTTCCTTGTTTGCAACCCTGTTTCAGTTTTTTTAATATAGAAGTCTTTACAGCTGACTCACTGGTAAAAAGTCTCTAAAATCACCATCATGAGCACACACTGTTTAGCAATTCTAAATGCTATTGTCAAATACTACTATTATTTATACAGAATATTATTTATTAAATAATATTTGATGAACAACAACAGCCATTATAAATGTTGTAAGTCAAAAGTACAAAGGCAGCGCTCTGAAGTACAACATTAAATTAACATAATGTGATAAGATTTTGCCCTCAGCCAAAACTATTTGCTCTGGAACAAATAACAGATTAATGAGACCAAAGACTGCCCATTAGATTTACCCAAAATGAATTATACCTCATGTTTAACCACTATAGAGACATCAGGGCCACCAGGAAATTCCAGAAGATCTAGCAGAGGTAAGACACCCTGGAGCTCACATCTCCGAAAACATTGAAGCAAATTTTCAAATAGACGTTATATTTATTAACAAACTGCATATTTGAAGTCTAAACAAGTACATTCTCACCTAAAAAAAAAAAAAAAAAAAACTTAAAAATACATTCTATTACATGACACAAAAACAGTATTATTTTTAAAATCATAGTGGATTTGGGCATCCATCATGACACTCGCTGTGAGAAATACTGCAAACGGAGTGATACAAATGGTGAAACAACAGAAGTTCCGATATCACTAGAATATCACACTTCTCTCAGCCAATCAGATTCAAGGACCAGAAAATATATGTACATGTGTTTTTTTCCATTTTTGTCTGGATAAGGATGAAGAGACACTGTAGTATACTTCATTACATCACCACATTGTCTTCAGTGTATACATACATGCTTGTTTTTGTGCACTTGCCTGTGTATTGCAACAGAAGAAGGAACAAAACACACTCATGGTACAGAGTCTAGAGTGTTTGCATGTCTTTTCATCTGAGTGCAAGTCATCTTGATTCAACTCACTGCTTCTGATTGTATGAGAGAAGAATTGTTTGACATGTCAGGGTTATTGTTTGACCTCGGAGGAAGGACCAGCTCTCTTTCGCTTTGACTTGAAAATTCTGACAGGAAAAGTCAGATGTCTGAGTCTGAGTCAGAATGAATGCATCTACTCAGCATAGCATCAAGTAATGATTTTCATTATATTTTTATATTTATTTTTCTTCCAAATGTCATCTTTTATCTTTCTTTCAAAACATAACATTGTATGTGAAACATATGGGAAAAAAAACAAACATTTCATTCAACATTCATGTGTTGCTGATGCATGTATTCAAACTTTTCTGCATGACACTACAGAGAAAATGCTTATCATTTTATTCATGAGTCCTCAACTCTGTCCTCTGATGAAGGCCAACAGCCAAGAGAAACTGAATCTGCAAACCATAAAAGACTCCTTGTGTATTGAGCTTTGCCAACACAGCAGTCTATTAATGTCATCACCTTTAAACCATGTCATGAAGCCAGCAAAATAATGCTGCATCGATCAGGATTAATTAGCATTGATGTGAATTAAATCTAGCAGAACGAGACCAATCTGTCCATAGAATGGCTGTTGTTCAGAGCTCAATATTCCAATATGTGGAAGTTACACATGTTGTTTCATTATTTTTTATGACGGACATTATAATACATTTCTGGCTGTGTAGTGCATGTATGTTTATTTTCTCATTCAATATTGTCCAACCATCATTAAGACATAATCGATTAGTTTTGGTGTTGATGAATGTATCTAAATTGAGCCTGTGTGGGACACATTTTAACAATGTTGTCTTGTATAACTGACAACCAGGGTGAAAATTCAATTAAAGCTGTCAGAACAGATGCTTTTGCAGAACTGAAGTTCTTAAAGCAACGTGACACTGCTGTCAGGTTCAAAAGGGCCATTAATGTAACATGTCAGCAAGACAATGTTGCATTTGAAACTGCGCAGAGCTGCGTACTGAGACATTGAAGGACAGAAAAGTCTATGGATTCTCTGGAAAAGGTTAAAAACATTTACATTGTCTACTAATAGGCAACCAAAGCCCATTTAGAATAGTGTGTTGTCTAATTAATTTCAGTCTGGAAGGGATTTTTCTTTATCTTTGGAGCCAGACCAGCAGGATTAAAGGTTTGCTGGGGATTTTACATTTATTCGTTTAGCAAGAATGATGGGACAGATGGGGTCATATCAGCCATTACTAATACACAGGTAATTTTATTAAGGAATTGATGATGGCAGGCGCATTGCGGAGCCCGTCTGGCGGGCAGAGAAATATTAAATCAATAACAGTAGTCAACAAGTGGAGCAGATGTCGCCACAATGAGGACAAGGTGGACCTTGGGGGAGCCATCTATCAGTCCCAACATACAGTAAGGCCAGCAAGTTCAGTAGCTGTGTGCAGCTGTGTTTGTTTATTTCAAAGCAAAAAATATATAATTGGGTGGTTTATTAATTGGGACACTTTTCTGTCATCTCAGTGGCAAAAAGTGTCCCAATTTGCCTGAAAACAAGCTATATAAATGTATAATATATAAACGCTTTTAGCCAAAGCGATTGCATTAATGCAAATGCACACATGCATAAATAAATGCAAGAATTTTTTAAATAAATAATTCATTTTATGACTAAAATTTAATGTCAATTAAAAAAAATCTAAATAAATTATAATAATGAAAGCATGCATAGTTAAATGTAAAAATCTAGTTCTAAATAATTTATGAATAAAATAAATAAAATATCTATATTAAATTAAATAATTTCTAAATAAATGATAATTACAGCATAAATAAATTCATTTCTAAATAAACTATAATAATAAAAAGCATGCATAGATCATGCAGAAATCAATTTATAAATCATTAATCAATTAATTACTACATATTGTTAACAAATTTTAAAATAAAATCAGGCCACCAAGAAGTTTTGAGAAAGAGGAAACCGTTACAGACAGAGATTACAGTGTTGGAATGAAATACACACTATACACAAAAAAGACAGATTTCAGATTTGATATTTATTTATTTATGGATGGCTGTAATTCCATAGTGTTTCTTTCATTTAAAGTGCCCCTATTATGCCATTTCACATATTGCCTTTCATGCAGTGTGCAATATAGCTGTACGATCATTTTGACCTATACAATGTATTGTTGGCTATTGCTACAAATATACCCATGCTATTTTAGACTGGTTTTGTGGTCCAGGGTCACATATTAGGAACCTTAAAAATGGCATAATAGGGGCATTTTAACATGGAGGAAGTTCACTGCAGGGCTAAAAGTGTGTGAACACCAGAACACCACATTCGTAATTTCAGATCTGTGGGCATTAATCTTTCCCAGCTTGCTCTCATCTTGTAAGGCTTTCTACTAGATGTTGGAACACGACTGCAGGGATTTGCTGCCGTTCAGACACAAGAGCATCAGTGAGGTCAGGCACTGATGTTGGGCTCGCAGTCGGCGTCCCAGATCATTGGACGTTCGGGTCGGTCAGGTTTTCACACACCAGTCTCAGTAAACCATTTCCATTTCATGGACCTCGCTTTTGTGCACATGCGTCATTGTTAGGCTGGAACAGAAAAGTACCTTTCAGAAACTGCTGCAAGAAAGTTTGAGGCACATAATTCTCTGGAATTGCACTGCACTCTGAAGCATTCATTTTGTCTTCACAGAAAATACTAATATAGCCAAACTCATTAATTAGAAGAGGCTATGAAGTGTTTCTTGTTTTTTTTTTTTCTTGATGCAGCCACCAGCATGTTTTGATTTACTGTTCTGACATCACGTACTATTTACAGCGCAAAAAACTCAATAATAGAATAATAGGACACGTTGTCTCTGAGCCCTCTGGAAAAAAATATACAAAGAGTTGTTATGAGTGTAATTTAATGGGACAATCTGTGGCAACACGATGGCATTCAGCATCTATCACGCTGAATGCATTTGCTATGCTCTCACTAATAATGGAACCACACAAGTCAAAAAAAGACTTGATGAATTTAGTTTAATTACTCTGCACACTTAAATTTGAGTTTGTCCCTGGGGAAACGCTTGAAAGTCAGCACGTGAAGCGATTATATCTCTTGATGTACTGTTAACTCTTCAAAGCGCATCCCAAACACATCAATAATTTAGCAGCCAAACTGAAATATTTTTACATAGTTATGAAAGGAGGCAACCACCTTGACTCTCAATTATTCACGATTTCAGATCATCTATGCACAACAGAAATGAGGAAGTATATAACGTATAGCTAAACGCCATGCCATCTGTGGACTGCTAAAAAAAAAAAAAAAAAAATCAAAGAACTGGCACAAGTTAAGGCTTGAGAAGCGACTGTTGAAGTGACTTTCAAGAGTGACGATGAGAGACACAGAGAGGGAGAGAGAGAAGTGCTGAATACTGCCGTCTGTTCCCCAGGAAGCATTTAATTAATTATCATAATTGACATCAATAGCAGCTGTCAGGCTCAGTGACTGTGCTAGAACCGTGGCAATAGGAGAAAAGTGGCGCTGGTCTCTCGGGGACACACTTTACTGTATTGCTTCTCCATTTGACCTGCTCACATGGAAACCTCAGGCTTGAAGAGAGTCTGTTAACCCATCAGCTTCCATCAGCGGTTTGCTGTCTTCATAATCCGTTCTGTCACTGATGTTGTTGGCAGGAGCAGATACGATTTATACACTACCTTTCAAAAGTTTGGGGTCAGAAAGTTTTTCTATATTTATATTACTTTTATTCAGCAAGGATCCATTAAATTAATCAAAAGTGGCAGTAAAGACTTCTACATTGTAACAAAAATATATAGTTTTACAATAAATGCTGCTGCTTTTGAACTTTCTTTTCATCAAAGAATGGTAAAAAAGTTTCACAGTTCCCACCAATAATAAAAGCAGTCTTTGTTAACATAAGAGATCTTTTAGAACAGATCATTTAAACCTTTGACTTTTGAACATGTGTGAACAGCTTTTGCACCTTAAAGGAAGTGAACATTTTTAGTGACTCTTTCTGGGGGTTACATCATGGCAGCAAGTGACTGACTTTATGAGTGAGTCATTTATTCAGTAGATTCGTTTAAACCGCTGACTCATTAGGGAATTAAAGTGACTCCCTGTGTATCCGAATATACTTAGTGTACTACATGGTAGGCATAGTAGTCAGGAACATCAGAACTGAATTCATATTACCCATAATCATACTGTATAGAATATACTTTTTAATGAAGTACCTACATTTGGATAGTAAAGACAGTAACTGTTCAGCAGGTTCAATGGGTTCAGCCCATTGGGTCATGTTAATAGGTCATTTTTAACATTCTTACCCAGCTTTTCTGCATTCTAAAAAATGCTGGGCTATTTTTTTTAACCCAAATACTGGGCTCAGCCTGTTGCATCATTTTATTGTGTTGCTTTTAACATTTTTTACCAGGTTCTGGGTAGTTTTTCTGCACTCTAAAAAAAATGCTGGGTTATTATTATTTTTTTTTTTTTTTTTTTTGACCCAAATGCTGGGTTCAGCCCTTTGGGTTATTAGGTTATTTTTTAAATTTATACCCAGGTGCTGGGTTGTTTTCTGCACTCTAAAAATGCTGAGGTTTTTTTTTGTTTTTTTTTTTTAATCCAAATGCTGGGTTCAGCCTTTTGGCTCATTTTATTTGGTTATGTTTTTTTCTGCACTCTGAAAGTGCCGGGTTAATTGTTTTTATACCCAAATGTTCAGCCCTTTGGGTCATTTTATTAGGTTGTTTTTAACATTTTTACCCTGGGTGCTGGGTAGTTTTTATGTACACTAAAAATGCTGTTTTTTTTTTTTTGTTTGTTTTTTTTAAACCCAAATGCTGGGTTTAGCCTGTTGGGTCATTTTATTTGGTCATTTTTATCATTTTTATCCTGTTGCTGGGTAGTTTTTCTGCACATTTTTTGTTTGTTTGTTTTTGTTGGTTTTTTATAACCCAAATGCTGGGTTCAGACCATTGGGTCATTTTATTATGTTATTTGTAACATTTTTATGCAGGTGCTGGGTAGTTTTTCTGCACTCTAAAAAATGCTGTTTTTTTTTTGTTTGTTTGTTTGTTTGTTTTGTTTTTTAACCCAAATGCTGGGTTCAGCCCATTGGGCAATTTAACTGGGTTATTTTTTAACATTTTTACCCAGGTGCTGGGTAGTTTTTCTGTAACTCAGCTGCTGGGTCATTTTTACTGTCAATACAAATGATGAACCCACTCACATACCTACCCAGCACTGGGTCAGTGTAACCCAATGTTGGGTAGTCTGTGCCAAACCGGTTAAAATTGGTTACATTTGTCAGTGGTCATTCTGTGCTCTTGACTTCCTGAATGAAATTAAGGTTTGTATTACATTGCATTCCTATCAAATTATTACTGCATAAATAGGAAAATGTCTGTAGTCTCACTTTTTTTTTTTTTTTTTTTAAAGTATGTCACAGCTAATGTCTGCTTGAAACGCTTGCCTTCTACAAACGCAGTATTCACTGGATCTACACTCAAAGTAAACGACGCGCCGGCGCCACCATGGTAGTTTCAACTCCCGCCAAACAAATGTGCGACCAGGGCTGAAACACAACACAATTTTGCTGTTATATGTAAAAAAATTTCCGCAGGCTCCACTGACTACAAGAAGAGTGCTATTGATCTAGTGCGCTATTGTTGCAGCTGTGGTGACGTTATGCGTTTGATGGGGTGAAACTTGTCTGACAGACAAGATGGCAAGTTAAAGCTGTTTTTGATGTAACTTTTTAAACATGAATATAAGATAAATCATGACTATAAGTCATTTAATGAACTGGAACAGCCTACTGATAGCAGTTTTCTTCCCACTGGCTGCTCTCGCTGCTCCTGTCACATCCTAAAACATTTACTGAATGTTTTTGAAGATTTTGAGAATTTTAAGGTTTCGAAGATGATTGTAAAAGACTTTCCTTTAGTTTAGAAACAACACCAAATCTCTCCTGTGCAGAGATTAAAACAAAATAATTTTTCATTTTGGTTAGAATACAAAAATGTACTTGTTAGAATTAAATAAACAGTAATGAGGTTCTTTTATAATGAGAGTTAAAATTATTTAATTTAAATGTCATTTTCATGTAAGCTATTGCTTCTGACCTTTACATAAAAACAGACTTGTGATTTTAATTTATCAGGTTATTGCTTTATTTAATTAGAAACACAATCTTAATGTTCTGTGTATTTTACTTTTCATTTTATTACAAGTAGGCTTACAGCGCCCCCTATAAATAGTTTACTGTACTTTAGAATTTACATAGTATAATAGTGAAAGAACATCAGGCTGTAAATATGACCTCTTTGAAAACAAACATCCACTAGCCACAAAAAAACTTAGAAGCCCTTCCTGCTTGCTTTTGAAACATTGCACCATTCCTCCATAGGGAAGCTTTAGTGTAATTTGACCACTGCCCTGTCAGAAATGTTCTCTCCGGTTTATACTATACAGTCCCCTTAACAAGTCCTCTCAGTAGGCACTTTGACACTCTTCCCGGAGATTAAGACCAACCCTGACCAATCCAGCTTGTTCTTTTTTTAACCTCTCCCTGGGGCACAGTGCTGCTTAGCCGTTTGAGTTTCATCAGCGTAACATCCTACTACAGTTCTACAGCAGTGGTCTTGTCTCGCTCTAGACAGCTTCTAATGCTGCTTCTGTGGGCGTTCATTTGTTTTGCCACACTGAACCTTAACAACAGGACATGAGCTGAGCAGAGTGTTTCCTTCCAAGCAGGTTATGCAACAGCCACTTGGGTCTAATCAGCATCAGCTGTGACGAATCATATGGAAGAACACTTCAGAGCGAATCAAGGTGCAAAGACACAATAGTGCCTAACACTGCTCCTGTTTCTGGGACAATGACCTCTTCATGTAACACACACTGTATCATTCCAAATATGCAGAATGTCCAGTGATATCTCTTAGGGCTGGGTAAAAATATCAGTTTCTCGATTTTAATCGATTCTCATTTTTACGAAACAATATAGAATCTAAAATCCCAAGAATCGATTGTCTAGCCTGTTTTCAATTAATGAACAGAACATTGTTGCGCTCCTCTCATCCAGTAAATCACAATAAGCTTTGTGCTTTGTTACTTTTCAAACAATAAAAGCCATTTTGGCGCTGTTTAATATGGAGTGACAGATCGCTGTAGCGCCTCAGTTCAAGTGTGAACTGATCATCTCCTCCGCTTTAATAAAAGTTTCAGCATGACATAAACATGAATGAACGTCCGAAGATTATGTTAAAAGAAAGAGCGCAACTTTCCAAAATCTGCATTCTCTCTTAATCACTCAATCAGAGTTTCAACTGTGGAATGACATCAAAACATAACAGCTTGTAAACAGTGTCACGAAACATCATATTTATTTAAAAAAAAACATATTCGGTTACCATAAACTCATTAGTCAAAATGAACTCTAAAGAGGAGCATTTTGCTAAATATATGCACCATATAAAATTAATTATAATGTTTACTGTTCTTCAATATTTAATTTATCTTTGAATAATTAATTATGTAATTGTAACTTTATTATAAAAAACTTCATTGAGTGTAATTTATATACATATCAGTTAATTTAAGACTTCAATAATGTAGTACCTATCATCTATCCATCTATCTATCTATCTATCATTCTGTCTTTTGCTCTGCCATTTTCTGTTGTTCTTTATCTATCGATAAATCTATATCCATCCATCTGCACATGCATATTTTACTTTTTTACATTATTTCATTTATTTTTAAATTAATCATTAAATTCTGTCTACTACGGAAGCCACTGAATAAAAAATAAAAAAAGGTTATTGCAACTTATCTCACAATTCTGACTTTTTTTCTAAGAATTGCGTGATACAAACTTGCAATTCTGACTTTTTTTTCTCAGAATTTCTCAGAACTGAGAAATAAAGTCACAATTGCATGATATAAACTCGAAATTGCAAGTTAGAAAGTCTGAATTCCAAGATATAAAGTCACAATTCGGAGAAATGAAGATATATACTCGCAATTCTGTGAACTTAGTCTTTTTTCTTCTCAGAACTGGACTTTATAACTCGCAATTGCAAGTTTGTACCTCATAATTCTGAGAAAAAAATCCAGAATTGCAAGATACGAAGTCGCAATTGCGAGAAAAAGTTTGTATTTGTAAGAGCTTAAATCTCGCAATTCTGACTTTATTTCTTGCAATTGTGAGTTTATATCCCGTAATTCTGACTTTATAACTCGTAATTGTGCATTTATATCTCACAGTTCTGAGAAAAAAAGTCAGACTTGCGAGATGTAAACTTGAAATTGCAAGAAAAAAGTCGGAATTGTGAGAGAAAAAAAAGTGAAGTCCCAATTACCTTTTTTATTTTTTTATTCAGTGGCAGAAACAGGCTTCCATAATCTACAGGATATATACATATGTAGTAATATTTTTGATAGGGTGGCTGTCTTTTTCTGTGTTTTTTTGCACTCTATCTCATAATCTTGTTGTGCAGAAAGAGTGTGAAAGAAAACAAGAGGGGAAAAAAGAGGGAGAGGGAGAATAAGGAGCCTTGGCATTTTTATTGCGCTTGTACATTTGAGGATCCAACTAATTAAGCAAATAAATCTTGGGGTCGGTTTACACTGCCGGCAATTTGAGCTTCTCTGCCTCCATTGATCGCCGCGCTTCGCCTGGCTGAGCATCACTGACCTGGAGAGAGTGAAATTGAGATATTGCACATGTAGAAAGCTCTCAGAGGGGTGTGCTCGCCATAGAGCCATGCCTTCGCCCAAAGGGTCACGCTAGAGCCATAAACAAGATTTAAAAACTTTGAACATCAAGCAGTTTGATGTCCTTCTACTTTACAAGGTTGTTGTGTGATCATGAAACAGTGGCTAGCAAGGAAAACAGTCTTGAGATTAACCCTACTCGGGTCTCCATGGATCTGCTTTGTTGTGTAAAGAGCTTTTACTTTGCAAAACATAGAACACTGTATTAATAATTCAAGACAGGGGTTTATAAAGCGAGACTTATATTTTATCGTTATAATGAGAGATTCATAGCTGGTTATTTTTCCTCACTTGCTGTTTTGTTTGTGTTGTAAATCCCAGTTAAGCTACTGTAGGTGTTTTTAAAATTCCCTTTGAACATCCTGGTCAATTCCAAGGCTCAATACATCAGACAATGATACATTTACAGCAGATCCCAGCGGCCAGTGTGAATAATTAAGGAGAATCAAGCCTTGCGGAGATGGCTCTGTCCTGTCTAATTAATCTTTCACTGATCATTTCAGCACTTAAAAGTCTTCCTCTGCTGGGACTTCACTGGTTACTCCCACTTTGTATTGACCAACAGAGAAGTCCTGTGACTGATAAACACAAAGTAGCTTCCAAAAAACTTTCAAATTGGGTAGCAGAATTTGCTGATAGCTGATTGATTAGTCTCGTATGAGGACCCTTTGTGGTTACTGGTTTTCAAATCCTTCACATCGCCTTGAACAACAAATAAAAACCAAAAAAATGCTGAAAAATCTATATTGTAAGAAACACCTACTGACCCATTGACAGAATCTATTACAGTTTTCACAGTTTCTCTGCTACATTTCTTGACATCCTTAACATTCACAAACCGGCAAGTGCTTTCAAAACTATTCAAACAAACAGCAAATGACAAGTCCTTGTTTCACAAACAAGATGTTTCACAAGTCAAAATGTTTAGCCATGTTGTCAGTATAATAGTATACTCTATCAGTATTTCTGTGTATATGTAAACTACACTCTTAAAAATAAAGGTGCTTTATGATGCCATAGAAGAACCTTTTTTGTCTAAATGGTTCCATAAGGTACCTTCAGCATCTGAAGAACCTTTCTATTTCACAAAACATTCTTTGTGGTGAAAGAAGGTTCCTAAGATTATAAAAAGGTAAGAAAGAGATGGTTCTTTAAAGAACCTTTGATTGAATGGTTCTTTTTGGAACCAAAAATGGTTCTTCTATGGCATCGTTGTGAAGAACCTTTTAAAGCACCTTTATTTTTAAGAGTGTATAGCTATGGTTTCCATGCCAGTGATTGAAAATGCACAGGCCTGCACTTTTTCTGTATGGTTTATATGTGTTTCAACAATTCTTGGCCTCTTCTGCCTCCACTGTTATGCCTCCCTATCCTTCCACCATTCATTCTTACTCCTCTTCTTTTTCTCGGATTTTGACAATGTTTGTTTTCTTCTTGTTCTTCCATTGTCACAAACTGTAACACTGTGTTATGCTCTGTCTGTATACAGTATGTTTGCCAAATGAAGCTTCATGAGATGCACCTCTAAGCTATGTTAGAGAACTGGTTGATCTAGCGCTTTATATTTCCATTCATTAGTGAATTTCAAGAATCGCCTGATTTAATTAATCAGTTCAGAAAAAGTACAAAAAAAGTCTAATCGAAATGTATAGAAAATATGCTTGACAGATTGCAATTGCATGAAAGTCTAAAAATGCATTTCACGGATTCTCGTCAGTGGAATGCACCACTTCCGTATTTTGCCGGTTACTTGAGTACACAAATTGAATCGAGGAATCGTCACAATAAAAGCCAGGACGGGAAGGTATTAAAGGAGAAGTCGACTTCCAGAACAAAAATTGACAGATAATGTACTCACCCCCTTGTCATCCAAGATGTTCATGTCTTTCTTTCTTCAGCCGTTTTTTGAGGAAAACATTTCAGGATTTTTCTCCATATAATGGACTGCTACGGTGCCCCGATTTTGAACTTCCAAAATGCAGTTTAAATGCGGCTTCAAACGATCCCAAATGCGGTTGTAAATGATCCCAGCCGAGGAAGAAGGTCTTATCTAGCAGAACGATCGGATATTTTCATAAAAATAATACAATTTATGTACTTTTTAATGTCAAGCGCTCGTCTTGTCTCGCTCTGCCTGAACTGTTTTTTTCCGGTTCATGATAGTTAGGGTATGTCGAAAAATTCCCATCTCCCATTCCCAAAGTTCTCCCTCAACTTCAAAATCATCTTATATCGCTGTTTTACCTTTTTTGTTAAGGGTGTTTGATCTTCTTTGCATGTTTACTTTGCAAAGACTGGGTCTGAGATTAAAAAGTATTTAATTTGTATTTTTTTTTAAATTAAAATAACCGATTGTTTCGCTAGATAAGACCCTTCTTCCTTGGGGGGCACCATAGCAGTCCACTATATGGAGAAAAATGCTGAAATGTTTCCCTCAAAAAAACATAATTTCTTTACGGCTGCAGAAAAAAGACATGAACATCTTGGATGACAAGGGGGTGAGTACATTATCTGTACATTTTTGTTCTGGAAGTCGACTTCTCCTTTAAGGGGAAATAAAAGCATAAATAGAGTTGATCTGAGAAATGTACTAAAGTTTACAAAAACATCATTCATGCTGATATTCACAGTCTGATTAGCATTTTAGATATGTTCTTTATTTAGATATTTAATTAATATAGGTATTATTATACCGAAAAATATTATGTTTAAGGCCAAGTGTCACATAGAGACGTGATGAAGTGAATCTGGCAGTAACAATCTTGCTAATATAATCTAAAGTGAGAAGTTAAAATGGTAAATAATGCCATAAATTTACATGAACACTTTTCAGCATCTACAAATAATGATTTCAGAAGAATTCAGAATAACCATTTATTTTCCAGGTTGAATAAGAAGTCAGTTAAGAATTAAAAAGTTAAAGATTAATGCAGATCAGCATCAAAAATTACATCATAAAGATAAGAAAAAAAAAAATGATCGTCAGAATACATGCAAATTTGTACACCATGAACACCTAAAAAATGATGCAAAAACATCACCCTTCTAAAGTCATCACCTGTGCATTGTGATCTGAGGAAACTCTAGCACTTTTGGCATGTAAATGCCTCATACAAGCAAAGATCCAGTCTTGGGATATTGAAATAAAATCTCAAAGCCTTTTTCTTTCATCATGCATTTTGTAAGATCATACTCTTCTCCCAAACATTTTCACTTACCCGCAGAAGGAAAGAAATTATTATCTGCTATACAAGATGAAAGACTGTTATCTCTGCAAATGAGATTCAGCGGATAAGGCCGCTGAAAAGATGCAGTGAGCAGGATAATTTTGTGTGCTTAATAAGTGACTTTGATTTGGAGATATTCAGAAAGACCAGTGCTCCTCTCTTCCTTCAGGGAGAAAAAGCAATCGGCTCACCCAGTATGAGCTCACCTCTTTCTGACACTGCTGTTTTGAATAACAATTACATCTGCCGGATTCTCAGGGAGACGTTTCTCTCTCTCCTTCTCCTTCTTCTCTGTGACTATTCATTTCACACACTTTGATGGAAGATTTATTTCAATTTTTGGTATGAGAGCAGCCATGTCAGTAGGTGTCTGTAGGATGTTTCAACATTTGGATTTGGTTTTTTAACCTGTTTCCAAACGCTAAACGTCTGCGTTTTTCAGTCAACTGCATGTGTAGCACAAATATGGTAAATATTCTTTACTTTTAGATTAGCCCTCTGCTGTTATGAGTCTCCCACTCCTGCATCCCTCAATCTGTCAGATGCTCTGTGGGGATGAAGCTGGTGTTTTTCATTAACCTGTGCCCTGCCTGCCTGCACGCTGTTCAGGGACAAAAGAACCTCTGGGCTTGCTGTCTGTCCCGAGTCATGGAGAGCTCAATCATGCGCCCTGCAGGACCCCACACACTGCGTCTGATGGATGCTATGGCCTCGAGGGAGATTTAAAGGGTCTTCATATACTCTGACTCAGCAGGGGACAGCAAGACATTTCCTGTAATCCCGTATGTACTTCACATTCTTGATGCAGCTATAAAGAGCAGACAGCCTTTAAAATGAATTACTTTCATTTCAAGTTCATATATAATAAATTATATATATATATATATAAACATATTTAAATAATAATGCATAATAAAGTATAAATACTATTTTTAATACAAAATAACTTAACAAAATAAAATAATTTAATACTTAAATATTAATATAAAAATAACACAAACTGTACAAGCACTTTTGAAAAAAGAAATATATATTTGTATGTTTACAGTATATTACATTTAATTGTTTTTAATTATATAATACATATCTAATATATATTTATTAAATTAATTTAATATATTTAATTGGTAATATTAAATATTTTAATTAAATAGTTTTGGTCTGGCAAAATTGTTAGTACAATTTATATTTAACATTATTATTTTATTATTTTTATATTAATATTTATATTGATTTATATATATGTGAACAATACTTATACTTTATTATTACAAATATATAGTATTTTTTGTCTTGCAAAAGTCAATATTTAAGTATTATTTAAATATTTTTTATTAAAAATTGTATTTATACTTTTATTTAAATCACTATTATTTAAATGTTTATTAATGCTTATGTGTATATATATATATATATATATATATATACTGTATATATACTGTATATATACTTTATTTATATATATATATATATATATACTTTATTTTTTTATATATATATATATATATATATATATATATATATATATACACACTTTTTTACTGAACTGTAAAAAATAAAAATATGTATTTTGTATTTAACATTATTATTTCATTATTTTTATATGAATATTTAAGTATTTCATTCATTATTATATATACTGTATATATTATATATATAATAATAGCATAATTCCTTATATATATATATATATATAATATATAATATGTTTTATATTTAAAACAACCTTGTTAAGTAACAAAGAAATTGTTTTTTTTGTTTTTCGCAAAAGATTACCTTATCAAATGCGATTTTAAAGTCTTTGGGGTTATCTATACAAGTGTCTATGTATCTATTTTATCTTGCGCATCTTTCTGCTCAGAACACCTGTTTAGTGAAAGAAGGGTCTAATGCCCTTACAGTAATGGGGGGAAAAAATACTGACCAGTCCACTATTAGGCCTGGAGGTAATTCTCTCACATGGACAGCATGCATACAGATCACATCTATATTTTGCATCATGAATGCAAAGTCAGTTTCAGACAGCGGGCGGAAAAAGCTTAGAAGAGAAAGTTGCTTCGAATGTCTGTACATATCAATCAATTTCACCCTTCAAACCAGACACCATGAAGAATTCCCGCGTTTGACAAGATGTTTGTTTTTTTATGCCTCCAGCACAAATCTGTTTTCAGGGTTTTTCACACTCATGCATTTTTAAGTGCCTTGCGGGTCTCCAGCTTTACTCCAGCGATAACAACATGTTAAAAATCTAAGTAGTCGTCTTATATATTCACACTACATGAGTCTTACCCCTGAGCTCTTGTTATTAATTAAAGCAGAATGCTGTTTAAATATAACGTCTGATACAAAATCGTTGTTTAATTTCCGTTGTGTTTAGATGAAAACACTGACATCCACTTTTTTTAGTTTTCACCACAGTTAAAAAAAACAAAAGTGCAGGAGCTTTAAGCTGGTCAGTTAATCTAAGCAACATGCTTTTAAAATCCACTCTTTCACTGACTTTTGCAAAAAAGGTGTGCATGCAAAATTAATTAGATGAACACAGAGTGCTTCAATCGGGAGGACACCTACTGTACATGACATGGTGGGTTTGCATTTAATTACCTGGCAACCAAAGAAAAAGGCATTTATTTCCGATGTTTTTTTTCCCCCACACAACAAGATAATAAATATCCGTTTAGTCATAAAAGTCAGGGCTAATCAGATAGATTGTGCACTAGACATTGAATTTGTAGAAATTGCTCTAGGGAAGGTGAGTGAAATTTCCTTGGATGAGAAAAAATTGGGTAGATGTCCACTGTACTTCAGAATGTCGTCTTAAATGTAACATGACGGCTCTCATAAATACTTTTTGACAGCTTTTGGCCTCATTTCGGTCTATCTCCATCACTTTGTCCAAAAGCATGTTAATGTGAATTGCCATTTACAACAAATTTTACTTCCATAATGTAGTAAAAAAACAGGACATTTACTGACAAAACAGGAATCGATTGGATCATCAGATATTTTACACACAGAATCACCCACAAGAATGGAGTTTTTACTCACCAAATGAGTGTTTACTGAAATGGCTAAATGGCTATTTGTTAAGATCACCCAATAGCCCTTTTAGCCTAATTGACGTAAGCAAGAAAGGAAACTGTTTCAGAGGAAGATTACAAAGACAAACGTTTTTCTGTGGAATAATGTGGCCTGATGAATGTTCACAATAACACCAAAAACATGAGTTCTGAGGTCATCTTCAGTTCTGCTTTAATGAGGGTAAATGATTTATGATTTTTATCCTCAATGCACAACAAAATGACAAACTTCCAGAACTCACCAAAGAATCTCTGCTCTGTTTGGATAGGGGGTCTGTGCTGCCTTGAGACCAGGTGTGTCAGGATGATTTGATATGGGCTCAGGTGTTTTGGTTCACAACTGTAGAATCAGAGATTGGAGAAAATGACTTTCCAATAGAAGGAATTTTACAGAAAAACTGAGTGAGACAGACAGGTGATAGTTAAGGTCCAGGTCAGACGCAATGATGGACGACTACAACAAAGTAAGAAACAGTTGTGATTTTCTTCGTGTGCTGCTATGAAATTAAACATCAGGCAAAGGCATAAATCTTTAAGTGATTAATTATGCAATGCTTATGCATCTGTGTGTGAAAGCTATGAATGATACATCAATCAGGGTTTGTTTTTTTAAAATAACAAGACAAATTTGCAGTATAAGTGGCATATTGCCTCCAAATACTTCAGTCCTCTTACTACATAAAATGATTTTTAACCTCTTGTACTTTTGTTTTAACTTTTCACTTTTTATTTTTTAACAAATTTATGTCTAGAGCTATTAAACTGTGTTTTTCAACCTAATATTGTCACACCCCTGTGGACTGTTTTGTTGGTTTTTCCCTCTTGTGCCTATATATGGTTTTTCCTGTTCCTGTCCTTGTTAAGTCTTTATTAGTTAATCACTCTCACCTGTCCTTGTTTCATTAGCACCCCTTTATAAGTTGTATTCAGTTCAGTGTTTGACATCTGATCTTAAAGTTATGCTGGTTTGTGTTTCCCCTGCTGTTCCTGTCTGGATGTACCCTTTTTGTTATATTTTGTCTCCTTCTACACACTGTGTGACAAATATAAAGTCAACAGGTATTTTTAAATTTGCATTAATTAAAAAAAAAAAAAAGTGCTTTCATACAGACTTAGCTTCTATTATTAAAACTGCTTAATTATAGCACAATCTGGAGTGTTCTTTTTGTTAACTGAAATGCATTAATTAATTAAGAAATAAAAAAAAAAAAAAGTTGTCTTTGAGGATGTTTAAACATACATCCAAATCCACATCTTAATAAAAACAGGTCTTAATGTCTAATTGATAATTTATATAAGCCTTTTATATAGAGCTATATGGATCTAGTGGTTAAACCATGAAATTGCAGATGTTTTTCTTTTTTTTTTTTTTACTCCCACCAGATGGCACTAATCAGACTTAAAAAATTGGATTTTAAATGCATTGTCCCTATATTAACGTGAAATGCGGCCATAATTGAAAAGTAATATAAAAATCTTATTTTAATAATACAAAAATGTATTATTTTCAATGGGGGAAAAAAATCTCATAATTATTGCATAAATATTAATTGGTACCATGAAATTCTCTCAAAATACAAAAAAAAGTTACATCAGGTGTTTGGTCACTTTTGACGGCGAACAAAACAAGTGTGACACCCAAATAAACAATACCAGAGGGTTAAAACAAAAACTGAACATATTCAAAATATTGTAGTAATATACAAATAATGCTAAACTCTGGAGCCTCTCTGGATATTTCAGTTTGATGCTTTAGAGCAGCCTTTGTAAAGAGACACTTATTTTATAACACACATTTCTGGAATAATTATAAAGGCAAGCTAAAAAAAAAATATATATATATACGCAATTCAAGCGTTTCCCTTAAAAATGTGGTTATTAATGAAATGTAATCAGTAACTGTGATAAGAAAGAAAAAAAAAAAAGATAAGACATTGTCCTACTTTTATGGCTGTCTCTCCGTGGTTTTAACATTAAGCTCTGAGCATGTCCACTGAGTGACAGAAAGCAAATTGCTCTGAGATGAAAGAAAAGCAATTCAGGATTTAATTCAAGGGACAAAGGGGTCACATACTATTTTTTTTTTTTCTGCCGTTTCAGAGTTTTGTTTGATAACTACAGATATACCCTAACATGATTAAGCTCATTAGTTTTTATTGTAAAGGTAGAACAGTGCAATTCATTGAAACATTTCAGAAATGATAACCTTTTGCTGTACGGAATTATTATAACTCTTAAATGAGCTCCATTGTTGTACAATGCAAGTTGCAGTTGTACTTGTATTCACTGTGTCGTCTGCCGCATGCATTCCATCTGTTCTAACAAGGGTTCTTCATATTGTATTACTGCGTTTTGAAAAGAGCCACAGTGAAAGCATATGTACACTGACAGCTGAGCTGTAGGCATTAAAACAGCCCAGGACATTGTTCATTCTAGACTGACAGTGCTGTATGTTTCCTTTATCATGCCAAACTGTCTATGAGAAAGAGTTCATTTTTAAAAAGCATTCAAACCATGATGACAAGCCTCCCAGGAGAGCTAATGTAAGCCCTTACTCTACACCTCCTGTGTTAAAAGCTCTTGGCTCTCTACTTTTGATCTACAATGATAATATTTCAAATCTGCCACAGCAGTTCAACATTTATGTGACACTTGAGTGCTTTCTTATTGGCTGAGTTAAGTTTTAGCAGTTGAGTTGTAAACCGTGAGATCAGATGTATATGTCAAGTTTAGTTTTGTTAGCTGAGTCCTTACAGTTCAGTATAACATACTAAAACTAAAAGTTTTCAAACTAAAAGTTTTTATTGTGTTTTGAAAGCAACTCATTTTAGATACTTGCTTGCTCAAATTCACTGCAGTCAAGGGTTTTAGTGCTTGTTTATTGTGCTGTAATTGGGCGAAGGCAATTGTAGCTGACAACTTTCAAATAACCAAACGTCATGCTAGTAGTGCTTGCATATTGCCTTGTCATTCAAGGCACTCAAGGAGCGTTGTTACAGATAATGGCAGTTCATGGTTAACCAGTGAGATGTTGTTGAACCTGCCATTCATGCTGTCAACAATCTGCCAATTCTCATTACGTATTGAGGATAAACACATAATTTGACTGTGTTCGGAGAGAATTCTTCTTTCTGACTTTGACTCGATACTTAGAACTACCTGCAGTGAACAACACAATTATCTGCTGCTATTACTTTAATGCTTAGTCTCTACCTCATACCTTTCCATCGGTAAGCTGCGTTTCCTCCACTTAGCAAGATCTGACTTCAGTTCAGTCAATGGTGACAGTCGTCTAAAGTCTGTGGTTCACAGGAAATGCTGCACCTCTCTTAGATGTTCATTTCACCCCCCCCCGCATAAATGTGTGCCATATCCTTGTGAGGATTAGGTTAAACTCGTCAAAATGTCATGCTTGTGATGGTTTCTTGAAATTCAGAATCAACCAGGCTCAAACGGAAACCATCTGTATTTACTGAAAAGTGAATCGAGTTTACACAGGGTAAAAGGTATATATGTAGCAAGAGCATAGTGTCTGGCCACGCAGGTGCATATGGGCCTGAAACGCTCAAGCCTGAGCCCGGCCCTTGTCCGACAACTTATCAGAACAGAGCCCTTGTTCATTACACGGCTGCTGTTCCAGCCACTAAAACAGTTCAGTTTTGGTTTTTAATGGAAAAGTGGCTAGATTTCATTTCTTTATTAAGTTAGTTTAGAAATACGCTTGGAACAGTTTATGTTTGTTAAATTCAAGCTCTTGTTTTTTAAAATAACGACCAAACGGCCAGCGGCAATGAGTTGAGCATATGTTTGATGCTCAAATGAACACGACTGTCCTAAAGTAAAATCTATAGACATAAAACACAATGCATTCCACAATATTAATTGAAACATTTAACGTAGATAAATGCACGCTGTTAGAAGCATATCCAATCGTTTGTGGCGGAGAGTGGAAGCTAAAGTGTGCTTTGCGGGACATGGAAGCACCAGTGCTACCAGTACAAACAGTCCAGGGGTGTGACAGTTCGCCCCCCTCCCGGAAGGTGCAACCTCGCGCTGTAGAGAAAAAAAAAAAGAAAAAGAAAAAAGGGATGGACAGAGTGGACTTAGGAGGTGGACAATGGAGTGAACGTGGGATGGAAACAGGAAGTCAGTGCAGGAGGAGGCAATGCCTCTATCGCAATATGACTGGATATGACTAGCTGTTATGTTCAGCTGTGATTGATTCATGCAATAAAACCTGCCTCTTGTGTTTGTGCTCATTCCGTGTTTGCGAATCAGTCCGAATGAACAATATAATTGTGTTAAGAGGAAAGTCTAATGTAAAAAATTAAGTAAACAACTCACACACTTAGATATAACCACTTTGTTACGTCAAAATAAGACTTAAATGGCATGAAAACATGATCTGTGGAAGTTTATAGTATAATGAGCTTCTATATCTCCTATAAAGGACTCAAAAAACACACGCTCTGACTATAACTCAACAGCTGGATTGTTTCGTCAGAGGCAGGCTTAACCCAGCGGTTGGGTAGAAAAAATAATCCAGTGTTAAAAATGACCCAAAAAGAAAGAAAGATTAAAAAAAAAAAAAAAAAAAAAAAAACATGAAAGAAAAACATTTCTGGTTTTAGTACATTGTTGTCCTATAAACATACCCTTAATACATTTTAAAATGTAATTTATTCCTGTGATGGCAAAGCTGGATTTTCAGTAGCCATTAATCCAATAGTCTTCATTGTCGTTTAATCACTGTACTGTAATTCACTGATTACGTAAGAGGGATTGAATCAGCTGTTTTCAATAATATGAATGATGTATTAGTTTCAGACCCCAGAAATTCCCATTAGAAAAATGAATGGAGACTCTGCATCCCCCCTGTCCCACCACAATGCATTGCAACGACACCCAGAAGCACCACATCCCTGTTCATTAACTAGACACAGGGAACTAAACAAAACATCAAAGACATAGGAAAAGTCACACATCCTTAAACTAATCCTCATTCTACTCCCTTCTCAGCAGTCTTCTCCAGACTCTAGGCATGATGTTCCGTTAGGGAGCACAGCTTCCTCACCTCTCTACGATTGCTCTGGGCAGATCCCTTTCTGCCTGCCTCATTACTCAGCACAGCTTTCTCTGACTTTATTCCAGTCCTAGGGACAATTTACAGCACACTGGAACAGTGGACAGAAGGGAACATATGTTAACGATAATAACATAAAACAGGTATGAGATACTATAAATCACCAGTACAACGAAGAAATGTCAGATCGGTCAGGTCAATGCACGCATGAGGTTCAGGAGGTCATATAGATGTGAAATTGGACATTACATGTGACTCGATCATGTTTTGCATCATTGCAGCTGTGTTTTACACAGTCAGATCTCTGGAGCGAGGTGTATAATGCTTCCTCAGAGGGAACCAGCCCCCTCGAGCATTCATGCACAGTGTGTGGTACGGAACGCATTAATTATCTGATAAATCCAAGGTTTTTGCATTTATTTATGTCTTTATCTGGAAATAATTTTTCAAGCTAAAATTGTGACAGCTTAATAAAGGGATTTTTCATGCAGGCTAACCTCACCGAGCGCACAGCAGGCCGCGCTGAAGTTGTGAGGACCATTAATGTAAATCAGCCATTTTAATTTTGTCACACTGGAACAGTGCAAGAGGCGAGCCAATATGAAAGCCATGATTCTTCTGATCACATTATCAAATTCTGCAGAATTTTCTCAGAGCGGCATTGTTGTGCTGGATTAGTCACGCTGTGGAAAAAAAGAAAGAAAAAAACTAGGCACAAAGTGAATGTGAAAGCGCTGTTAAGAATGGAGAGAAAACTCAAATGTTTAGATAATGAACTCATGATTATTCGCAGTGGTTTAATGAGATGTAAATAACATCATGTAGTCAGTTATGACATGTTCACAAGTATGAAGGTCAAAAGGGGTTTCTGAGAACGACAAAAACAAGCAATTATGATTTGTTCTGTGATAGCTGGCCATTTGTTGCCCTTCAAAAAATCTCTAAAACAACATTTCTAGTGCTAATTTCCAAAATCCATCTGCAAAGCACAACATTTAAGGATGGGATATGCATGAAAAACATCTATTTTAGTATTATTATTTTATTGGTATTTTTTTTAATTAATTTATTTATTTATTTATTCATTGTCCATACAGTGCACGGCAATGGGGTTCAGCAGAAATAAAGTCATACAGGTTTGGAATGACACAAGGGTGGCTAAACAGAATTTTCACTTTCCCTTTCAGATCAAATAAATATTAATTATGTATATAATCAATAATTATTAAAGGATACCTATTATGCCCCTTTTTATAAGATGTAATATAAGTCTCAGGTGTCCCCAAAATGTGTCTGTTATGTTTCAGCTCAAAATACCCTACAGATCATTTATTATATCATTTTGAAAATGCCTATTTTGAGTGGAAGCAGAAATTCAGTGCATGTCTCTTTAAATGCAAATGAGCTGCTGCACTCCGCCCCCTTTTCCAGAACAGGGCTTTGCCTTTACAGCTTGTAACTCAGATACTCTGATACAAAAAAAAAAAACATCTGTTCAGTTTTGATTATCACGTCTATCGTTCTGAAATCATACATTTTAAGGGGTGGTAATATTATAATACGTCACGGGAGGAGCTTGTTTTTGCTTGCAGAGAAAGGATTACCCAAAAAAAATTTACTGCGTTGTTCTTTTTCACATTTTCTGGGTTAGTAGATGCACAGGGGACATGATTTTAGCACTTAAACATGGAAAAAGTCAGATTTTCATGATATGTATTCAAAAAGAGTGACTTTCTTGATGGCCATTAGCTAGCACTACAAACATGCACTGACATTCCTGGTTTATATTTAAGAATAATTTTTTTGTTTTTTTTCGGTTCAGGCATAAATAGTTTCATCCAGAGCTACATGGATTGCAAAATGGCGCCCATTTTTCATTGGAACAGATTCTCAGCCCTCCGACATCTATCCCATTTTGGGGACAAAGAGTGTTTTGGTACAGCAAGTACATCAGCCAGACTCCACAGGGCTCTGGGAATGCAAGATTTGTCACCCTGTGGGCGGCTCGCGCTGTGTGAAAGGTTTGCTGAGGCAGACTCTCAGGAGACGCTGGGTGACGGCAAGCTGTCATTCCATTGGTTGGCAGGTGAAAGGGGAGGCTTACTCCCAGCCAGCCTATGATTGATGTGTTATCTCTCGCTTCATTGGCCACTTGCATTTTTAAATGGAAATGTAGAACTGAAGTTGGGAGCAGTAGAAAGTTTAGGGCTGGGGAAAGAGTGGTACTGGAGAAATGGGAACTGTGCTGGAACAAAATGAATTCACATGCAGCCAGGCATGTTAGCATAGACACTGAGATGGATTATGATTTCTGACCACTGTTATTGCGTTCACAAACATCAGGACTATGTCATACAGTTCTGACAGGAGATATTCCAGAGCATAATGATTAATGTTACTAATACTGAATGGGCTCTACTGCAATTTCTAAAATTTACAGATAAGTATGTACTGTAGCATGGAGCATATCTTAGTATGTAGAAGCAGGAATGAAAACAGCATTGCTTTGGTAGACAAGACCAAGAATGAATGTAACACCATCAGTTTAACCTCTTAGAAGTGGGAGATTTTTAAATTAACTTTAATTTGTAGACAAATCTGGGAAAATAATATCAAAGTTTCAGATAAATACAAAAACATATGGTTGTTAAAGCCAAAAGTGTTGCAATTATCCCCAGTCTCCCTTACTTCTGTAAATTACAAATACAGTACAAGCATTAGCA
The DNA here is from genome assembly GCA_036247105.1 of Cirrhinus mrigala. Taxonomy (NCBI): domain Eukaryota; kingdom Metazoa; phylum Chordata; class Actinopteri; order Cypriniformes; family Cyprinidae; genus Cirrhinus; species Cirrhinus mrigala. The sequence goes on from CM070022.1 coordinate 13,175,644, forward strand.
CTTATACAAATCTGCAGTTTTTTAATAATAATGTGCCATCTAAGACAGCTCTCTGTTCCATATGAACAAATGCTCATTAAGTGCTGAAACAAAAAAAAAAAATCAGTTATCACAGAGTGTCTGAATAAATTTGCAGAGGCTCATTGCTGCGACTGATGTCATGATGCTGTGAGCAGGTTTTCTCATCCTTTCTTTCTTTCTTTTTTTTTTTGGTGGCCTTAATTACAATGATGGGTTCACATTCATGTTTGCTTCACATCTACACTCTCTAGGAATGAGCTCACTCAAGTTGACAATGTGAAAAAGCCCCAGAGTATGCTTAACTTCTGCCCTTTTCATGTTGAGTCGGTTGTTTTCAGGATATGGTGACATACTGCGAGGTTTTAAGCTTAACAAACAGTGAAGGCTGGGAGTTTGTTCCACTGCTAGAAACACAGAGAATCCATAATTTGGATGAGTGAGCTTGTTCCCTCAAATGTGAGTATATGGGCGGCAGATCAGAGTGGTCAGGCAGGGGTGTAGGTAAGTAAGTAATGGGGTGTGAATGGAAAGCCCTAAGCAGTCATGCAATCTGCACAGTTTCCAATTTCTGCAACCACCAAAATAACAACTTCCTCAGTGCTACCAGAAAATCCTATGATATGGACCAGTGGATTTGTGGGAGGGATGATAGAAGAGGGCATAACTGGCCAGACTAGCAGATGTTAAGGCGGAAGAAAATGGAAGAGAAATATTTTTCATTTGAAAAATTAATAAAGCTTCCTGTTCAGGGCAACCAAAAGCATCAGAGCACAATGACATTTACAGTAATCCTCGAAATAAAGCACATTTGAAAAATGTAAAATAAAGAAATCTTATGACATAATATGAAAAGTAATTCCACCTACACAATGCAGGTACACTGTCAGAAAAAAGGTACAGTTCTGTCGCTGGGGTGGTACCCTATATGCAGTCCTGGCGCCAGGGGATTACTTTTGCTAGTAATTCATTTAAATGTCTAAAACATTATTTTTATCTGGCTGAAAACACTGAATGGTTGTGATATAGGCTAAAAGCACTGAGCGCGTATATTTGGCTCAGCATCAGACAAGGCGCAAACACACGTTGGAATTTAGCAGTTAAAGTTTAAATACACCAGTTATTGTCCGCATCGAATGGTTAAAATCAACAAGATTTGGGGGGCTGGAGTGGGTTAAATAGAATCTGAGGTGGTACAGATCAGATCGAAGCGATACCCTTCGGTTGAAATCAAATTCAATTTAGCTTTTTGCGTTTAAAATCATATTCCAGAGGTGAAGGGGTCGGTCCTTCAGATCATTGCAGGGGTAAGCCTCCCCCAAGCCCCCCCTTGATGCCGGGCCTGCCAATATGTACCTTTAAGGTACCAATATGTACTTTCAAAGTACTAAAAAGGGGGGCACGACTGGGAGGATGTCATGTGACACAGCAGCCACAATAGACTTATGTTTCATTTATTTTTTCCTTTTTATTCGAAACATTCCCAAACGCATTAACTATATCATGAAATATCTCGATTCTCATCTTCAAAGAAGTTCACTTCCAGAACAAAAATTTACAGATAAATTACCCACCCCCTTATCATCCAAGATGTTTGTGTCTTTCTGTCTTTAGTCGTTATGTTACATAAGAAATTATGTTTCTTGAGGAAAACATTTCAGGATTTCTCTCCATATAGTGGCTTATAATGGCGCCCCCAAGTTTGAACTTCCAAAATGCAGTTTAAATGCAACTTTAAATGGCTCTAAATGATCCCAGCCAAGGAAGAAGGGTCTTATCTAGCAAAACGATCGGTCATTTTTGAAACAAACTGACAATTCATGCACTTTTTAACCTCAACCGCTCGTCTTGTCTAAGTTTGCCTGCAATATGGTCAATATGGTGATTAGGGTTTTTAATATGACTGACTTTATATTTAATGTGAATTTAACAATTAAAGTTAATGTGAATAAAAAAAATGTAAGTTAGGCTACTAATCACTTTCATTGTTCAGATAGAGCAAAGAACATTCACATGATCAAATAACATTTTCGCTGACAATCTAAAGTTCAAGCACTCTCAAAAACTCCCATTAAAATCACTGAAACTGTCTACACTGTGAATCTTACTTACAGATTCGTACTCACATCTGCACTTTGTTGTTATCTGAATTCGCCAGAAAGTGGTGTTCAGTCAGCGAGCGAGTAGAGAAACACCGGCATTTTAGCGTTAACTCATCTGAACGCGTCTGATTGGTCAATGCATTCATAAGCTTAACAGGATTGTGTGTGATTGGTTATAATGCGCAGTGCTGCAAAAACGCGTCTTTCTCTGGCTCAGCGCCAGCCAGAGAACGCAGATTTGATTTTATTGCATTTACACGACTTCAACCAGTAGATGTCCTCAGTACGCACGTTACGATCGCATCTAAACAGTGAATCAAGCGTAAACTATCTGATCTCTAACATAGTCTGTGTAGTGGAATAAAAACAATACATACTCTTTCCTACTGTAACTTCAAAGGACAATGTTGTTCAAACTAGCGCTGAATTCCTGAAGTAATTTTATGTCTCTCTCTTTGCTGTGCAAAGTCTGTTTGCTTCTCTACAATGTCGCCTACTATTTCAAATGTGCAAGCTCTTTAAAAATGAATTAAGTCTGATCAGCTGTCAGTGTTTTATCGTTCGTCAGCTGTAAAAAAAAAAAAAAAAAACGTTCGTTTAGAACGTTATCTTTATAGTTATTGTTATCGTTATTGTTCTTCTTGTGAAGGGGCCTTAACACAGAATGTCACGGAATTTGCCAAATTTTGGATGAATAAATAAAAAATATGTCAGTTCACTTAAATCAAAACATGATATGGACTAGTGTCTGTGAATATTAAGCTACAAAAATACTCATTAAATATGAATCCTTATGTTCTGCCTTTCTCTGTTTCGTTTACTACACACATACTGAAGCGTGCGTGACGCTTGCTGTTTTTGCAGCCTCTGCCGTCTCAGTTTATAAGTACATGAACACAAAGTCACTTTGTGAGCATTTTACTATTTCTTTCCAGAGAAACTGTGGTCATATCATATACAAACAGAAACTAATGGTCTTCACAGCAGCCTGTCAAAATAAAAGTTTGATTTATTTGGAAGAAACTGTGACAGAAATACATTACTAAATGTAATACTAGGCTACTACTACTACTACTAATAATAAAATGATTATAAAAACATTATTTATAAATAATATTTACCAGAAAAATATATTTACCAGACTTTATTTACCAGCAAAATGTAAATACACAACACAATATGTCTGGAAAATAATAATAATGCTAATAATAATAATAATAATAATAATAATACAAAAATAAAAGTAAAAATAATATAAATTAATTAAATAGAGATTATTTTGCCAGATCTTGGTAGAAAAACACAGCAAATAAGAACAAGCCCATACACTGTAAAAAAAAAAAAAAAAGAACAATTTGTTAAGTCAACTTAAAATAATTTGTTTCCCAGCTGGCTTAAAAATTTAAGTTCAGTCAACTCAAAAAAAGTTTAGTCAACTTGAAATGTTAAGTTGTACTAAGGGACAACTTAGATGTTTGAGTTGATTCAACTTAATTTTAAGTCAGCAGGGTAACAGATTATTTTAAGTTGACTCAAATTGTGTGTGTGTTTTTTGTTTGTTTGTTTGTTTGTTTAATAAATCCAACTGCTTTGTCTTGGAAATAAGCAACATACCAAATGATTACAACTTGCACTTGCCTGCTTTATTAACGCCATAAACTGGATCATTTGTATAGGCTAAATCCAAACAAGCCAAATCTGCGTATAAGTGGACATGGCAATGGCAAATTAGAAAATATATAAGCAGCATTTTAAGTAATGCTCTCAGAGCTCATTGTATTTTAGCAAAACTGCATTTTTTGCATAAGCAGACAGGTTGAAATGCTGAACCAACACGTATTATTTGTGCTTTGACTGTGATGCATTGCTCCTCTTCATAGAAGCCTGAAGCCTGTCTCTGCTCCCTGTATAATGAATGCGCTAATTAGAGACAACAGACAGAAACATGGCTCGGACACATCTCTTCTACTTGGTGTGCCACTGAAGCACGACTAGCAGGCTTTGTTTCATTACACCCATAATGAGGAGCCAACACTAACAACTGAACCGAGGCCTGTTTGTTTAACATATACTTGCTCATAATCACTTTGTGAAAATGTTCATAAACACATGTCCTACTATAATTTACGAAAGCAAAAAAATATGCAACAACTGCCTCATTTTTTGGAGGCTACAGAGGTGGTAATTATCCACTTATGTGTTTATACAATATCATATAGTGTAGGGCTGTAGCGATACACTAATCTCACGATACGATACGATACACGATATTCAGCTCACGATACGATATATATCCCGATATTTAGCCAACGATACGATTCGATATAATTCGATACGATTCTATATAATTCGATACGCTTACATCATTTTCTGATAGATTTAAAAGAGACAGAGTGATTTTGGTGACATCTTGTGAGTGTTTCTTTTACTTGGATTGAATTAATTGAAGTAAACTCAAAAAACATCAGACAGCTTGCAAAATAAATGCTGGACAAAATTAATCAAAGATGTGTTGAGAAAATTAGTTCCGACCTTGGTGAAGCAGATGGAAACTTGTGGGAACAACCACCATCGATGTCCAGCGTAGTTTGTTTTGGGTCACGTGGCCGCTGCTGCTTTGGGTCCTCCGTAAGCATAAACTTGTCCAGGTGGTGACGTTTTAGGTGCGCTCGTAAATTTGTGGTATTGCCGGAATATTTAACGTTAGTGCCACATAGCTTACAAACCACGATGCTTTTATCCAAGTCGTTGCTTTCCTTCTTTTTTTTAAAACCAAAGTGCTCCCACACATCTGCTTTTAAGCAGGTGGGTGCTGGATTTATATTCGCCGCCATTCTCTGAATATCCTCGCTCTGACTTGGTAAACAGGAAGAGGTAGACATCTGCGTCTGTGTAAAGTTAGTACGGGTAACTTGCTGTACAGCAACACTAGCGGCTGGCTGACCAAATCGCTCTTCCTGCAACGCGAACGGGGGTAAACAACACGGGGGATTTGAATGGGACGTATGTATCGATACTCGCGGCTAAAAAATCGATACTTTCTTTGGAAAAAAAATATCGATTTATATCGCAGAATCGATAAAATCGTCCAGCCCTAATATAGTGTTTATTCTGTTATAAAGGCAGGTTTCATTTCCATTGCCTGACAGTACTGTATCATCTAATCTTTGCAAATTGTGGATGTGATATTCTTCATTACTCTCCATTAAAAGATTTTCATCAAAATATGTTCTCTGTAGCTTATTCAGGTACAACAAATGCATGTAGTTACTACGCTTGTATAGGCGTTTAGATATAGAATTTGCATTTTTGCATAGGAAAAAGCTGGAGAAAGCTATATTTGCATTTAACTGAGGCTAATTATATATAGGGTATAATGTACATTTAGACAATCAGCAAGGCAAAATAAACCTTGATAGGCTGTCCTGCAGTCTTGTGCCATTCTTAAGGGACTTATTTTGTAAGACTGTAGGCCCACATTGTCCCAGACATGGCACGACTTCTTGCCAAATAAGTAAATAAATACAGCAAAAATAAACCAATTGTTTTATCAATCCAAACTAGCATAATTTCTGTCTGTTTCTACAAAGCAAAACCTCCTTTGTATAGCAGCAGAAAAGACTTCAGAGCTTTACCTTCTGAAGGACCCTTCTTCCTCCCGCCCTGGCAGGATTATTCATGAGCGTGTCTCCTGGTTTGTAATTGCTTAAATTGTGCTCTTCCATTAGAGGAACTAATTAGCGTTTATCGTTTGTGTGGTAGCCCTGCTCACTGTCTCTCCTTCGTTCTCTTCCTCGTTTGTTTTGATTTTCGTGGCCTGACTGCTGCTGTCAACCCAGACATCTGAACGTGGGGGGCTTTGGCTGGGCAATTTAGTAAAGTAATGTTTCATTAATGATATTACACATCAAATATTAAAGGAGTTCTTTTTTTTGAGGTGGTGTACTATTTTTGTTCTCTCTCTCTCTGTATTGGCTTTGTCAATATATTGCTTGTTTTAATTCCATATCATTCCATATCACTAAGCATATCAATGGCAGTCCTTTTTGCATCCAAGCTGTCAATCCTGCTTGTATGTTAAGTTCATTAATGGAAAACCATAATATTGATTTCTGCCTCTACACTCTACACAGCACTTATACATCATATTGACTTTTTTTAATTGATCCTATTTTGGAATTTTTCATAAGCTTAAAACAATTGATTTATATGGATACGTCACCATTTGGTCAGTTACCCGGATGCATGGCCATATTGGAGATACTCAGATGTAAACAACAGCATGAATTGCACTGTTAATGTACTACTGAATACGTTGTTCTGCTAATTTATGCTGAAAAAAAAATGTGTGGAAGCTGCCAAATCATATATAGGAGCAAGGAAGGGCACAATATTTTTAATAATAGTTTTTTTGCTTTTGATTGCAACATATAATTGATTTATAATAGTGTTCATTGTCTGTTTGATTATGTTATTAACTGATTTTTACCGTACATCTCTGCCATATGTACGTCAACTTGACATAGTAACCACTAGTAAGCTACTACTAATTATATTGTAGAAACTTTAATTTTCTGTAAAGCTGCTTTGCAACTATTTGTATCGTGAAAAGCTCTATAAAAATAAACATGAATTGAATTGAATGTTTTGACAAACTAAAGTTAAAGTTAGGTGGTAAAGGTACGTACGAACAGTATTAAGATATTAGCCTAATATTTCACCTACTTGACTGGAAATGATGTAAGAACAAACACAAATGTTGTCAAGATTTTTGCCCTGGTTCAGTTTGGCCAACCACAAATGCCTTCTTTCCTTAGACAGTCCTTTGCACTCTTCTCCTTGATTTGTTATAACCTTTGCCAGTCTATAGTACACCAAATGTTTTTCCCGGTCCGACCGATTAGTACAGCTCAAAACATGACAAAAATTGACCATTTTCAGCAGCCATAATCAGCAAAATTTGCGAGTTCTGTTTAGTTCAGTGGCATTGTTTACATATAGTGCTGCCAATATGTCAGATCGTGGAAGCGTCGTGAAAACACTTTATAGAAAGAGAGAGAAAATGAAATTGCAATCAGCAATTTGCATAAAATTTGAGGGGTGTGAGATATATATTGTCTACAATAATTTTGTTGTTGCGATTTGACATTGAGTATACTGCAAAAACCAAACAAAAACACACACATACTGCGCGCATTTTGTGCTCGATTTGACTTTAGTCTATTAAAAAACCATTTAGAATTCCCCAAAATTCAAGATAAGGTGGCAAATATGCCCACACATTATTTTTATGTCTTGTATATCATCTGACATATTTAATATCACACAAAAAATACTTTTTATTTTCCTAAAATATAAGCACGATTGCAAATGTGATATTGATTTTATAAAACAGTCCAATAAACAAGAAATTAACATTAATTGACTTAAATTTTAGACCCAAGCTCTTGTTTTTACTCTACACTCTTAAAAATAAAGGTCCTTTATGATGCCATAGAAGAACTGTTTTTGTCTAAATGGTTCCATAAAGAACCTTTAACATCTAAAGAACCTTTCTGTTTCACAAAAAGTTCTTTGTGGCGAAAGAAGGTCTTCAGATTAAAAAAAGGTAAGAAAAAGATGGTTCTTTAAAGAACCTTTGACTGAATGGTTCTTTGTTGGGTTCTGCCCCTTTAAGAATGCGATGCTTTAGAGCGTATATGATTCTGAATCATTCACCAGGAAGAGAGACGATGCACAGCACGAGATTCATGTAGCTAATAAGACTTTAAATTACGTAATAACAACAAATTTCTTTACATTTTTGATTCTTTCCTGATCCCAGCGTGGTGAGCGTATTTTATTGTTGTTTATAAGTCATTTGTGGTTTACGTTAAGGTTAATTGAGATCACTGTGGATAATTAGCGTCTAAACGCCAAATGTGATGCAGTTGTTATTTAACTATGATTGTAGGCTTATTTAGTTGTATTGAAAAGCGAAAGTGTTCTAAAGATGTCTAATAGTGTATTTTGAGATATTTAAAGCTTAAGCTCAACGATTTGTTGAATTTATAACGTGATACAGTAACCTAAGCGAAGTAACTTATGTTATCTGATTTATGTTGTTTATTTTGTTACAGTTTGACCACACACACACACACACATATGTACAGATACAAAACACGCCTACAATGATGTATAACAAAGCGACTTCAATACAAAGTCTGTAAATTGTGAGTTCTGCACAAAGGAATTAAAAGGAAAGAAACAACAACTATTCTAATGTTATCTTTGTTGGTAACATTCTTAGTGGAACCAATAATGGTTCTTCTATGGGATTGCTGTGAAGAACCTTTTAAGCACCTTTATTTTTAAGAGTGTATTTTGTAGACTAAAATAGCTATAAACAAAGCCACAGCAGAATTTTTGCATCTCTCAGCAACACACAACAGTGTTTCGTTACTGAATCAATCAGCCATTTGAATGAATCAGTTGAATCAACGACTCACTCATGGAGTGATTTGCCTCCATCTACTGGTGGTTTTAGGTTTATGCTTAAAGTGTATTTTTACTTTCCCCCGCCCAAATCATTCAACAATCAGTTTTTAACAATAAAACATTTTGCATATGGAACTGCAAGTCCCCATGAAATCAAAATTGAAGTTTTTGGGCTTTTAGTATGAATATGTTAGCCTTATGGTTATCTGTAAGCTAGTGTGCTCCAAATCAATGACAAAATTATTTGTGATTAGAAGATATAAGCATTCAAAACTTATGGTCTCTAACTCCCGCCAATATGGATCAATGATTTTGATGACATCACCCTGCACTTCAGCTTCTCATCAAACTTTTTGACCAATCAAATACTCGCTAGAATTCAACATGTCCTGCCTCCTACACTATAAACAGACGCTGAAGCTGCAGCTGAAATCGATCACTTGTTCACAGAATTTGTATTTTCTGTATAGTGAATGGCTTGTAGTGCACTATATAGGGGATAGGGAACGATTCAGACAGTGTAAATATGCTTTACGTTGGGGCGAATAAAGTCTGGTTTTGCATTGTGTCACATGAACCGCTGCAGTGCGTACACACAGCCGGCTCCAGTCCAGAGACACAAATGCATTGGATCCATTTGAATTCTACACAGAATGCTATTGTATATATAGATAATACAATACGGATGAGATTATGGCTGTCATACTCTGGCCCAGCTGTGATGCAGAACCTGATTTTACCAAGTACGACATGTTCCTGGATCAACATCTTTGTTGACCCTGGAACAACATTGTGATTAACCAATCAGATTTGAAAAAACAGTTTGTAGTTTTTGTGAAGTTTAGGCTTACAATCAGTGTTTGGTACTTGTACATCAGTGTCATTCATCTATCATTTCCTCTGATTTTAGGGATTACTCATGGGTAAGGTTAGGTTTAGGTGTAGGGATGTGGTCAAGATTAAATTTTTGGATTAAAATGTTGTTCCAGGGTCAACAAAATATGTTGACCCAGGAACACATCTAACTCAGCAAAATCAGGACGTGCCAGCTGACATATAAATGAAACGTTATTGGCTATTTAAAAAATGGGGCGGGACTGCTGGATATGTCCCACCCTGTCTTCCTGTTTCAGTTGAAATGACATCAAGACATAGCACTTCAGTGGACCTTTAAATGCATTCATGCCCTGCATTGAAAAGCCATATTGTTAAACCATTTTGAGTTGATGCTCATGAAAAACCCAAAAGGATCAATTGAAAAGTCAATACTATGTATAAGTGCTCTGTATTAAAGGGACAGAAATCAATGCTGAGGTTTTGTATTAATAGAGTTAACATGTAAGCAGGAAAGAAGCTGTCCCCTTTATCATGTCAGTATTTTAACACCAGCAAGTCCCATGTTCAAACCTCAACTCTGACTATTTATTTTCCATAAAGCCTCCTGCATCTGAAACCGTATGCTATAAAATTGTCTTTATGAGAGCTGTGTTCCCTTGAGAGCCTGTGAACGCGTGTAGCCGACCTCGCTGGACTGCTGCTGATGAAAGCTCTGATAGCATCTCACCTTTAAGGGGATAAAATGGTGGCTGCAGAAGGCCGCGTATTGCTTCACTTTCAAAAGGTACTTTGAATATCAATGCAGGATCAAACAGATGACCCAATCACGCAAAGCCAACAGAGGAGCGCTGCACAGGGGGAAGTGTGGCTCTCAAGCTCCCGGGCAAACGGAATCTGTCAAACAAACCTGACCTTCAGATAGCTCAAAGGGAAGGAGAACAAAGTTGTAGATAGCTTTAGTCGAGAATGTGTTTGAGAGATTTAACAGCCACCAGCTATAATAAGAGTGCTCTCCAAGTGCATAGTAATGGGCCCGCCTGATTCAAAGGTTTCTTGGCTGATTAATTCAACTTTAAAGATGAGGCGCTAGATATCTAATAATTGTATCTATGTCTCTTTTATGATGATTTCTTTTTCAGCTGATGATAGAGATTAATCCAAAATCAAATATGAGTCAACAGTCTTTAGGCCCTCTCAACTCTTTTTGATGTATACGTCAGGGGTTTTCAAAACGGGGTTCAGGTCCCCCAAGGGTCTACAGGCATTAGGGTCTGTGAGTGAAATTCTTAATATGTGACCCTGGACCACAAAAGCAGTACATTTTTTGAAACTGAGATTTATACATTATCTGAAAGCTGAATAAAGAAGCTTTCTTTGATGTATGGTTTGTTAGGACAGGACAATATTTGGCTGAGATACAACTATTTGAAGATCTGGAATCTGAGGGTGCAAAAAAATCAAAAATATTGAGAAAATCGCCTTTAAAGTTGTGCAAATGAAGTTCTTAGCAATGCATATTACTAATCAGAAATTTAGTTTTGATATATTTATGGTAGGAAATTTACCAAATATCTTCATGGAATGTTATCTTTACTTTAATATCCAGATGATTTTTGGCAAAGAAAAAATATTTTAGTTTTATAATAATAAATATAATATAATATAATATAATATAATATAATATAATATAATATAATATAATATACTATAATGATTATATAAAAAACAGGTGTTTAATGTAGTATTTAAAAAAGTCATTATAATATCACTCTTTTTTTATTTTATTTAATTAATTTTTTCCTTACACAGTATAAATAGGACTTTATGTGAAAAAAAAAAAAAAAAAAAAAAAAAAAAATATATATATATATATATATATATATATATATATATATATATATATAGCTGCCTTTATATTTTAGTAAGGCTGACTTTCACAAGGAGATCATAACATTTGGGAATCTTGAGCATCAAATATGATCATTTTATTCTGATTTCCCAAAAAAGTATATGGAACTCCTGAGACCCCTTGTTTTTAACAGCAAAATTTATTTTAAAGGTTAAAACATATAACATTAAGAATGGTTAGATAAAATATATGCTTTCATTAATAGTTTCTAGAATAATTCAAAAATTAATATAATATGTAGGCCCCTATAAAATCCATTTGATTTTTTTTTCCCAAATTCCCTTTTTTTTTTTTTTTTTTTTCTAATTCCTTTTTTTCTGGTTTAATTTTTCTGGATTTCATTTTCTTCCATTTTAATTTTTCTAGACTCTGTTTTTAGGGTTAAATTAAGAAATATTAATCAAAAAGCACATCTAATCAAATGAACTCAATAATACTTATGCAATTCAACAGCAATTTATCAAAAGTTTAACAAAAATTACATTGGTAAGGGCCTATAAAATGTTTTATTTTTCTTTCTCAAATTCAGTTTTATTTTCACCAGATTCTGTTTTCCATTAATTTTCTAGATTCCATTTGAATGATTTTATACATTTTTAATAATCAAATTTTAATAAACATATTTATTTGTTTGTTTGTTCAGAAATACTGTGTTGTTATTATTTTTTTTTATTTTATATATATATATTTTTTTTTTTGGTAAATAAATTCTGGTAAATATTTTTTTCTGGTAAATATTAAATAATTATCTTTTGATAATAAGTTTATTAGTAGTAGTACTATCATTACATTAAGTGATATATTTCTGTCAGGTTCAAGTAAAACAGAACTTTTATTTTGACGGGTTGCAGTGAAGACCTTCAAGTTTCTATTTGTATATTGTGGTAGTTTTCCTCAAAAGAAATGTTAAGATGCTCATGAAGTGACTTTCAGAGCACTTCGAGAGGTTATGTTTATGTGTTTACGCACTTATATATTAAGGCGGCAGAGGCTGAAAACACTGCGAGCGTCACACGCTCTTCAGTATGTGTGTAGAAAACGAAACTGTGCATATACGGTATATGTTAATAAATCATTTCTTACAGGCCTCATGCTGATTTCTAACTTCATCCACAATGTACACGACAAAACGTGGCCTCTTGTGTCTGTGCATATAACATCTTGACTCAGGCTTTTAATTTAGATCTGACTGAGCTCCACACGTAGTGCCACACCGATGTGCTACTACCCAGGAACCACATGTCAGAGGCTCATCCTCCCAACAGATGCTCTCATATCCAGGACCTTTGCCAACACCGCACGATCTACAGTATACAAGACACCCCTGCAGCCATCTGTGACCAGACTAAGATATTAAGTGGCTGAAAAGAGGAGAGAAAGGGCCAATCTGGTGAGAGGTGAATGAAAAATAAAATATTTATAGGAGAAATTGAATCAGCCTTGGCTCCTCTCTCTTCCTTATTATTCAATAATGCATAATCCACAGTCTATTACTTCCTTGAGGGAGGGTGATGTCAAAGCAGGCCATGCCTCAGACTGCCCCCCTCAGCTGCAGTTGCCTGCTACGCTCCAGCGAGCTCTTGTATCTGAGTCTGATAATACCTAATGCAATTATGTGATGGAACAGAGGCGCACTTGCCTGTAAGAGGACACAGGAAACATTCCACAGAGGAGAGAGCGTGTGATGAGGACTGCTTTAAATTGAAATTTTTATCATATTAAACAGTTTCTATAATTGCAGATTTTATTGGTCGCTATACAAGTTAAATGATTAGTTTAGAAAATTCGGTCAGCATTTACTTACCTTCATGTGCTTTCCTTTTGGGAAATAATAGACACAAATGGAAACTGGGTTTGTCAATCTTCAAAATGAAAAAAAAAAAAAAGTGATAAAAAAGTAATAAATATACAGTATAAAAACTACCCTCACATGGGGAAATTTGTCAAGTATATGAAACAATTAATTCTAACAGTGCCTGAGAATGTTATATGGTTTAGGAAAAAACAACAACAACAACTAAATATTAGTATTGTAATTGTACTTTTGTTATGTAAAATAGTAATAATTATTATGAAATACTTTATAGTTCAATAATATTGTAGGAACATTTCTTTATTGATTTGTTTAATTTGGTATCATTTAAATATTGGAAGAATAATTATTATAATATTACTTTATGAAAATATTATTGATAATAACTATTAAAAATATAAAAAATAAAAATATATGATTTTCATTTACAATAAACTAACACTCTAAAAAAATGCTGGGTCGGAAACAAATAAGCACTAGGTGAAATATGGACAAACCCAGCGGCAGGGTTAAAAGTTTAACCCAACCTTCTGGGTAGTTTTATTTAATTCAACTACTGCTTTAAAATGACTATATTTCTTGCATTTTTTTTTTTTTTTTTTTTAAATAGCTTATTATTAAAAGTTCATCCTTTGCTTATTGCTGATGACTCTAGTACACTCTAGAAATGCTGGGTTAAAAACAACCCAGCTTGGGTTATTTGGCAACCCAGCGCTAGGTAAATATTGGACAGAACACATGCTTTTTACTAGTTATTTTGACCCAGCTGGTTGGGTTAAATGTTTTTACCAAACATGCTGGGTTGTTTTATTTAAGCCAGCTGTTGTTTAAAAATTATTATATTGCTGGCTTAAAATGGACTGGAACGTATAAAAACACACAGAATTACTAGAGGCAACAGCAATAGTCAAATTTATTATTAAGCAAGAACACATGTACAAGATAGACAAACTGAGTTTATTTGGGTGACTACAGCATAGTTTAAAATATTACATACATTTAAACTTGTTTTAGAAACATTTTAGACATAAAAAATCGAACATTTAAAAGTAACATTTTAATTTAAGTGTATTCAACCGTTCTCTGTAATCACTTTTTACAGAAATAGTGCTAATTCTCATGCCGGTGTGTCACTGAAATCTGAGCCAGTGAAGGGCTTCTGTTCGCCGTGGTAACTACGAACTTCAGACCGCGGCCACGTGTTTCACTCGTAGCTAAAAGATGGCAAGACTGACTCCAGAAACCTGCCCATAAACAAACAGTAATGATATTAGAGAACATATTTTAACATCAAATTAATTACACTCAGTACTATAACAAACAAAATCCATTTAATTTATGCAAAGCTAAAGGAGTTTTTTTATCATGCGACATGACCGTTGCTAATGCAGCTGACAGACATCTCGTCCTTGTATGTTGTTTTGCGTAAAATAATATAATCTACAGCATTTAGACTTTATAAATGAAATAAAATGTGTGCAAACCTTTATTTTGGTTTTACCAGTTTTGGTTTTTATTTTACTTTAACCGGTCTCTCCTGTAAAGGTCTCAAAAAACCCACGCTCTAACTATAACTCAGCAGCTGGGTAGAAAAAAAAAAATTAAAAAATTACCCAATAAAATGACCTAACAAGTTGAACCCAGCATTTTTTAGAGTGTAATTATGTGTCTGATTTTTAATTTACAGCCTATTTTGGGTTCAGTTTAAGTCAGCCATATAGTAATATTTAAACAATACTTGAGTTAAATTAATCTACCCATAAGATTGGGTTAAACACCCAATTTTTAACCCAACTCTCAAAACAACCCAGCCGCTGGGTTTGTCCATATTTAACCCAGCATTTTTTAGAGTCAATATAAAGCAAAATTTGCCATTAGTAACTTTATTTTTGCTCAATCAGTCAAAACCTCAACCTGAGTTATTAACTGGAGAGTCACTTCGAATGAATGAATGAATCAGATAGTTGTTGATTCTTGAACAACTGCAATCAGATCTGTCCAATAAACTAATGAACTGTTCGCTGTTATTTGTGAACTGATTCAGTGAGTTCATTAAAATAAATCTGCTCAAAAGAATGAATCATGCACAAATCAGACATCTCTATAATGTCTATTGCATCTTAAGTTTCAAAATTAAAAGGAACAATATGTTTTTTGAAATGTACTGGGTTAAAAGTAAAGTATCATGCTCTAAATTGTAGTGAAGTAAAACTTTATGAGCAATACAAAATACAGATATGTAAAAAAAAAAAAAGAAGTAAAAATATCTAATTATTGTCTAAGATGGCATGTTCTGATAAAATGCAAATATGGATGTTGTATGGACAACTTTAACAATACTTTTACTATTGCTTTTTTTGTCATTTTGGAGCTATGCAAAAAAAAAAAAAAAAATCCCACAGAGGAAAGTAAGACATTAGGTTTGGAACAACATGAGGTTGAGTAAATTATGACAGAATTTTCATTATATGGGGTGAACCATTCTTTTAAAAGTGGTATAATATCATTTTTCACTTTTATCTAACTTCTAATGAGCAAATAAAGACAAAAAAGCAGAATTATCGAAATCTCACAACCCGTGTGAGCATTTCCGCTCAGTGACATGCAATCCATTAAAAATATGATCAAATTAGCACTGCTGTGTAGCTAGGCAGGTGGTCGGGCTGATATTATCCCAGTAGGCCATCAATCTCGCTATGCAAACGTAGGCATTCCCAAAAGAATGACCCGAAACAGAATCTGAGCGCACCTGCCGCGTGAGAATGTTCAACCTGCACACAAAAGCCTGTAGAGGGATAACAAATCAATATAGTAACCTATTAAACTTTTTCTGAGAGCAGGCATTTGGTTGGAGAAAAATGCTCCCTGTCAGACGTGTTTGCATCTTTGCAGGTTCCATTTGTACTGGCTCCCAAAATAAAGAAATTGCTGCCTCCCATTTGCCTTCAGCTGAGAAGAAAAAAAAACAAAAAACAGTCGATATTTGCTCCTGGGGACCTGGGAGATGACGCAGGCATAAATCACCCAGCGTGCACCTGTCCAAAGCGTCAGGCACAAAGTCATGTGTCATTGCATTTAGGATCGTGCTAAGGTTCCCCTGCGGTGGTGAATCAAAGCACCTTGTGGTGCCCTGAGAACCTGCCCCACACCTCTGCTTTTTCCACAGCCACCAGGATTGTAGTCACATGCTCTTTTTGTACACCAAAAAAAAAAAAAAGACGTCATTCAGTTTGGTGATTAACCGTATTGTTGATTAAATTGTACATTGATTCAAAAAGTTATACAGTCCCCGGACGGCTGTCTGTTTGCTATCAAACTAAATGACAGGTGAAAGGACCTGCAAAAGAACAAGTGGAAATTCCACAGAAAGACACTTTTACGGTCAAAGTCTATAAACTCAAAAAGAGGTCTTGCATCGCTTGTCGTCTCATTGCTGTGGTGGGGGGTTGTTTGAAGTGCCACGGGCTAGTAAGAAATCGTTATGAGAAAATGGAGTTGTGTGAGACAAGAACAGATTGATGTTTTCCCTCTGTCCACACTTCTCTGGCTATCACAAACTACAAGTTTAGCATTCCCTGGAGTGAACAGTAGCCATGTTTTTTTTTTTTTTTCGTTTTTTCCTTCTAGCACGTGTTTGTTTTATGACAGCTGGAGCAACACTTACAGTTCTTTTGATTCTTGCTAACAACTTCATTAGTCTTACGATTTCGTTGGCTGTGATCTGGTGAAACCAGAATAAATGACATTAAAGCTACCTTCTTCTTAGCACTGAAGCAACAAAAATCCTACACTTCTCATCCTCCACACTTTTTCTCTACTCGTATTTGGCAGACCAGCTTATCCAAAGCAACTTACAGTGCATGCAAAATATTTGATCAGTTCACTAGGAGTCAAATCCAGGATTTTGGAAGTGCTAACATCATGCTGAACTTCCCTTTTCATTCGGTAGAACTGGATATGCCTAAATATGTAACCCTGGACCACAAAATAGCCCGGGTATATTTGTAGCAATAGCCAACGATACATTGTATGGGTCAAAATGAAACATTTTTCTGTTAACACTTTAGAATACAGTTCCATCATTTATGAATAACTACACAGGAACAAATGACTAATGCACTATTAACAATCTAGTAACTACTATTAACTAACAAGAAACTCTGATTAACGAATCAGTAAGTCATAGCAATCAGCTGAACATGGTACTTCACTATTAGCTAATCAGTGATTACTATTTTTTTCATATCTCCCAGAGAACTACTAAGAACTACTATATACAGGTTCATAATTAATGTAAATAATGCAAAATGTATAATTAATTCCAAAGTGAATATCATGGTAACCCACTAATAATGACTCAGGTATTACTAAATACTTCAGAAGGGATTACTGATTATTTGGATCCGTATTTTAAAGTGAAGATCATGATAACTCCTTAGTAACAACTAAAGTTTTTTGTAAGGTTTTTGTAAGGTTCTGGATAGTCATGCTTCAGATGGCTTTGGTTACACTTTAGTCGTTACTAGTGGGTTACCATGATCTTCACTTTAAAATACGGATCCAAATAATTAGTAATTCCTTTAGAAGGATGTAGTAACACTTGAGTCATTACTATCCAAAACCTTACAGACACCTCAATAGCTTACAATGATTTCAGTCATTACTAGAGAGTTATCATGATCTTCACTTTAGAATACGGATCCAAAAAATTAGTAATTCCTTCTGAAGTATTTGGTATTACCTGAGTCATTAATAGTGGGTTACCATGATATTTACTTTAGAATTAATTATACATTTTGCATCATTCACATTAATTGTGAACGTGTATGTAGTAGTTCTTTGGGAGATATGAAAAAATAGTAGTTATTGATTAGCTAACAGTGAACTACTACTTTCAACTGAGCACTATTACTTACTGATTCATTAATCAGAATTTCTTGTTAGTCAATATTAGTTACTAGAATGTTAATAGTGCATTAGTCATTTGTTCCTGTTTAGTTATTCACTAATGATGGAACTGTATTCTAAAATGTTACCATTTTTCTTTTTTATGCCAAAAATCATTAGGATAGTAAGATCATGTTCCGCGAAGACATTTAGTAAATTTCATACCATAAATATATCTAAACTTTGATCAGTAATATGCATTGCTAAGAAAATAATGTCCCTTACCTTTGTGGTCATAGGGTCACATATGAATAGACTCATATGCATCACATATTTGTCAGCAGAAAACAATTTCAGTCATGCAGAATGTATAGAAAAGGCTTTATGATTAACAATTATTGGTAAAGAAATGCATTTTTTTTCTGTTAAACCTAATCCTTTCGTGTATCTAAAGAAAAGTTCACTTTCAGAAAAAAATGTACAATGTGCTCACCTTGTTGTCATCCAAGATGTTCATGTCTTTCTTTCTTCAGTAGTAAAGAAAGTGTTTTTTGAGGAGAACATTTCTGAATTTTTCTCCATATACTGGACTTCAGTGGTGCCGATGATTTTGGGCTTCCAAAATGCAGTTTAAATGCGGCTTCAAAGGGCTCTAAAACGCTTGTCTTGTCTAGCTCTTCCTGAACTTTGTTTTTTCCAGTTAATGACAGTTAGTGTATGTCGAAAAACTTCCATCTCATTTTCTTCTCCAACTTCAAAATTGTCCTACATCGTTGTTTTACCATTTTTTGTAAAGGGTGTTTGATGTTCTTTGCATGTTCACTTTGTAAACACTGGGTCGGTACTCCTGCAGCGTTGTAGGACGGTTTTAAAGTTGGAGGAGAAAATGAGATGGGAGTTTTTCGACATACCCTAACTTCTTGAACCGGAATACACATAGTTCAGGCAGACCTAGACAAGACGAGCATTTAAGGTTAAAGTAAAGTATATAAACTGTAATTTTTTTTTTAGAAAATAACAGATCATTTCGCTAGATGAGACACTTCTTCCTCGACTGGGATCGTTTAGAGCCCTTTGAAGCTGCATTGAAACTGCATTTTGGAAGTTCAAAATCCATTTTTAGTCCAGTATATGGAGAAAAATCTTGAAATGTTTTCCTCAAAAAACATAATTTCTTTACGACTGAAGAAAGAAAGACATGAACATCTTGGATGACAAGGGGGTGAGTACATTATCTGTAAATTTTTGTTCTGGAAGTGAACAACTCCTTTAAGCCGGTCCTTACAGGTCCACAAATGTGTCAAAATGTATGGATTAATTTGAAACAATTATTAAACTATATGTGTACGAAAAAAAACAGGTTGTTTAAAAAAGCATTATGCCGTGCATGGTGCTCCACAGAGGCCTTTAGTGGGATTTTAAATATGGGTTTTAAAGATTATCAGCTTATTTCCCCTAATAAAAAGACAAATAAGTCCTATCCTATATTAAGGAGGGTTACTGCTCTACTTCCTTCACCCAATTTTTTTCTGCATCTACAACTGTTATGCTTTTTTTTTTTTCTTCACCCACAGTAGTGCACACAGAATTGCTCAAATTTGAGTTGAGAGCTCAAAACGTGCTGGACCAGCCATACTGACACTAAACCAATTTTCAGAGCATTTTAGGAGTGGATAGTGTCTGCACATATCACAGTTTTAGTGAAGTGTGTGGACACATGCTGTTGAAGATTTCAGGTGCACAATTACAGGGACAGTCTCCTTGTTTTCGTTTTAACATAACACATTATACCAATTATGAAAATGAAAAAAAAAATTAATGTTTGGGTGAACTATCCCTTTAAATGCTGTATTTTTTGTTGTGAATGTCAAAAAATGGTTAAGGAAAATGTTTTGCCCGTTACCTTGATTTTGTGTAAACACGTCATCACCATTCTGGTGGCATATTCAATGCCAGTGCACAGCTTGTGCACGTCTCTGTACATTTTGATAGAAGCTATTTTTGGTCATTTTCAGCATTTTATTTTGCATGTGAACACACTCAATAACTCTAACAGAGAGATATGCAATGATAACAGGAGGGGACCAAAAAAAGTGAATTTAAAGTGTTGGTCAGCCAGAGTCTCTAATCTTCTACCTACAAAGGTTTTTATTGTAGAACAGGCTACAAGCGGTTCTGAAGATGGGCCTGTAAAAACACATAGCAGAGAGATTTGTGACCACCTCATGCTGCAGGTGTGTAATTGAAAGAAAGAATGGCGGGGAAGATGCGACGGGGGCTTGGGGGTGGAACAGATTTCCAAATGTGAAAGCCTTCACATAGCGATTATACTATATTGCTTTATACTTTTCTCTAGAATGACTCATTAAACCAGTTATTTTCTTAAACAGCCTGCTACAGAAAGAAAGTCAGGTTAGCTAAAATGATTATGCAGCTTTCTGTATAAAATACATGTGCTCTTTGCATTTATACCAATATTCAATATAGAGCTGTCGTTACTTTCGTAATCAACTAATCGGCTGATTATTCTGATGATTAATCGAGTAATCGGATAAGTATAATTATTTTTTTGAGGTAAAAATTTACCTAAGCAAACAATAGCCTTTAAAATGACTTAAAATACACATATAATAGCAATGAGTCAGTAATAATTGATTCATATAAAGTATCAAAAGCAAGTGATAATATGATTTTATGGAAATAAAATGTGAGAATACTAATGTATTACATACAATAGAACGATCTGATCCTTGTTTAATATCAATTAAACAACATTTAATGTAAGTGTCCACTTAATCTTTAATATTTGGCCAAGTTGCACATATATTTGTAGCAATAGCCAACAATAACAAAAAAAAAAAAAAAATTATAGATTTTTCTCTTATGCCAAAAATCATTTGGATATTAATAGAGATCATGTTCCATGAAGATATTTTGTAAATTTTCTACCGTAAATATATAAAAACGTAATTTTTGATTAGTGATTTGCATTGCTAAGAACTTCATTTAGACAACTTTAAAGGCGATTTTCTCAATATTTAGATTTATTTTTTTTTTTCCCCCAGAATTTCAAATAGTTGTATCTTGTCCAAATATTTTCCTATCCTATCCTAACATAACCATACATCAGTGGAATCGATACATCAATTATTTATTCAGCTTTCAGATGATGTATAAGCCTCAATTTCAAAAATGTACCCCTATGACTGGTTTTGCGGTCCAGGGTCACATTTATTGAATATGTGGACATCAGAACATGTAAACTCAGAGTGAGGGTTTAAGCATTTATTTTTGAAATTGCAGTTAACTTAACAGTTAAAGCGCATTTACATTTAAAGTACATGCAAGCTCATATGTATTTGAAAAAAAGTTACAAAAATGACCCAAAACTCATTTGTTAAAAATGTTTTGGTGTAATCTGGCCTGGTTTAAAATCAAGTAGACCTTGTGGGAAAACAAGAGACTAATGATGAACTGTTTTAAATCCACTATGAGCACCAAAGAAAGCTTGTTTGCTCTTTTGCATAGTGAGTAAAGTGAAGCTGTTTTAACTTATAAAGACCACAGTGATAGTAACAACTGTTTATGCATCTAATTGACACATCAAGGTCTCGGCTAAAGAGAATCCTTAAGGGCTTTGCATGTCAGTGCAGATTATCTTGAGAGGGGGATCTTTAATTTGTGTCTTACAGACTCTCAGAGGACAATTCATGCTCTCAGAGAGAAGTAGGAACATAACACCACAGCCACAAGAGAGTCACAAATGAGTTTCTTGTAATGTGTTTCAACAATCAAGTTCTTACTTCTTTATTAACATTTCAACTAGAATTGTAACTCTATAGTCTATATTGAAGTTAAGAGGGTTTAAACTCTTCATTGCTCAAATTTCAGTCTAAATGAAACTGAACATTTTCATTCTAAAGCTTTGTTCAGATAGACAGCACAAATCAAATCAGCCTAAATCAGGACAGTCCAAACTATATCCATATGTGGTTTGAATTCCAATTAAAGTCAGGTTTTTTGGAACAGATTAATCACAAGATGTGCAATGGTACACAAAATGTGCTACAGTATATTGTCTGGAGCTGGATATACCAGATATTAACTACACTGTTTGATTTCATCACTTGCAAAATGGCAGTGTCCTAAAGATCAGATCTGAAATCTGAATCAGATTAGCGTGGATTGCTTGCCATTGGATTCTGCTCCCCAGTGTTTCTTATATAAAGAAATTCTAATATTGATCAAATGGATACTGGTTAATATCCGTCCCTATACAAGAAAGAACAGCTATTAAGCCACTACAACAGCATCTCCCACCATGAGGGAGGAGAATTGATTCCAACAGTTTCTTTGCTTTTTTTCTTCTTCTTTTACTTCTGTAGAAGACAAATAAGAATATTGTTTTTATTTCCAACTATATAAGGCCCCACTAGAGGTTGGTTGAGGCCCCTACACCACTGTAAACTTCCTTGAAATTCCAGTGTGGCGTGGTCCAGATCAGTTTTCCCGTTGTGTAATGTAGAAGGACATGGGCTTGTTTACACAAACACACTCAAGCTTCAGCAGAACTTGAGATGCCTTTCCTATTCTGAAAGCATTGAAACTATAGAAAGTGATTTCTCCTGCTATGAAAGAACCAGCCAAACTCCATTTTAACTTGCTAACATCAGATATTGAACTGCGATACACAGCAACCCACCTCTTAGTATTTTTACTATGATATGTGAGCCGAATAGAAAGTGCAGAGAGTTTCTGTGGAAGTGACCACAGGGATCTTTACTCAATCTGGCAAGCAGTCTTTCACTAAAGGAACTAGTCCAAGCAATGCAGACGAGTCAATAAACAAAAGGCGATGCGGTGCAGAGGTGGTCCGCCCCAGGTTGCTGTGAACTCGACACCAGTCTGGTGGCCTGCACATCAAAGGCAGAAACTGGGACTTTCATCTAGTGCTGAAAATGAATTATTCATAATGAGTTGTCGCTGGCCCCCTCCAGCCACTCCTACCTATTACCTCTGCGCAGATTCATCTTTATGCGGAAACTACATCTCTTTAAACTCTTTCATTTTGAAGTTCACAAATTAATGCTTCTAGTGTTTTTATATGGCTCATTTACCATATTTGCATTATAGTTTGAGTTTCCATCAGCTCCAGTTTGAGATCAGCTGGCACTGATGCAGGGTTGGGGAAGCTGCTTTGAAACACTAACTGCTTTACATGTAAAATGCAGCAACAGTGTCAACACTGAAACTGAGAAAAATGACCTCAAACTTTTTGGGCTGAATTCTAATCGATCTAAAAGCATTTTCACACTCTGTTTTCTAAAATTGAGCTTAGTTGAGAACAGTCCTTGTCTACTAAACCCAATTCTGCTAAAAATGTGTAGCGTTTTACTTTTAAGTTGGTCTCCCATTCTGACGCTCTATAAAATGGCCCCAAAAAGTTAAAGCATTGTCAAAGGATTAGTTCACTTCCAGAATATAAATTTCCTGATAATTTGCTCACCCCCATGTCATCCACAATGTTCATGTTTTTCTTCTTAAGTCGAAAAGAAATTATAGTTTTTGAGGAAAACATTCCAGGATTTTTCTCCATACACTCTTAAAAATAAAAGTGCTTTAAAAGGTTCTTCACAGTGATGCCATAGAGGAACCATTTTTGGTTCCACAAAGAACCATTCAGTCAAAGGTTCTTTAAAGAACCATCTCTTTCTTACGTTTTTATAATTTGAAGAACCTTCTTTTGCCACAAAGACCCTTTTGTGAAACAGAAGGTTCTAAAGATGTTAAAGGTTCTTTATGGAACCATTTAGACAAAAAAGGTTATTTTATGGCATTGTGAAGCATCTTTATTTTTAAGAGTGTAAAGTGGACTTTAAAGGTGGTGTAGGTCCAAATTGCAGTTTCAGTGCAGCTTCAAAGAGCTCTACACAATCTCAGCTGAGGAATAACAGTCTTATCTAGCAAAACAATCGGTCATTTGCTAAAAAAAAAAAAATTAAAATGTATATGCTTTTTTAACCACAAATACTTGTCTTGCACTAGCTCGACTTCACGCATTACATAATCACGTTGGAAAGGTCACATGTCACGTAGGAGGAAGTACAAACCCAGTGTTTACAAAGCGAACGTGCAAAGAAAGTCAAACCCCCTTTACGAAAAAGGTAAATCAACAATGTCGGACAATTTAGCAGTTAGAGGAAAAAAATTAGATGGAGTGTTTTTTTTTTTTACCCTTTTTGAACCGAAATACACAGGCGAAGAACTAACCATGTTCATTCTAATGTGATTCCGTAATCTGTGAAGTTGCGGACATGCATTGCAAAGCTAGTGCAAGATGCGCATTTATGGTTAAAAAGTATATACATTTTTATTATTATTATATTTTTTTTATTATTATACTTTTTATATATTTTTGTAAAGCCCTTTGAAGCTGCATTGAAACTGCAGTTTGGACCCGGAATGTCTTCCTCAAAAACCTAAATTTATTTTTGACTGAGGAAAGAAAGACATGAACATTTTGGATGATATGGGGGTGAGTAAATAATCAGTAAATAGAGATTGTCTGATTTCTTGCCAGTTTTCTCAGTGGTAAAGCTGGATGTGCATTACCATGTTACAAAAATAACATTTTGAGCTACTAAAAAATATGGGTCACTACTTTTAGTGCAAAAAGTTAGTCAGCAGCATCACTACTTTTTGTTTTCTACTCCCCCACACAGCACAGATGGAGAATCTGTCAGCAAAGAAAACAGGATCAGGTCATATGTCTAAAATACACAGTGCTTCTGCTCTGTCTGGGGCGTATTTTGTAGAATGTAAACAGAGCAAAAATTTATTAGGATTACCCAGCCTTCCTCACTCAGTTGATTACACCAGAGAACTGGCCTCACTTTCAGCTCATCACCTGGCCTGTGTGTGTGTGTGTGTGAGAGAGAAAGGCCGAGAGAGAGTTTTCAGTTACTGAAGCATCTCCATGTAAATCTGACACTTACTCTGATGTGGTTAGTTTCTCCCAATGATATGCAAATACTTAATGATTGATTCAGCAGGAAATCTAAATACTTTTTTTTTGCATGTGGGAGGTTGTGGAGAGAAGTTCAGTTCTACTCAAAGCAGTAAATATTCAAGTTTTAAGAAAAATAAAAACATACTTTATATATTTTTATGTAGTAAAAACTATTTATACTGTTTGAAAAATAGTGTGATATTATAAAACGTTTCAAAAATATAATAATAATGGCTTTTATATACCTTTGTACACATCATTAAAATATTATCTTAAAAAAGTAATCTCATGATTTTTGTTGTTACACACATCAATAGATTCATTTTAGAACAAATGATAACTTATATTAATAACTTAACAAACAAATAAATCCTGAACCACAAAACCAGTGATAAGGGTAAATTTTTTGAAATTGGGATTTATACATCATCTGAAATCTAAATAAATAAGCTTCCTATTGATGTATGGTTTGTTAGGATAAGGCAATATTTAGCGGAGATACAACTATTTGAAAATCTGTAATCTGTGGGTGCAAAAAAAAAAAAATCCAAATATTGAGAAAATCATCTTTAAAGTCGTCCAAATGAACTTCTCAAGAAATGCATATTACTAATTAAAAATTAAATTTTGATATATTTACGGTAGGAAATGTACAAAATATCTTCATGGAACATGAACTTTACTTAATATCCTAATGATGTTTGGCATAAAAGAAAAATCTATAATTTGGGCCCATACGGTGTATTTTTGCCTGTTGCTACAAATATACCCATATGCTACTTATGACTGGTTTTGTGGTCCAGAGTCACATATAGCAACAAACTCTGATTAATTCATGTTGTAGGAATGTGCAATGTCATATATATTCAAGCATAAAAGTACCTTTCATTTATGAAACACACCAGACAACAAAGAAACATATGGGGAGCCATCAGGTAGTCTTCTTATGCCTGTAATATATGGAGCTATAGTAAGAAAACATGATAAATAAGAAGCATACAAGAATTCTTAAGGCAGTTTTTGAATTATTTTATGATTAACAAATAATACTGTGCAATTTATACAGAATGTTAATAAATTACCTTCAGAATGATTGCATTTAAATTACAGCAGGTTTCAAGAGCAAATTTTTGTCAGTGACAAATGAATGACATTAATTTGATTAGTGAGTAATTTAATTATTGTTAGTTACGACACTAATGATGATTATACTTTAGAAGCTGAACAAAAGCAGCAGGGGGAGAAGAAATTAAAAGGACTAGGAAAGAAAAGAGCGAAAACTAAAAGAGAGAGAGGATGATGTGACAAAACTGTTTTACGGAGCTAAACCGCCATAAAGTAGATGTTGATGTTCAATAAACATCAAAATGTGAAATCATACAAATGCCGTCAGGCTTGTCATACAGAGGTGCATCATGCATCACTCTGAAATTCCTCCAGCTGAAAATATCCACCCTCCAGATGGGACAGTGAAGCAGATGTGGCTTCTTTATAGCTCTCTCCAACAGACCTTAACAGGAGACCAGGGCTCAGATCTGCTCATCAGCACAGCTGGCTATGGATGAAGGCGTCTGTCACATTTCAAAGCTGGCCAAACAGCAGATGCAGAAGGTCACTGCGGGAGTTTGGGAAAGCCGTAGTGATAATTGTGAAATGTTCATATTCAATAATGAGAATCTGTGTTCGCTAAGCCAGTGAAAGGCTCTGTCATCCTCTAGTACCGACCAGACGTCTATAAAGTCTGCAGAAAGCTGTCTGCTAGCATTAACGAACACGTCCCCTCGTCCAAATCAAAGCGAGTGCACAACAGACTCTTTCAGTTTTCAAACATACTCTATTTGGACACTTCATTTTCCCATTCTTTTTATATTTTATGCTCATTTTATTTCAAATAAATCCCTCTCCCACTGTGTCTGTCTTTGATCAACCTGTCGCACAATGACAGGCTAAGAGCATATTTTTTTCTTTTTGAATAAGATTTTCTTTTATTTATTTATTTATTTTTTTATCTCAGGTGTTTGGATTACTGAGATGTGCTGGAAATTTGGACCCAGGCACAGTGGAGTGATAGGAGAAATGCCTTGAAGAGTACTTAATTTTACAAAAATGTTAGAAAGAATGGAAGTAAGAATAATGTCTAGGAAGTTGATATGAGATATTGGACGCCAACAACATGGTGTGTCCATGCACTTCTTTTTCCTCCATCTTCCGTTGAACATAATAACAACAACTCAAACAACTTATATTGTAGGATAATATGAATTTCAGCAGCCATTACTTCAGTCTTCAGTGTCACATAATTACAGAAGGCTCAAACGTTCACTGATGCTCCAGAAGGAAAAACCATGCATTAAGATCCGGGGGTGAAAACTTTTGAAAAAAATGGAGATTTTCTTATTTTGCCTAAATATCATATTTTTCATTTAGTACTTCCGTTCAGAGGCTACAGATGATAATTACATGTTTCCCAGAAGTCAAAATAAGTGAAATTTTTCCCCGAACCTTGTGTAATAGTTGCATATGAGTCCCTCAGTTGTCCTCAGTGTGAAAAGATGGATCTCAAAATCATACAGTCAGGTAGTTCAGGACAAACAAGGGACTTATGGACAGCTATCACTAAACAAAAAAAACAGCTCTGGATGATTCAGGTAACAACACGGTATTAAGAATCAAGGGGGTGTAAACTTTTGAACCGGGTCATTTTTTATAAATTGAACTATTATTTTCTCTTGTGGACTATATGTAAACATCTTTTATGTGAAATATCTTACTAAATAAACAATAACATGCATTTTGTATGACCCCTCTTATTTTGGTAAAATAATTAACATTTTTAATGATATTGAAAGGGGGATGTAAACTTTTGACCTCAACTGTAAAATATCATTCATTGTCATTTATTTTAACAGAAAAGAAGAAAAAAATTAGCCTGAATGCAGGATTAATTGAATCTTTTGCCGTTTGATCTTTTGCAAGATCATCCGAAAAGAAAAAATT
Organism: Cirrhinus mrigala; assembly: GCA_036247105.1. Classification (NCBI taxonomy): domain Eukaryota; kingdom Metazoa; phylum Chordata; class Actinopteri; order Cypriniformes; family Cyprinidae; genus Cirrhinus; species Cirrhinus mrigala. The sequence goes on from CM070022.1 coordinate 13,203,693, forward strand.
TCCATTTCTGTAAATCTCTTAGATAAGATAATAGTGACTTCCCAAAGATAAATCTAAAGAAATGGAGGTCCAAGCTGAGAAGAACTGAAGGGTGTGGCTAGATAATCGCCAAATCACAGTGGCATTGAACTTTGAAGACACCCAGTCCTGGTGAAAGAAAGAAAGTCAAAGATTTATGTCAGTGGAAATGAGGCACCAGCTGCTTCACATCACACATCACCAGCACCTCTGTTTTTTGCCACCCAACAATCTTGGAGATGGTGCTGGGATGTTTGGAGAGAGGTGGTTTCTACATCAAAAAAGAAGAAAGAAGGTGAAATCTCTGAACTTTTCCTTTACAAATCAGGAACTTGAATTTTCAAACGCTAGACAGTTTAAAAGGAAAATAGCTGCAAAAAAAAAAAAAACATCTTAGGTATTAGATATTTTAGAGATAACATATGCATAGTCAGAATAAACAGGGAATTCCAGATAAACCTCAGTGCTGGAACTACACAGGTTTTAGTTCCATCTGTCTTTTTCAGTCTGCACTAAAAATAACATGAGAAGCATTTAATATCTCCAGCTGCTTCTGCAGAGGCCGAGGTGCAATGCAGCAACACAAAGCAATGAGACGTATTGACTGAACACTTAATGGCTCTATGGCTTCAGATCTTTTTAAAAGTTTGACTAGTGGTTTGTCCTTTTAAAAATATCTGTATAAACACACACACACACAAAAAAAAACTCCACATACACCAATTTCAGCACTTTTTCAAACATCAAAATGGAAGTTTGCTTCTATATGCTAATGTACTGCAAGAAAAAAATAAATAAAAAATAACCATTAGCAGATCAACAGGAGTAAAATGATAAATAACAAAAAATAGATGATTTTGCATTATATTAATTCTTGTTCTACCCAAACTTTCTGTATGAATACAAAATACATCCGCAGCAAAGAAAACGGCACTTCTTGGGCCCCTGTGGCCATACAAATGGATTTGAAATGACTATAAGTTTTTTTTTTAAATAAAAAGAAAGCTTTAGAGTGATAATAAGGACAAGATATTGATTCAAAGTGAAGAAAATAATGAGGTCTAAATGAAAAGGGAAAACTTTCTCCAGCGTTGCACTTCGGTAAACCGTGATAAGATAAATTTCTATTAGAGATGCCTGTTCATATTGTTTATAATCCATAATTTTTTGAAGATGGGAGAGGAAGGGAAAGACTGTTTCTTCTCTTATCATGCAAAGGCAGAGCTTCCCCCATGGATCATTTATGTACGCTCATGTTCTGCTATCTTATCCCGTGTTAGTAATCATCCTTCTGCAGAGTTTCTCTTCTGCTCCAGTAACCAATTACTTAGAGCAAAATTTGACCAGCTCCCTGAGATCACATTCTTTGTTACGTATTGCTTGGCTGAATATTGCTTTGCATCTAGATCTCTCACTTGGGCTCTCGTGTTATTGATTTTGGGTTGCTTAGTGCATATGTATTTGTATTTGTGTGTTTTATTTTCTAATGTGGCTTTGTCAGTTCTTTTCCAGTTCATACTGAGCCCTGTTGCGTTAATATCTATAGTACCAGTCCAACATCACTCTTTCTTAGTCTCTTTAAGCTCTCAGGGCATAACAGGCCTCTACAACACAGTGTGAATGATTCATCAAGGACAGAAAGAACACCTCATCTCACATAATTGGTTCAATTTTTATAAAGAAATACATAAATAATACCCTTTGTACCACAGAGTGGTCACAGGCAGTGCATAGTCAATACAACAGAAAAAAAGATCCATCACAAAATTGTAGAAACATTTACTGAAAATAACTGAAGAAATGTAATTTAAAGAAAATGGTTATTCTGTTATTTCCTTACGCTGAACACAAAGTTTTTTTAAGTACGTTTTTTTTCCACATAACGACAGTGAAATGGGAAGATTATGTGTGAATCAGAACATACTGTGAATTCAGTTTATCATGCAAACTTATTGTACATTTTAATAAAGTAAAAAAAAAAAAAAAAAAAAAAGTATTTTAAAAAACTAAAAAAAAACATGGAGATTAAAAAGTATTTCTATTTAAAAAAAAAAGATTTAAAAGCTATGATGGTGTGCAAGGGTTTATTTTGTCTATAAAGAGATGCATAAAAGATGTTCTAGTGCTTTTAAATGGGCATTTATGTCATGTCATTTTGTTCAATGCAAAGTGTAAAAAAGTCAACGGTGATGTTTTTCAAATCATGCCCTCAAAGTCGCAGCGGTGAGCTGTGATCGCTAAAACTGACCCCATCGGGGAGCAGAAAATAAGTGCCGTCAATATAGCGTCTAGTATGTGAACTTACAGGAGACTGAAATGCACTTTAACTCTAAGCTTCTAGTTCTTTAAAGTCCAGGTTTGAACAATAATCTTTCTGAAGCAGAGCCAAAGAGCTGAGAGGCGGTTCTATACTATAAATAGGTGCGCCAAAAAAGCAAGAACTTGTCAAAGAGTGACAGATATGGGGACGGAGAGAGTGTTAGTGAAAAAAAAAATGAGCCTTTTAAATGTGATTGAACATTCCTTCACATCAGCAGGAAAAATCATCAAGTGTCAATTTTCTTGTCCTTGCTCCTTCGCTAACACACTCGCTTGAGCTCGGCTGATATGCTTGCGTTCCGCTCCTCCTTAATCCCATGCATTTTTAAACAGGCACACCGACTCATGCCGCAAAGTCATTTACAAAGGCTTCGCCACGTTGTAATGAGAGAGAGTAAAAATGCTTGTTTGACACTCCTCCCCAGGTTTCCCCATTCATTATAAAATAAGGCCATGGCAATGATAAAAGAAATATTCAGGACAAAAACGAGGACAGAAAGCAAAACATTTCTCAAAGAAAGAAAGAATGCAACTTTATCTTTTTTTTCTTAGGTTTATTTCATGTCTATCATGCGTATTATGACTACTGGACCAGAGGTGTCATTTATGGTGGGGACATGTTTGATTTTGTCATGTTTGGTTTAACTGCCTAATTAATATTTATGAGCTAACTAGGGTTGCCACTGACTAAAGATTTTTCTGGTTGACTAGTAGTCGTTCATTTTAAGCATTAGTCGACTATTAGTCGCACATTTATTTCAGGGTGACAAAAAAGAGGACAGTGGGGGGCTAAAAAGCCCCCAAAGTAGCACAATGATCATAACCCATATCAAAAATATTTCATTTCCATACCTAAAATGTATATTTTACAGTCACCCTTGTGCAGACTAAGCATAAACACAGCTAAAAGGCTTACTACCAGTGGCCATCACAAAACTTAACATCTTGCACAGTTTTATCACAGGTAGAATGCAAAATGTTTCAATACAAGTATTTCAGTCAAATGTAATTTATGCAATATTTCAAACATTTAACCCACGGAAAAAAACAACCCTTTGCAACAGTTTAAAATCACCCAAATTCCGTGCAAAAAAATGATTGGTAGAAACAGATTTGGCAGCCCTGCATCCAACACAAGCTGCAGGAATCAGATTTAACTAATCATGGGTCAAGACAAGAGTAAGGAGAGATGACTGACAAATCATCACGGAGGATTTGCTGCTCAGCAGATAATGTGCTCATCTCTGATATTGTAAGATGTGCTCCCTTTATACAGTAGAGTGTGTGTGATCGTGAAATTGAAAGCGAAAGTAAATAGCTGCTCATTCAAAAGAGATTTAAATACTCCACAAACGATAGCGGCTCCCTGATGGGCAAAAATTATATTCAGTATTAGAATGACTGGGTGAGCAGGGGGTAATAGCCCTACATTTAGCGGGAGTGGGATCAAGAAAACAGTCCTGCTTAGGGCTTTAGTACTAAAACGCACACAATGAATGGCAACTGTAGGAAGCAAAAGCCAAAAGCAAAAAGCCAAAAAATATTTTTTTTAAGATCCAAAAAGAGGACATGTCCAGGGAAAAGAGGACGCATGGTCACCCTAGTTTATTAATAAATCATATAAATCATAATAATGAGCCTGTAATTGCCTACATAGCATAATAAGAGCTCAAGCACACACAAACAAGCTTGCCACAGCACACCGGCAGATGTAATAATTATGAATGTGTTAGGGAAAAACAGCAAAGTGACTGCATTAATGTTTTAATAATGTATTGATAAACTAGCACTTTCATTGTTTTCGGCTTAAGAGATGAAGTCAGCAACACTGACACATCATCTCCGCGGTAGTGGATGCACCTGTATGGATGTTTCATACGGATTACATAATCTGAGAATATTTGTTTCCTGTTTGAATTGGTTCATTAAAGGGGTCATCGGATGCAAAGTTCACTTTTACATGTTGTTTGAACATTAATGTGTGTTGGCAGTGTATGTACACATCTACCCTATAATGATAAAAATCCATGCAGTGGTTTTTAATTAATCTGTAAAAATAATATCTTCTTTTTCAAATCAAGCCATTCCCATGATAGTTGATTGACATGAGCGTCTTACCTCAGACCCGCCTTAAATCAGCTGTAACAGTTCAGTAACCTCCATTGTTTCGATGCCGGAGCAGGGATGTAAGTTAGATGAATATCTCTGATTGAGCAATTGAGGTGTTGTGTTGCTGGATGTAATAATGAACATAGTGGTCATCATTTACTCCTGACATCTGAGCCACTGAAGATGCAGTGGATTACGTTTGTTTGTGAAGGGAATGCGCCTCCCGATCCACATAAATGCGTCTATATTTTTTATGAATCTTTGCAAACGCCTTTCCTGATAACATGCTAGTTAGCAAGTTTAGTGGCTAAGCATGGCTAAATGCAGCTAAAGTAAACAGGCTCATCACTCCACAGAGAGAAGAGAGGGGCGGGGCGAACAGAGCTCATTAACATTTAAAGCAACCTCGACCAGAACAGGATTATTTTTGCAGAGCTGATTTTGGCAAGGTAAGAAGGGTGTTGTGTTACACTACCATTGAGAATTTTTAATCAAAGTATATTATAGACTTTTCATTAAGACTCTAAAGAATCATATCAACTTTTGGAAAATGGGCATCCAATGACCCCCTTAAAAAGTAGACATTTCACTCACTATAGATCTTTTTAATGTCCGTAAGGCAAGTATACACAGAGTTTTGAAGTTTCACGTTCAAGTTCACAGAGACCGAGGAGGCAGAAAGTACTTCCTATTTGCTTTCATTATTTTACAAAAGCACAATGCTTTGTTTTTATTCTGAGTGCAAACAAATAAATGTAGAGTCTATACAGATTCGAAAGATGTATTACTTTTATCTGTATGACCAAAAATGACCAAGTATTTTAAGAGCGAGTGACCGCACAAGCGCTTCCATCTGTCGTGCAGTGAGCACACTACTATTCAGCTTCCACACTCCTCACAGATACTTCAGCTGTGCACATTTTAACATTAGATTGACCGGCTAAAGTTGCTACTACATACATTTTTAAGATAAAAAGTCATGTTCGAGGTCGATGAATGATAGGTGAGCGTTTGGATGTCCTGCCCGATGTACTATATTACCACATAGACCAGCATTTAACAACCTGTCTGTCACGGACTATGTGACTTCGCCCCTTCCTGTGGATTTTTTTTTCTGTGACTAATACAGTTTTAGTCTACCAAGTCTCTTCTCCTCAACTAATGGTTAGTCAACTATAAGGGGGCAGCCCTAGAGCTAACCCTGATGTGACAAGCAGCCAGTGCCCACCCGCTTCCCCTAAGTGATAAACCATAAGCTGGGAATTAATCAGTTGCTCTTGAGACGCATCAAACCTCTTCTGCGATAACTCCTTCAGTCTTTCCCACATATAACCACAATATATTTCAAGACACAGTAATCCAAAGAGCAAGTTTTTGAGGCAAATCTTAAATAATTAAACAGCTCTGCTTATTGTTTTTTCACTGAGGCACTGTTACTATTATCTACACACCTTAGCTGCTCAGTCCAAAAAGTCATTCTTCTTATAAGAGGCTGAAAATGCTGGTGAGCATATTTTACACCATTTAAATTATTGAAGTATCTTACAAATAGGGATCCTATATATGTCCAGTTAGATAATGCAGATACACAGTTTGTTAGCTGCAACCACATAACCAAAATATACTGCCTATTATTCTAACCCACATAATGAAAATAACTTTGCTTTATAGCATTCATGTTTTTTATTGCACTTACAGCCTGATTGAAAAGGGAACTGTTTTTTGTCAGTTTAGACAGCCATTTTAAAAAAAGATAATTTTCCCAAACTGACCCCTGAAGCAAACAACTAAATAACAAGGTTTAAATAAGCCCACTGTTGCGTTGGTGATTAATTCAACATGATCTGAAATAAACACAATTCTTTTCACCTTATCCACGGTTTGATCGTCCTCAGTCAAATAATTACAGAGAATGGAAGAGTTTTGTCAAAAGAGATTTACCCTGCTCACCTTGAATTTCCTCTGTGTCTATAGTTTGTTATTCGCTTTTAAAGAAGTTCAATACAAGCCAAACTCCATTGAGAGCATCTGTGAGGACGTGACATGTCTTTCTGTTAAGCACTGTTTACATGGAGCATCTCCACCTACAAGTTCAACCACCTAGAAGAGGTGACAAACATTGCCTGTCATAATGTAAACAGGGTTTTACTGAATAATTAAGTGCTTTGACAAAATACAAGCTTCATATTTGTGCTTCTAAACTCTCCTGAACACTGATCTGATTTACTTGCGCTGTAGGTGTCACTGAAACCATGAGTTTCACTTTTACAAGAAAAACTGAGAGTGCTTTATTTTTTTCTGTGGTATCAAACATGCCACAAATGCTGTTGATCGAAGAATAGTTTGACCAGATGTCGAAAATCCCATTATCATTTACTTTGTTGTTCCAAACCTGCATGACTTTCTTTGAAGAACACAGAAGGAGAAAATCTGAAGGTTGTTTTCCGTGCTACCTTCTATGAAATTACAATAAAAGGAGACTGAAGCTTTCAAGCTTTAGAAAAGAACACAATACTATAAAACTATAATTTAAGTCGTCCATACAACTTTTTCCCAAGTATTCTGAAGCCACATGTTACCTTTGTCCAAGAAACAGAATGGACTTAAAGACCATGTGCATGCTTCCATGACCCTCTTTTTATACACATTTTGAAGTATCGCATCAGAAACTAGTGATTTTGAAAAAAAAAAGCAAAAAAGTTTTTATGCTCCCGTGGGGTGATTTTTGACTTGTGTGAAAAAGGGTTCATGTAAATAATGGAAAATAGAAAACGCATTTGCCGAATAAATTCCTCCATGTGCATCAAAAAACGTACTGTGACTTTGGGATGGCATAATCTGACTAACCAGCAAACCGATCTTGTTGCAAAGCATCTGTAATATTGTTGTTATGGTCAATCTGAAATGCCTGAGCAAAGTCTGTCGTCAGAGTATTTCTTGTATAACTCCTTCCCAGAACTGTCTTACACAACTGCGTTTCCAAACAGCAGCATCCACCTCTGAAAGCAGTGACCACATTTTATTGTGTTTCATCTGCTTGCTCTGAAGTGCAAGTAATTAATTGAAATGATTATATTCGGTGGCTTCTCTTACTTTTCTTAGTGATATTTAGTGCCAGTTTATCAGAAAGTGACGATTTTGCTCTCTTTGACTCGTTGGATGGAAATGGTGCTTATTTGCAAATATTTTATGCAATATTCTAAATTAAATTCAAATTCACAGCTTTGGATGGAAAGCCAGCTATAGGTAATCTTGATAACTGAATAACATTGAACATGTTTCTCCATTTGTATTCCATAGAAAAAGAAAACCATATTCGGTTTGAAATGACACAAGTGAACTATTCCTTAATTTAAAATCCAGTACATTAAAGGAGATCTATAATGACCATTTTTACAAGATGTAATATAAGTCTCAGAATGTATCTGTAAAATTTCAGCTCAACATACCCCACAGATCATTTATTATATAATTTTGAAAATGCTTATTTTAAGTGGAAGCAGAAAGACGCTGTCGTGCATGTCTCTTGAAATGCAAATGAGCTGCAGCACCCTGCCCCCTTTTCCAGAACAGGGCTGTGCCTTTACAACTCGTTGCTCCGATACACTGCCAAATAACATCTGTTTGGTTTTAATTATCATGTCTATCATGCTGAAATCATGCATTTTAAAGCCATATCACTTTAAACTTCTGATATACAGTTTTCTGAGCGCACACTTTCGAAGCACGTGCATAGAAAGCGTCTGTCACATGGCATGTGAGTACTAAACTAAGTTCTCTTTCATGTCTTATTGCACTTAAACTGTCAAATACACACAAGTTTATCTTAAAAAAACACACAAGTTACAAAAACAGTAGGTTATGTCTGTGAAGGTAAACAACTGGGAAATAAATCACAAGTTTATATTAGACCTGTGTGGCAGCAGCATAATATACAGTACATAAATCAATAAATCCACTTCTCTCTTGTCTCCTCTGAGGCTGGGACTCTAAATAGTGTTCTGTGCTCATCTGTGCAGCCAAAGACAGAACAGTTAGCATTCCTTGCTCATATTTTGTCATGGCGTTAGAATTTGTTCACAGCTGCAGAGAAAGGCTTACCAAAAAATGTACTGGGTTGTTCTTTTTCACATTTTCTGGGTTGGTAGATGCACCGGGCACCCAATTGTATAATATGCCACCTTTAATGCAGTACATTATTTGCACTGAAATATGCATTTACATTTAGCCAGTACATTATTTTAAGAAAGCTGCCACTATGGCATCATTTGTCAGTGTACTCAAAGACATTTTCTAGCTCTGTCAGATCAGTCTGTCGTATTTAAGGTAACAGGACCAAGAAATTCAATGTATTATGCAATTTCACCAACCTAGCAGTCCTGAAACTATGCCAGCCTAACAACTCAAAGTCAAGAACAGCATTAAAAAAGTTGTGAGCAATATTATAGAGGCTGTTTTGTTAGGTCTCAACAAATAAAAAATCAGTTTTAAGATCTTGCATGCCATTAAAAGCACAGTATATTGAAGCAGTTGTCGTAATGAGGCTTTATATACCCCATGAGAACTATCAAAGGCTCCAACAACAAAATAGCAATGCAAAAAATGGAGCCAAGTGAAATGGCTAATAGAGTGATATTAGATCTTGCTCAGATTGGAAACTGTGAATTCAGTTTGAGGTAGCAGACATTTTATAAAGCACAACAACAAAACTCCCCAAAGCAGTTCTCCATCTTCATTGGCGCAGCAGAAGAGTCTCCGAGCGTGACAGGTAGCGATGAGGAGGCTATCTAAGCCTGCGTCCTAATGAGAGTAGGGAATGAACATTAAGGCTTTAATCTCACCCTGAGAGCCAGAGAAGCATTAGTGGACGTCAGCCATGATGGAAAGTAATGGGATGTTTTAATGAAGTGACACAAAGTGATATTAATGGCGTGTTTAGCATGAGAAGTAAAGACAGAAACACATGGTGGCTGTGATTGGCGTGGAACCACAGGGCACGGGCATCGATCCAGGACCACATGAGGGGACCAGGGCCCAAAATCCGTTATTGTTAAGAAATGCTGGCTGCTCACTTTTAACAGATGTTTGTTGACAGAGCGATGGTCGAATGTAGCATCCCAGCCCAAACTGACAAGATCAAAGCGAGGTGGCTTCGAAGCTCAAGGGGGGTGAGGTTAGGATTCTGACATCAGTGCCAGGTGCCATGAATATGTCATGAAAGAGCAACATTTAAAGTGCAATGCTAACTGTAGATGTTGCTATGATCTGAAATGAAGAAAAGAACATCTCTAAACAAAACTTAACTGACAAGTAAAACATTTGTGAGCAGCGCTCAAATATAATGTTTGCTAATAGAAAGTGTGTGTAATAGATATGACTTTGTAAACCTTTCTTTCTTAAATATGACACATTGTTTGCATCTACGTCTTTGAGATGTGCACATTTGCGGTTATTTATCTGTGCATTCTGGTGGTGACAGTCTGATGTTGGATTTTTTGACAGTTAACACATCATTAGTGGTCTCGCTGTGGCCAGACCCATCAAAGAGCCAGCTGTCTAAAAGCGAACAAATAACAAGCATTGTTTGTGTGACTTCATTTGAAATGCCTCCAGTCACTGCCCACAAATATGATAGATACTGCATATCTGAGTTTATGATTTGCTGTGTGTGCCAAAATCTTTCTGAATCTCTCTTTGTTCCATAAATGACTGAAAAAACATAGGTGTAAATATAGCTCATATGTATGTTGCTTAAATATTTTCTGTTCCATACATAAGTGGAACACAAGCTTAGCTATAGGCCCAGATGGAATCTACGGACTTTCCACATTTTATGCTCTGACTTTGGGGGAAAATTCAGGATTTGGTGGAACGGATTATAGGGTAGTAAAATGTGTTAAATGGAGCTAAGAGGACAACACTCTTGTTGCTTACTGAAACCACATAATGCTGTGTCCTAACCAGATGGACAATCTGAAAGCAAATTAGCCAGAATACTTAATAAATGCGCATGGATGAGGCAGCGGATGTGTAGAACTTACTATAATCACTAGGGCTGAGTAAAAAATCTTGATTTCTCGATTTTAATCAAATTCTCATTTTTACATAACAATATCAATACTTAGATCCCTAGAATTGATTGTCTAGCCTGATTTCAATTAATGAACAGAACATTGTAGCGCACCTCCCATCCAATAAATTGCAATAAGTTTTGTGCTTTGTTACTTTTGATGTGGAAAAAAGTCTCAGATTTTAAATTCTGTCCATTTTTTTACAGTATTCAAACAATAAATGTTGTTTTGGCGCTGTTTAATGTGGAGTGAAAATATCGCTGTAGCTTTAATACCAGTTTCAGCATGAAATAAACATTAATCCATAGGCATGTTAACCTTCAATATTATAGTAATGTAGTACCAACTGAAGTATATTTTACAGCATTAACTGAGAAATTTCTGTTCCTTGAGAAAATTTGGCATGTACTGTATCTGATATATATTCAAAATATCGAAACAAATTAAAAAAAACGTATGGAATCGCAAGCTTTTGAATCAGAATCTAATCGAACCCTGAAATTTGTGTCAAATCCCAGCCCTAATAATCACAGTGTTTCTACTCTCCCCAAATCTGCAGGATTCTTTGTGGAGTCTGACTCATATTCAGAATACATCTGAAATCTTGGCACTTTTTGAATACTTCGTACAAAGTGAAAACAAAATAAGGCTGGTCTAAAATAAAACAATATAAATATCCTAGCAGTCAAGTGAGAAATGCCATTTCTCACTTTCTCACTGTAGTGTTGTGCCAAAAGGTAACTGTCCTACTGTGCATGCGTATAGTTATTCAGTATTGCCTGCACAGCTTGAATCTGCACTTTCATGGATGGCAAAAAGGAATTACAATTTGTAGTCAAATTCACGAGCAAATGACTCCAGTTCAAATGAGCCATTTTTTTTTAATATGTTTTGATTCATAAACATACCACATAAGCAGTGTAGTCCAGTTCACAAAAAAATGACTCTTTTGAGCAGAATCACTGAAAAAAAAGAATCATTCACTGCATGAACTCTGTCAGAGTAGAATACTTTGCACATAGAATACACAGTGTTTGGTTTTCAGTCATGATTATTTAAAGGGATAGTTCAACCAAAAATGAAAATTCTGTCAGTAATTACTCACCCTCATGTCATTCCAAACCCATAAGACCTTCGTGCATTTTCAGAACACAAATTAAGATTTTTTTTGATGAAATCCGAGAGCTTTCTGACCTTGCATAGACAGCAACGACACGTTCTAGCCCCAGAAAGTTAGTAAGGACATCATTAAAATAATCCATGTGACATTAGTGGTTTAACCGTAATTTTATGAAGTGGTGAGAATGCTTTTTGTGCGTGAAGAAAACAAAAATAACGACTTTATTTAACAATTTCTTCTCTTCCGTGTCAATCAATGCAGATTCACAATCATGTGTCATCATACTCTTGTGAACGCGTAGCACAGACTGATGCGGAAGATAAGAAATTGTTGAATAAAGTAGTTACTTTTGTTTCTTTGCACAAAAAAAGTATTCTCATAGCTTATAGCTTGGACTTTTTTAACAATGTCCTTATTACCTTTCTGGGCCTTGAACGTGTCAGTTGCATTGCTGTCTATGCAGCTCTCAAATTTAATCAAAAACGTCTCAATTTGTGTTCCTAAGATGAATGATGGTTTCGGTTTGGAATGACGTGACGGTGAGTAATTAATGACAGAAAAGTCATTTTTGGGTGAGCTGTCCCTTTAAACATAGGTACTGGCCCATATTTATGTTCCTCATAGTAATTTGTAATATGCATTATGCTTTCATAGACCATTTGGTCTTTATGCATATGAACTCACAAGGCAACATAGTGACATCTCAATATAGATGAAGTCAGCTAATACATAAAACCCCAACAACATTTGTCTTTAATGCCGACTTGCATGTATTTTCCATTTCAGCAGTCCCTCCCCACCCCTTCGCAGTCTGCAGCTTATTGGTAAGAGTGAAAAATGTTTTCCACACTCCGACACTTTCTCATCTGCACTCATGTTTATATTTACAGTAAGCATGCATTGCTCTCTCGCCGGCGTGCGTATAACACACCTCGCGTGATAAGGCGCACATGCGGGAACTGCTTTAGAATGGAAATATATGAATATGTGCATCTTTATATTAGCATGTGCAAGCTCGTTTGTCTCCAGAAGAGGCGGTATGGGAATTTCACAGGAGAGAAGCCAAGTGGGGAGGGAACAAGCGCTGGCGATAGTCTCCCCCGCAGTCTCTGACAAGTTCATTTGTATATAATTACTTACACTACCCGCGCACGAGAACAGACATTTGTCACCGTCAGCATGATGCTTGGATTTCCGACGGAGACGAATGTGCCTAAAGTCTCTTTATATAGTTGTAGTTATTAATCCCTCACTTGGTCTCATTTTAGCACGGCTTAAACCTTAGTAATAAGGCCATGGGCCTTAACATGGGCCTTATTGGCGCAATTTATCAGGGACCCACTTCAGTGGTCCCCACTTCAGGTTCTAGATCCTTGCATTTACATAGTGGTATGAATCTGAATCTGAAAGAGACTTGGCTGATCAGACAATGCAAATGCACTTTTTTTGTTCGCAAACATTTACTTGAGGTTTGCTAGACTTTTGTGACAAGCATAAATAGATATGAAGTTAGCATTGAAAGACTTTTTGGTGGAACTAATAAATTCGCCTTGAACAGAGACTCTGGTTGAGCGAATGCTGTTTTACATTTTAAGAGTTATTCATTATTCCACCTAGTAATCCATTAAAGTTTCTCTGAGAAGTTTTCTTCTCAATTTTCAGAACATTTCAACCTTACAGTGCAAAGAAAGGACATTAACATACAAATATTTAAAGTATAATTGTATTTATTCATGTGGAAATGACAGGTTAAAAATAACTCTTCTACCTTTGATCCGAACTTTGATATATAACACAGAATTGACTGTAATGGAGATTTTACAGCTTTGGGATACTCGATTCCAAATTGACAATTTAAAAGGTGGTTTTGAGTGCAGTCATCTTGTCTGTTCTACTACCTCCCTGCCAAATGCGCTTTCCTTTTTGAAAAGATAATGATGGATACTACTGACTCACTATCTCAATCCCCATATGAATAACCACTAGCGGCAGCACTTAGATTCAATGGGTGCACGATTCCTGTTGATGACTGATGTGTTTGGATCATTTAGGAGAGTGCTTTTTGAGCGTTCACCAGATTTGATGGCTCACTTCTTTGAGACTTTGCTAAGCGCTCTAAAACTGTACGTGTAGTTGGTCTATTGACTCGTCATTAAGGAAATCAATTCATAATGGACATTATTCTTCAGCTCTGGAGCTGTGTGATTACTACAGTGATTCATGCAGTGAAGTACTTTAGAGCTATTTTACTTTAAATGGTGCTGTGAACTTTTCTGAATTATATAATGATGCCGTTTAAGCCTGCTGAGTAGATCAGCATGCATGTCGCTCATATGTGTTTTGTATGTCATGTTTTAGATGGTGCTGTTCCCAATAGATTGACTTACCTAGCAGTACTTCCCTGATAAGTCAGCACCACCGTACCAGTTGACCTGTTTTGCTAGTGAACAGTATAGGGTCAGCTGACTCCCTTTCAATTAATGATTGTAAAATAGAAATACGAATTCCCTATTAGCATTCACAGTGAGCTTCTTAAAGGAGAAGTTAACTTCCAGAACAAAAATGTACAAATAATTTACTCACCCCCTTGTCATGCAAGGTGTTCATGTCTTTCTTTATTTAGTCATACAGAAATCATGTTTTTTTGAGGAAAAAATTTCAGGAATGTTCTCCATATAGTGGACTTCTATGGTGTCCACAAGTTTGAACTTTCAAAATGTAGTTTAAATGCAGCTTCAAAGGGCTCTAAACGATCCCAGACAAGGAAGAAGGGTCTTTTAAAGTGACATGGATTCTGATTGGCTCAAAGTTGAATTACCCCATGATATACTCACCCTCAAGCCATCCTAGGTGTATATGTCTTTCTTCTTTCAGATGAATACAGTCAGAGTTATATTAAAAAAATGTCCTGGCTCTTCCTAATTTTATAATGGCTTTATAATGTCCATTTTTAAAACTTTATAAAGTCTAATCTCTAGCTTCCGCTAACTGTCATACACTCATTCAAGAGAGAGTGGCGTTTCAGTGGATGACGTATGACGTAGGCGTAGCATAAGCTCCGGTGATAATATGTTAGTTTCTCGAGAACCAAGTTTTGTTTACAGCAAAGAAAAACCTCTTGGTCTCATCTTGGCTTATATTGAAATCCTCCAACATTTTTTCTTTACAAATCCTTGTTTTGTGCTTCTAATTCAACACTTGTTGTGCAAGCAGACCCAGGAAAACTTAAATCCCCCCTCCCACAAACACTGTATATACATTATATGGGGAAAAATCCTGGAATGTTTTCCTTTAAAAACCTTAAATTCTTTGCAACTGAAGAAAAACATGAATATCTTGGATGACATAGGGAAGGGTAAATTATCAGGACATTTTTATTCTAAAAGTGGAGTAATCCTTTAAAAACTGTTGTTCTCATGTAACTTACTCTGTATTGTAGCATGCCAAATGCATGTATAGCTGTGTGTGTTGTGTTTGCTCCGCGCAGCTTGTAAGCTAAACGGCTAACAGCAATATCTGTTCGCTTGCAATTGTCTAGAAATGTGTCGATGAATATTGAATGTTTGTTGTTGTTGTAATTTGGAGTTCTGATAAAGAATAGAGCAATACATTGGTGTACAAACTGCAGTGCTTTATCAATACGTTTCTGCATTGGGCTAACACATATACTGTGGCTGTTTGGGTATTTACCACCGAGCTGAGGGCAAAGTAATGGTGATGGCTTTTCCGTTTCTGACATGCACTGCATGCAGTAGAACAATCACAACAGACTGGGTCATTGGGCCAGTCACCGCAGATTAGCGTCACGCAAAAGATGGGTTTGGACAAATGATTTGTTGAGCAAAAAATAAATGCATATTAAAAGACAATGAAAATGTTTTTTGACCTTGCATGCATGTCAACCTGGTTCTAAAGCTTGGAAGAACTATGACATTTTTTAATATAACTTCAATTGCATTTGTCTGAAAGAAGAAATTTATATAGGATGGCTTGAGGGTGAGTAAGTCATGGGGTAATTTTCATTTTGAGGTGAATTATCCATTTTTTTCAAGGCTTTCTCAATTTTTGATAAGCTAACATTCAAAATAGTTTAGCTTCAAATGAGTCATGTGATTTTTTTTTTATTTCAATTTATTTTTATAATGTATCACATTCAAATTCTAATTTTCTTTCTGCGTCCTGTTTGCTACCCTAATTCAAATTCTATTAAAATTCAGAGATTCCCAGTTCTTTTCTGCTTGGTGCTCAACACTCATGAACCAGACATCACTATTTGTTTGCTACCAATCAGACAGGTTAATTCAATCTGTCTGATCTTATCCAAATAGTGTCTGGACAAAATGGCTTCATGTTCTTTGATTTCATATTCTGATTACATAATGTATCTTTTCCTGTACTGTCACAACTATCTTGTTGTATTTGGGGATGTGGAGTCAATTCAGGAGGTTTATGCTAGTCAGCATGACAAGATTATTTACATGGATATAAGAAGGGTACGCAAGAGACTTCCTCCCTAGCCAAAAATTCTTCTTTGAAGAAAGAAACAGTGCTGCCTGCAGCTCAGTAGGTTTTCTGCACGAGTAAACCATCTGAGACTGCCTTCCCAATCCCAGGTAACTAATTTTACTCTTGGTGGGTGTTATTGAGTGCAAATTGTTTACACTAAGCACTGCTTGCTGTGACACCATCTGAATATCAGTGTTACCTGTTGGAGAAGCTAAAGATAGAACAACAGAACTGCTTGAAAAGAGCTTGAAAAAGACTCCACATGTGTCAGATGCTCAACTGAAAATCGGTGTGATTTGCAATTCAGTTTCGCGAACGGAGTTCAGCTTTGAGATAACTTATGTGAAGTAATTCAACAGCAGTGTAAAAGATTAACAAACAGGTAACAGCTGGCTTTTAGCTATCAGCGGCAGTCCTGTAAAGCAAAAATTAACCCCCTCCCTTTGAACATCAGCCAGAGATACAGAGGAAGACATCCAAGTCATAAAGGACTAAATGAGCTTTTCAAGTCTACAGAAAAGAGAGCAGATCTTCTCTACTTCATTAATTTGACGCACCCCTATCAGGCCCTGTTCAGAGGAGGCAGCACATGCTGGTGTGTTAATGTGACGGTAAGTGATGCTGAAGCGGCTGTAGCAATCAGTGTAGTGCAGTGATCTCTGACGAGAGAGCCATTGGCGAAGCTTCAAAGAGTACCCATTAGCCTCCCTTTAATGAAACATGCTCGTTAATGATAGCTATCTTTCTCATTCTCTACTCCTCAGAGAAAATGCAAGTGAGAGTTTGGAACTTGTGAAAATATTTAACACGCATACCATGGTGCAGAAAAGGGGCTTTCGAAACCCTCCGGAATCTCACCTGATTACACTTTCTCTGAGGAGGTTGCAGTGATTGTCTTTTGGAGAGGTGTTACAGTGTTATGAGCAACTGTGTGCTGCTAATGCTTTTAGTGTTTTATAATCAAATCACCTACTTTTTATATAAATAATTATGTCACAAGTAATTCAAAATTAGACACAGTAGAAATGGACATTGGAGTCATGTGACCATGTGTTTACACCCATAGATGGAAGCCCACTTTACACTTCAGTGACTGTGATTGAGTTTAAAAGAACTAAAGTCAGTTTTTGAGAAACAGTACGTATTTTTAATAATTGCTATATGGTGCTGGTATGATATTACTCCAAATGCATGAACTTTAAGTGAGATACATACACTAGCGTTCAAAGTTGTGTACAGATATGGACACTACTGGTCAAAAGTTTGGGGTCAGTAAGATTTTTTTTTTTTTTTTTTAAAGAAATGTATTCTTTTGTTTAGCAAGGATGCATTCAATTGATCAAAAGTGATAAATACTTAGATTGTTACAAAAAATCCAAATGTAGTTCTTTTGAACTTTCTTTTAAAAGAATCCTGAAAAGAAAAAAAAATTGTTTAACACTGACGTTAATAACGAATGTTCACTGAGCACCAAATAATATTAAAATGATTTCTAATAGATCATGTGACACTCAAGACTAGAGAGTAATAGCTATTGAAAATTCACCTTTAATGAAATTACATTAAAATACACTAAAATAATAATAATAAAAAAAAACTTTTTAAAACTGTAATTAGAATTTACAATATTGCTGCGTTTACTGCATTTTGATCATATGAATGCAGCCTTTTAGAGCATAAAAACTTTTTTCAAATACATTTTTTCAAAAATTGCGTAAACCCTAAACTATAGACGTTTTGGACGCATGCGCCTATCCTGAAGTTAACTTTTGGTCTGTGTTTGTTTATTGGTCTGGCTAGTTACCGTGGAAGCTGCTCCAAAAGCACCTCCTGCTGGCAGAGAATGAATCTGCATTTTCAGTCAGCCTGTCTGATTTACGCAGCAAACACGCATAGCGGAGTTGTAAATGCGAACCGGATATATTTCCCTGGGGGGAGTGCCGGCACACATGCAGTGTAAGTCTGTGAGAAACACGGGAAGAGTCGAGCATGGATCACCGCTGTGCGAAGAGAGGCTTGGCAGCCAGGCAAGACATAGGTTTAACTTGCTAGATAATGTAACTTACTTGTTATATATTTTGCTTGTTATCAGAAACAATCTACTCTAGAGGGACTCCATTGTTTTTGATTCTAAGTCTACCAGAAGTTAAGTTTGGGCCACAAAAGCGCGCATGAGTAACGCTTGTTTATGCTATTGCCGCTGAAACCGTCTATAACTGATTGAGAAGCTCATATTTACGAATAATATTTAATAGGTGACTGCGCAACAAATTACTCAATCGTGGTCAGCTCTGTTTACTATAAACTTCAGTGACCTTAACTAAAAGTGGTACAACAATTCACATCAAAGTAATGGTGCATCGTGTAATCAAATGAACCCATATTGCGTGTCATTGGGAATATTAGGCTAAGTGTGTTGTTGTCAAAACAACTGAAATTAATTTATTCAACTGCACCTGATCATTCAACAACATTATATTAACCAGCATAGGGACCAATTTACAAGAACAAGATGAGATCAAGCCCCATACTCACTCCTGTTACACAGTTTAGTTTCGTTGTTCAAACAGCTCTCAACAACATCATCTGAAGCTTTGTAAACTGTTATATATTTACATATGACTTATTCTCAGCCAAATGTATATGTGCTAACAGAGATCTGATATATTGAGAGCAGGTGCAAATTACATTCTCACATTTATAATAGGAGAGCAGCAAGTAATCTCAATGCAAGCTGAGAGACTGTCTTGCATTTGGTGCAAATGTGACTGATATTAAAGGGAGCATTAGTAATAAAAACATTTCTTTTGACATTCATGGTGAGGTAAAGGGATATCAGACGCCAGACTAAGTGTGAAATATGTATTTTCCCTGGCTGTCAAGGCAGGTAAGGTTCTTAATCCGTTCACTCTCACAGGCTTTCTTTCTCTAAGATTCTTCCCGCAGTAAGAGACAGTGTCTTTTTTTGAGAATCGCTCAAGGCACAGACGTAGATTTGAAGAAGGACGTTGGCTCTTAATGACACATGAAATCCGTTAACATATTCTAGCTAAAAAGTAAAGTAAAACAAAACTTTCTCTTTCGTTAAACATAACTGAACTTATCTAACATAAATCAAAATGAAAGTTAGCATAACGCTATATCTGTTCATTAAGTCAGATCATGTAGCAACATGATTGTGCTTTTGCTCGTATATGAGCTGACCAAGAGGTTGAGATTTTGACCCTGTTAGCTCCTGCTGACAGACTCGTAACTACATACAGCACTCTGCAAGCAAAATGCATATTTCTCCAATGCTGAGCATTTAAAATAAACCATCTATACTGAACAAATATACATTTTGTAGGCTACAGTAAGGAACAAATAAATCACATTTCATTATAGAAAGGAAGAAGTTGTGCCAGTGACTTTAGTGGGAATCTTAAAATAGTGAAATAGTCTTCTCTGTTTTCACTGTATTTGACATTTACAGCTCAGTATAGTTGCTATTTTAACTCTGTGTGCGTTTTTGTGATGTCATTATTAATAGCTTTTTTGGCTCAGATGATTGGCTTGGAACCAAAACGGAATGATTATGAGAATATATTGTTATGCTTTCAGGGAGTTCTGTGCCAGATGAGCAACTGCCATTGAATGAAAAATAACAGATGGCTTTAACCTGCTATTATAGACCAAGTATTATATTTAACTAGATATTATAATCAGTCACTTTTCATCCGTTTTGCTCTTAGTATAGACTTTTTTCCTGAGTAAACGATGAGCGCCGCCATTACGAATTCAAACGTCCGATTGGATGCTCTTCTGTTCCGGTCACCATAGGAACCCATTCAAATAGCGCCCATCTGTTTTTAATGTAGCTGACGTCGGCAGCTTCGTGTCATCTACACACATTAAATTTTGAGGAGTGAGGCACTGACAAATAATGATCATTGCGTCATTGCAAAGTGATGACGCTATGGAGCCTTGTGCTTTTTAAAAACATTTTAATACATTTAACATTAGATTATCAACTCGGAATATACGCTAATTTGACTAGACACATTGGAGACCGGAATTGCAAAGCATCCTTCCGGGTAAGAGTCAGGCATGACTTCCGCGTTCAGGAAAAACATCATTGTAGTTTATCTGTTCACAGTGACCTGGTTCGGTTGATAGCACATTTTCAGGCCATTTGTTTGCCATATTTATATAATAATATACTGTTCTACAGGTGCACATAAGTTTTTCGATCTGGTTCTTATGAGAGAGAGAACCTGGAGATTTGGTTTGGTGCTCACATTGCACATAGTGTGACTCATTAAACATAAATCTAAAAATAAAATAATTAAAAATAGTAATAATAGTTTTATTTAACTTTATTTAGTTAATTATTAAGTGTGATAACACTATTTTTTTTTTATTTATTACTTGTATATATATATATATATATATATATATATATATATATATATGAATTTTTAACATTTTCAAACCTAAAATCAGTAAGCTTTTATTTTTACGCTGCCAGTTTTAGCACTGCTGAGTGACCGTTTTGCGCAGTGTTGCCAAGCATGCGGATTTCCCGCAAAATTGGGTTGCTTTAACACTGTTGCTGCAGTGATATAATGTGATATTTAGACCCTGGAGCTTCCAGGGGAACTCCGCCAAAAAATGTGTATTTTACCTCCAGATCGGGGAACTCCGATTGGACTAGTTTTGAGTAGCAATTAGGTGGGTTTTGTTGTGCAAACCTGGCAACCCTGATTTTGTGTTTCAATCTGAAACTCGCCTGCATCCCAAAGTTATCCTAAATAGTATGTGAGATTACAATAAGTGTGTCCCAAAGCATAGTATGCTGAAAAGAGTATGCCTAAAGTCCCTGCATGGTCTACTATTTCAGGTTGATTTTTGAAGTGTGGATCCGTGCACACTCCAATGGCTAATATTGGCCACAATCCATTGTGCTTTGGCAAAGGATTCGGTTCAGAACTACAACACGAATAAAAACTACAAACATGGCGGGTATGCGCGACTGGCGGTTACGTAGAGATGTTTAGAAAAAGGGGTTTGAGTTACTAATAATCAACATTTACCTGGTAAAAAATATTTATTTAATGTTATCTGTGTTATATTTCATCTGCAACAGCAATGTGAACTTTTATAAACGTCCGTTTTCAGTCGTGTGATTATAGTATAGTATAGTATGTCCCAAAGCTTGCCTACCCTTCTACTACACACTCAAAAGTGTGTACTTTTTCTTTACCAAAAGAGTACATACTTTAAGGGAGTTGTATAAGAATGCACATTGGGACACAGCATCAGTGTTTCCAAACACTGGAGCCATGGAATAAAATAATAAAAAAAAAAGTCAATTTGAGTTTATATTTCAAAATTCTGACTTTATTCTCGCAATTCCAAGATGAAATCTCACAATTCTGATAAGAAAAAACAACTTGCCATTCTCTCCTTTCCACTCGGCTCTGGCTTTTTTTTCCCCTGAAAATTTAATTTTTGAGTTAAATCGAGTTATAAAGTCCGAACTAGGAGTTATAAACTTGCAGTTGCGAGAAAAAAGTCAGAATTGTGAGATAAATAAATGTTATGTAAAATGTTAATAGTAATAGGTTTAAATATTATGTCATGCTGAAACTGTAGGGCTAATACAATGCGTCCCCTATGAACAGCATATGTAAAAGTGGAGTAGTCATAGCCGTTTTCATCCATAGTATGTCCTATAAAATGATCTTTGATGACAGTATTTTATAAAAATTATTTGCATTCTGATTCTTGCATCAAAAGGCACAATTTTTTTTTCTGTTATTCCATGGATTTTACCCGTTTCCTTACACTTCTTACCACTGTTTTTCTGCCACCACTGTGCGGACGCAGCTGCAAGTGACATAACTGTGACATCTACTACTAATTGGTCTATATTTATGCCTTCATTTCAAATGGAAATCTTATACAGTATTGCAGTTAGTCGATCTAAGACAGTGCATTAACAGCTGTCAACCATATTGGTACGCAAATGAGTGGTCTGAACGTATTTATAGAGGGTTTGCACTTACGTCATGATTTGGTCAGTTAACCGAATGCATGGCCATATTGGTGATACTCGAATGTAAACAACAGCACAGATTGCACAGTTAATGAACTACTGAATACGTTGTTCTGCTAATTTATGCTGTCTAAACCATGGAAAAAATGTGTGGAAGTTGTTAAATCATATAGAGAAGGACTTAGTAAGCAGGAAGGGGCGCAATATTTTGACAAACAAAAGTTAATAGGTGGTAAAGAAACATACAAGTAGTATTAATGAAAATATTAGCCTAATAATTTTCAGTCAGGTAGGTGAAATATAAGAAAAAACAGAAATGTTGTCAAGATTCTTGCCCTGGAAATCCTTGTTCAGTTTGATCAACCACAAACGCCTTTTGTTCCTCAGACAGTTTTTTGCACTCTCATCCTTGATTTGTTATAAATTTTGGCAGTCTGTTGTACTCCAAATGTTTTTCCCAGTTTGATCGATTAGTACAGCCCAAAACATACCAATAATTGACCATTTTCAGCAGCAATAGTCAGCAAAATATGTGAGTTTTGTTCAGGTCAGTGGCATTGTTTATGTTCTGTGCCGCCATTGATTGATTGATTGATGACGCATTGTGAAAATACTCTATGCAGCGCATTTTTTAAATTGGTTCACGCATACGCACCACTTATGTGCATCCCTGATTATGTTTTTAATGTATATTTGTGCAACAATCGTCCCCTGAAAGGCTTGTTAACAACCTCCTTTTCTTTGGGCCTTGTAAATAGACCATATGCTGCAAGAAACTGTGCTCTGACAATGAATCTGATTTACACTTTTAAGAACTAACTATAGTTCTAAGAAGAACCTTTAACATCCATGGAACTTTTCAAAAGCACAAAAGGTTCTTTAGAATGGAAAGACATTCTGTTTGCTGTTCACTGAAAGATTCTTTGTCTTCAAAAATCCCCCTTTGGAACCTTTATTTTTTCAAGTGTGTGGTTCCACAGCAGTCTTGAATAGTCTTTACAATGCGCTGTGCAAGTAAAGTGTTGTTCATTACTTTGTGTAGTCTATTTTGTAATCTTTTATGCTGAAATTTTTCACTCCACCTGTACAGTTATCTAGAAATCACTGAGCCGTTTCTAAAAACATATTTTACTTACAGAGTGCACTGAAACAGACCTCGCCCCTGCTGCATTGTTTTAACTCGCTATAAGATTCATCTGTGTCACTTGACTGTGGCCTTTAAAAGGGCATTAGCTGCAAAACAGCACCAAAATGCTCCAGCGGAGTGGATAGGTCTTTCAGTAAAGCCCCAGGGGAATAGTAGGGCTGAAACCTCTGCATTCACTGTAGTGGTCAGACAGAAAAGCAGAACTACTTAAACTTGATTTCTGGCTCTCTTGCTCCCCCTGCTGAAAGTTAAATGTACTGCCGCTGAATGAAAACAACAGATTTTCAGATAAGGCTAAGGAACCTTTAGAATTCAGGAGGGAAACTGATGGCGGTCGTAAAATAAGCTATTATCATTAAAGCAAGACAAAGTGGCCCATTGCGTGAAGCTCTGTTGCAAGTGTGCAAGAAAATGTAGCCAGAGGTTTGTACAATGTAAAAACAAATTTGATTTCCTATGAAGCAAGGTACTATGTGTATGTGTGTGTGTGTTTTATGTATATGTATACATTTTAGACTTATTACCAATTTTCTGAATTCATTCTGATTATTTGCTAATGGAAGATTGTTAATGTCTGGTTATGTATTGTAAACCATAGGAAAAAGTACTTAGATACCTATAACAGAAACAAAGAGAGGCACAAGCCTGAGAGAGTGGGAAAGAGGTAAGACAGTCTCTGATCGTAAGACATGGTCATTTCCCATTTTCCTCTCAAATGATCCATGTTACAACCTACTGTCATCACTCCAGCTCTGCTCCGGCTTGGATCTTCTAACTGTAAAATGAAACGGCATTTATAAAGCAAGCTTTGCATGTATTTTATTGCATAACGCATCATCAGAGACCAGAAGCGCCAAACCTTAGACCTTTTCCTCCACCTGTTGCGATGCTTTGTTTCTTCCTTCACTGCAATAAACGCCTGTTACCTCTTGTCTCGTCCCACGGAGATGAAACAATATGATCGACATAAGTACCACCTACTTACCGATGGCATCGCTTTGTGTCTGCCCACTACACAATCGATGTTCATGAAATTCTTAGCATTACAGGGCTCATGCTGGGGGAAGTGAGCACTGAGGCCATTGTTCAGTGTGTGGGTGCATGGCTTGGCAGCGCTGACTACTTTGTCTCTTTGTTTGGCGCGCCGTGACTTTTGCTTCAATGAGCTTATGCCGAAGCTGAGCTGTTCTGCTCAGAAAGTGATAGGGAAAGAAGAGACGTAAAAGATGGAAAGAGAGAGGGAGAGCGAGAGAGAGATGAAATGAATATAGAAGAAAGGAAACGGTCATTGCTGCAAACAAGCTTGTGAGGAGCTCAATTCAAGGTCAGGGAATGTCAGTCTGATGCTACTTATAGTAAAGAGACAAGGACACACAAAAATATTAGCATTCGTTTTCTCATTTTGTGAATTAAATGCTGGTGTGATGGTTGGTTGCCACAAGGCTGCTTAAAGGGATAGTTCATCCAAAAATGAAAATTCTGTCATTAATTACTCACCCTTATGTCGTTCCAAACCTGTGAGACCTTCGTTTATCTTTGGGACACAAATTAAGATATTTTTGATGAAACCATAGAGCTTTCTGAGTCTGGATAGAAAGCAACGCAACTGACATGTTCAAGGCCCAGAAAGGTAGTAAGGACATTGTTAAAATAGTCCATGTGACATCAGTGGATCAACTGTCATTTTACAAAGCTACGAGAAACAAATTGTGCGACTTTATTTAACAATTTCCTTGTCAATCTTTGACACATTCACGCAAGAGTAACACGACGCATGAGGTTGAGTAATTAATAACAAAATGTTCATTTTTGGGTGAAATATCCCTTTAATTACAGTAACCAGCAAAACTATCTTTGAACTATCATGGAAATTTATGCAGGTATAACCTGGTGTTTTGAAGCAACACCAAGGTCATGGGTTTGATTCTGAAGGACTACATGAACTGGAAAAGAGATACATACTTTGAACGCATTGTGAGTCACTTTAAATAAAACCATCAGCCAACTGCTTAAATATAAAGTAAATGTAAATGTTAGCATGCATATCACTGAGTAATAGTCAGATTCTGTAAATTGTATTTTCTTATAAGAGATTATACATAATCTTAAAAACAGTTTGCAGTTTCCAGTTGAAATGAACACTGGAGGCAGTAAAACTCTGACAACTTTTAATTCTTTGCCTTATGAAAATTAGCCATGGTTTTAATATTAGTAGTAGTAGTGTAGTAACCATGTTTTGTTTTGTTTTTTTCTTTTTTGGCGCATTGATTACCATTTGTAGTGTTACTACAAATCCCATGGCTAAACTGTGATTAGTGTAGCAAGACCATGGTTAATTTGTGGTTACCATGGTTTAACTTTAGTAACCATGGTTTTTTGGTTTTATTTGTAGTAAAACCATGGTTAATTTTCGTAAGGGTTTTCACACAAAGTATGATTTATAGGTACAAAGTTTTGATTAATAAAGCCTAATTTTCACATAATTACTTGCAAAATATTATTTTTTTTAAAACAATTTTAACACCCTGTGTGATAATTCAGTAGGTTTGCTTGGTAGCTCACGCAATACAGTGTTGCGCTTGAGTAAAACAGCTCACTTCCGCATACGGAAGTTAAACTAGCACGACTGCATCAACAATTGCGTTTTTATATCACTTTTGCATTTTTTAACACTATCAAGTAGGTTTAGGGTTGGGTTTGGTGTATGGGATTTCACTTTCGAATGGGAACTCTACGCTGCGTCCCCTAGTGGGCATGACCCAAAAGCATACTCTAGGGGGACGCAGCATCTCGTTCCACTTCTCAGGGAACCATGGTTACATGTGTAATAGAGGCTTTCCTTTTCGAAACATTTTTTAACACTATCAAGTAGGTTTAGTGTTAGGTTTGGTGTAGGGGATTTCCCATTCGAATGGGAACTGTACGCTGCGTCCCCTAGAGGGCACTTTTGGGCGTTGCCAAAGACATTCCCCAAAACATTCCCTTCTCACGGTCCCATGGTTACATGCGTAACCTGAGACAATTTCCAACTCGAAAGAGCATTAACCTTTCAGCGACACTGCCCGGATTTTTAAATTCTGAATAGCCGCAATATGTACCTCAATCAGTGTAATAAAAACGCATAAATACGTGCCTGCACCAATGTTATAAAAATGTGCCACGGTCACATATTGAACGTGTTTTAGCGCCACAGCTATCTGTTAACATTTTCATAACTGTAATTTAATTACACATTTTTTCTTAGTAACTGTAACAGATTACAGATTAGGGAAACTTATGAAAGACAATAAGGCTTCTTTTGTCAAAGAATATATCTTAACCTATATTTGGTTTTCTTGCCCTCTTTGGCATTTTCATTTGTCTTTTTTTTTTCTTAATAAACCTCATTAAATTTAGTAGATTTATGCTTAAGACAAATAAAACAATTTACCAATGAGGTAAGAAAAATATCTCATGCAGTTTTGCATCCCGAGTAAATCTTTCTTGTTTTAAGGATGCTTTGATAATTATACGGCAAAACAAAAATGTTTTGCAGTGAATACTGTAAAGCAGAAATCATTTGCGCCATTAAACCAGTGGTATCTCACGCTGTCTACAGCTTCCCTCAGAATTCAAGACGTTTGTTTGGCAGCATATTTTAATGCTTTAATGTGCTGTGTGATGTCTTGCAGATAGTGATAGAGCAAAGTGGTCCATTGGGAGAGTTATATGCTTAGTTGTGTAATATATGGCATAACATTGCAGCATATACACTGTGTTGCTAAAAATGAAGTGATATGATTATGCATGCTATACCCATATTGTTCCCAGCACCAGACTCTGTTAAACCCAGAAGTTATTTTCCAAAGGTTTGTCTCAGTCTTGGCTCTAATAATGGACAAGAACTGCAGCTAGGGTTGGTCAGCACAATTTGGTTTTCATTATTGCAAGTTTAGCTTTACCCCTTCACAGGAAATGAGAAACTCTCGTTGCATGTGATGATCTCAGCTCATAAAATATAGAGGACAGGGATAAAGGGCTTCCTGAGGTATGGTTCTTTCAGGGAGATAAGAACAACAGCTCATCATCCTGTGTCAGTTCTACCCGCAGATATACAGCAAACTTTCTCTCAGCCTCAGACACTGAACACCCACTGGCATGATTTCAGGCACTGTGTATATGGGAATTGGAAGTGTATACCAACACGACTCTGCTCTGGATCGTTTGCATATCCTGTGTGGAGTTGGATGCTTAATTATTCACGTGAGCATTACTTTATTAGTGGGGACCGCTGGGACGGATGTGCTGCTTGTGACGTCAATATAGTAATGGCTTAGATCATGAATATTAATTAGACTGTACACCAAAAAGGCCAGGCTGAGGGTGTTTCTTAAATAAACATAAATGCCATCCATTGCTATGGTGCAAAGAGCACTCACTTTATATTCATTAAAAAACCATCACTTATCTTAGTTCATCGCAATCTCACAGTTACATAATCAATGAAGTTCTTTATGCTGCACAATGAATCTCTTATTTACATCATGTCTACACTTTGTTATAATGAGATGATTCGTGCTAACCACAACACTGAACAAATATTCAGGTGTTTTGAGCAGTGAGTGGATTCTAACTTCTAACTTAAATGCCTCTGATTGGCTCTTACTTTCAAGAAATCAACACATATGTCTGTGATTGGCTATATTGCTCATTGCTGCAAAAACACATTGAAGCTCATAATCCACTGGACAGTTTGCCAAATCTGCAATGAAATGCCATTACAGCTTTAACTGAGGGTACTTAGCACCCTCTAGCACTCCTGTAGAACTGGGATGGCACCAAGAAATTTCACATGATTTTTTAATACATAATCCATGTGTAGTAATCTGAATATCAGATCTGGAGAATTTGCTCATTTATAAGTAAAAACTGAAACATTATGGTTAGAGTAATCAATATTATATCAGTTACTCCAATACAGTAATTGATTTATTGGTAACACTTTACAATATAAACAACAAATGTCATTTGCTGACATTAGTTAATGCATTAACTAACATGAACAAACAATGAACAATACATTTATTACACTATTTATTAATCTTTGTTAATATTAGTCAATAAAAATGCAGATGTTTATTGTTCATGATAGTTCACAGTGCGTTAACTAATGTTAACTAATGAACCTTATGTTAACCGATTTAAATGTGTATATGCATATATATATAATTGTTGTTCAAATAATTTACAATTTACATTTACATTTAAATATTTCATTTTTCCTACTTAATACTAAGTTGTCATTACACAGTGATTCAGTTTTATGAAAGCAGCAGACCAATTTGATTGCTAAAATGAACTCATTTGATCTGATTGAAAATTAATTTGAAAACTTGATTCCCACATCTGCTATTCATCTGGGAATTTTTTTTTTTTTTTTTTTTTTTTTTGCATCAGTGAATAAATGTTAAAGAGATGAAAAATGAAAATTCTGACATTTACTCACCATTTCCAAACCTGACTTTCTTCTGTGGAACATAAAAGGTATTTTGAATGTCTTGAATGTGTTTTTTTCTCTCTCTCTCTCTCTCTCTCTCTCTCTCTCTCTCTCTCTCCATACACTGGAAGTCGCTGTTAAACAAAACTGTTTGTTTACCAACTTTTTTTTATTTTAGAGTGAACGGTCTCTTTAAGAGAAGAATTCATTGGTGTGGTGGTTATGCTGTCACTTTTATTGTAATCCACTACTGTAAGATAATTTATTTGATTATTGTTTGTATGCACTGCACCTACACATTAATGGATGTATGTCACATCTGCTAGCATTTTGCTTTGTGATTTCACCAGTGCAGCAATGAACCGCAGTAAATAAATAAAATATTCTGTATTAACAAGCTGACATCACAACAGCCACAAGACAATTGTTCCAGCTTAGCTTTTGTTCCCGTTCGCCGTTTTCTCTGCATGTGGAAGACAAAAGCGTTTTGTTGCCATGTTGACTACACGTATCTCCTTCTCCACAGCCAAACAACAGATATGGCTGCTTGCCCGGCTGGCAACAAATCCAGGAGAGTAGAGAGGGTTCTCCTGAGGGCTGTAATGTAATTGCCATTTCGAAGTTTACTTTCGCATCCGTTTATAACCACCTGAGTCAGCAGCTGTCAGCGTTAATTCCACATTCATCTCGGCCCCTTTGTTTTCACGTTGAAACCAAGGTTGAAGGGGTTGGGAAATAGAGCTCTCCTGACTAATTGTGCTTGCTTAAGTCGAGACGCTTAAGAATAAACTATTGAAAAGAAATGCAGCCGCATCATGTAGCATTTTGTTTTCTGTAATGAGTTTCCTTTAATGAGTACGCTTAAAAGTTAGGCGAGCTTGTTAGTCGGAAGTTCGAATGCAAGACTTGATTAAACAAGGTCTTTACTACCCGATTTGCTCAAAGCGGTAACTAAAGTAATTCCGAAGCCTTTTTATTACGCACATGAAAGCAGGGAACGCAGCCACAAATTCATTCCCATATCAAACAAGGCTCATTTTGTCCATGTTTATGATTAGCTTTTATCCTCTAACAAGTGCCAAAATGGCTAACAACATGTAATCTCGAGTGATATGTGTTTACTCTCCTCCTCTGCCCCTTTCGAACATTCGCAATTCCCGTAACACCCCGGAACACACAAAAGCCCCAGCCAACTGCACAATAAAAGAGATATCATCTCCATCTCACGCGCCGTCTCTACATTGCACTGTGCGGCATTGTGGAGGGAGGCCAAAGCTGGAAGATGCATTACCTGTTTGGCTCATGTCACGCTGGCCCGTGGAGAGCCACGGATCAAGATTAAGTCACATTTGCATTTTAATACGCTATCCGGCACGCCGACTTTCCTGTTCTTTCCTATTTTGTGCTTGTTTAATGGTCTTCCGTGAACCGAATGCACAAGTTTATAATAAACAGAGGACTTCATTATGTAAATGAAGGGTCTGCATTACACCCCAGAGTGGTTAAAGTGTCTCTAGGGATGGATTGTGAAATATGTCCCGTGAAATTCCACATCAAACAGGGGTGCGGAAAAGCCAGGTTGTCGTTATTATTGGATTAGATGGAATAGCGGGCTCGCTGACATAAATTAGATGCTGCGTGGGATTTCAGGAAGGGGGAATGCTATGAAATCAGAGATATTTGTGTTTGCGTTATTGGTCATGATTGGGTGGCAGAGGATGAAATATTACCATGCGTCTGTACTTTGAAAACACATTTTGTATTCGTAACGTGTCATTGAGTCACTTTGACAAATGTTGCCTTTTTAATGTAACTACATATCAGTCATCCGGTGGCACGCAGGACTTTTTTTTTACTCCCAGGATTTATTGGACTGAAGGGAATGATAATTAGACCTGTAATTGGCATTTACATCCAGGCACATTACCCCTTCTCCTTGGGGAAATATCTTACAAGTTCAAAACAGAGAAAAATTCAATTTTCCCTTTGCTGTGACCTTGTACGTGTCATCAGTTATGTTACATTTCTAGCTATAAAGTGTAAAATATTGCCTGGGTTTTGAAGCAACGAAATAAATGTTACCTTCGCATGATGTGTGGCTTAGTTGATTGAAATCATTCATATTTAATTGACTTTAGCGTAGAGGAATCCGATGTTTGTCAATGCTGTATGTTCTGCTTTCTGCTTTGTTGCATAGATATCTCATGTTTTGTTTATGAAACATCTGCTCTGTTTATGCTCTCCATGACTCTTCATATTCGGGTTTGTGTTGCAACAGAAAGTAATTGGAGGTGGGGAAGGGTTTGTATGACTCCCACGTCTTTACTCTGAATTGAAAATGAAACCTTTAAAAATAAAATGTGACCTCAAAACCATCTAAGTGTTTACTTGAAACCATCTCAGTGGAGTTGTAGTTTTGATGTTTGCTCTGGCTGTGCGTTTACACCGTTTCAGATGAAAACTTTTTTTACTTTTGCAAGATTCAATCCTTCACCTTTTATTTTTGTGTAAGTTTCTCAAAGCTTTTCAGTTTTCTCTGTGGATTATTAATTCAGCTATAGGCGTACTACTATAAAAGCACGTTTCATAATAAAGATCTTCTTTCTGTGTTTTCTTAACATTTCTGTGCATTTTTATATTCATCGAGCATTTCTGTCTGGCCAGGGAATTTAATCCACATCATCACATAAGCTATTGATTGATGCAAAGAAAAGCGTGAATGTTGAATCCTAGCCTTGCGCTTCCGTGCCTCAGTACCTCTGCAGGCCTCTTCTATTGCTTAGAGAAGAGTTACTTTTTCATAGAAGTTGTGGTTGAACATTTTCCATCTCCAGGAGGAGAAAATCTCCACAATGCAGAAACAGAATACATAGCTACACCATCATAAAATGTGGGTGATTTTCAAACTTCTCACGCACCAGTTCAGCATGGCAGAATTGGACCAAAACCTGCCCCAGGTGTCTCAGCTGTTCTTTTAGAGAAAGTTTACTATAAAAAAAGAATTTAATAATTTTCTTATTTTTAAATGTGTTTTATTCATCTTCATTATACATATAAATGGGTTAAAGTAATCTGAACACCGTTATTATAGGGGTTAATGTAGTTTGTGTAGGCTACAGTGAAAAAACAAGCGCTGCAATTAGTAGGGGTTCAAGCGCGTTGCGCTGAAACCGTATTGTAATTGTTAAAATGGTCATGGATCAGAGATCTCCATGTAAAACTGATCATGCAGACCAAACTGTAAGTCGTAGAGACTTCAAACTTGGAGGGATGGTAGTACTTACACTGCCAACAATGTGACCAAGGCTCACCCCAATCGGCCTGACGGGGGCGCTACAGCAAACAAAAGTACGAAATCATTCATAACACCTAAACCGTCAGTCACAGGCTCAAGTGCCTTATGTTGTTGGAATCCTTGGCTCACGTCGGACAAAACGCATGCCTCAGATTTGATCATGAGCCTCGTGAAATTTTCGGGTATTTTGGGATTTTTTGAAAAAGTTTGCGAACTAGTCCTAGGTTTTTCACCCGATCGGAACCAAACCAGTGCAGAAAGATTCTCTGGAGAGTGAATATCTATAATTATCAAAAAAAAAAAAAAAAAAAGATGAACTTTTGACTCACCGTCGCAAAGGGGCACCATTTGAAAGAGACAGGGTCACTTTTAGTAAAATGCCTATAACTCCTGAACGGAATGAGATATTTCCACCAAACTCAGAAAATATATGTAAGAGCTCAAGCTGAGGTCATAGAAAAAACATTGCGGAGCTTGGGCACTCGCTGGCGCTATAAATGGCTATAACTGCACCACCATTAAAAGAATGCCTTATCGCATTTTCAAGGCCGTAAATGATTGTACGTCACACGTTGTTTTTTCGCACATACAAACAATATTTTTATTGTACGATAGAACTCGTCATTCCAGACAACTTTGCCTCTAGAACCACTGCTGTTAATCAAATTGTTAAATGATTGAGAAGATACTTTTGCAAACTAGTCCTAGGTTTTTTGCTGAAAAAAACACTGCAGTACAATTTTCTTTACTCTCCAGGCCAATAATTATCAGAAAAATTTTGAAATTTACCCTTTGGGAAGCTATAACGGGGTCATTTAGAAAAGGGGCCTTCCCAAATTTACCCAAAATTTAATCAAAACTTCACAAAACCTGCTACGCACATGCGACAGGTGATTCTAAACAAACATGCAAAATTTTTAAGGGATTGGACCAGAACAGTCATAAACATTAAAAACATCATATTTCTATTGTAAATGATATGGATTTGCCAAAAATGCTTTTTTAATCATTGATTTAGCTGGGTACAACCTTGCTAAATAGTAAGTAATGTATTTTTCCTTATTTGCTAAAATGCCTTCAGTGCTTGAACCCCGGTAAACACTGCTTGTAGCTATATTCTTTTATTTATTTTTGTCTATATTCACTAGTTTGTACTGGGTGACTGTCAGAATTTCAGAAATCACGAATCATGGGAGCCCATTTAACAGGAGTGTCTGTAACCTTAATGGCCCAGTTGGTCTTTTAAAAACAACAGTTTTTATGATTATAACTGCACAAAGCATTGCAATTTCATCAGCGAACAAGAATACTGGGTAGAAACTGAAGGAGAATGATAGGCTCTGTCAAACACTAAGGAGGACTGTGTCAAAACAACACGGAACCTCTGCGGAAGAAGTAACACCAAACTTTAATACCCACCTTGAAGACACTGTTTCCACAAAAACTGGCCATAGAGATCTTCACATAAAAGAGATGCAACTGTTAAAACTAATCACACCAGTGCTAAAAAGCAAAAAGATGGTGTTGTGATCATAAAACCATGTCCAAGATGAACTTTAACATCTGCCATGGCCTTCACCTAAATCACCTGACTTGAATATTTATTTTAGTTGGATAATTTCTTAACTGAACTGAATCAACATCTGACACACTTACTGAACAGCAAGTATAGCATATATAGCATTTTCATGTCTGTTTTGAAGTGAACCACATTTTGTGTCGGTATCATCCTGTAGCAAGATGTCCTGATAATGTGTCATATAAGATAACCTTTTTTTTTTTAATATATGAAAGAAATATTATAGGCTATACATCCTGTACTCTCTTCTCTTTTTTTGTTGAGTATATTTTACACCAGACAATGATTAAATAAACATGATTATGTATGCCACAATAGTAGAGACAAATACAGATACATTTACACAGAAATAAAATGCCAAAAACCGTGACATATTGCTCTTTTCACCCAGTCATTACAAGGACTAATGTCTTTGTGAGACTAGTGATACGGGGGACTGATGTAGTATGAATATGCTAATGGCCCTTTGTTTACAGTTCCTCTTGATTAAAGTTGTGAATTAAAGGGAAAGCACAGGGTTACTTCACAGCCTGGTCGCTTTTTCATGATGAAAGCTTCCAAATCGAGTTTATGAAAAGAAATAAGGCTTTAATGCCTAACAGAGCTTGACTGAATGGAATGAATTCTGGCATTCAGTTTGGTTGACATCAAATGAGCCAATCATGTGTCATTGTCATGTAGTCAATTTGCATTCTCCAAAATTAATGTTTCAGTTTAAGTTTTTCAATCAATGCACAAAACACCATCATACAAAAAATAAAAATAAAACAGTATAGACTAACAAATTTGCATGTATTCACATATATACAGTATATCTGGTTATTGTGAAATTACAGTACATGTGTAGCAGTCAGATAAAATAATAATGGGCTTTTCTGAAGATATAAATTTGATATTATATTGTAATTGCGAAAGACATTAAAGTTTGAATCATATCATTATTTTATTGCAACTGATTTACTTCATGATCAGAGGGACATTCCTAAAGGATTGTTATAATGTATTATAGTATTAATTTATATTTTAAATTATATCTCTATCTGTCTATCTATCTATCTACATATATGTGTGTGTGTGTGTGTGTGTGTGTGTGTGTATATATATATATATATATATATATATATATTTACTATTTATTTATTTTTTTATTAATTTTTTTCAGATTTTAATTTTAGTTTGAGTTTTAGTAATTTTATGTGCTTTTCTGTCATATTTCTTATTTTTAGTTTTTTCTTTGAACATTTTTAAACTGCTGCTCAAAAGTTTGGGATCAGTAAGATTTTTAATGTTTTTTAAATAAGTCTTTTCTGCTCATCAAGGCTGCATTTATTTAAATAAATATACAAAAAAAAACTGCAAAATTGTGAAATATTATTGAAATTTAAAATAGTGGTTTTACTATTTTAATATACTTTAAAATATAATTTATTGCTGTGATCAAAAGCTGAATTTTCAGCATCATTACTCCAGTCTTCAGTGCCAAATGTTCCTTCAGAAGTCATTCTAATATGCTGATTTATTATCAATGCTGGAAACAGTTGTGCTGCTTAATGTTGTTTTTGGAACCTGTGATACTTTTTTCAGGATGCTTTGATGATTAAAAGGTTAAAAAGAACAGCACTTATTTAAAATTAGAAATCTTTTGTAACAATATACACTACCGCTCAAAGTTTGGGGTCAGTAAAAAAATGTTTCTTTCTTTGTTTAAAAGAAATTAATACTTTTATTCAGCAAGGATGTGTTAAATTGATTAAAAAAATTATAGTAAAGACTTACATTGTTAGAAAATATTATTATTATTTTTTTATTATTATTACTTTTTGTTAGCAACAGCTGGGCTAAAACTCTCAACCATTGTCATGATACTGAAGGGATATGCTGATGACATCTGGAAAGCTCTTTTGCATGCTGTTTTGCAATTCCATGTTGAATTCAGCATCACACTATGGGGTGGCATCCTCTGCAATACCACTGTACTCCACCCAAAATGTCATATTTCACGATTCATATTTCCCATGTGTTTCAATCGATTTAACGCCCACGGTATAGCCTACAACTCATTTGAAGTGAAAAATTTAAAAATGAATTATGAAACTATCAGCTTTGAGCAATAGCTTGAAGCAGAGGCGGATCATGTGGTGATTTGGGATTTCATCTTTAGAAAAACATTTGCAGCATGTGATTCAACATCCATCATTTCTTTGTATCTTTAATATCTCTATTTTATTTTATAGCAAGAAAGAAAGTATGCATTTGCTATTTACCTCTAAAACAAAGAGGAACAAGTTGTGTGTCAGAAGCATTGTGGATTTCTCTGGCTTCTTGTGGTTTTGGGTTTGTCTTCTAGGATGCAATTTGGTTCTTCCTCTTCACCTGTGATCGATTTCTGCAGTGCCTCAGAGACCTGTAAGGAGGGCTGTTAATTTTTTTTTAAAGTGCTGCTGAAGCAGTACAAGGACTGATTTAAGTGTTTAAAAGACAGATGGTAATCTCTCCAGCTCTTCTCCTTCTCTCACACCTTCTCATTCTCTGTCCAGGCTCAGGCCAGTCTCTTCCCTCTACTGCTTAAGATAAGTTGTACGCTAGTGATTTGTCTCTGTCCATGGCACCTGCCTCATTATTCCTGCTGGATGTTAAGGGACAGCTTAACCTATGCTGCTTGTCGACGAGAGCATTTGTCAACATTTAATAGCGTCGTCCACTGACACACCAGCAATCTGTACAGCCAAAAGCAGGGAGCGGCAATAGAAGATGAGCCTAAACAAATGTCACATACATCTTAATGTCTGTAGGATAGCTTCATCAGTCATAGTCAGTGGATTATATAAGGACTAAGATAACCTCAGTGAAAAACTGGTAAGCTAAACTATTTTGGAAAAACCTTCCTAAGAAAGGAAGCTTGTTTACGTCTCAGAGAAGGAATTAAAAGGACTTTTTCTTTAACTGTATTGTAACTTTTTATCTTACAATTGATCCTTTGCAAACAGCTTGATTGACAGGCGATCTGACCAATCATAACGGTGAATCCGCCGTTCTGTTCAATAAACAAAGGAGATTAACTTCGGTGGACTTAAACTTGAAAATTTGTGTGTATTGACGTCTTTCCGTGGATTAAATACAATGTTTTGATGTTCATTCATGTCTTTTTTTGTGCTATAAGTAAAGAAGAAAAGACAACCGGTTCACGTGTCATCTTTCACGACATATTAAAGAGCCACAAAACAGTATTTATTGTTTGAATTTCTTAAAAAATTACAACATTTTAAAGTGAAACCTTGTTTTATACCTGAAGTAACCTGCGACCTGGGTATTTGCAAAGGGTCAATTGTGACTATAGAAATGATTTGATCAGAATTCAGAATAGGTCTGACAAACAATGGCGGTCTTACGCTACACATCATGTTCTCACGCAGTGAAAAATACATTACTGAACAAAAAGGAAACTGACAACAGACAGACAGACAAGACAGAGCATGTTTCTTCTGGTATGAAACAAAGTCTTAGCTTTAAAATGTTGTCACTTAATTAAGAAATTAAAAAAATGTAATGTGTTGTGACAGATTACCGTCTTATTAGATAAATCGACACATGTACCAATCATCTTTTTTCATTTGCTTAAAGCACGAAACAAACATGAATGAACATCAGAACGTATTTTATTTAAACCGCAGAAAGACGTCAATACACAATTTTTTACGTTTTTAAGTTAAGTCCACCAAAGTTAATCTACTCTCCTGTCTGATATGTTTTTCGAACAAAATGGCAGATTCAGTGTCATGATTGGTCAGATCGCCTGTCATTCAAGCGGTTTACAAAAGTGTAGATATCTTGCATTGTGGCTTATGCGATTTATGTGACTTATTTATTCACAATTGCAACTCTATGTCATAAATCTCAACATGTGACTATTTCTCAAACTGTAACCTTATCTGACTATTGCAACTCTATATTTTACAGTCGCAACTTTATTTCTCATAACAGTAACTTTATCACATAAAGCCACTTTATTTTTTGCAATTGCAGCTAAAAATGCGACTGTTTCTCACAATTGTGATTACAGTTATATCTTAAAATGTGACTTTATATATCACATTGTAAACTTATCAGACTATTTCAACTTTAAATTTTACAATCACTTTTTATTTTTATTTTACAATCACATTTATTTCTTATAAATGTAAATTTACATTGCAACTTCTTATCACTCAATTTTGAGTTCACAAATGCGACTTAATATCTTAACTGTGCGACTTTATCATAATTGTGATTTTATATCTCACAGTTGTGACTTTTTCACAATTACAGCTTTATTTTTCAAAATTGCAATTTTATATCTAATAATTGTTTCTGCATGTATTATATTTTATTTGAACTATTTCTTTTAATTTTGTCTTTATATCTTGCAATGCCACTTTCTACTTTATTTTTTGCAGTTGCGACCTCATCTAAAAATGTGACGGTTTCTCACATTTGTGATTAGTTATGTCTCAAAATGTGACTTTTGCTCACATTGTAACCTTAACTGACTATTGCAACTTTATATTTTACAATCACAACTTTATTTCTCATAACTGTAACTTTACATTCTAACTGTTACAGCTTTTTTCTCTCAATTTAAACTTCACAAATGCGACTTCATATCTCAACAATGCGATAATTAATCATAATTATCATAATTAATCCTCTCAATTGTGACTATACCTCCACAGTTACAACTTTATTTTTCACAGCTGCAATTGTATAAGTTTATATCTCATAACTGCTTTTGCATTATTCTTATATCGCATTTGAACTATTTCTTATCATTTTGTCTTTATATTACACAATTGCACTTTAAACTTCATTTTTCGCAATTGCTACTCTACATGTCATAATTACGACCTCATCTAAAAGTGCGACTGTTTCTCACAATTGTGATTACAATTGTATTTCAAAATGTGACTTTATATCTCACATTGTAACCATATCTGACCGTTGCAACTTTATATTTTACAATGACAATTTTATTTCTCATAACTGTAAATTGACTTTAATTTCCCAGTTGCAACTTAAAATGTGACAATATTTCAACAATGTGGGTTTATAATAATTGTGATTGTAAGACATTTGATTTTAACAAAAGGTCACAGTTCCCTTTTTTCACAATTGCAACTTTATTTTTTGCAATTGCAATTTTATATTTTATAATTAACTGCTTATAATTAATTCAGCTTTATACTCATCTGCAACTTTAAATGTCAACAATGCAATTGTTTCTAACAATTATTGACTATACAACGCTATCTCACAGCCAATTCGTACACATCTTTCAGGGTGGCTAATTTGTACGACCTCACTCATGCGATTTTGTATGATTTCTGTAATTGTTAAGTTTAGGGGCAGAATTAGGTGTAGTCCTTCGTACGAATTTCTATGAATTTGCCACCTCGTAAAATATGACGTTTTTTCACAAATTGTATGACTTCATACGAGTGAGGTCATATGGGTGGGGTTGTACGAATTTGTATGAATTAGCCACCTTGTTAAATATGTACGAATTGCTGTGCGATCGGGTGGGACTAATGTTTCACAATGTGTCTTTATACTTTTTTCTCACAGTTGTGACTTTATACTTCAAACTTTATCTCACAATTACCCTTTTTTATATTTTACTCTGAAGGGAAAATCAGCCTTCCATTCTTAACTACTGTCTGGTATGGTGCACTTTGAATAAATGAGCCCGCTTGTTGTTCTGACCCTGCTGGATTCAAGCAACTTAGTAAATGTTTGCCCCAGTTGTTGCTTAGCCCGCATTTTTCACTGTCCTATATCTGGTGGGCAATTAGGCAGATAAAAATCTCATAGCCTTACTTGGACAGTAACTTGATAAGTGAATGAATATACTTGCAGGCTAGGATTGAAAAGGGGTCGGCCAGGAGAACCATGCCTACAGCATTCACAACATAGCGAACTGGGCTAATCTTGCTTTTCAAGCTTGAGGCAAGTACATGATTGGTAATATTTATCACACATTTACTAACAGACTGTGCCGAGAGAAGTTACAGTGAAGTCTGAAGATAGTTTGTGTCCCCTAAAACCCCTTTAAAGCAGATTCGCTTAAAGGCTATTATCTAACACTGTCATTAAGACTAATTACCTGCCTTAAGGGCAAGTAAACAGAGGATAAGTGAGATTAGACCTTGTTTGCACAGCTGATGAGTCCTGAGCCTTATTTCGAGCAACTATAGACCACCAAAGACAGCTGGACAACTGGACACAAAGTCAATGATGATGTGATGGAATCGTGAGTATGGTCATAAATGCATGATTGCTTCATCACACCTTTGATCACAGAGGTTTGTCCTGTGCATATGTCCTCAGTGGAGAGGAAAATCTGTAAAATGACAATCAATAAAAGCCATTACGTGGAGGCCCGTGTGAGAAATCCACGTTGTGAAGTGGTATTAAATTGATTTTTCCAGAACCGAGATGAATGACGGAG
Organism: Cirrhinus mrigala; assembly: GCA_036247105.1. Taxonomy (NCBI): domain Eukaryota; kingdom Metazoa; phylum Chordata; class Actinopteri; order Cypriniformes; family Cyprinidae; genus Cirrhinus; species Cirrhinus mrigala. Next base: position 13,243,851 of record CM070022.1, read on the forward strand.
TTACAGGATTGAAATGTTTTACAATCCGTGTCAACAAGTCTCTTTTAAACATTTGTATGTATGATATCACACACATGCTACATAAGAAGGCTAAACAAAAACTACTTCCATTAGAGAGACTTTGCTTGCTTTACCATATACTGTATTTGAGTGTTTTGTTTTCTTGCCTAGATTTCATTTCCTCACAAATTTGCTATGCTTGTTATAAAATGGGTTGGTTGAATTTAGAGAGTGAGAATGCAAAAATGGAATAAATTGAGAAAATAAGTATGTTTTTGAACACCACTGCATTTTCATTTGCTGGTGTTTTTCTTTCTTTATTCAGAATAAGCAAGAATGCATTACTATGATTTATCCTAGAAGGCATTCATGTTAATGGAAGAAAGGGTTGATGAGGCAGAACCAGGTCTATCCATCTGCACTAGTACTATTTTTGTAATCCATCATAGAAAAAGAGAAATTAAAGGTGCAAACTAAGTCGTTTTGGACTTATACTGACACCTAGTGGTGTGGATGATACGTTATGCAAAATGCTTTATTTCCTGTCAGCCATTAGTAATTTATTCCACAAACAAAAATGGTTGTGTAATCTTAATATGACCGCCCTCATGATGCGATCGGCTCTATGTACAAAAAACAGCTTTTATTGGCCAACTAATACGACTGGAGTCTTGCGTAAGTTTAAACATTTTTCTAAAGGGACTATTTATTTATGAATGTGTAAAACTTACTGAGGGCTAGCGTTTAATATTTGATCTTAAGCAGAAATGTTTGTTTAATCTCTGCTTGTGACGCTTTAGATCAAGAGTTTGCAAAAAGGTTCGTCTCTAACACCTGGCTTTGGTTGGATCTGTCTTTTCAAGCTTTTCCTCTATCTCTCTTGCGCCTGTTCCACTTCCTCCAGCCATCTGCCAGAGAGGCAGAGAAGGCCCCATTTCCCTGGCAGTGTCTGTCAGGAGCCTCGAGGCCCACCAGTCTCTGCTAGTGCATCTTTCTTGGCAAGCCTTCCCCCATTCCATATGTCTGATTTGCAGGGTTGAGAAACTGCCATGGGAGGACAAGGTAAGAAGGAGCACGTCAGGGGGTGAAGAGAGACAAGCTGTTCCTCCGCTTTTCTTCAGAACACGGACAGATAGTGAGAAGTTAGGTCACAGAGCAGAAGTCTTTACTGGTGGGAATGCTCTTCTCATGTTCTCAGCAGCATCATGACAAGGACACTGTCGGAAAGCATCACTTAATTAAAAAGGGTGATTAGACAATCATTTCTGTTTGTGTAAAGTTGTTTTTTAACATAAAAGAAGTTTTTTTTAACATGCTACTGGAACCAAGAGGTTAAAGTTTGCCTGGTTATCATGACACAATTAGCACCTGCTGGTAATCTTTCTCCATTAATGGTTATTCAGAAGTATCTGTGTAGGCCTATTCTAATTTAAAGTTCAAAAAATATTTTGTAAGCAACATATATGAAGACTTCAGATACAAAACCAAGGTTTTTCTAAGGTGTTTACTTTTAAATTAGTATTTTTATGACACTCCTATGTTTAGGTTCAGTAATTTCACTTTAATTCCATTGAAAAGGTTACTAGTCAGTTAATAAATTCCTTATTTTCAAAAATGTCAAATGTTATTGTTATAGGAACCTGATAAAAATGCTCAGTTAAAAGAAAAATCTCAGACAGACTTAAAGGTTTGCATCTTAAGTCTTCATATATATATATATATATAGTGCTGTCGAATGATTAATCGTAATTATCCAAAAGTTTTTTGTTTACGTAATATATGTGTGTATAATGTGTATATTTATTATGTATACATATATTTAGAAAATATTTAGTTATTTCCATGCATATATTTATATTCATATAATTGATATTATATATAAATATTTTTAATATATAAACAACATTTTTCTTAAATATATACATGCATGTGTGTGTGTATTTATATATAAAATAAATATTCACAGTACACACACACATATATTATGTAAACAAAAACCTTTGTTTTGGATGCGATTAAACATGAATAATCGCTTGACAGCACTAAAAAATAATAACAAATAAAAAAAAAACAACGAAATTGTCTGAAAGTTTGAAGCAGTTTTAAAAGCTTGAAGTTTGAAAATTGAGATAGATAATGTTGTAGCATGTTGCTACCATGATTTAGCACGTTGATAACATGATAACAAGATTAGCATGTTTCTAACAGAGATTAGCATGTTGGTAACATGTTTCTAACATGATTAACATGTTGTTAAAGGAGAAGTTCAATTCCAAAACAAAGATTCACATATAATGTACTTACTCCCTTGTCATCCAGGATGTTCATGTCTTTCTTTCATCAGGCGTAAAGAAATTATGTTTTTTAATAGAAAACATTTCAGCATTTTTCTCCATATAATGGACTGATATGGTGCCCCGATTTTGAACTTCCAAAAGGCAGTTTAAATGTGGCTTTAAATGATCACAAATGCGGTTGTAAATTATCCCAGCCGAGGAAGAAGGGTCTTATTTAGTGAAACGACTGGTTATTTTCATTAAAAAAATGCAATTTAAATACTTTAAAAACATAACTTGCATGATGTTAACATGCTCCTAGCCTGTTTCTAGCATGATTAGCATGTTGCAAACATGTTTTTAGCATGACTAACATATTGTGAACATGTTTTAGCATGATTAACGTTGTAATGTGATTAGCATGTAACTAGCATGATTAACATGTTACTAGCATGTTGCTAACATGCTTTTAGCATGATTATGTTGTTAGCATGTTTCTAACATGATTAGCACGTTGTCAGTGTAGCATGATTAGCAAGTTGTTACCATGTTGCTAGCATGTTTTAAACATGATTATATATATTTTAAGCATTATTTTAAGGATGATTAGCATGTTGCTAGCATGTTTTAACATGATTAGTATGTTGTTAGCATGTTTTGCTAGCATGTTTTAACATGATTAGTGTGTTACTAGCATGTTTTAACATGATTAGCAGGTTGTTCGAATGTTGCTAGCATGTTTTAAGTATGATTATCTTGCTGACCTGCTGAAAAAAACAGCCTAAGCTGGTTAGCCGGTCTTAGCTGGTTTTAGCAGGTCTCCCAGCCTAACCAGCTAAGGAAGTGGCCAAAACCCTTCTAAAACCAGCCTACTGAGCAGCTATGACCAACTAAAACCAGACTGTGTGACCTAAGTGTAGCATGATTAGCAAGTTGTTACCATGTTGCTAGCATGTTTTAAACATGATTATATATATTTTAAGCATTATTTTAAGCATGATTAGCATGTTGCTAGCATGTTTTAACATGATTAGTATGTTGTTAGCATGATTTGCTAGCATGTTTTAACATGATTAGTGTGTTACTAGCATGTTTTAACATGATTAGCAGGTTGTTCGAATGTTGCTAGCATGTTTTAAGTATGATTATCTTGCTGACCTGCTGAAAAAAACAGCCTAAGCTGGTTAGCCGGTCTTAGCTGGTTTTAGCAGGTCTCCCAGCCTAACCAGCTAAGGAAGTGGCCAAAACCCTTCTAAAACCAGCCTACTGAGCAGCTATGACCAACTAAAACCAGACTGTGTGACCTAAGACCAGCCAACCATCTTAGGCTGGTTTTAAGCTGTTTTTTTTTTTTTTTTTCCAGCATGTTGCTAGCACCAGCCCATAACTTTGTGTGTGAAAAATGTGTTATATAATTAACATAATAATTTAAATAATGCTAAGAGAAACATATAGTTGCCAAAGGAATCTAAGTTTTATGTCATGTAAGCGATGTTTCATCAGTAAATGTATATAAAATGTATTGTTATTGATAACTAAAAGCAAAACTATTAAAAATGCATTTTTGTAATTAAAATAGAGCAGAAATATAATGAAATATAAATTTTAGATGTGAAACTTGGCAACTAACTAAAACACGTTTCAGCTGAAGTACTACTAAAGCTGAAAAATGAAAGAAGCTATAAATTAAAGCTATATAGAAATATATATAAAAAAAACTACAACATAAAAATTTACTAAAACCTAAAATAAAAACTGAAAATTAAAAAATTAAAGCTAATTTAGAACATTTATAAATGTTATAAATATATATATATATATATATATATATATATATATATATATATATATATATATATGTATGTATATGTTAAACTAAAATAACACTGATGTAATGAAACTCCATCAGGATAACTTGATATGTGTATATTAGTGAATTTTCTGACAGGTAAAAATTTGTTGGCATGTCACTACTGAGTGTAAAAGACATAACAAATGGTCCCTTTACATTCTGTAATTTTCATAGCGGCAGATACACATGGCATTTCATTAAATACTCTCTCAAATTCCTCAGTGTTATCATCAATAGGTCCAAACTCCTTATCGCCCTCTGCCAGTCTTCTCAGTAAATATTTACAGCCAGGCTCGCTGGACCCGAGGAATACTAACACAAAGCCGAGGCCCTTTAAACAGCATGGGAGGAGTGTGTAGCAAGCCATCAAGTCTACTTCAACACGACACTGATTAATACTACAAATATTCCCTCTAGCATATTCTGCAACCCCTTTTAATGAGTTTATTTAGGCTTGAGTGAACTGAAAGTCAATCACGCCAGCAGGCGGAGCTTTCGAATAGGTTGTCTGCGTTCAACACTTTCATCTAACAAGAATGAATAGAAATTGGCTTTTAGTGTGGAAAAGCATAGGGGGAAAGCAGCCTAATTGCAATTTAGAGGACCCTTGAGAGGCAGAAATCATAGCATGTTGAAGATAGAGTGTCTTTTTCTGGCTTTAAGCCCACATAAAGATTGTAGATGTCTTATTGGCATTAAGGTACTTCTAGGTATCGCCCAAGAAAATGTCAATGTGTAAAATGTCAGAGGCACTTTAAATAAGCATACAGTCGAAGTTGATGAGATCAAATTTGAAGATTTTTACTTTTTGTTAGTGAAGAATTCATGAGTGTACATTTATACAAAGAAAAAAAAAAAGTTGTCCAAGCCAATTCAAATGACAGTCGATTCGACTGTGTCTAAATCTTTGACAAAGTCATATCGGAACATTCAAATCTGTGTTCACGCTGACACAGAGAGAGCAGTTATTACGTGTGGGTATGAAACAGCTTCACAATCAGTCTTTTCAACCCCACAGTATTATTTTTGTCTTACAATCATTCATATTATCACAGAAGTATTGGGATAAAAGTTTATAGTTCGGATATAAACATTGATGTCTGTGGTAGTAATCAAAATAGAGCAAATCGTCTTTTGAAAGTACTTTTCGCTTCAAATTGGAGCTTCAATTTGTTTGTTGATTACAAGATTCATTGCATTGTTTAGTGATTGTAAATGTATTTGTTATTGAATTTTAGCATCTGTACACTTTTACTGTCATGTGAGCATATATTTTGGAAACGCACATAATTTCTGCCAGATTGTGAAAAGGAGAAATGCATGGGAGGAGTGGAAGGCACCCATTTACTTTAGTAAAAATATAATAGATTTTACATCAAAGGAAATTTATCCAGGTCTTCAAATGTTTATGATGCATAAAGGTGATTTAGCATCATATAAAAACCCTGCAAATCATTTAGCTATATATTTGCCTGAATTGGAAAGCTAGCCAGTTGGCAGCTATGTGAGCCAAATGCTGTGGGGTAAGTTGAGCCAACACTTTAACTCACCCCACCATAAGACACTGATTACGCAACTGGTTTAGTTTATTATATATATATATATAGTTTATTTGATAGGGACAATGTACAAATGCACCAAATCCTTCTCTGAGAACCAGAAGATGCTTTTCATCACATTATAATCAAATACATCTTTCCACCTGCAGTCCCTAATGGTCTGTTCGACATTGCAGAAAAGCAACCATGCCAAGAATCTTTTGATTCACATGTTTGTTAGTTTCAGTGACATTTATTCCTTCATTCTAATTCAGCTTCTATTTAATTTTACTCAATAAACTCTCTGTTTAATCTTTTTTTGGGAAGGTTAAAACTTCAACATATTGTTCTAGAAATGCAATTAAAGATTAAAAATTAAGCTTCATTTAATTGGTTTTATTTTGTTTAAGTTAGCTTTAAAAAAAGTAATATGAAATTTGATTATTAACTTTCAAAAGAGGCAAATTATCTTCAAAATTTTACATGGGTTTGAATTAGATTCAGTCAGATGATCAGTTTTCACCCAGATGGTTCATTTTACCCACTGACTTGGGTCAACTTACCCCTAACTTGGGGTAAATTGAGCCACAGGAACACTTTTTTTAATATGAGAAGCCATAGTTTTAGAACCCTTTGTCATAGATGCATTCTAACAATTTAAAATGATAGGAAACATCCTGAAATTACTTTAGATACTTTCATTGTACTGTACTTCTGCCTCATTTTCCCTTAAAAAAATGGCTCACTTTACCCCACTCTCCCCTGCTGTATGGCACATCCACTTTTTCAAAATCCAGTTTATTTCTGCATGATTATCCAGTTTAATCATAAATATGTCTAACTGTTGCAATTAATGTTGACTTTACAGCTATTTCCATGGAAAGCATAGAAATAAGTAGCATATTGGAAATAGAAATATTGTTCTGTTGTTCTAATGTGCAATTTCTGTAACTTCATTGTTTAAAAGAGCAGGGCTCCCTAGTTGGTGACCCTATCACAATAACAGAAAAATTGGTTGCCATTTTATATATATTTTTGGCATTTGGCATATTGACATTTATAAGTGAGCGAACAGAAACAGTGGAATATGACTTTCATAATCCGCATTTAACCATGCAGCTCACTTGTTATCAGTCTTTGAGTTCTGCTTCTGTTGATTTGTACTCTGTTGTGAAGGTTTCAGCTCTGGCTCGATCCGTGTATCCCTCTGTCAATCCACCAAGCTGATTTCAAACTTCAGGCAGCTAGACCCCTCAATTTCCTTGTTTTCTCACAGACACTTTCATTTAGATTTTGTCAAGATACATTCAGCACATTATGTGCTTTGTTTTCCAGAGATTACAAAACGATTCCCTTTTTCCCCCCACCCCTTCCCTTTTGTGATAACATCAGGTAATGGGAGAATGTAGTACTCTGAAGAGGGTCGTTGATGAGAGCGCATTTTACTCTGTATGAAACCACTATTGTTACTGTTTTTCAGAGTCATTAACCTGATTTACAGTACTTTCTGACTGTCATAACAGTCCACTTCACAAGCTACAAAATTGAATCACTCGAAAGGCTGCAAGGCCTCGAATTCACAGGAAACAAGCTCACAACCAGCAAATTAACATACCTTCATTTAGTTTCAGACCCCACTGAGTGAAGGCTGCAGGAAAACACATTTGTGATTTCCTCATTCATGTAGGTTATCATTGTAAATGTCTCTGTATGAAAATGGGCTCATTGCAGCAGAGTAGATCATAATGAAGATTAGAGAGTTTAGGAAAACTCTTTCCTGCTGTTGAAGGTGTAATTTTCCTGGGGACTGAGTGTAGATAAGGTGTGTGAATTCCAGTTGTTAATTTATGTCTCCATTTTTGTTAGGGTACTTAAAAGATGTTGGAAGAATACTCAGAGGATTGTGTAACCAGAAAAGCTCTCACTAGTAGATGATTATGTTTTTATGGAGATTTTGCAAAGATCTTAGACTTTCAGATTAAGACAGGAGTCATTTGGGAGAAAAATTGCTTTTTAATAAGCAAATTACAGAAATTTTGCATAAAACTGTTGATCCGAAGTTCACTGAGTGCATATGGCTAAAATGTTTTGTTGACTGTGGCTCTAAGATGTCACCCATGCTAAGTTCTCCTTACAATCTACTCAACCTTATTGGATGTTATACAGTATGTAAGTTATTTCACTCACTGAATGAGTCTGATTCTGATCACCAAGTCACAAGTAAGTGTGAAACTTTTTCTTGAATTGACTGATTAGTTAAAAAAATTAAAGAGAGAATATTTAAAAAATAGAGACATATAAACCCTGGCAACCATCTACAACACAGTGAAATCTTCTGTTGTTTCTTTAATGTCAAAACGCAGTTGCTATTGCAATTGATACGCCAGTTAATTACAGGTTTATGCAAAAGTTTGGGAACCCCTTGCAGAATCATGTTATTTTTTATTTAGTACTGTCCAGAGTAAGATATTGTACATTTGAAAAAAAAAAAGAAAAGAAATAGCTGAAATTATTAAAATAACCCCCTGCAAAAGTTTGGGAACCTTTAGTTCTTAATACAGTGTGTGGTTACCTGGATGATCTACGACTGCTTTTTTGTTTTGTGATGGTTATTCATAAGTCCCTTGTTTGTTCTGAACAGTTAAACTAAGCACTGCTCTTCAGAAAAATCCTCCAGGTCCTGCAGATTCTTCAGTTTTCCAGCATCCAGCATCTTTTGCATCTCACACTGAGGACAAATGAGGGACTCAAACACAACTATTAAAAAAGGTTCAAACATTTACTGATGCTCCAGAAGGAAATGCGATGCATGAAGAGCCAGGGGGTGAAAACTTTTTGAATTTGAAGGTCAAGGTAAATTGTACTTAATTTGTCTTCCAGGAAATATGCAATACTAAATGTAAAAAAAAAAAAAAAAAAGAAAAAGATATTTCAACCAAAGAAGAAAAATTTGAACATCTTCATCCTGTTCAAAAGTTTTCACCCCCTGGCTCTTAATGTATCGTGTTCCCTTCTGGAGCATCATTGAATGTTTGAACCTTTGAGTCCCTCAGTTGTCCTCAGTGTGAAAAGATGGATCTCAAAATCATACAGTGACTGCTGGAAAGGGTTCAGATATGCAAAAGATGTTGGAAAACTGAAAAGTCTGCAGAACCTGGAGGATTTTTCTGAAGAACAGTGCTCAGTTTAACTGTTCAGAACAAACAAGGGACTCATGAACAACCATCACAAAAAAAACAAAAAAACAGTCGTAGATCATCCAGGTAACCACACACAGTATTAAGAACCACTGGTTCCCAAACTTTTGCAGGGGGTTATTTTAATAATTTCAGCTTTTTTTTTTTGTCTTGTGGAATATATTTAAACATATTTTATGTAAAATATCTTACTCAGGACAGTACTAAATAAAAAAAAAATAACATGCATTTTGTATGATCTCTCTTATTTTGTTAAAATTATTCACATTTTCACAGATTCTGCAAGGGGTTCCCAAACTTTTGCATAAAACTGTAGCTATACATTAAGTTAAGTTACACTTTGGATTTTTGCTTTATAATTTGTTGACTGTGTTTCGTGTACTTCAATAGGATGGATGTGGTGTGAATAAGAAAAGCCATTTTCATTTTGTGCCATTTGTAGCTTAGCTGGTGCTTTTTCTATACGGTCTATGCATGTGTCATCCAGTGCTTGTTATGTAATGCATTGATGTTGTTCATAATTCCTTCACTTTTCAGTTGTACAGTGGTTATTTTTTGTATATGGCTGTGGTGAATTATTTGCTTTGTCAGATAAGAATTGCTGCTTTGTGAATGTTTTAATGAATGTTTTATGAATTTTGTCTGTTGAGGCTCTCATACACAGTTGATTCGTTATAATGCCACAGTCTACATCTGAATGACAGTTATCTTTCAGAGCATTGTGTCCATGTGTGTATTTTTTTTTCAGAGATGTGTTTGCTGACAAGCAAGGTTCTTGCATTGATTCTGTCACTGTCAATTTTATAGACAATTGTTTGTACCAGCATATATATATATGTGTTTGGACAGATAGTGAGATACATTATAGGCCATGTCATTTTTCATGTCAGCACTTTGTAGTGTTACTGAATCTGTGCAGTCAACAGTTTTTTTTCATATATCTGACACACATTCAGCATATTATGGGAGGAATTCACTTAAAATGATTTGTGGGTGCTGTTTTGTTTACACAGGCTGTCTGCACTGTCTAGGTACCCAGTTATAATAGACTATTTTAACGGTGGTCATTGCATTGCTGTCTATGCAAGGTCAGAAAGCTCTTGGATTTCATTTAAAAATTTGTGTTCTAAAGATGAACAAAGATCTTACAGGTTTGTAACGATGTGAGGGTGAGTAATTAATGACAGAATTTTCATTTTTGGCAGAACTATCCCTGTAATTGAGTTTCATGAATAAAGCATATACTATACTGAGCTTAATTTACACAGAAATTCCATGAAATAAATGACATTAATTTAAATATATAGTTATATACGCCCACTTTTATGTAATTGTGAGTATTTAGTGAATAAGATGCATCTTTTTGTATTGATATACCTCTTTCAAAAGTGGCACAATCATTCGCTGAATTCATCACTATGTACTTTGCTTCCTAACAGTTGGTGAAGCGTCTTAAATCACAAGAAATCCAAACAGTTGAACTCTGCTTGACGTTTAATGTGTTTTTGATGACTAGCTAAACAAAACTCCATTAAAAACATCTCAACAAAATTGGACCTTCAAGAATCATAAGGGCAAGCCTTTGAGGTCAATTAAGAAATACTACAGGAGCAAGAGTGCTGTTGTTTTAGAATATAAGCTGTGATTTTGAATTTTAAATATCAGCACTCTAGGAACAGCACTCAGCCAATCAAATTAGGAGAGCTAGCAAGCGCAATAAATGTTTCATGGAAAAAAAAATATTCTTAAAGATGAGTCTAAAGTAGTTTGGGAAAGCAGAAGCTATTTTCACTTGTTGCTGTTGTTTTGAATATGCGTTTGATCATTTTCACAAGAAAAGATTTCGTGGCAGCAAGGCATAATTCATTTTCCTCTTTCTGTTTAGATGTTTGGCAGGTTGGTGACCTTCAAATAGAACTGTGTGTGTCTCACCTCCTTCCGAACCTTTTCCAAGCCAGTTCTAATCTTTACCATGATGAATTGGCCTGATCAGGAGGCAGAATGGCTGATTAGCTGGGCTGGTGGAATAGCCAAACAAGCAAAGGTGCTGAAGAGCTCAGACTAAGTGCAGTCTGTGCTGTGAACAGGTCCTTTCATGGGTCTGTTTACTCTGATTTCCCCCCGTGCTTATTTGCTGTTTTATGTAAGCATAATTTTGAGCAGTTTCAAGTGCCTTTTTGCAATCTGTGCCATCTCGTCAAAATGAATGGGATCTTGTCGATATGTGTGCCATGTAAACACAGATGAAACAGCCTGCGAAGTGCCGCGGGCCGTAAAAACAGATATCAGTTCCTGTCAGCTTACCTCAGAGCACTTCTTGCATGAACTTACCTTAGAAATGGGTGATTACATGAGGCCATGCATAAATAAAAGTGACCCGAGAGCAAAATCCGCCCGAGGTTCTGTTTAGTATGGTAATTCTCTAAATCCTCCTGCAATCCTTCTAGCCAATCTATTGGTTTAATTTAGGTTTACCCTAAAAATGTATTTCAATGTATTTTAATGTTGTTTGCAAAATTGGCAAATATATCTTCAGTGGGTCTGTGTCCTACTTTCAAGGTGCTTTAATTAATCTTGAGTTAAAGGCGAGACAACATCCACTCGTGTTGCTTTGGGGTGGGCAGAGATGGGAGGTGGAATTCGTAGTTTCTTTGAATCTGATGATAATGTACCCTTCCACAGGGCTCTCTTGAGATTTGTAATATTTGATTAGTAAATGGATATGTACCGCCTATCATTCCATTAATCTAGTTGTCTCAAACTTTTAGCTGAGAAATATTGGACCTGTTTTTTGGTTTGTCATCGGTTTATAAGTACCTCCAAATGACTAAATGCAGAATTATGGCTTAGATAATGACAGATGTTTAACAAAAGAAGGGATATGACTAGTTGAAATGTCAAATGTTTGACACACATAAGTTGCAAATGTAAGTGTTAGCATTTTTAGTGATTGATTTTAAACCAGCAATAAATATTACATACATACTGGCTGTACAAGTCATTTTAACTACCTGTCAAAAGTTTGTAATAATTAAAGGGAACTTGAGACTTGTATGGCTTAATATAATGTAAATGATGTCTCTTACTGAAATATGTAGTAGAAAACCCATGAAAAATGTACATTATTTAAAAAACAACAACATTGTTTAGGACTATGGGGTGCGCCATTATTTTGATGATGTAAAATGGTTGCACTCGGTGAGCTACTAGTCTCGCATAGCCAGACCTTCAGACTGACAGCAGAAGTTCTGGGAACTCTGGCTGCTTTGAATGCCCAAGGCCCATCCCAAGAGGTCATATGACTGACAGGTACAGGTACAATCACATTTAGTTTTGTGCCACGTCATGTTTAGGGGCGTGGACATATTTTATAGATTTTATGCCGCAAACTTTAAATTTTTCACATACTTTTGAAAATCCAGCGTTTAGTTGATTCTGCCAAGCGCTCATTGTCACAGCTGTAAACACAACGGCTTTCTTCTTTCGTGTGGGGTTTGGCGCCACGGCATTTTTGTTTCCAGGCGGAACATTAAAAAGTGCAACACGCACGTCTCCCAGAAGTCCTGTATAATCTAACCAATCCGATTACGACTTCAAAACTCCTGAAGTGTTTCCAGCTAAGTGTGCCTTATGCATCAGACTTTTAGCCAACGTTCCATGGGCGTGACATCGGAGGCTGAGACTAGTGAGCTACGTGCGCTACCTCTTGCTTTTTTTTACCGCAACTCGCAAAATAAAATACTGATACAATGACCACATCTACTGAAAGAGTTTACAGGTAGCGATGGATATAAGCATAAGCTTATAACCAAATACTGTAGAATTGATTTTTTTTTTTCCCACAATATTGAGTGAATTCCGCATTAATAAACTCCTTCAAGGTCTGCAATGTCATGACAAGCGTTGGCATGTTTACATCCTGCCAGGATGGCATCTAGCGTTTCTTGTCTCTGCCATTTGTAAGCTCTTTCAGTAGCTGTGGTCTACTAAAAGCCTCAAAGGCATCAGATCTAACATTTAATGTGTTGCATTAAAAATAGCAACAGGTAACACCAGTAGCTCTCCGAGTGCAACCACTTCACACCATTGAAATAACTGCACCCCCCATAGTCCGAAATATGTATAAAATAATGTGGATTTTTTAAATAGCATAAATATTTCATGGGTTTTCTACTGCAGTGGTTCCCAACCACGTTCCTGGAGACCCAAAAACACTGCATGTTTTCCATGTCACCTTAATCAAACACACCTGATTCAGATCATCAGCTCGTTAGTAGAGACTCCAAGACCTGAAATGGGTGTGTCAGACAAAGGTGAGATGCAAAAATGTGCAGTGTTGGGGGGCCTCCAGGAATGTGGATGGGAACCATTGTTCTACTTTTTAGTAAGAGACTGCATATAAGTTATATTAAGCCAAGTCTTCATACCCAGGGTTCCCTATAACCTTCTTACTGTTTTCGAAAGTAGTCTCTGATGTTCTCCAAGGGTGTATATTTGATCGAAAATACAGTAAAAACAGTAATATTTTGAAATATCTTTATAATTTAAAATCAGCTGATTTCTATTGTTATATATTTTTTAAATGTTAATTATATTTAGATATAAATATAAAAATTTATTTAAATATATGTTAGGATGCAATGCTGAATTTTGTTGATGCAATATTATCGTCTTAACACTATTTTTGAACAAATAAATATAGCCCTGGTGGGCATATGAGACTTTTTCAAAAAAAAAAAAAAAAACTTAATGGTTCCAGTATAAAAGTATAATATAATAAACCACTAAAATGCTATAACAGCTTAATAAACATGTCAGAGTATATAACATTTTGACAGTGCTTCAAATAGCAAGACAGTATATTTTTTTTTATTTCAGGTCTGACATGCTGTGAGCTCCTGCTATTATTTGATCCACAAGAAGCTTCAGAATCAAAGCTTTACTATGAAATTCATCCTTGGTTTAAAAAAAAAAAAAAGAGCCAACATGCAGGCCTTTTTATATATAACTCAGAAGGTCAAAGGAAACATTTTCCTTGCATTATAATCCACAGTTTGTATTCATGTTAAAGTATAGTCAACACTATTTCATGGCAATATGTACTTCTTTTGTGAATAATGGTACATTGTTATTATTTGTTTTGTAGCATGTGGAATGCGTAACATGGGCAGTGTGTTGTAAAGCGCAGCAGAGGATGGAGTAGGTGCTGAATGCATCATTAGTCCACTGGAGACAAGTGACCTCATATTCTGGTATTGATCATATCTGCTCACCGCTACACAAAAGCAGTCTGCCTTTTGATTACCTCCAGAAATGAAACGGTGAGGGAAACGCTGGCTCTAACCTGTTCCTGTTTTCAGACAGTAATGTTCATTTTAAAATCTTCTGTTACTGAAAGCGATAATTGGAAAGAATAACGTCTCAGCACATGCCCTCTGCCATGAAGTCATTACTCCGTCTTAATGAGGCCATCCATGTCATTTGAGTCAAGCAAGATGGAGCGCCTCTCAGCGCCGAGCTAAAATACACCCCCTCGCACAATCATTAGACGGCTAAATGCCCGTAATGTTTACACTGATCTTCGGGCTGTGTGGACAACGAAAGCACTTTATCCTCTCTGCATTGATTCTGCCATGGATCCTAAATCTCCTCCAACTGTTAAATGGGTGAAAAGTGCATTACATGATTCCCCCAAGTCTTTAGCGTTAACACATTTTCTTCACCTTTTTTAGTGATTCATTTTATATGACTGGATAATGCTGCCACTTCCTTGTGGTCTACAGTCATTAGGGCTCAATCACAAGTAATTGCTTACAAATTGCATGCGAATGGCCACAGAATAGGTTCTCACACATGGGTTCAAATTATTCCAAATTGGTGCCTACTGTTAGTAATTACACACTCAAACATCTTCATATAAGCTTATTCACAACCTTCAAATTTAACAATCACTTTTTAGTGTATATATGCCTAGACTACAAGTGACTGACAGTTTTCATTTTTATGTAGAATCTATCTTAGTAATTATGCACAAGATTAATATAAATGACATACATATATGTGTATATATATTTACGGAGTGTCTATTTACATTAAGTGCAAATAGCCCATCAACGTGTGCTAGGATTAGTCAACATAACAAAAGACATCTCTTTATCAGCATCTGCAGTGACACAGTAGGTAGTAAAGCACGTAGTGATTATTTTTTGACTAATCAACCTGAGTTCGAATCCACCTTTTGCCGAAGTCATTCTTCTCCCTTTTCACATCACATATCACATCAGAAAGGCATTCACTTCAAAAATTAAGGAAATAATCAAAAAGTGGAAAATAACATGCCTCACAGGTGTGTTTATTTTTGCATATTTTTTGTAATGTATTACAAGTTATTATTACACTAATTATTGCATATTGTTTTATAATGTATTACAATACTGAGGTGCAGATATCTGCCACTAGTTGCAATAAGTAGTATAAATAAATATTCATATTTTGACATAGTGTAAATATAATCTATTGCTAATTGCACTTAGTGTGTAAATCAGTAAATCACTACAAACACTGCTATTTTCACTTAGTGTAAATAGAATACATTGCTGTTTGCACTTACAATAAATAGCATCTGTTGTTACATAGTGTAAATAGCATATATATATATATATATATATATATATATATTCCATGAAATCAGTGCCTTTTCCACTTGGAAAAAGTGAAAAATAAATAAGTTTAATCAATATTTTTTAAATGTCCATGAAATGAAGACTTTAAAATAAAATGGCAAGAAATTGTATTGTGCCATCTCAGGCAACCCTGTTACCGACATAAGCGTTACTAGATACTATAGTTTAATTATAACTCATATGCCACTAAATGATATAGGCATTAACTCAATAATATACCGAGGGTGACCTTTAAAATGTTTGAATTTTACACAGACAATCTTTAAAAACGGGGTCAAACTTAATCATTGTCATCCCTGTTACCCACATGTCAAAACCTGTTTCTTTAAAAGTAATAAATGCTATTTCAATGATTTAAAATAATATTTAATAGATTTTTTATGTAATATTGAAGAAAGCATACATAATATTTTTATGTTTTTAAATTACACATTTATTTGTTGTTATATTTTTTATTTCATAGGGATGCAAAATGCACCGATTTCGTTGAATGACCAATATATTACACATAATCTAGAATATTAAATTATAAAAGTTTAAACTTTGGTGTTGTTAAGATTTTGTTATTACACTCTAATGGTCATTCATATCTATTTTATGTTGTGGTGAATTGGTGGGTAATTTGTATGCTCTTGTACCGTCTGATTTGAATATTTCTGCATGATTTTTAGAGTTTCAGAGTGAACCTTTATGCTTATTTTATTTTATTTTATCAAAAATCCATACTAATTTATCACCTCATGAGATCTGATTTTTTAAATATTTTTGAAAGAAGTCTCTTCTCACCAAATACTAATTTATTCCGGTGATGCCAAAGCTGTATTTTCAGCAGCCGTTATGATAGTCTTCAATGTCATGTTTCAGAAAAAAAAAAAAATGAATATGCTGATTTGCTACTTAGCAATGTTAAAAACAGTTGTGCTGCTTAATTTTTTTTTGTGGAAACAGGGATTTAGCATGCTTTAAATTCGAAAGAACAGGTTTTATTGGAAATATAATTTACTTTCAGTATTCTAAATGTCTTTACTGTCACTTTTGATTAGTTTAATTTGCCCCTGCTCATTAAAAGTTTTGTTTGTTTGTTTTCCAGAAAAAAAAATCTTACTGACCCTAAACATTAGTTCTTTATCCTAAATTAGGTGCAATGTTATTGATGAATTAGGATTTCTGCTTTTTAACTATTAACTTTTAAGACCTCGTAAACCTCTGCCAGTTTATCATAACAACCGTATACCTTGTGGATTAAGGAATAGCCTTAGGCACATTTAAGTATTAAGAAGCACAAGTTTTGTATCATGTTGAGCCAGAGGGCCTCTCACGACGTGTGTGTGCTGCATTCCTCAACGTACGTCGAGTCTCTTCAGGTCTCTTATTTCGTCTATGCTTGAGCGGATTAGCTCTGAAGAATATATTGATTTCTGCTTTTGTGCTTTTCTCAGTGAGAAAATGAAAAGGTGGGACACGATGGAAACGCAGCAACAACAAAGGGAGGAAGAGGCCTAATCTAAGGCGAGAGGCAGGCCGCCTGGCAAAAAAAAAAAAGCCAGAGGAGCGGTGGCTGTCACAGTGAAAGGTCCTGCGATTTAATAACTTTCAACAAAGAGCTTTGGCGATCTTTAATTACGCCACATGATAGGAGATGCAAGCCTCTTGATATTACCTCGCCAACCTTGATCCAAATCATTGTCTGACGGAGCAAATGGAACATTTAGAAAGGAGGCTGTGAATGTGCAGATAGCCAAGGTTTTTCGGACAGAGGTAGGAATGGGGAGGTAGCAGACTAAGAAGACTTTTCGAGAGCAAAATTGATGGAGACAAGAGAGGGAATTGATAGTTAGAAGACAGGAAGCAGCAGGCAAGGTGATTATGCCCATCTCGCCTGTATGATTTAGAGCCCTCTAACCATATAATACAACAGAGAGAATTCATCAGTGCACAGATATACGGCAGGAGCCAATTTACACTTTAAGTTTCAGTGATTTCCTCGAATGGATTTGCTGGGAAATATGGCTCCGCTGTGAATACACTCTAACTCCTATATGGCTTTCTTATGGCATTACATACAGCTTCTCTGTGAGTAAAAAGAAAGTGATGCCACGTGAACAAACACACAATGCCGGTACCATGGATACCAGTCTAATGTTTGTCAGGAGCACTGGTCCAATTGGCTTATCTGTGTAGGAGAACATGACAAAGGCGTAATTGCTCTTACCTTTTTACCTTTTCATTACCACTCCAGGGAGTCTGTTTATGTAGCCATTTAGACTCTTTTCCTGTGATTGGAAAGTCTGACTACTGTGTGTGTTTGTGCTTGTGTATGTGTTTATGAATTCAGTGCTGTCTACACATTCATGTCTGAATTTATTATTCACAATTATATATATTTCTCATTGGAATATTTAAACTTTTTTTCCCCCACCTAATTATTGTACTTTATACTCTAGTGATATAACTCACTGCAGAAACTTAGAAAGTTTCTGCAGTGACATATGCCTTAAGTACTGCACTAAAAAAAGTTATTAAATTCAGTTTTTGTCCAAGTAATTAAAAATAAATTGCACATGCATTAATAGCGGTGCATGTCATTATTTTGTTATTTATTATTATATTATTTATTATTATGTTATTTTTGTTTACTAAAACTAAAGCTAAATCTATTACAAATTGTTCATTATAAACTAAAGTTTTTAAACATATTCACTGTTTTTGTCCAAGTAATTAAAAAAAACATTAGGATGCACTAATAGCAGTGCATATCAGAATTATTATTGTTCAGTAAAACTAAAGCTAAATCTATTAAAGTCATTCATTATAAAATAAAATAAAATAAAATAAATTTGCTGAAGCACTGAAATTACTAAACTAAAACTGAAATACATATAAAGCTAAATATAACTATTTAAGAAAAAACTAAAACAAATACTAAAAAACAAATTAATTAAAATGACAAGCATGTAACAAAATTACTACAACATAAAACAAAAAATGAATAATACTACGTCCAATGGTATGTAAAAGTAAATAATTACAAAAATAGCATTGGTGCGTGTTGTCACACATATATGGGGTAAGTTGTCACAGAAACCAGATTTGAAACGGCCTATTAGAGACTTTGTAGCTGCAGTTAAATGCGCTCTTTTTAAACACAAAATAATTTATGAAAAAGCAAAAATGTAGAAGTTTACATTGAAAAACACCATTGTTTTGACCAACAAATATTGTAATAAATTGTGCAAAACAGAATAGTGAAAAATTACATTAAAAAATCTCTTCAATTACAAATAATTTAAATCTCCCCTCATTATAATAGTTTATTATGTTATGAATTAGTTTTCATGTTTCCATTCATTTAAAGGGATAGGTCACCCAAAAAGTTTAAAAACAAACAATTTTGTCTAATTAAAGGGATAGTTTGACAAAAAAATGAAAATTCTGTTATTAATTACTCACCTTCATGTCGTTTCAAACCTGTAAAACCTTTGCTCATCTATTTCTGATGAAATTATTGAATAAAGTTGTTATTCTGGTTTTCTTTGTGCTAAAAAAATATTCTCGTAGCTTTGTAAAATTAAGGTTAGACCACTGATGTCAGATGGACTATTTTAACGATGTCCTTACAACCTTTCTGGGCCTTGAACGTGTCAGTTGCTTTGCTGTCTATGCAGGGTCAGAAAGCTCTTAATTTGTGTTCTAAAGATGAACAAAGGTCTTACGGGTTTGGAACGTTGTGTGGGTGAGTAATTAATGACAGAATTTTCATTTTTGGGTGAACTGTCCCTTTAATTAGACAAAAATAATTTGTTTTTAATGTTTTAGACTTCTTTTCTTCATTAGTAGTTAAATAAAAAGCGGTGTAAGAAGTGTACTAAACACATCAATACTAACTGTAGCTTTGACACCACTTAAAAATATAGGTTTTCAATTTTAGCAGGTTGTGCTGTATTTTCACAGTGTAGAAAAGCCAACTCCTCGTCAACATGAGTCAGCCCACTCTGACTGAACTCTGAACATCACTCCCACAATCCCTCAGTCATCAGAGCTTTCCTACCTCACATTACTCAAACCCCTGTGTAACCCATCGGGACGTTAATCCACAGAGACTCAGGATGTATAAGATGATAAAGTAGCCCAGAACCAGTTTATACTATACTGAACTCGTCACGGTTGGAAAAGATATTTTTGAGCCTTGAAGATGAAAGCAATTCCTGTCCACCACAATTCTGATGCAAGAATGACATGTTAAAATGAAATGACACAATTCTGTTTCAGACAGATTTCCAGATTATAGCTTCACAGAGAAATTTTTGATTAGTTTATTTTATTATTTTATTATGTTTTGCAGCGCTAAAGGCGAAGTGACAGCTAAGAATCTGCATTTCAGAATATTAAGCACTGGATAGACAAGCAGGCCTTTGTCTTCAGAATTGGGCGAATGAAAGAGGGGGCGAGAGAACAACAGAAACCGAGTGGAAAGGAACAAACCATTCTGTATAGAGCATATATATTAAATCTAAGAAAGATATGAAGTGTGAGATAGAGCCTACATTTCATGTGACTCGCTTTATACTGTCAACAACAGCCCTCCCGGACTCGCAATGGACCTTGGAGGCCAGATGAATGTGATCAGAGCCTTGAATGCTGCGTGTCAAGCTGTGCACTTTTCTAGAGAGGTCTGATGTTAAGATGTGACTCATAGCCAACATTTCCACAAGAAAGAGAATAGCAAACAACTCCAGTAGGAATATATGGTGAAAACCTTGGTTTGTAGGTGACACAGTGAATGTTTTGAAGTAGCCTAATGTGCAGATGCTGCTTTACATAAGTGTGTTGTGATGATAAATAGCTGAAAAGGATTGTGCTACATCATTCAGCTTGCAAAAATGTTGTTGAGTGTTGGCTTTGACGACACTGCCATCTTGTGGCATATGCGTGTGCTTTTACAGCGTTCTGTTTCTGAGTAAGATAATGATAATGAATAAGATGATGATAAGAAGGTTTGATGATGAATGAAATAACAATGTTGAGCCATTTAACAGATGAGTATCATATATGACTCAAGATGTTACGAAATCCTCATACTGTACTTTTTGTAGTCATATTATTATTATTATTATTATTATTATTATTTTAAATAGGCTAACATTTACCTATAACTATTATAATTTCGCGATAGCTGTTACCATAGCAGAATTTTATATGATCATATATTTTTACTGGCTCTTTGTATTTTGAAACTAAGCCAGAATATATATGTAATTTTAATTTAAAAAACAAAAACCCTTGCGGAAACTTGTTATAGTCCATGTAAAGCAATATTAAATATGTGTTATAAGTTCGTCACACCACCCAGCCAAATTTAAATAATAAAACTGCCAAGTAAATAAAATAAGTTATCAATATCTCGAAAAATAAACGCTGGGGGCGTGTCCGCTGGCGGCGCTGAAACCACGCCCACTCACAGGAAAGCTGCCGCCTCTGGATGACCAAGCTGTTAAATTATCGCAAGTAATATACATTTTATGTGACAAAGGCATAGCTAGCTCGCAAAATGGAGGCTATAGTAACTAACAGTAATAACAGTTAACTTGCAATTGAGCGGTGAACCACTGACGCTAATGCACTCTAGTTATAATAGTGTTAGGGGCGGGGCCATGCTGAGTTGTTCCATTGCGTCATCGAAACATGATTTCAGCCCCGCCCAAAAAAATTCCTAAACACGAAAATGGTGAAAAACTGTTTAATGGTGTAACTCTACAATTCAGTACAACTAAATTCAGTCTTTATAATGTTTTTGGCAATACATTTCTAACATTAATAATGCGTTTAGAAACAATTCTCTGAATTCCCTTTACACAGACTTTAAATAATGCTGTAAAATTTTGTTTACAGTTAGAATTATCCAACTTTTTCAACCCGTAAGAGTGGGTGTGGCCGCTTGTAAATTTTATGGGTCTGGCTTCTGGTCGGCATCCAGCTATTTTTAGCTGTACAAAACAGTTCGTTTTGCTGTTTGATTTTGCAAATTGGAGTGTCTTACCATATTATTTTAATGCATTATCTTAACTATAAACACACTGGTTTGTCGTGCAAACAGTTTTACGGTTTACTGCACATTATTATTCTTCTCGTTATTTCCTATTAGCGGCTATGAACTGGAAGTCACACCCACAGGCTTACTTCCGTGTTAAAGAAAAAGGTGGATAATAAAATAAAAATAATAGGATCAAGCATTGTAGTTATGTCTATCAATTTGAGAATTTGATAAAATCATATATGCCATCCTAAAGGGTATTGATTTATTGCATCCATGCATTATGCATATTTTTTAAAAGAATAAGCTTCTATTAGACACAGTTTGATTAATTTACTCCAAATTCATATGCAGACATGAAAAATTATTAAAATCTGTCAGTGTTTGTTTACTCACTGTCACGTCGTTCCAAGTGGATGATGAGAGAATTTTCAATTTTGGGTGAAGTTTCTTTTGAAGTGATCTGACGTTGTTTTATCACTTCATTTGACGCTCTGACAGTTGCTGTAGCAGTGCATTGAATGGATTACAATAGCTTTATTGTTCACAATAACAGATTGTTACTCACTTGTTAGTATGTGCATAAATCAAACTGATGTTTTGTTACTCTATACATTGTTTTACCTTTTGTCTAGACAGGAAACACAACACCATGTAGTGGAAGGTGAGATTTACAGTTGTTTATTCACTTAAATACCATAGTACATCAACACAGTCATTTCCACACACAACGGTATAGTTTAGGTTATCACCAGTCTTTATAGTTCCAGTTCTGCGCTGCAACAGAACATGAGTGTTAGTTCAGCTCCGTGCAATGGTTCATGGTTGAGTACAGTCAAAAAAAGAGTTCAAGTGCTGAAAGAAAATCAAGAGGTTCTCAAAGAAACTTTCTGAGCAGTCCTTCCTCTTAAGTGCAATACAAAAAAAAAAAACACAATTGTTAAACTCTGAACATGGTCATGTTTATAATAGAAACGTCTTTTGAGATTCTGTAAGTGTCTTTGAGGTGAGTAGATTAGCACAGAATTTGAGAAACAGACACTTCACAGTCTAGCAGAAATCATTTATAGAGTTGCTTAAAATTCCACTTGAGGAATTGAGGCTGTAGGTCAAATCCCGGTGGTGCCAGGATATGACCTCATCTGTTGTCTTTCTCAGTGACATCAGCTCTTGGCGGCTCCCCTGTTCGCTCTACTGTGATTTCAAGTGGTCTGTTTATTTCTTAAACAGTGGTACATCAGTACAAACAACATATTCTGTTAACAGTTTACGTTTAATATCTACAGTATGTAATTAATATTATAAAATAATATCCTAATTGTATCATTACGATCTTTCATTAATCAAAGCACCCACCGTGCGATCATTTTCTGATATATTTGCCTTTTAAATCATCATTTTGAGTCAACTGACAACATGTCAATCACTTTAGTTCCAGTCTTTGATGACATCATCAATCTGTGACATCATTGTTGTCTGCTGGTGCTGTTAAAACTGGAGGGCTGTTCACACAGAATGCATTTTTCCATTGCTTTTCCTTGTAAATATATGCTACATCTCACGTCTTTTATAGCATCTTGCATTCTTAAAATGCCACTCTAGAACTTACTTTTTTTTTTTTCATTCCACTGCTCTACGGCTAGCATTTTCACGCAAAAACACGCTTGTACAGAATGCGTTTTGGCATTCCACTGTGCTACTTTTCCATTATCGTTCTATGTAAACGCCCTAGACGTTGTATTTGCGTCTTTTGCAACGTGTCGTGCATGAGCACTACATTAAAAGAGTTCACCCAAAAATTAAGATTCTGCCATTAATTGCTCACCCTCATGTCTTTACAAACTCAAAAGACCTTCGTTTATCTTCGGAACACAAATGAACACATTTTTGATTAAAATCCAAGTGCTTTCTGACCCTGTATAGATGGCAACACGACTACCACATTCAAGTTCAAGTCGTTATTTTTGTTTACTTCGCACACAAAAGTTTCTTGTAGCTTCAGAAAATTACGGTTGAGCCACTGATGTACCATACATTATGTCCTTACTACCTTTTACGAGCCTTGACCGTGGTAGTTCTGTTGCAGGGTCAGAAAGCTCTCGGATTTCATCAAAAATATCTTAATTTGTGCTCTGAAGATGAACAAAGGTCTTATGGGTTTCAAACAACATGAGGATGAGTAATTAATGACAGAAATTTCATTTTTGAGTGAACTATCCCTTTAAGTCTCTAGACCTTTTTTTTTTTTTCATTTCACTTCCTTTTGCCTGGCATCTCATGATTTTGAATGAAAAAACATGTTTTCTGTTCCACTGTAGCTATTGCTTTTCACTGGTTTTCTTTGTAAATGTGATAGATGGGCATCTCTGATCATTCCGCTTGCGTTTCGCATCTTCTGCAACATCGTACATGAACTGTCTTTCTAAAAATTGCAGTGCTTAAGTTAAAAGAGAGTGTTTTACTTGAGCATTTTGTTGCATTTTGCACAACACAGCATTTTAAAAATGCTGTGCTAAAAAAAAAAAACATCTCTAGGCCTTGCATTTTTTTCCATTCCATTACCAAGCATCTTGCGTTTTTAAACGCAAAAATGTATTCTGTGTGAACGGCCCGTTTTACTTCTCCACGTGTTTCTGGTTGCAAAAATAAATGCTGGTCACCGTTTTTCATGACTTTGCTTATTTGCTACTTCTCAAACGGCTCATACCACAGCAACAATTTCTGGGCGCAGCTTTTACGCTACATCGCACAGACGCTCTTCTGGTTAATGCAGCAACAGCCTAGTGACACAATATTCATCTCAAGGGAATATGAATCACTTCAGTGGGTAAATAAATCATCCTTCCACCTTCCACCTTCTCTCTGATGGATCTGTGTTGGTTTATGAACAAGGGCTAAGACGAGGGGAGCTACACAATTCATGACACAAGAGCTAAATGCATTTCACAGTCATTAAAAGGCCAGACAGGTTCAGGTTATAAAGACAGAGCCTTCATATACTCTCATCAGTAGCCGTCTCACACAGGTATACATAAACATTCAAAAATGCACACACACTCACGACAAGCACCTGTATGCATACTCACACAAGGACGCATGCATGTAGTCAGGCACATTAGAATATACATTTAACACAGATTAGTTTTTGATGCTGACTGTTCTTGGAAATAAAGTGCTGAACTTCTAATAGAAAAATCCATGTATGCACAGAACACACAAAGGCATTCGTATCAGGGTATGAGTAAAGGCCATAGTTATAGCCCTTGTATACAAAAAGGAGCATCTTTATGACAAACGGAGACATCGTAGCTGTAATGGACATAATTCATTGTTTCTCAAAAGCCTCTTTGACTGGGATAGTTCACCCAAAAATGAACATTCTGCCATTATTTATCAAAAATATTTTTTGATTAAATTTAAATGAGGGAATTAAAAGTTACTTTGAACCCTGGTGACTTTCATAGTGTAAGCAACAGTTGAAGCATTCGTCAAAATATCATTCAGATTTGGATTTTTGAATGAACTGTCCGTTTCAATTTTTCCAAACAAAGAGAGTTGATGACACTGAGCAACTTTCTAATAAGTCTGAAGCATAAAGATCAGCAGAACACCAAGTGCTCTCATTTTTGTGTTTTCTGCATCTGAAGTCCTTCGATCTGACTGTACTGCAATCCAATGACATCACATCCTGCCTACTGTCCTTTTCATAACACCTGGTATTTCAGCCCTCTTCACAGGCTACATATCAACCAGGGAAGTGTGCACTGGCAGTGCAAAACCAATCGATTGCAATTCGCAGGTAATTATAAACCAACCTCAACGTGGCACTGGACGGGTCAAACACACTGTAAGGCAAGTCCAAAGTCAATTTGACACTAATTTGCATTGGTTTACTGAGGCAATATTAGCCAAAACAGAAAACTGCAGTCTAAAAACCACTATAGGGGGTGAATTTGATCTGATTCACTTAAAAAATTGATTATTAATCAGTCATCTCTTAGTAAGGTATTCCTTATGAACTTTGCATTATTTCACGTCATGATAATAATGTCATAATTTCATGATTTAAAAGACCTGTGAATTCATCTGAGCTCCACATTTTGCTAACTGCACTGATCTAATGGGAAGTTACTGATATTTTATTTCCTGTGTAGTTCTAACCGTAGCACACAGTGCTAGCAACACCAAGGTCATGGGTTTGATTCCCAGGGAATACAGGAAAAAAGTATATTTTGTGTAGTACATCTATTGAATGCAATATACAGTTGAGGTCAAAAGTTTACATCCACCTTTCAGAATCAATAAAAATGTTAATTATTTTACCAAAATAAGAGGGATCATACAAAATGCATGTTATTGTTTATTTAGTACTGACCTGAATAAGATATTTCTCACAAAAGATGTTTACATGTCCAAAAGAGAAAACAGTTGAATTTATAAAATTAACCCTATTCAAACGTTTACATACGCTTGATTCTTAATACTGTGTTGTTACCTGAATGATCCACAGGGTGAAAACTTTTCAAATTTGAAGATCAGGGTAAATTTAACTTATTTTGTTTTCTGGGAAACATGCAAGTATCTTCCGTAGCCTCTGAAGGGCAGTACTAAATGAAAACATATGATATTTAGGCAAAATAAGAAAAATCTCCATTCTGTTCAAAAGTTTTCACCCCTGGCTTTTAATGCATGGTTTCTACTTCTGGAGCATAAGTGAGCGTTTGAACCTTCTGTAATAGTTACATATGAGTTCCTCAGCTGTCCTTAGTGTAAAAAGATGGATCTCAAAATCATATAATCATTGTTTGAAAGGGTTCAAATACACAAAAAAGCTGGAAAACCAAAGAATTTGTGGGACCTGAAGAACAGCAGGCAGTTTAACTGTTCAGGACAAACAAGGGACTCATGAACAACTATCGCTAAGCAAAAAAACAGCTGTAGATCAAGGGGATGTAAACTTTTGAACTATTATTTTCTCTTGTGAACTATATGTAAACATCTTTTATGTGAAATATCTTATTCAGGTCAGTAATAAATAAACAATGACATGCATTTTGCATGACCTCTCTTATTTTAGTAAAATAATGAACATTTTTAATGATTCTGAAAGAGGGGTGTAAACTTTTGACCTCAACTGTATACATGGCAAATGTGTAAATGGACATATGATTAACATACTTAAAAGCAGCAAAATGCACCAAAATGAGGTTGGATTTAGAGGCACAATGCAAGTATGAACATTTCCAGTGATCCAGTCTATCCTGAATGCAAACTAACCTGTCAGCAAAAATGCTGACATTCCTTCACAGAACTCACGTCAACCAGGTTTAATAGGTTGTAATGGCACTCGTCAAACAGATCAGCACCTTTCAGCAGGCAATCCGTTGTTTTAGAGCCATTCTCCATAAGTAATGTGGTTTTAAAGCATGTCACCAGTTTGGTAAACAGAAAGCAGTTGGTTCAAAATGCATTGGCAGGCCACATAAAACCATTAACGACAAATATAAGATACACTAAAAAATAACAATTTTAGTTGCTTCAGTTGTTGTAGACCAGTGCAATCCTTCCTACATGTGCAAGCAAGATCCCTGCCATGGCATCTACTCCTGCTTCTCTTCTAGATACGCCTTCACCCGTTTGCGCACATAGAACGCAGTGAGTGCGCTGCAACACGCTGTGAAGATAAAAAGAGCCACTGCATCGTGAGCCAAGTCTCCATGGAGACTTTCGTAGAGAGGTTTCCTCTCGCTGTAATCCAGTCGCACGGCTTCGATCTGAACTAGAGTGCAGAGCACAAGGAAAACGTGGAAGATCTGATGGCCCTGCCCGATGAAGTCGCAACGTCCCGGGAACCAGCGCTCAGGATGGGGGTACGAGAAGAAGTAGGCGCTGATTAAAAAGAAGACGACCTGGTAGCAGTGGTACACCACCGCCTGGTCGGCACAGCCTTGTTCGGAGCTGTAGCATTTATAGATGCGATGGAACACCGGGCTGATGTCTAAACAGTAAGCCAGGCCTGAGGGAACCACTTGGAATAGCTTGTGAACGAATTTGGGCAAGCTCGGGCTGGCGTACTTGCCGTAGCAGCAGCCCGTACAGGATAGCCAGGCCAGGAAGGCCGCAGCTGGCAAGAAAAAGCTTCGCACTTGAGCGTGCCATTCTTCTGCTATGACGTAATAGAAATGGGCCAGGGCGCTGCCATACTGGTATACGGCTACGCCAACGTAGTCCAAAAAATAAAAGGTGTAGTGGGAGAGCTCAGACTTGGCTGAGAGCAAATGGGCAAGTGCGCTGCAGCCCAGGTAGGTGAACGCGGCTAGGAGCAGGATGAACAGAGGCTGGGCGTGCGGGTCTCGCAGGAAGTCCACGGTTTCAGACAGCTCCTGAAACTTGACTAGGATAATGAGGGACGCCAACAGGTGTGTCCACACGTTTACAGACTCATTATGCCTCTGGAACAGAGTGAGGAAGTAGTAGCGCCAGTTCTGGTCAGGCGGCCTGTAGCCCGTGATTATGTGCGACTCACGGAAAACCCACGGCACATCGCTCACCATCACAGTGCAAGGCAGTTTAGGGAAGGCTGACTCCAGGAAACGGGGGATTTGGCGAAGCTGCTGTGCGTTGATGAACAGCCGCCCAATCTGCTCCATCACAACCGTCGCCATGGTGAGGATTAATTAAGCGGCAGTCTATTGTGAGATCTGTTGGGGGAAAAGTATTCGACAGTTAAATATTACCCTTGCATAATTAAAAACATTCACTTAGGAAGAAAAAAAGCTTTTTTAAATTGTGTACCAAAAGTTTGAATACATGCATTACATGTACATCAGATTATGTTTTATAACATTATGTGGTGGAAATGATGTAAATTCTTTTAAACATGTTTTGGAATAACACAGAAGACCAGTTTAACTTGTTAAGGCTAATTTAACAGAGCATTTTATATTTACACTACCAGTCAAAAGTTTGTGAACAGTAAGATTTTTCATGTTTTTTAAAAGTCTCTTCTGCCAACCAAGCTTGCATTTATTTGATCCAAAATACAGCAAAAGCAGTAATATTGTGAAATATTTTTCCTGTTTAAAATAACTGCTTTCTATTTGAATATATTTTAAAATTGATCTTTTATTCCTGTGATCAAAGCTACATTTTCAGCATCATTACTCCAGTCTTCAGTGTCACATGACCCTTCAGAAATCATTCTAATATGCTGATTTGCTGATTGTTATTATTATTACTATTATCATCAGTATTTTAAACAGTTGAGTACATTTTTTCAAAATTCTTTGATGAACAGAAATATCCAAAAATCAGCATTATCTGAAATAAAAAGCTTTTGTAACTTTATACACTATACCATTCATAAGCTTGGAGTCAATATAATGTATTATTTAAAAAAAAAAAAAGAAATTATAGAAATTAATACTTTTATTTGGCAAGGATGCTTTAAATTGATCAAAAGTGATGATAAAGACATTTATAATGTTACAAAAGACTTTTTTTTTTTGATAAATGCTGTTCTCCTGAACTTTATATCCATCAAAGAAACCTGAAAAAATTCTACTCAAATGTTTTTAACATATTATTATTATTATTATTATTATTATTATATTTTTGAGCAGCAAATCAGAATATTAGAATGATTTCTGAAGGATCATGTGACTGAAGTAATTATGCTAAAAATTTCCATGGAGTGGAAAACACTCCATGATTTAAAGAATACATTATCATTTATCATTATCATCATCAGTAAATCATTTTTCTTTAAATAAATTTGAAATATATTCATTTAAATAAATACTGAGTTGGTTTTTAAACCAATTAGTTGGTTGAAACCTGTTAGTTAAAAAAAAATAAGTAAATAATCAAAAGTATTAAATAAAATCAACCCCTGGGACATGAAAGTGCCAGAAGTTGCAAAATCCTTATATATTTAAAGGTTTGCGTTTAAACGTTTTAAATGGTGCATTTTAAAATCGTGGCCTACTTTTATAGACTTATTTCCATGCTTTATAAATGCAAACGACGCCACTATCTAAGTGATGTATGCAAATTGATAGGCCTATGAGTTAATATCAGGATCCTGAAAACCTCACTTTATGAAAAACATGTTATAATTTTAAAGATATCTGTAAGACTAAAAAACTGGTTTATCCTGAAATTAAGGTAACGTGATGTACAACGGGGCGTTTCTTCTTAGACAATGAATAGACATCACCGCTTACGTAACATCAGCTCTCTGCGTAAAGCTCTTCGTGCACATGAATTAATAAGGACGAATCTGATGAAACGAATTCATCGATGTCCGAAAAAAATATTTTTAATTATTTTCGAAAGATGTTATATTCGAGATATTCGAAAAATGGCTGTGGATAATTTTACTGATGGCATCCCAAAAGACAGACAACCCTTCCCACACCCTCAAGCCATTTCTCTCGTAAAATCTCGAAAAAGAAACGTGAGCTGCCGGAAGCGCAACAATGACATGTCTTTACGAAATTCAACATCTACAGGTGTAAGCAACAACCCAAAACGTTTTCTTGCTTACCTCATGTACTGTAAGTTACATGTGTTAACAAATGTTGATAATCTATTTTGGGTTATACTGATTATTCATTCTCCCCGTTTGCACAACATACGCGCCTTTTAACGCACCACACAAAGGCTAACGTTATGTCTGTTTCTTAAAACTTTATCTAAAAGCATATACAGTGCATAAATGGGGATTTAATTTTTACCTTTCAGCTTGCCTCAAACGTATGATCGGTAAATGAACTGGTTTACCTTTTAAGAGGATAATCCCCGCAGTCAGTGAACTGCATTTAACCGCGTCTTCATATGCGTCTTGAAGAAACGTAATCAAACGAAGAAAATTTCATTATGGGAAAAAATATTACGTGAAAATTTGTTGAGCGGGAGAGGCTCCTGTCAGCTCCCTGCAGTACGGCTGTCAGATGGCCGTAATCTAAAGATTGCTGATGGGCAGGTAAACTGTCCAATCAGGAAAGCCGAAAAGCATTGTCCCCGCCTTCGTCTAGAGTAGCTGGCCAATAGGAAACACCCTTTAAGGTGGCGACACCCTGTAAAATGTATGGGATGTGAAATGCGAATCTACTCTCTTATTAATACCGCCTACATTCCCTCTTTAATAAAAGACGAGGTGAGAGCCAATGTGGTTTAACACAAACAAAAGACATATATGTCCACAAATGTGTGCAATAGCTAATTTACCCTACATTAAGAGTTAACATAACACAGATTTGGGCAAATGTACACGTTTAGACATGTTTTTTTTTATTGTCAGTGTCACTGTGTCAGCCGTTTTAATTAGTAACACAGAAAACATTTGCAATTTATTTAAAGGTATGTAATTTGAATGTACACATTGTCTAATATGTACACACTGTGAGTGTACTGTTGTTCATTTCTTATGCTAAACTATGTGACGCTTATTTCATCACCCACACATGCACTCTGCTGACAATGTGTCCTTGTCAAACTCCTGTTAACAGTGGAAACAAAGATCTACATTGTGAATTTAGACACAGGAAGGCAAGATATTATTTAGTCTCACAAGAAATAATAGAATATTGCCATGCACTTCACAGTTTTGTACCAAAATGAAGTTGTCCAGGAGAAAATATTTTAAGAATTCCTGTTGTCAGGAATTTCTGTTGTACTTGTGCTGTCAGTGATAAATTAAATTGTTTTTCCTATTGATAGGCCTCTCCATTAATAACACCCTGAGTGATTCAGAAAATGTGTGGGTGCTTTGAAGGTCATTTTGACATTTGAACTTCTCGCCCCTTCCTACAACACAGACAAGCTCATGATTTCATTTTTATTTTATTCAATTAAAAAAACATTTATTCACACAACATATTACTGGACATGATCACTTTTTTTTGGATGCATGTAATTGCTTCTACCAAGGGAGTTCAGAATTTGGAAATAATGTATCATTCATTTTAGAAAAGATTGATGCACTATTTCTGAACACGTAATAATGTGACAGCATGTGGACAACAAGCCATTCATCACTGCAAAGCTGTTTACAACTGCCATAAATTTTCATGCACCTAACTCTGTTTTGGCAACAAAGGAATAATCAATAATAGTTGTCATTATGTCAACATTAGGATTTTTTTTTCCGCTGAAATCATTTTAAGAGTTTTTCAAAGGAAAAAAGCCTTTTCTAATACCTGCTAGACAAACTCAAAACCACTAGATGCCAGTATACAGTCTCAAGCAACAGATTTTTTTTTTTTTTTTAATACTCAAACCTTTGCAAGTACTTTTTGGAATGCATTGATTTTTTTTATTAGTGCATATTGAGTATGAATTACTATAAAAGTATGATCTAGTAAAGGAAATGCATGTGGATAATGGAATGTTTAGTTTTCACACTAGGAATCTCATGCAGATTATAAAGAGTACATCAAAAAGTGTCCAAAAAGTTCTAATTATTATTCTGGCAAAACGTATTTTCCATATAGAATTACAGAAACTGCCATTTATTTCCATAATGTACAAATTTTAAGAAGGTATTTGACTCCACATTACACTCTGGCTGACTGACAGATCAACAAAGAGGCAGTGGCAAAACTGGTACAATAACAAACAACTGTGCAACTTTATTAAGCTCATAGGATGGCAGTACTGACATACAAGGGAACAGGTGGACTTGCACAATGCAGTATACCAAGTATATATTAGACCTATGCATAACACAGGCATGCTTCCCTATCAGTAAAACACTGCTCATTTTAAACGCTATTGAGCTGCAACTGGACAAATCTACAGGTTAGAGGGGATGGTGAAAGACAGAACTGAATACACGTAAACTGATGAAATGTTGTGCACCAGCTTTTCCCCAAAACCCCTTAATAAAAAAGTGGCAAGTACATGGATCCAAACACGGAAAACTGGCCATTTAATGGAACAAAAAATAAATCTTTGGATACATTAAAAAACCCAATACTATACCCTAAATGAAAAGGAAAATGAGAGAGAGGAAGTTTAGTTTTCACCCTCTGCCCCATCTTTTGTTTCTTTGTTCTTTCGTACCTCTTCGAGCTTCTTGTCCTAAAATCAAGAAAAAGACATCAGTTAACATTTCAGAACTGAAACTTTACAATGCTTATGCATTCATCCATACACAAACCTTCTCTTTGAATTTCTCATTCATAGCTGCCATGCGTGCTGTGCGGTTTTCTTTGTTGGCTTCCATTTTCTGGTTAAGTTTCTCCTCTGCCATCTTGCTGAAGTTGTTGTTCTCCTCCATTGCTTTCTGAAGGACCTCCTTCTCATGCTCTCGTTTCTCAGCTAGGTGCTTCAGGACCTCTGCCTCATGGTTCTAATATGAGAAAGTAAACAAATGAGGAAGAGAATGCAAAAATCGCTATGCAATCGATTCCTAAACGACCACTTACCTTGCGTCTCTCCTCTGCCGCATCCAGTTTTTTCTGGATCTCGTCCAGAGATACCTCCTTCTTCTTAGGGGTGGAAAGTGGGAAATCTCCCTTGGCATCTGGAGCCGAAGGACTCAGGATGACTTCAAAAGCCTGTCCCGAGGCACGCTTGTCCAGTTCCTTAACCTGAAAGTCTGTGAAGTATAAGTCAATGCATTTAATCATTTCTTTGTAGAATGATTTCATTTAAATTACGTTATAGCGAAGTATGTTGATTTAGAGATTAGCTGAGATTATTTTCGCCTCTTACCTCCAGAGGACGCCATTGCACTTCCAACCTCGACGGTTTTACACACCTGCCAAATGAATGCATACAATAATATGAGAAAAAGGCAAACGTTTTGCTACTAACATGCAAAATCATGCTTACACAGTCTTTTCTCCTTACCATCTGCCCCTCCCCAGATATTAAAAACAAGCCTTAGCTATACAACACCTTGTCTATCAATGAAAAGAAAAAAACTTAAGGTAGCTATTCATGAAAAATCATCAAGTGGAGTCCCTACGGTGGTATATACTACAAGAAATAATATACTGACCTAATGCACAAATATATAAATAATAACTAAAATACACTACTTGAGGGAGTGGCGTCGCCACAATAGTAGTCATGCATAATAATGCATAATAAAGTGAATGATATTGTGGGAAGGAAACAAGCTGTTAAAAAATGCAAAAATGACTGCCTATTAAATAGCAATATATCCTTCTTTATGCTGGAAGCCAAGAAAAGGACGAGTCACTGCCAGCACAACAACCACCGGATCCATCTATTCAGATGTGCTGTCATCATCATCATCATCATCATCTAATTAAACGATAATAGTTCAATTAAAATATATACTACAGGGTATACACTCGGGTGAAATGTAGAGAAAGCAAATCAGCATCTCTTTTTGTAATGTAATGAGATCCAACTGGCCACTGAGAGGGTAAAACAAAGGGGATATTGTGTAAGAAACGAACAAAGACAGGCTAATCCGTTGATGTGATTCGTCAAATATTAAGTATTAGACAAGCTTGTCATCTTAAATATGACCTGACAACAAATCATCACTCGATGGCTTAAAATAAACATCCAGCCCTAGACAATCCGATGGGATGCAGGATCTCATCTGGAAACAATAGATGGCCGAGATACACCCTGGACCCCCATTATAACAGCCTTCAGAAATCCATAATACCACAAGCTATGCTATATTATGTGTCAATAAGACCCTAATAATGTTCAAGAAGCATGCAAATACGGAATGCAACATTTACAAATTGTGGTATTGATGTATCACCCGTTTCCAGCAAACCAGATCACACCCTAATCTCTCTCGTTTCACACCAGACACAACTGCACTGCCCATTATACAGAATAATCTCAATGTTGACATACAAAATGCCTAATTCTGTATGTTTATTAACCGATGTTAATGATGCATCCGAAGGTAAATGATGTTATTTGACAGCACATTTGGTGAATGCACACATAACGAAGACAAAAGACGTCGAGAGACATTAGATCACCTGTCACTGTATTATGGGCTACATAATGGGATTGTTGTTAAGATTTTAGGTCAGTCAGAAAACTGTTCAAGTCTGTGACTAACAATAGAATTGATTTAGGCAAAATCAACAAGCAAACCTCAACTAACGTTAAACGAGAGCCAGTTGGCTAACGTTGAGCTCGACCGTTTGCACAATTCCCTCCCGATTAAACGACGATAAACACAAAACCTTAACGGTCGCGCAACGACTTGCAGTTAAAATAATGGACTTAACGTATTTAGTTATGGTAACTCTCTAAACATACCAAATATTCCTAATGCCCTTGTCTATTATCTACATCCCCTCCCAAAAAGGGAGGTAACGTTAAATAAGGGTGTAACTGAAAATTAAAATCGTAACCTTTTACATTTTTTTTTTTATTTTAGATGAATTATCTTCCTTTAACGCCAGAAACCTCTGAGATGTAATACAAAAATATTAATTTTCGACAACAAAAAACACCCACCTTTAGATGCAGTGGAAATCAGAGCTGGAGTTGAGCGCGCACAGACTCCTCTCTGCCTCAGCATCAACCGTTCGCGCAAAAGAGGACCAAATTGTGTTACGTCACATTTGGTGTGACCAATGATCGTCGAGTAGGGAATTCTGGGATATGTAGTACGCTACAATTTTTAATGGAAAAAATCCGATTTACTTTTAAATTATTGACGTAATCTATATGACTTCATCACATTTAAAGCGTACAATGCTTATTTCTCAAAATAAATTCAGTCATAAATTATAAATGAACAATTATATTTCTTTCAGACACCATTTTTATTGAACTTACCCGTTTTTATTATTTCCCCTAACCACTGAACCGCTAATTCCGGATTGTGGGATATCATGGCAAAGGATACATTAAACTGGCCAGATATGCAGTATACTAGTGTAAATTATACTAGTGTAGAATAAAATATACAGCATACTAGGGTAGAATACTATGAAAGAGGTGTAAAATAAGACCAGCAAATTTGTGACCAGCAAATTTATTTTCCATAAGATGAGGCTGTAATGGAACAAGCAAGTGCTGACCTCACCCCTACTGTTAGTCATCTCACAACAAGTGGACTACAGCTCAATAAATTCTCTGAACAAAGCAGCGACATGTCTGTGACCTGCTTTACAAATTGTTTTTGTGGGAAAGCAATATGGCGATTAACAGTTCACTTGGCATTAGTGATTGTTGTGCTTCTGTTCTTCCAATGCCTCAGCGAATCCTCTGTCAGTGCATGAACTTTAGCTAAATGGCAGAGCTGATAGTCTCAGCCCTGTGTTTCAAGCTGACTGGTTTTTACTGCTGGTGCCACTGAATTGTCTCTCCGCCTGAGAAACGCAAATGTGGGAGTCAGTTGTTTTGGCTATTTTAAATGCATTTATGCATTCATATTACACTGCATTCGTTAATTTAGCATCTAAATTGACTTTCAGAGGAGGAAAAGACATCACTTAGTGGTATGCATTTCATTACATGAGATTATTTGATACTTTTTGCTCCTCAGTTAAATATCTCTCTAATATTTTCCTTGTAGGCCTCATCTCTGTCCAAAAGTGCTTGTATCATGCACTGCCAGTCTCCTCCTGCCCCACCCAGGATCTCATTCATCCTGTTCGAGGGGGGAGACATTTTGTAAGCTGCCCAGGGGAAGGGGGAGCAGATGGTGCTTAGATGCCTCGCCCTGTCTAGGGTCTCTGGTGTCTTACACAAAGACACAAAGGGAGCTGAGAAACCCCCTGCCAAGGACATTTTTTAGCTGCTATCACTAGGGGCAGAGAGCATCATAAAATCTATTTTAAACAACATTTAAGTGAGTATAAATAAGTTCAGCAGGCCTTCCATAACCATAAGACATACTTGCTACACATGTGTTGCTTCCCACACATGTGTTGCTTCCCACACATGTTGCTGAATGTTTGGAATTGAGCAAAGGCTTTGAGGGGTTTGTGAGTGTCTGACCCTCCTATTTATTTATTATTTATTTTTATTTTATTTTATTCTTTTGCATACAAGTTATAAAAGAATAGAATCGAATAGAATAGAATAGAACATTTATTTTATTTACTTATAATTTATTTATTTTGCAAACAAGTAGACTATACATGCATTTAAACAGAACTCAGTTGCACTTATTTAAGCTGAATAAACACTAGTGAATGTGAATGTGTGCGTATAAATACTGTAGATTATATATATTAATATAAATGCATAGATTGATTTTTGCAATCAAGTGTATGTATGAATATTATGTATGTAATATGTAATGTATGTATGTATATATGTATGTATTAGTATGATTTTTAATGTTTTTTAAAGTCTTATGCTCATAAAGGCTCCATTTATTTGATCAAAAATACAGAAAAAACAGTAATATTGTAAAATATTAAAATACCGGTTTTCTATTTTAATGCACTTTAAAACATAAATTATTTCTGTGATGCAAAGCTAAATTTTTACCATCGTTACTACAGGCTTTATTGTCACATGATCCTTCAGAAATCATTCTATTATGTTGATTTATTATCAATATTGAAAACAGTTGTGCTGTTACTTTGTTGGAACCTGTGATACTTCTTTCAGGATTCTTTAATAAAAAAAAAGTTTAAAAGAACAGCATTTATTTAAAATATATGTTTTTTGCAACAATGTAAACTACCATTTAAAAGTCTACGGTCAGTAAATTTTATTTCTTTCTTTTTTAAAAAAGAAATTAATACTTTTATTCAGCAAGGATTTGTTAAATTGATACAAAGTGACAGTAAAAATGTATATTGTTAGAAAAGATTTCTATTTTGAATAAATGATGTTCATTTTAACTTCTCATTCATCAAAAAATCCTTAAAAAACTATCACAGGTTCCAAAAAAATATGCAGCATCATTGTTTCCAACACTTATTATAAATCAGCGTATTAGAATGATTTCTTGAAGGATCGTGTGACACTGAAGACTGGAGTAATGATGCTGTAAATTCAGCTTTGCATCACAGGAATAAGTTATATTTTAAAATACATTAAAATAAAAAAACGGTATTTTAAATAGCAATAATATTTCACAATATTACACATTTTTCTGTATTTTTGATTGTATATAAAACACATAGATGTGAGTAAACTGTCTGACATCCAGTCAGGCAATGGTTAAGTCTTTCAGTACAGTATAAAAATATGCCAATACATCCAAGCATTGATTTTTCTTTGTTACGTGTCGCCCTAGACCCACTTATAACAGGCTATCACTCAAACTGTTAATATGTTTTTAAAGCCACTTTGTTCTCAGCCAGATGTGCACTTTGACTGACCCACGTGCACCAGATGTGCATAGATGATTGTAAGCTGTATGATTTTATGCCAAAATATTTTCTGATAAATGCACTGGAACATCTATTGGCTAGATTGTGGATCATACCGCCTGCAGGCAGACAGACAGACAGATACTGTGCATTTCATTTCCCACCGCTGACAGTGACCCACTTTAGAGAACCACTGTTTGACTGAGAGACTCTCTCTCTCTTTCTCTAACGGACCACTGAATCCACACAAGCCTGAATGGGTACAGCATAAAACACCTCTGCTTGAATGCTGGTATGCTTCTAATATGCAGTGTTTGCTTTTTTGAGACAGAAATTTTTTTCCAGGCCTTATAGGCTGAAGTCATCTCATTTTTAGTTGGATGCATGGATGATGTCATAAAACGTAATGCCATAGTGTTATGTAATGCTCCTTCTCTTTGGACAGAGTGGGGGCTGTTATGCTCCCATAAGAGCGAAGCTCCACCTCTATTCTAACCACAATAACATACTGGTTGCACATGCTTTTACACACAAACACATCCCCTACAAATGTTTCTCTTCTCTGTCTCCCAAAGCCTTTAAGGTAGGACAAAGGAAACCATTACCTAATTTTAAAATTGAATCAAAATAAAACAGCTAATAAAAGAATATATCTAATAATATATCTAATATACATATTGCATATAGAATCAAATTGTCTGATTTGTTTATTAATTCATTCATTAAAATTAATTCAGAAATTTATTGTAGATTTTTTTTTTTTTTGTCAAGGCAAATTATCTGATTTGATCATCATTTCTGTATTTAAGTATTAGTATATGAGGGCCTGTCATTGACTGGCTTTATCACAGTCATCCATCACTAATGTATTAAGCAGTTAATGCAGTGTAAAGCATTAGTTTGCCATTACATCACTGGGATCTAAGTTTAACGTGCTCTGTGCCGCCTCCATTAGAGACTGAATAAGCTGGTGATGAATTATAGATGAATGAAGCCCTCATCTCTGAGCTGAGTTGTCCAGTCCCTCTCCAGAATCTCTTTTTGTCCCTGTGACCCGAGTGAACCTGAGTTCAAATGAATGGACTATGGTGCTGAATGTTTAACTAAGGCACATACAGTCAAGGTTATTGTATATTTGATAATTTGGTAATCATATATGCATGACAACCCAAAAGTTTTTTTTTTTTTTCTCTTCCTCTATCTGCGCTGTCAAGGACCAAGCATGCTAACATCACGTTGGTGGATTTTTGGTGTAGATTAATGATGTCACACATCTAGTATCACAGAATATTCCCAATGCTTTCTGTTTACTTCCACACATTTGTACTGCCTCAATATAAAATAATATTTTAAAATAAATTAGATATTTAGTTAGAAAGTCTATCACGCAACTGCATGCAGCTTATTTGTACTCATGCAAACCAGAAAATTCATTTCAGACGACTACATATGGAATCGTTTCCACCATAGATATTTTACATTTTTACCTCACAAATCAGAATTTATTTCTTGTCATTTCGAGTTTATATCTGGCAATTCTGACCTAATTTCTTTAAATTATGAGTTTATATCTCCTGATTTTGAGTTACCATTTAGCAGTTGTGAGTTTAGCAATACCAAGATTTGTCTCTGAATTCTGAGTTTATCCTGCAATTCTGACATTTTTTCTGTTCACAGAATTAATTGCCTGTTAATGTGAACTCAGAATTCTGAGCAAAAAGTCAAAATTTTGTAAAAATTACACATTTCAGGAAATTTTGAGAAAATGGAATATTGAGAATCTTAGATAATTTTGAGATTTTAAATCAAAATTGCAAAATAATAACTCAGAATTACAAGAAATAAAGATTTGTGAAAGAAATAAAGAATTGTGAAATTAAAAAGTCCCAATTCCCTTTTTTATTACTATTATTTATTTATTTATTTGTTAATTTGGTGGTGAAAAATTCAGCATTTCTGTCTAGATGTTTCAGGAAATTTTGAGAAAACTGAAAATTAGATCATTTTGCGACGTTAAATCAAAACTGCAAGATACAAATTTGGAATTATGATAAATAAAGTCAGAACTGTCCATGAAATTAAGCACCCATTAATATGAATTCATAATAAAAAAAGTTACAATTTTGAAATATTAAATTCAGAGTTTTGAGACACAAAAAGTGTAGATGTTTCAGGAAATATTGAGAAAAATGAATTTTGAGAAAATCAAAAATTAGATAATTAAATAAATAAAAATTGGGAAATACAAACACAAAATTACGAGAAATAAAGTCAGAATTGTGAAATTAAAACGTCCCAATTCCCTTTTTACTATTTTTTTTTTTCTTGTTAATAATTTGGTGGTGGAAAAAATTAGTAATTCTGAATTTGCATCTCGCAATACCAACATTTTTCTCTGAATTCTGAATTCTGAGTTTCTCTCACAATTCAAAATTTTCTGTCCACAAAATTAAGTGCCCGTTAATATGAACTCAGAATAATGAGACAAAAAGTCAAAATTTTGAAATATTATACTCAAAGTTTTGAGAACAAAACCTAGATGTTTCAGGAAATTTTGAGAAAAATGAAAACTGAGAAAATGTGGTAATTTGGAGATGTTAAATCAGAATTGCAAAATATACATTTGGAATTATGAGAAATAAAGTCAGAATTGTGCCATTAAAAAGTATTTTTTATTACTATTACTATTATTATTTTTGTTGTTGATGTTGTTGTTGTAGTTGTTAATTTGGTGGTGAAAAATTTAGCAATTCTAAATCTCGCATTATTAACATTTGTCTCACAATTCAGACTTTTTTTGTCCACAAAATTAAACGCCCATTAATATGAACTCAGAATTCTGAGAAAAAAAAGTCACAATTTTGAAATATTTCACTCGAAATTTTGATAAAAATGAATTTTGAGGATATTGAAAAATTGTAAAAATTAGATCATTTATAAACTCGGAGTTACGAGAAATGAAGTCAGAATTGTGAAATTAAAAAGTTCCCTTTTTTACTATAATCATTATTAGTAGTAGTAGTTTTGTTGTTGTTGTTAATTTGGTGGTGAAAAAAGACTTCCACACCTGTAACTGCTAAATAGGAAACTAATGCATCAACTAATATTTGTGGATAATACTCATCCCTTGCTTGGCATATAATCACAACAAAGAATTTTTACCATAAAGCATTCCAGGATCAGATTAAAATTGACATCACACCCAACAATAAGACTGTAGTCTCTTCATAATCTAAACTCTACTGCTGTCTTTGGCACTTTTCCTTTTGTGTCTCTCCCAACGGTGCCCAAGTGGAAAAGTACCAGCGTCTCCTAGGAGAGAGCGCTGAAAGGCTGACGGTTGCTCCAGTATAAAGTTGTAATGCTGGTAGGCGCCTCGTTCAAACTGCACAATGGAGAGGCAGATATCAGCTGCCTAGTTTTCCTCGGCCCAGAACGGCTCGCCAACATTTCAACAAAAGATCCGATTATAACGGTCAGAAAGCGGGTGAGCTGAATACCCGCCTAGTCGGTCACAAGGGAGGGGGGAAATTCTGTTAAATCTGTCTCCTGGTCTTTTATCCCTATGCAGTGAATGACACCAAACACACTGTAACCCGATCAGGGGACAAGTACTGTTCTTAACATATGATAGTAACGACAAGAAACACTTAAGGCAGTTACTGAACTCTTTTTGATCACAGCACAATCAGTGTTCAATTTGTGAATGAATGCCTCTAATGAGTCTAATGAGTTTTTAGTGAATCAAAAACATACAGCACAATTGATGCAATCTGATTCCTGAACGAATGACTTTAATGAGTCGGTTCTGTTTGATGATATAGCTTACAATGTCATATTTATTATTAAATACATTGACTGGTTGTTCATATGACAACGTATAGTTAAATATTAGCATGGAAAACTACACTTACATTATGGGTTTTGTCAGTACTTTACAAAATAAATTTTAAAAGTGCAATTTAAATAGTAGGCTATATGTTTTGATACACTGAAAAGGACCAAATCGTGAGCCATTCCTTTGAAAATCAGACTACACTGATTGCGCTGAATGTTTTTGATTACCTACAAAGAACCGGCCATAAAAGTCAATCATTCTGTAACAGAATTAGATTGGGAGCGGTGTCTTTTTTGCTGTGGATTCTGTAGCACACCGTAGGATTCTGTAATACAATTCCATTAACGGAAACAAACGTCAGTTCCGGTTCATTTTTAATGGCTTCCTTACCTCATTGTGCTTGACGTTCACATTTATTTATTCAGGAGACACTTTTATACAGCTAACATACATTAAAGGTATGTAGTACGTGGGTTCCTTAAAAATAAAAAACCTTAACCTTGCTACTGATAATGCCAAGTTATTGCCAGAAACTCGATTTCCATTTAAATAAGCTGTTGACATACAATTGTCAGTTTCCTATGCTGTGCCATTCAAGCTGTTACCAACCTGAAGCTGCCCTTCTGAGTCAGAACATCAAGTATTCAGAGGACAGGTCATCCACTTGTGTTCAGTGATTATTTTCAAATTATCCACTCATTCGTTCTCTTTGATGTCTGAAGTTATTCAAATCACTGGTTCTCAAATGCAGGTGTACAGAGAATAAATGGTACTGAATGCAACTAAACAAATTATCATGAAAAAAAGACTTATCAATTAATAATCATACATTTGATTATAAAGGGGAAAGTTATTATTATTATTATTATTATTGAAACATTTTCCACCTCTCTAATTATC
This sequence comes from Cirrhinus mrigala, assembly GCA_036247105.1. Taxonomy (NCBI): domain Eukaryota; kingdom Metazoa; phylum Chordata; class Actinopteri; order Cypriniformes; family Cyprinidae; genus Cirrhinus; species Cirrhinus mrigala. The sequence goes on from CM070022.1 coordinate 13,286,461, forward strand.
TATTTTTAAAGGGCATCTAAAGTTGAGGTCAAAAGTTTACATCCCCCTTTCAGAATCTGCCAAATGTTAATTTTACCAAAATAAGAGAGATCATACAAAATGCATATAATTTTTTATATAGTACTGACCTGAATATTATATTTCACATAAAAGATTTACATTTAGTCGACATGAGAAAATAATAGCTAAATTTAGAAAAAATGACCCGGTTCAAAAGTTTACATCCCCTTGATTCTTAATACTGTTGTTAACTGACAGATGTGTTTTTTGTTTAGTGATAATTGTTCATGAGTCCCTTGTTTGTCCTGAACAGCTAAACCTCCTGCTGTTCCTCAGAAAAATCCATCAGGTCCCACAAATTCTTTGGTTTTCTTTGAACCCTTTCCAACAATGACTCTATGATTTTGAGATCCATCTTTTCATACTGAGGACAACTAATGGGCTCATATGCAACGATTACAGAAGGTTCAAACGCTCACTGATGCTCCAGAAGGAAAAACAATGCATTGAGCCAGGGGTGAAAACTTTTCAAACTATTTTCTGTAGCCTCTAAAATAATAAGAAAAAATAAGAAAAATGTACACATCTCCATTCTGTTTAAAAGTCCCCCCCCCCCCCCGTTTCTTAAAGGGTTACTCCAACCCAAAATGAAAATTTTGTCATAAATCACTTACCCCCATGTCGTTCCAAACCCATAAAAGCTTCGTTCGTCTTCGGAACACAATTTAAGATATTTTCAATGAAACCCGGGAGGCTTTTGACTGTCCCATTGACTGCCAGGTAAATACCACTGTCAAGGCCCAGAAAGGTATGAAAGACATCATCAAAATAGTCCATCTGCCATCAGTGGTTCAATCTGAATTTTATGAAGCGACGAGAATACTTTTTGTATGCAAATAAAAAAAGAAAATTAAATAAATAACGATTTTATTCAACAATTTGTCTTCTCCGCATCAGCGTAGCGCCATTTTGGAGTATCCGCTGGACGCAAACTGTGTACGCCATTCTGTGTCAGCCGTACCACACGGATACGTTTTCTACGTATAATTATGCTTTGATTTGAACGAAAACAGCATATCCGGCATACGCCACAATGGCACTATGCTGACGCAGAGTAGACGAATTGTTGAATAAAATCGTTTTTTTTTTTTCTTTGCGTACAAAGCGTATTCTCATCGCTTTATAAAATTCATATTGAACTACTTGTGGCAGATGGACTATTTTGACGATGTCTTTCATAATTTTCTGGGTCTTGACAGTGATATTTACCTGGCAGTCAATGGGATATTCAAAAGCCTCCCGGTTTTCATCCAAAATATCTTAAATTGTGTTCCGAAGATGAACGAAGCTTTTACGGATTTGGAACGACAATTTGGGTAAGTGATTAATGACAAAATGTTCATTTTTGGATGGAGTAACCCTTTAATGCATGGTTTTTCCTTTCCTGCTAGAAAACCAAAGAATTTGTGGGACCTGAAGGATTTTTCTGAAGAACAGCAGGCAGTTTAACTTTTCAGGTCAAACAAAGGACTCATAACACTTATAACTAAACAAAAACAAACAAACAAAAAAAAACGGCTGTGGACACAGTATTAAGAATCAAGGGGATGTAACCTTTTGAACGGTGCCATTTTTATAAATTCAACTATTAGTTATTCTTGTGGAGTATATGTAAATATCTTCTATGTGAAATATCTTAATCAGGTCAGTACTAAATGAACAATAACATGCATTTTGTATGATCCCTCTTATTTTGGTAAAATAATTAACATTTTGCAGATTCAGAAAGGGGGATGTAAACTTTTGAGCTCAACTGTATTGTACCCAGTTGCGGAAAGCTGCCGCCACTCTCAACTGTCAAATACCACTAAAGAAGACTGAGCTGTTTTGTAAATTATCGCAACCAGGTAATATGCACTTACAGGACGAAGGCATAGCTAGTTAGCAAGTTGTATACTGTAGTAGCTAACGGTAATGACAATAACTCCCGATTGAGCAGGCAAACAACTGATGCTAATGTGCTCTATTTATTTCAGGTCCACCCCAAAAAACCCTGAACACAAAAATGTTGAAAAACTGTTTAACGGTATAACTCCATAATTCAGTACTACATAGTTCACAGTCTTTATAATGTGTTATAGCAATACATTTCTAACATTTAAAATGTGTTTAAAAACAATTCTCTGAATTGCCTTTACATGACTTTTGGTAAACTATTTTGGTACTGTGTTTGGTTGCCACATACAGTATGTCCAGTGTAAATCCTATTTCCTATTGCAAAACCAGCTCCAAAACAGTGATTTAAGTCTATATAAAAATTATAAACCAGTGAAAACCATTTGGATCACTGCAGCTCATGCAGTAAAGCACATATAGGAATTCATTGTAGTTTTCGCCAACAGGTCTGACTTAATATTTGTCTGCATGTCTTTTTCCATTATTGCACCTCTGTCTCATTTTTGCTCTCCCCTCCTCCTCTTGCTCCATCTCTTACTCTTTCTCTCTCCACCTCAGGCAGTCTGACTGGCACGTTAAACGGCATGTGCCGCACGTCTAAGTGGGTACTGCCACCCCACACCCCTGAGCTGCAAAAGCTGCCGATTATTTTTCATTGGCTCACATCAACACATCATCATTTGCGACGACACAACAAATTCCTCTGCCCCAGTAAAGCCGAGCAGCCACAAAATACTATTAGGCTCAGCACCAAGGAAAAGGTCACCCCTCAGTTAAGGTCTCCACCTTTATTACGGAAGATCTGAGGGTGCCGTGGCTGATGTCGGCTGCCTGGGGTTGTCACTAATAGCCGTGCTTACACACAACATGTAGTTATTAACTGATGAAGCGTGCTTCTTGTCTGCACCGCATGTGGGCAGATGTGATAATATCTCGCTGCTGTGAGGATGTAGCCTTTGTTTTTCAGCTATGGGTTCACCCATTCCACATCCACAAAGTGTCCCTCCATGTTGTGCCTCTGTAAACATGACAGAATCACGTGATGCGAGCAGGCTGCTGTTGCCATTTGGCCCTCATCCTTGCAACATATCCGAGTACATCAGATGGAAGAGTCTTGAGAGTGTTCCTTGTACAAAACATACAAGACGGACACATTTGTAAGTGAGTTTTTTTAGCTATGTGGTGCATTATTTTAGCCGAGGCGGTTTCCTTGGAAACATGTTGCTATAGCAACGGCACAGGCACCAGCAGCATTCTTGGCTGGCTTGTAACACAAGTGTGAGGCGGGGGGTGGGACTGCACTCCCTCGCAGCATATTTGGGTGGCTACATGCAAGCTAACACCATGCTCAGACAGCCAGACACAAAGTCAATGCATGCTGGATGAGTCAAGGTATCTGCCAATCTGCCATGTTTACCCCTGATAGAAATAATAATATATGCCATTGACATTTAATAAATGGGGATAAATGGGGGACTTAATGGGGGAATAGTATTCATCCTTTGTCACATTTTCTTGGTTAAAACACTACTTACACTATCAGAAAAAGATCAATTCGATTTTATATTTTTACATTAACAATGCAATCAATATTTTTTATTACATTTGTTAAAGCTATTTATTAAAGCCAAGTATGAATCTCATCAAGTTAGTGTTTTTAAGCATTTTACTTTTATTCCAAAATAATACCTCAAGGCAGTAACAATTTAAGCAGTATATATATTTTTGTGAACTTATGTTCAGCTATTCTTTTTAATTAACTTTGACCTATTTTTTAATTTCTCGGATCATCAATCACCAAAGCTCGTAAATATAGGTCACAGACACGAATTTACTATAAATTTCACCAAGATGATTACTCACTAAAACCTCCCACAGATCAGGTTTTCATGCCATTTTAAGTCTTATTTTGACGTAACAAAGTGTTTATATGTAAGTGTGCGAGCTGTTTACTTACTTTTTAAAACTAGTCTTCCCAACGCCATTGTTCATGGTTCCGATTCGCGAACGCAGAACACTCACGAAAGCAAGAGGCGGGATTTATCGCATGAACCAATCACAGCCGGTCATAACCAGTCATATCCAATCACATCTCGAGCTCTCACGTCTGTTAAAATTAAATGGGGTCAGAGGTGGCGATAGAGATAGAGACGCGGCCTCCTGCTGTAAACTCGCCTGCTGGTGTCGCTGCTGAACAGGTTTAGTTTAGAAAAATGAGTGCTTTATAGACGTTTTAATGTTATATTTTGTAATACTGGCGTTTTATGTTTGTACTATATTTTTTTTCTCCTCTAATATTTTGAGGAGGCACTGCCTCCCTTGCCTCCTCGGAGGAAACGCGCCCGATTATATACATTACAATTAGCTCAATTCATTAAAGAAATGGAGAAATTAAAATGAATGTTTTTATCAGCTGTTGGACTCTCATTCTGCCAGAACCCATTCAATGGTGAGCAAGTGATGTAATGCTAAATTTCTCCAAATCTGTTCTGAATTATTCCTTTAATTATATTTAAATATACACAATTTCATTAAGTGGCATATGAGTTACTATGCTGTGGATTTTAGCACGGCTGGAACAAATGTTTTGACCACTAAGAAGCCTCAGAAATAGGATATGGACATCACCCCATGCAGAATCAAAGCAGTTTATTCAATACTAATTCTATTTCCCATCCCAGAGGGAAGTTGTACTTCAGCTTATTGTTATGTGATACAGTAGAAGCAGATGCTTATTAGGACATACACTTTGTTTATTATTTACACTGTGTATTTTGTTTTGGTACTGTACGAATCTGACTTTAAATTCACAACTTATTTAATAGACAAATATGTGATGAGAGTAAATGATCAAAACCGGACAAAAATCCTTGTGTCCTTTTCACTGCAGATTCGTCACAGATGTTGTTGTCTCAAACTGTCAGAATGGCACAGATGGACAGATGTTTAAGAAGGGGTCTTATCATGATTAGAAGTCTCCTTTAATCTTTATTGGATGGAGTCTGGATGTTGTCCTCACCAAGCCTGAACCAGAGAATCAAGAGCAGGAGGGACATCATAATGTCACCTAAAAGATTAGTTCACTTCCAGAACAATAATTTACAGATAATGTACTCACCCCCTTGTCATCCAAGAGGTTCATGCCCCCAAATTTGAACTTCCAAAATGCAGCTTCAAATGGCTCTAAATGATCCCAGCCGATTGGTTATTTTTCTTTAAAAAAAATTACAATATAAATACTTTTTAACCTCATATGCTCATTTTGTCTAGCTCTGTATGAGCTCTGTTTTTTTCCAGCCATGACAGTTAGGGTACGTCTAAAAACTCCCGTCTCATTTTCTCTTCCAACATCAAAATTGTCCTACATCGCTGTTTTTACCTTTTTTTGCAAAGGGTGTTTGATCTTCTTTGCATGTTCACTTTGTAAACTCTGGGTTGGTACTTCTGCAGCGATGTAGGATGATTTTGATATTGGAGGAGAAAATGAGATGGGAATTTTTAGACGTACCCTAACAGTCAGTCACACAGAGCTAGACAGGACAAGCGTTTGAGGTTAAAAAGTATATAAATTGTAATTAAAAATAAATAAATAAATAAATAACTGATCGTTTCGCTAGATAAGACCCTTTTTCTCGGCTGGGATTGTTTAGAGCCCTTTGAAGTTACATTTAAACTGCATTTTGGAAGTTCAAATTTGGGAGCATCATAGAAGTCCATTACATGGACAGAAATCCTGAAATGTTGTTCTCAAAAAACATAATTTCTTTACGACTGAAGAAAGAAAGACATGAACATCTTGGATGACAATGGGGTACATTATCTGTGAATTTTTGTTCTGGAAGTGAACTAATCCTTTAACAGAAACAGGGAGTGTAGATATATTTAATTCGTTTTTTGATTCGTTTTGATCTGTAAGAGCAGGTGCGTATATTTAGTACATTTTATGTGCGAGGCTTCCTGTCTCATCCGCATCCAGCTATTTTTAGCTGTACAAAAGCTCGTTTGGCTGCATGATACTGCAAATAGATGTCTTACCATATTATTTTAATGTATTATCTTAATTATAAACGCAGTGGCTTGTAGTGCAAACAGTTTTACCGTTTATTGAACATTGTTATTCTTTTTGCTGTTTCCATACAGCGGCTAATGAACCGGAAGTCTCACACATTCACAGAAAACGACTTACTTCCACGTTGAAAAATACATTGGATAAGATTCAAGTTTTAGCTTGCTTTTGTCTTGTTTGACTCACTTTAAATAAATTGAGCTTATGGACCATTTCACACCATAATCTCCATTTACAAACTTAGCCAGTCTTTGATTATGTATGTTTTTACTGTGGCCCCCTGGGAGAAAATTATTCACTAACAAATAAGCATACGATTATAAAATAAGTTCCTATTGTATAAAATATCCTTAAAGGAGAAGTCCACTTCCAGAACAACAATTTACAAATAATTTACTCACCCCCTTGTCATCCAAGATGTTTTTGTCTTTCATGTCTTTCTGTCTTCAGTCGTAAAGAAATTATGGTTTTTGAGGAAAGCATTTCAGGATTCTTCTCCATATAATGGACTTCATTGGTGCCCCGATTTTGGACTTCCAAAATGCAGTTTAAATGCAGCTTCAAAGGGCTCAAAACGATCTCAGCCGAGGAAGAAGGGTCTTATGATCTACGATCTGTAATTTTTTTCGAAAAATAAAAATTTGTATAATTTTTAAGCACAAAAGCTCATGTAGCTCTGGGATGCGCGTCCACAATGCTACGAATTAGTGATGGGTCGTTCTTGAACAATTCGTTCATTTTGAACGAATCTTTAATGTGACTCAAGAAGAACAAGTCGTCTCGGGGAGTGATTAGTTCAAAGGGTCACGCATGCGCAACATCCTATTAGGTTCTGTACTGGAATTAGTTCACCTGTTTCGAGTCTTCAGTTTTTTCGAGTCATTCGTTCATCCTATGGGGCTGTCAGGTGATGCCGCTTTTGCTAAAATGAACGAAATCACTCGAAAAAAGATTTGTTCATTTTGCTGAAGGAGAATCAAAGGTCCGAGTCGGTAAAATGATCCGAACTTCCCATCACTACTACGAATCACATCTAAGTTCATCGTCTGTGTACTCCGGCTCAAAAAGGTAGAGTATGTCGAAAAACTCCATCTTATTTTCTCCTACAACTTCAGAATCGTCCGACATTTTTGTACCTTTGTGTTTGTAAACAGCGTTTGACTTACTTGCACTTTCTTAGTCTTATTCTTAGTCTTATTTCTTAGAAGCGTGTTCGCTTTGTAAACACTGGGTCTGTAGTTCCCCCTGTTCTGCGTGACCTTTCGACGTGATTCAATAGTACGTGCTACTTGAGATTTTGTGCTTAAAAAGTACATAAATTTTTATTTTCTGAAAAAAAATCTTCTTCCTTGGCTGGGATCGTTTAGAGCCCTTTGAAGCTGCATTTAAACTACATTTTGGAAGTTCAAAATCAGGGCACCAATGAAGTCCATTATATGGAGAAAAATCCTGAAATTCTTTCCTCAAAAACCATAATTTCTTCACGACCGAAGACAGAAAAACATGAACATCTTGGATGACAAGGGGGTGAGTAAATTATTTGTGAATTGTTGTTCTGGAAGTGGAGTTCTCCTTAAAGAATATGCAGGTTTCAGTAAAGATTTACAGGGATAATTCACTCAAAAATGAAAATTTTGTTATCATTTACGCACCTTAATGTCATTCCAAACCATTATAACTTATATCATGTCATGCTAGCGTCATAAAAGTACCATAACAGTCAGTATTCAAAACAAACAGTGTGCTATATTTCATGTCTTCTGAAGAACACAACAAAATTTAAGATACTGTGTTCACTTTAAAAAATCCTTGGTGTTTCCTATGATGCAGCATCAGTATTCTGGACCAAATTTTTCCTTAGAACAGTTACTAACCTTTTCACCACAAGACTTTTCGCAAGCGCTGCACTGTTGTGACTCGTTTCCCACAAATCTAGATTAACTTTGACTGCCACGCCTCACGAAGCGCTCAGCGATTTTCAGACAGACCATTTCAGCATCAAAGGATTTTTCTTTCACCCTGACTTGCATGTTTCTATCCACCGCTTGGATGCCCTACCCGAAAATAAATGGCTTTTGACTGTAGAGCCTGCAAAGATCAGTCCATTTGTATTGATTGTGTACTTGAGAACAGCTTCGCATGCCTCTTTACTTCCTGTAAAAAGCCAAGCTAAATATATTATGGCATACGTGTATGACATAAGACGTTTATTGCAGAGAAACACATGGTCACCCTCTTATTGTTTCATATTGACAACAAATGGCGTGTAGCTTGCAATGTCCACGTGTGAACAGTGGCTCCACCTGGTGGTGAACAACAGCACTTAATGCATTTAAATGGGTTCTGAGGTACAGCAGGTTTCAATTGATTTTCTCATACTGGCCCCTTTCAGTATCATACATTTTAGATATTCGTGTATATACAGATACAGCTTTGTACGTCTTTGTAATGTTAGATACAACACACACATTGTGTGACTTCATCGATGCGTTTTTAACAGCACAGTTACTGTAGTGTAAAAACATACAAAGAAAGGCAATTTTATCCCAGTTTGGCAATTACAACATTTTACACTGATACATTAACAGTTATCAGTGTAGAGTATAAATGGGACGATACTGTAAAATAAACACAGAGTATTAAAATAGACAAAAATCGACATCCCAGAATGCCCCACACTTAATAAATAATAACAGTTTCACACGTATCATGACACAGACACTAAAAAAGATCTCTCTGGACTTGTCAAACGTCACAGTCATATCCCTCCCTTCAGTTTGCATGTTTAGGCTATACAGACCTTAAAAAGGCTATGGCTCTTAGACATCCTCACACCACACATTCAAAAAAAAAAGTACAAGTACTCTTTTTTTTTTTTATCCTGTAGTTTGGATTAGCTCAATTATTCAAACTTGAGTTTGAATCAAACTGACATCAAAGATCTACTAAACATACACACATGTAAGCACACTCTGTTCAGGTAGGACACTCTATACAAAACTCTATATATCACATACAGTATGAGAGTTTATAGAGAATACAATGTGGACAAGTCTTTTTTTAAAGGTATAAAATCCTTTGCACAGCGAGATTAAATTAGTTTAGCATTTTAGTTATTTTAATACGCCGAACCATTCAAATTTAAATTAAAAATCAGTGTGTGGAGAACGTTTTGAACATTATTAAAACACTGCAAACTATTTTTCCTAGTACTGCATTTCATGTTTGGCAGTTCTGATTAATTTACTCATATATATATATATATTGCAAAATAATTTTTTTGTTCTTTTTTAAATTTATTTTTATTTCTTATTATTTTGAAGGCTGAAGATAATGCTACATGACGCTTGAATATTCGCAAACATCTGCTCATATTCTTTCACGGTTACCCTTTCCAAAAACTGAGGCGATTTTTAAAGACACATTACTAAGATCACATAATATCATACAATATCAAACCACAACTGGATGTATACATGACTCACAATAGTCATTATTGGATAGAAAGCTCATAAAAAGAACAGCATTTTGTCAAACAAATGCGTAAAATTCATTAAAGCGTTCCCAAGCAGGTCCCCCCGCGTTTTGGCTTGTCAGTGTTTAAAAAAGTGAGGATTGCTCTTCGACATCCTCTTGCAATATTCTGCTTCCTTTCCTGCTTTTTGGACATTCTGTTTTTTTTTTTTCCATTGCACAGACCCTTTGAAGACCTTGTCCTTCTTTTCACATTTTAGCTGCCCTCTGTTGCTTCCTATAATGCAGTCTGACAGGCATCAGGAACAGTCGGTAGAGGATGAGCTCCAGGGGAAAGGCGGGGGCGGTTGAGGCCCCATTTCTGCGGTCTAGGCATAGACTCAGCCACCTAGGAACCCTCCTTCACCTCTGGGCTCTCTGTTGGAGTGGGGGGTTCCTCCGTAGATGGGGACTGAGCATCTCCTGGACCATCTGAAACAGACATAAAAAAGTATGAGGAATTATTTTTATTGTTCAGTACTGAAATGATTATTACACCTAATACCCCACATTTTTTAAATTTCTTTTGAGTTCCAATCAGTTGTGATAATTGCATAAGAATAAAAATCATTCAAACAAAGTGTGATTAATTTATGAGTCATTTGTAAAGTCGTTTAACCAGTTCATTCAGAAGAACTGACTCAAAAGACTGATTCATTTTCACATGGAATAGCCTGCAAGCAAGTTTCACTCTACACAAGAGCAATATTTTTAGAATACATATTACAGAAAGCACAATTAGAAAAAATGTTTATTCAATTTTAAGATTTTATCAATTTCTGTGACTTTTCCAGACCGGAAAACTAATATTTCCAAGTTTTCCATGACTGAGGAAACCCTGTATAACTATTCGCATACTTAAGTGGTATCGACATCTCAATATAATATAACTAATATAATAATTGTTTATAGTAAGTGCAATATTTATTTTCACATTTTCAAATATTTTTGACCATTACAGGTTATCATAAAAAGCTAATAGTGTAAATGTCTATAAGCCTATATAACTACATATTTTTAAAATGTATTTAATTTATTATTTAATTTATTATAATAAATTATTAGAAATTATTCTTATTTAATAAAAATAATATATATGTAATAAAAATTATAATTAAATATATATATATATATATATATATATATATATATATATATATATATATATATATATATTTGTTATAATGATTATAACAATTTATTATAATACGTAAATAAAATTATAAAATGATTTATATATGTCTAAGCCTATATAATTACATATTTTTAAAATAAAATTATTTTAAAATTTCATTTATTCTAATAAAGGATTAGAAATTATTCTTATTTTAAAAATAACACATATGTAATAAAATAATTTATAATTAAATATATTTATTATAATTATTATATATAAACAATCATTTATCATAATGAATAAATTACATTTTTTTTTTTTTTCAAAAAAGAGTAATTATATATATATATATATTATAATAATATATATATTTTTTTTAGATATAAAAATATTTTTAATATAATTTATAACAATAAATGATTAGAAATTATTCTTAGTTAAAAATAATAAATGTAGTAAAAATAATTGTAAATTAAATATATCTTTGTTATAATGATTATATATAAACAATCATTTATTATAATAAATAAATAAAATAAAATAATTTATGTCTAGAATTACTTTTTTATTATTATTAGATTTATTATTATTTATTTTCATTCATTCCTTTAGAAATTATTCTTATTTTAAAAAAGAACATGTAATAAGATAAGTTATAATTAAATATATTCATTATAATGATTATTACATATAAACAATCATTCATTATAATATATATATATATATATATATATATATATATATATATATATATAAACCTAGGTAATTAAATATTTTAATATAAAATAATTTTAGAATTTCATTTATTGTAACAAATTATTAGAAATTATTCTTATTTAATACAAGTAATATATGTAATAAAAAATTATGTATAATGAAATATATTTGTTATAATGATTATATATAAACAATAATTTATTATAATAAATATATAAAATTATAAGTTTATTTATACGTCTATAAGCCTATATAAGTACATATTTTTTAAATGAAATTATTTTATAATTATATATTTTATAATTTATTCTAATAAATGATTAGAAATTATTCTTATTTAAAATATATATATATGTAACAACAATAACTTATAATTAAATATATTTATTATAATTAGATATAAACAACCATTTATTATAATAAATAAATAAAATCGTGTGTGTGTGTGTTGTGTTTGTGTATAAACCATCATTTTACATCAATAAATGTAATAAATACAATTTTACTAAACATTTTTATTATAATTATATTTATTTTATTTTATTAAAACAACACATATTAAATAAATATACATTTAAGAATGTGATAAATAATATACAAAGTATTAAAAAGTTACCTGTTAGGGATAGTTCTGCCAGTTTAAGAGGCAGGTCAGGCGGGACTCCAACAGGTGACCCCAGGATGTCAGGCAGTGCGTTGCGACGGCCAGAGCGGCCCGATGAGGCGAAATCCAACACCGGCTCCACTTCTGTCATCTCTAAAGAAAAGACAGAGCTGACTTGAGGCTTGCAATCAGTACAATGGGAAAAACAAGTCATTATCCAAATACTACACATACACTTCTCTGACCACTAGATGGAGGTGGCACCCCAGAAATTGTTTCTCGCCCACAGGAGGAACAACAAAATTATATAAGCAAACATTTTTATGCTTGACCCGTCTCAATGGTTCCACTGTGGCCCGAGGCTTGTCTTTCACAAGCACAAATAGGCCACTCTACAGAACGCAAAGCCTTCCCAAATCACTCTCCATTCTCTCTCAGTCAGGAAGCAGTTGCCTTGGTAACAAGATGGATCACCTATATTGCATAGCAACAGGTAATCTCTTCTGACAAACAGTGCTGAGATGCACTTTTGCTCTGTTTTCTTTTGACACAGCTGTTGCGACATACAAGTAAGCTATTTTTCCACGTGAGCCCAGTATCTGTGTATGTACTCACATGCATGTGTATGTGAACAGTTGGGTGACTGGACCATATTCCTGCAGATTCCCGTCTTTTCCAAACATATGTCTGTGCATAAATATAGCAAAATTCACATGGCACGAGTGCATCTTCGGACCATCAGGACCAGCATCAATCTGCTGATTACATCTAGGCCAGTTCAATGGTTTATAAGACCTTGTCTTCCAACTTCCAACAGACTAATGAATCAGTGTGTATATGGTATACAGTATAAATAAATCATTGACACCTAAGGCCATGGTAAACAGGAACTGAAAATTGAAAGTAGGTCTTTAATGCAGAGATTTTCTCTGACACATATTGGCAAAGATAACATATCTTTATGATAGCAGACATAAAACATCACACTTTATTTGTTCAGATGGCATGATTGTATATTGCAGTGTAAAGGTAGCATAATTTAAAAACGTAAGATTATACTGAACCTTTACCCTCTAAGCATTGCAATTATTGTTTATACATACACATAGTTTGTCAAAAGGGCGAATTAAACATCATCCCTTAAAGGGTTAGTTCACCCAAAAAATAAAAATTCTGTCATTAATTACCCTCACGTTGTTCCAAACTTGTAAGACCTTCGTTCATCTTCAGAACACAAATTAAGATATTTTTTGATGAAATCCAAGAGCTTTCTGAGCCTGCATAGACAGCAACGCAACTGACGCATTCAAGGTCTAGAAAGGTAGTAAGGACATTGTTAAAATAGTCCATGTGACATCAGTGGTTTAACCGTAATGTTATGAAGCTACGAGAATAATTTTTGTGCATAAAAAAACAAAAATAAACGCTTCGTAAACGTCCGATTTAATAGTTAAACGTGTATAAACGTGTTAATGAATTCCAATCACTGGTAAATAGGGGTAAAGGCTAGAAGGAATACAGCTCTAGCTACTGGGCATGCGCACATCAGTCTAACGTTATTTGTCACACTGTACAACAATAATACTGTTTTTTTTTATTATAGTAAGGGCTAAGTTTATGGTTGGGGTGCGTGTAGACGTTAAAAAAAAAAAAAAAAAAAAAAAAAAAACAGTCTAATAGCTAGAACAATTCATTTAATTGTTAGTTTCCGGTCGGAGCTGTATCCCTTCTAGCCACGCTCATTCACAATTAGCATAATCCCCGCCTATGACTTACAGCTACGCAAATTGCATGTCCAGGAACGCGGTGGAATATTCTGGTCTACTTTCTCAGGTAGGACTCCAGTATATTGCATAAATGCAAAAAAGACTAATAGGCATATGCCTAACAATAATTCAATAACACGTGTCCACCAAGGAGTTTTTAGCCAGTTGAAAAAATGTCAGACGCTCTTCTTAAAACGACCAGCTGGTGGCGCTTGAAAACGCTATGGCGACACAGCGTTTTTCCAACTGAGACGCTTTAGTTGCTATTATTTGGAATAGGCCAGAGCCGCATAGAGATAGAGTTGCGACAACTCCATTGACTTCAATGGACATTTATCTCACTTCCTATATCCGGTAGGCGAAGCAGTGTATCCTCACTTCCGGTCCCATCGCAACGCAATGAAAACTAATGGGAGAATCGTCTCTTTCCTTCCTTTCGCCAGTGTTACTGCAGTGTACCTGGCTGCTTTTATTCTAAACAATGACACACTGCCTCAGTTTTCATGATTTCCTGACACAACACGGATGAGATGTGTGGGATGAATTAAGGTCCTTCTAAAATATTACGCCGGAGCACGTTCGTGTGGAGTATACATTTCGAAACTGAGGATGTTTACGCCTGCATCTCATATCACCCGCTGAAATGTTCCTATTAATATATTTCTCTTTCAAATGTGCATTCTGAATAATAAATAAATTTAATCTGCTGCAGTCAATTAATCATAAGAATATTCTTCGCCTGTCTCTGAAAATGTCCGGATTTTGAAATCAACCTGCAGATGCTCATTTTAACAGGCTTTTATTCAAGTAGTGATTACAGCATATTGAAAAATATACATAACCGGAAGAATCGATACACTGCTTCGACAAGCGTTTCCGGTGTTCAATTTCGGTGCGATAAAGGTCCATTGACCAGTTTTTTTTTTTTTTACAGCAATGGCGGATCGTGGAGGCGCGCAATAGTTCCCGGAAGTTAGCGCTAATACTATCAGCGCCATAGAGATGCAGCAGAAGAGACCGCTGTGATCGACTTTTACAAGGTAAGACATTTATAGAACAAAACTATATATTATCAGAGCAGCTAATTAAATTACCTTATGCATTAAAACAGATTATTATTAGATTATTCCTCACTAAATTAGTAGATTTAGGGGATATTATTCATTCTCTTAAAGCAGTTTCATTCATCGTTGTGTAATTGAGGCTTTTAAACGTGATTTTTGTTGGTGGAAAGTTAAATATTAGAATTAAATTTATTGCAAAGGATGCTGATGGACCTAAGTGAGAATGAAAAAAAGGCAGGCAATTTTGATTTAAGAATCATACTTGGCTAAATTACCAGAAATATATTAAATACCACTACTGTATACAGTTGAAATCAAAAGCTTACATACACCTTGCAGATACCGCAAAATGTTAATTAAAATAAATCATTTTACCAAAATAAATACGTTTAAATATTGTTTATTTAGTACTGACCTGAATAAGATATTTCACATGAAGGATGTTGTTTACATATAGTCCATAAGAGAAAATAATAGTTACTTATTAAATATAGTTATTTATTAAAATGACCCGGTTCAAAAGTTTACATACACTTGATTCTTAATACTGTGTTAATATTGGTAAATTAATTCAAATTTAGCAGATTCCGTAAGCTGTATGTAAACTTTTGACTTCAGCTTTAATAAACGTAATCACAGTAAACCTGTACTTTATTACTGTGTTTTATATTTACTGTACTTCTGTACTTATGTACTGTAGAAGCACTATGTGTGGAGGAGCAGCGATGCCACAGGACTGATATGTGATAGAGCATCACTTTACCATTTCTCCTGTGTTTTTCTCCTTCTCTGTTTTGCTCTCAGAACAAGAACCACCTGAAGACTCCCTGTTACGAGAACACCTCTGAAGAGATGACGCCAAGCCTTGAGAGGACTTCAGATGACGCCACCTAATAAACACACAAAACTACCAAAATTTTCTTTGTATTATATTCAACATGATCAAATCACGTGATCATTGCTTTAATGTATTAACTGTTTCTGCTGAATAGATGATGTTAACTAACTGCATGATTTGTATAGCCTAATTTTAGAACATTTCTGCCATATGAACATTACTTTGACAGATACACTTGTAAACATAGCTCTTATTTGTAACGTAGAAACATACATTTCCTGTAAAGCTGCTTTGAAACACTGTGTATAATAGAAAATTCTATACAAAGAAATTTGAATAAAATAAAACTTGATGCATATTTTTTCTCTTCTCCGTGTCAGTAGGAAAACCACACGTTCATTCTGCTTTCTGTGAGTGACTCTGGAGCATTCCCATGTAGCACAGGAAACTACAAGGACAACATGCTTTTCTGTTTATTATAAATGAATAAATCAGTTGCCATAAACAAGTGTATAACAAAAGTCAACATACGTAAAATATATGATTAAATGTGTAAAAACAATGTTTTAAATTGAATATACTATGAAAATATTTATATATTAATATTTATGGGGTAAACAAGAATCAAAAACTACCAAAATTAAACAAATTTCCCTTAATTTAATTTTATAATTCACTTATTTGGTATTAAGACAACATACCAACAAGACAATACCATTTCAAAACAGCAAATGCAGTCTTTAACCAAAGTTACTTAAGCCTAAAATATGTTAACAAGGGAAGCAGGGATAGTTGACCACATTAATCTTCAAATATTAGCGTATTTAATATTTTAAATACAACACTGACATATACATACTACATATACATGTCGATGTATTTTATAAATTATGTAAATACATTCTTTTATTGTCTACTAATTAACCAAAATCACAGTTCTGCCTCTCCAACTCCATGTATTCCAATTGCCCGCTATGAACTTCCTGGAACTATTTGAAGTCTACACAAATCACGTGACGATCGAGCGTTTTAAACTTCCGTTGTCGCAACTCTCTCTCTGTACGGCTCTGGAATAGGCTATCCACGGCAGCTAGTATCTCATTTTAAAGAATTTTGCTCAATACAAAAAAAGCAGTAACCAGTAATATTTACTTTTTCATTGTGGTAGGCAGTCGTTGCACTAGTAGGATGGTTGGTCGGTATTTGCTCCACCCGTCCTCTATTTATGGCTGGTTAAATAATGACAGTGACACTGAATTTTAAAGTTATCAACAAATCTACAAAAAAAAAAAAAGACACATCCAAAAGAGGAGTTAATTTGCAAGGGCAAATTAACTTGTAATTATTATGGCAGTGCATCAAAATTCAGTGTCACCAGTTTGCCAAAAAGAACACAGAACGTTTTACGCACCATTTACATGTGGAAGGGAGCAGATGTACATTTCTTTCGTACCAACTAACATTTTGAAAATACGAACATTTTTATGAATTCGAAAATTTACGTCAGAACGGCTTTACGAACGATTTACACAAAAATTGGTTCTGCTCGCGTTTCATGAATAAGGCCCAATGACTTTATTCAACAATTTCTTCTCTTCCATCTTCAATGCTCGTTTACAGGAGTATCACGACACGTGTGTGTTGCTGCTGATGCAGGAGCCAGCGTTCTGACTTTGAACCTGGACGCGCTGCGGCTTGTTTACAAGCAGATCAAGATGCACGCTGTACACAAGATTTCCACAGAGAGGATGACTTGCAATTTTTTGCCCATCCTTAAGCCTAGTTTAAACTACACAATTTTTTTGTTGGTTATGACAGTAACTGTGTCAGATTATGTGATTTTAACTTATAAAATCTTGTCGTCTCGTGAACAAGAAACATGTCTGACTACAGGCTGCTAACCAACCATTCATCGCTTACCATCTTTAACAACGTGCATGCTGTCATCAATACGGCGGGACTAGACAGAAGGTTGACATGAGCGTATACAATGGCTAGTAAACAGAGTGTTTTGCCCTGTCTTGTTATCAGAAAAGCCCGAAAAAGAAAGAAAGCCTGACAGTGGACACAAATCTGGATTCCCTGATGAAGACAGTATGAATTGTCAAAGAGCACTGAGGTAAAATAGTTTTTTAAACCTTTTTCACTCTCCCGCAGTAGTCCCTCGAGGAAACTGCATCATAAATGCAGTATTATTGCCATGGCTCCATGAACATTTCCATTGTAAAATTCCACCTAGCAGGACCGATACTATTCTCTCTTTCATTTCGGCTCATTTAAAAGCATGTATGAAAGCGCTTCTTTGCTTCTATTGGCCAGTGTCACAGATATGATGGAACTCGTTGTGGACGACATGAAAAAAAATTGAAAATGATAGTCTGTCTGTGGTGACGTCGTGAAGGCCTTTCTGGGCCTTGAACGTGGTAGTTGTGTTGGTGTCTATGCAGGGTCAAAACACTTTTGGATTTCATCAAAAATATCTTAATTTGTGTTCCAAAGATGAACGAAGGTCTTACAGGTTTGGAACGACATGAGGGTGAGAATTTAATAACAGTTAGTTTAAATTTTTGGGTGAACTGTCCTTTTAAATATCATGCCATTTTATTACTTTCCTAAGCACTTTTTGGCTAGCGGATAATAAAACTTCCATACAACTTTGATAAACCAAAAATACATGTGGGCATCATTTTACAGCCTTCTATTGCTATTAAAAATAATTATTCAAGGCTCTCACAGCCAAGGATCTGAAAAACTGTTCTCAGGTGATTAAAGGAATAGTTCACCCAAAACTAAAAATTTGCTGAAAATTTATTCAACCTCAGGGCATCCAAGAAAATTTTGCCGACAACGGATTTGGAGACATAGATCCAACAGATCCTCTGCAGTGAATGGGTGCTATCTAGGGATGTAACAACCCTGCTGAAAAAAAACCCCCAGCTAAAATCAGCCTAAGATAGTTGGCTGGTCTTAGCTGGTTTAGCTGGTTGTTCCAGCTGGTCTCCCAGCCTGACCAGCTAAGGAAGTGGCCAAAACCCCTCTAAAACCAGCCTGCTGACCAGCTATGACCAGCTAAGACCAGGCTGGACAACCAGCTTAAACCAGCCAACCAGCTTAGGCTGGTTTTAGCTGGGGGTTTTTTTACAGCAGGGGATGCACCGCAAACAATAATAAATATTGAATAAAGCAATAAAAAAAATAGTCTAATGATATAAATAAAAACAGTATTCTTCCACCAAACAATGTAGTTCCTCAGAATCAGTTGTGGTTGCAGCAAAGTGGTTGCCAAGCACACAGAAGGACACAGAAACACACAGAAGTAAACAAAGATGTATGTTTGTAGAGTAATTTACAACAACTTAGAATGTGGCTCAACCAATCAAAATCAAGGACCAGAACTATCCGTTTTTTAAAATCAATTAAAATATGTGACAATTCAAATCGGTTGAGATGCTAAACAAATCGAAATACAATTGGGGGTAGGAGTTTATATGAATGTATCTCTAAGGGGAACTGACTTTCTTTAGAAAAGTTTAGGTGTTATTTTCTTTTCAGCTTGCCTCTGAACGATGCATATTAAAGTAGTGTTCATACGCGCAGCTCTGCTTTGTTTACAGCGGTAACCAAGGAAACGCTGTATCGCTGCTGTTCTATAAGCGCCACCTGCTGGCAGAGACTGAATATGAATCTCATTCAGCCCATCTGCCGTATAGTTTCACAAAACTGAAGTCAGACCATTCTGTTTTTGCTTCAGATTTTGAAATAATACAATGTATAAAAACCACTCGTGCTGCATGTATGCAGCGTCTTTGTTTATATCATGATTAAAATGCAGTGGTCGTCTCTAATTTTAAATGGAAAGAGCACAGGCATAGGTTTGTTTCAAAATTTCAATTCAGTTTTGCTATATTTCAATTTTACAAACAAATAAGCAGCAATTTGTCCAAGCAATAATAAAAGGACACCTTTTCATTTACTTATTAAATCTCATTTTGTTAAAAAAAAATGTGAGAAAATTGTATTGTGAAATTAAAATCGTGAATCGTGAATCGCTTCGCATCGTGAGTTGAGTGAATCGAAATAGTGAATCAAACAGCTGATAAAAAATAAAAAAAAATAAAAAAATTCACAATAATCCATAAGTAGTCCACACAACTCCAGTCCATTAATTAATATTCATCAAATACTGTTTACAAGTACAACTGTACAAAACAGTTCTAAACAAATAAGCCAGTGTATTTAGATTTAGGAGGACAACAGGGAATATTATGGATCATGGGTTTTGTCTAGAAGTGACGGTTTAAAGTTAAAACGCCTTAACGATTGTTTCTTATATCACGTAGCATTTCACTTCACAAGACATTAATTGGTAGGCTGGAGTCCAGTGTGTATTGCTTGTGGATTATTGTGATGTTTTCATCTGTTTGCACTCTCATTCTGATGGCACCCATTCACTGCAGAGGATCCACTGGTGAGCAAGTGATGCAATGCTAAATTTCACCAAAACTGTTTTGATGAAGAACAAAGTCTGCATCTTAAATGGCCTCAGGGTACATTTTAATTTTTGGGTGAACTGTTCCTTTAAACACTATTCACCGGTAAAAGCACAGCTAGGCTAAAGACGGCTTAAGACAGCATCGATCCCTCTCTCATTCTGTTTGTCTATCTCCTGGCAGGCTGCCTGACTAGCTATGGCTCTTGTAGTTTTATAATCCATATTGTATGAAGCTGGAGGATTACGGATGAGAGACGGCGCTGGAGTGGATCCACTGCACTCTCAGCTACACTTCTTATTTATTATCATTTATTTAAACGCCTCTTCATTCGTCCAGACTTGCTTAACCACAGATCTTACACTAAACTAGATGTCACTGCCTCAAAATAATTTAAAATACAAAGAGCAGTGCCTCTTAATTTCATCCAAAACCTCATCCTAGAATTACAGACACACTAGTAGATGAGGAAAACGTGTAATCTAATGCTTTCAGTAAGTGTGTCTGTATCAGGCAACTGCAGGAAAGAAAGAATAAACAAAGTTCAAAGTCGCTGATTAAAATTATATGTAGAAGTTGGAGAAATGCAAGAAAAGACAACAGAAAAAGATGATGTTATATGAAACTAATTATAAATTAATTATAATGTTTTCAAAAGAGGTCTCTTATGATCACCAAAGCTGTTGTGAATTATTATTACATTTTCATTTTTATTTTAATGTATTTTAAAATGTTATTTATTCCTGTGATTGCAAAGCTGAATTTTCTGCAGTGCAGTCATTACTCCAGTCTTCAGTGTCATTATATGTTATAAAAAGTTAAAACATTATTATAAATGTTTTAAAACAGCTGCTTAATATTTTTGTGGAAACATGATACATTTTTTTAGGATTCTCTGATGAATAAAAAGGTAAAATTTCGTACATTAACTGTAAAACTAATTAACCAAGTTATGAACTTGAAAATAATAGTGTATATATCTTTCATCTTTAAAAGAAAAAAAAAATTAAATGTGTGTTTGAATGTGTGAAAAATTGCTTGTCCCCGACAACTTGGCTTTTGCTTAAAGATGAAACGGTAAATACCTCCTGTGAGAAAATACTGGGTTTGTTTGAGCAGCTTGTGCAAAATTACACCATCTGTACCTGTTTGCTTTCTCACACAAATAAAAGCAAAACGCAATCTGTGTTTGGGTAACGGAA
The DNA here is from genome assembly GCA_036247105.1 of Cirrhinus mrigala. Classification (NCBI taxonomy): domain Eukaryota; kingdom Metazoa; phylum Chordata; class Actinopteri; order Cypriniformes; family Cyprinidae; genus Cirrhinus; species Cirrhinus mrigala. The sequence goes on from CM070022.1 coordinate 13,307,794, forward strand.
TCGGACCTGCTGTACGTTAAATATGGCGTTAATTGAATGCACTTTTTTGAGTGATGGGTTTGTTTTTCTATTAGACTCACATGATCAGACACGCAACAGCTGGAAGCCCAAAGCAATGACCTTCACATCGAAAACCTAATTCTGTTAGAGGAGACACGGTGCACCCAGATTACTGATATTAAATTTTGTTGAAAGATCTAATTTCATGATTGTTCTATATCCACAGAAAAGCAAAACATCAAGCCAGATGTCCATCACTGTTAGTGTCCATCCAACAAGAGTGCAAAGAGAGAGTGTTGCATAAGACGCAAGGGAGGTGACAGACTTTATATGACAGGCTGTGTAAACAGATAGAGGTGGACCGCAGGGGTCACTTCTCCAAGCATTCAGACTGAATTACTTTAGCCACACTTTGGGCATGACCTCATACTGTCTCTCAAACTGGACATTGCATTAGGGTAATCTTAGGACAACAACAAGGGATGAGACTAACGTGATCCTAAGAACTGTCATGTGATCATTCTCAAGATGACAGATTCTTCTTTCGCATCATTTTGCTGTAGATGAAAATAACAAAGAACATTTGTGATCCTGGACCAAAAAAACGGTCTTAAGTAGCACATATATAAGTAGCAATAGCCAACAATACATTGTATGGGTCAAAATGATCAATTTTTCTTTTATGCCAAAAATCATTAGGATATTATGTAAAGATCACGTTCCATGAAGATATTCTGTAAATTTCCTAACGCAAATATATCAAAACTTAATTTTTGATGAGTAATGAGCATTGCTCAGAACTTCATTTGGACAACTTTAAAGGCGATTTTCTCAATATTTAAATTTTTTTGCACCCTCAAGTTCCAGATTTTCAAACAGTTTTATCTCAGCCAACAAATGCTTATTTAGCTTTCAGATGATGCTTAAATCTCAATTTCAAAAAATTTACCCTTATGACTGGTTTTGTGGTCCAGGGTCACATTTGAACTCTGCGTGTTATATTGTATTTAAAATTCAGGCCTTTATTTTTGAAAAATTGATGTTAACCCTGACAGGGCAAGGACCTGAATTGGAGCTAAACTAGAGCAGATGATCATGTTAATCCTATTAATTATGTTTAACCGTAAAAAATACAGTGACAATAGCTGTGTCTGAAAGCTAAGGCAGCCGTCTTGCTGCCTCACTGCCCATGTAATGACTTCTCAGGTGGCGTTTGTGTATGAAGGTACTTTCTTTACTGGTTTCACGCAGACATCCAAGGCACCATAACATCATGTCTAATGATCTGGAAGAAATTCATATGAGCTTTTAAAATAATTAGGCAAATTACCCACCAGAAATAGAATCACATGTTGTACAAAAATTAAACAATAGACATTTATGTATCAGTTTACTTCTTTCAGCTGCTCAAATAAGATGCAATTTTTGTTTTACACAAAGGATTGTGGAATATTATCGACAATGAACGATATACAGTATGCTGCCTTAAAAATCTGATGACAAATAAAGAATTTGGACATGACTTGATCCCTGCTGCCAAATATGGCCTGCAAAGGCAGCATTTTTCAGCACTCGCTGTGCATTTTACAGCTTTTACAGTACAGTTGCAATCTTTTTTCTATTGTAAAAATGTATGATGATGCAGGTGAGACACATGATGACTTAAAAGTTCAAAATGGGTCTTAATTTCTGGTAATTGTATCCAACAATAAAATAAAAACAGAGCACAGTGTTTCCCAGAAACACAAAACACTAGGTAACACACCGAATAATAAAAGAGTAAAATATTAAATAACATCTGATGTTTAATGCATTATTTTTTCACACATTTATCCAGTAATGTATATGTAAATGTGTGTGTGTGTGTGTGTGTGTACACTACCAGTCAAAAGTTTTTGAACAGTAAGATTTTTTGTTTTTTAAAGAAGTCTCATCTGCTCACCAGGCCTGCATTTATTTGATCCAAAGTACAGCTAAAACAATATTTTTTACTATTTAAATGAACTGTTTTCTATTTAAATGTATTTTAAAATGTAATTTATTCCTGTGATTTCAAAGCTAAATTTTTAGCATAATTACTCCAGTCATATGATCCTTAAGAAATCATTCTAATATTCTGATTTGCTGCTCAAAAAGCATTTATCATTATTATTATTATTATTATTATTATTGTTGTTGTTGTTGTTATGTTGAAAACAGCTGAGTAAATTTTTTCAGGATTCTTTGATGAATAGAAAGTTCAGAAGAACAGTATTTATCTGAAATGGATATATTTTGTAACATTATAAATGTCTTTATCATCACTTTTGATCAATTTAAAGCAGGGACTTTTTAGTTTGTTTGTTTTAAGATAAAAATGATAAAATGTTCTAAGTTATAAATTAATTCATACTTTATACTATAAATATAGCAAGGTAACTAACACTTAGTCAATTAATACACGTCTACTCTAGCATTATCTTTTTTCATTTTACAGTGAATATATTAAAGTTGCCCTCGGGTTACAGCTGAAATTGATCTGACAGCAGTACGTGCCCATGGGTGTACATGCATAAACGTTTATGTTGCACACGGGTCCCCCGATGCCTCACATCTGCGCTCTGTCATCATCAAATATCGCAATTCAACAGCTTTGCAGAGATTAATCTAATAAACGCGTTTATTTGTATGATTATGTTATCCTTATTTCATTTTAGTCAAGAAAAGGGGTGTTCATTTCCCCGATATGTCATTATACCGTTATATCTTGAATGAATTTCAGTGCAAGTGATCGTTATGGCAAATCCTCGAACAACATGTCAGTTTTTCACCTTAATAACGAAAATGAATGAATGTCATACACTGTGTTAGAAGATTAAGCTCATGCCGAGCTCAAACAGCATAAGGAAGAAGCGAGAACTTACCAGCGGTGTAGAGAGATATCCACAATATCCCTGACTGATGCAGGTTTTTCACGGTACTGATAAATTAATGCACCGTTTTCATGGGTGACGGTGTGTTTTGAAAGCACCTGCCCCAGTCCTAAGGTTTGACACCATAGCGGCTCCCGTTTGCGATCGTGATTTTAGAGGAATAATTGACAGGGGCAAAGAGGACGATACCATTAATTATTCGTAGGGGAGACGGTACACTGCAGCGAGAATGAATACTGAATAAAATCGTTGTCTGTTAAAATAACCATGATATTAAGATGGCGAAATAATAATTTAATGATTACTGTTTATTATTTATTATATGCGTTCGTTCTACAATTGCATTAGGTTGATTCAACAAGTCAGAGAGGTGGGCCCCCGAAGCACAATATACTGCAATAAAAGATTTTTTTTTTTTAATTTAGCTTAAAATGTCAGCACCATTCCCTATAGTACACTCAAATGTCTTAGAGAATTTAGTCAGATTTTGAAATTTGTCACTTCATTAAAGTCACTACAGCTATTTAATCAGTGAGGATTGCTATTTGGTCAGTAATAGTGAAATTACATATCAAACATATAAAAGTATTGTTGTGGGTCTAAAAAAAAATGTGTAAAATCATAGATGGTCATTTTGTCAAAATGATAACAATCGGTATGGCCCACCTTCCTCTGGTCCACCTTACATCTCAAATACTCATAACTGTGTTTATACCAGGTTTCATATAAAAATATTATGATCAACACTGTTGTGTTTCACAAAGGCTGACGTTATCACACATAATCACAATGATAATCACAATATCATTCTACACGTTTATGTTACTATATCTAGTTACACATTCATAAATCCAATATCATTTTCATTTAAATGCCCACTGCAATGCCAAACAGAGATGTAGGTTAATTACTTTCGTCTGTGAAATATCTGACCTGCTTAATCAAAATAGGTTATGTTATCAGTTTGGTAGACTACAAATATACAAATATAATCATTGGGATTTAATTATCTATAACATCAAATTAATTGAAATATTAGTATTACGTATAAAATTATTCATATTGTACTGATATATATATGTATAAGACATTTTTTTTAACTTCATTAATATATAAGGTAATAAAGCCTTTTATACTTTGCACTAAGCTCACGTTTCAAAATAAAAGTTACCGCATCCTAAAATTGCCTACTAATGGTATTTAAATATTCATAACTGACAAATAAGAAATTAATGATATTAAAATACTGTATTTCAGACCGTGTAGTTATAGTTATATCCAATAGCATATAATTTAAAATATTTTAATAGACATTTTTATTTAATTTACGTGGACTTCAGCACTAGCAGGAATACCTAAAACTAATATAAACTGACCTAAACCTATTAGTATTTCTATGTTAAGGATAAAAAAGTCTCCATAAGTAACATAACATACCACAAAACTAATATCACATTTATACAAAGATGAATAGTATTTATTTATTTTTTATTTATTCGTATTTTATTCTGTTTTCTTTGTATTATTTTGTTCAATCTATTTGAAACGTTTATAGGGATTTTTTTAAAGACTTTTATTATGAAATATAATGTATTTCCTGTTACAGTCGTCACCTTTAAACACCAGAAACACCTGACAGAACGAAGAATAGCTCATACTGTAATTGATTGTCTATTCGTCCACTGAAAGTTTGGAGTCGTGTGTTTTTTTTTTTAATACAAAATGGGAGCCTGTATGGCGTTGTGTTCTCTTGCGAGCTGTGTAAGTGTTCTGTTTTATTTTTCATGGCTTAGCTAACCGAGCTGCTAACTTACCTGACAGCGTTTCTAAATCGTTAACTGAACTGAAAATAGAGAATAATATAACTAAGAAACCATGTTAATTAAAAATAACATAATGGACGGCGATATTTAAATAGAAATTGTGTCGTTTCGAAGAGTTTTTCCATGAAAAACAACGGCACACGGAAGTGAGCTCATATTTGCATTGAGATAAATTATAGTAACGTTAGATCCTCCATGGCTTCCTAACAAATAACAACGATATGATTAACTGAAACATTTATATAAAATATACAGCAATGCAGAGAATGATATTTCAGTTAAGCCAAGTCAGCTCTTAATTGTTTTTGCATAATGTAGGCTGTGGTGTGATTTAGTCTTGTAGTTTCGATGTCTTTTATTTGAGATGATATGCTCATAATCAGGCCATACAGGTTTTTAGTTTTTGTAATTGCGAATGACAATTTGGGCTCACCTGTAATAATATTCCTCGCCCATTTTCAAAACACTGAAACTTGCACATAATGAATTAAATTCAGTTTAATACTGAGGTGTAAAAGCTCTGATCTGTGTATCTCTGAGATATAGCAGAAATTCGTTTAAGCTAAAAAATGTGGTAATAAAAAAAATTGATAGAATATGTTAGAACATATGTATACGTACAGTACATAAATATATTTGTATATGTTGAATGCATTTATTTTATTTCTAAAATTCATGGTGTTAGTTGGAAGATGTAGATGAACTATGTTAACAGACTGAACTACTTTCATCTGCTGGTTTTAGGATCAAGGATTTGACCTGACCATTCCATAATGCACGTCTTTAATTCAGCAATTTGATAGATTCAGTTTTTGTATTTGAAACCCATACCATGCTGCTTGAGGCACTTTCTGTAAATGTTTATTTCACTGGCGGTCTACTTGCTGGTGCAGCACACACTGCAAGACAGTCAAATTTGCTCTCTATACAGCCAAGTACACTTTACACTATGGTTAGGATTGTTTATAATTTGTTGGAAAAGAAGTATTTTTATTTGACTCAGTTGTGCCAGTAAGACGCACCTTCCATTTTGCTTGATCGGTCATACAGATCCAAAAATATGAAAGAAGTGACACAAAAGTTTTGTAATATTGTGGTTAGATTTCCTCATAGGTTGTTCAGCTGATCAGCCACTCCTAGCATGATTAACGGTCATGGTGAATGTTTTAAATTAACTTTTATACGATACACACAACTGGATTTATAAGGGTCAAAGTCTTTAACTATGATTTCCTCACTGTTTCCTGCAACAAACAAAAAAAACAACCTATCTTCCTTCTTCTGTGGCCATTCAATGAGTTATGAAAATGAGTGGCATACTTTGATGGGGGAAATTCACTTACACTTATTTTCCACTTAAGGAATTTATTCATAGAGGCCAGAAAAAAAAAAAGTTCAAAATCATTTGAACAACACTGAAATGTAATTATACATGCTTCGGATTTATACATTGTCAAAATCTTTTTTCAATCAAAATAACATATTTATTCATCTGGGTGCAAATAAAATGATTATATTATATATGTTTTGATAATGATCAGCTCTCATGTACACATTTATTTAATATACTGCCATTCAGATGTTTTTATTTAATTTTTTTACTTTCTTCTAAAATAAATTAATATATTTATAGTTCTTTTAAAGTTTCTATTTATTGAAGGATCCTGAAAAATGTTAAGCAGCACAGTTTTCAGCATTGCTAATAATAAGAAATTATTCTTCAGCATATTAGAATGATTTCTGAAGGATCATGTGACACTGAAGACTGGAAAAATTTCATCTTTATAGTAACAGGAATAAGTTACATTTTAAAATATAGTAAAATGCAAAACTTAAAATGGTTATTTTAAATAGTACTAATATTTCAAAATTATACAGTTTGTACTGTTTTTTTGTTTTGTTTTTTCTCAAATAAATGTAGCCTACATGAGCATTAGAGATATTTAAAAAAATAAAAAATAAAAAAAAATCACCACCCCAAATGATCTTTTTCAGCACGATATATATTAAATTGTATAATGTTTTGCAGAATCCTTTGTGTAATATGACCATTAAACAAGAAAGGCTTGAACTGGTGCAATAATTGCTCTTTTGTTACAGGCCTCGTGTTTGTGTGGCTCCGCTCCATGTCTGCTCTGTGGCTGTTGTCCTTCTTCCAATAACTCCACCATCACCCGGCTGGTGTTCTCTTTCTTCCTCCTGCTGGGGACACTGGTTTCTGTAATCATGATCTTGCCTGGCATGGAGACGCAGCTCCGCAAGGTGGGCCCACCATCAGTCTTCATTTGCCTCACTGGTGTTTTCAGTGCAGTGTGTTAATTTTCTGTTTCTAATGTCTCTTCAGATTCCTGGCTTTTGTCAAGGAGGAACCACAATACCAGGGTTAGAGAACCATGTCAATTGCGACGTGATTGTAGGCTACAAATCCGTGTACCGCATGTGCTTTGCTATGGCGTGTTTCTTTTTCCTGTTTTCTGCAATTATGATTCGTGTAAAGAGCAGCAAAGACCCTCGTGCCGCTATTCAGAACGGGTAAGCCTGATCTGTTATTTATGAACCGTTATATTATGCTATAGTTAGTTATTATTTTCTAAATGAGTTAAACTGGATTTTATCGTTGACTATTTTGTCAGGTTCTGGTTCTTCAAGTTTCTGATACTAGTTGGCATCACCGTTGGAGCCTTTTTCATTCCAGATGGAACATTTCATGATGGTACATTTTAGACTGAACTATTCCGTTAACAGCACATAATAGAGCAATTTTCATTTTCATATATTCACATAGGGGAATACATAAAAGCAATGACAGCATGACAATGATGTTAAGCTCTAAATGCAGCAATAGTCATGATGATGTTATTCTGGGAAGCCATTGTCAAAACGCAGGGCTAAATTTCAAGGGATGCAGAAAATGCCTGGCCTCCTGCAGCGAAGAAGACAATTACTTTTTAATGACCGTTTTGAATGTTATGAGATGCATGGGAAAAGACCGTATTGAAAGTGGAATAGGATGTTATTATTTTTTCATAGCATATTAAATTAGCAGTGAGAACACGTTGTTACTGTCTTGCTGGAAATCTCACGGTGTGGAATTAAAGATGCAGAACGTTGTGTTCAGAGATCATGGGTAACTTCCAAAACAAGATCTTGACATTAGTATGTTTCATTGTGAATTTAAGTAGCTATAAATATATATATTTTAAAGAGTTCATCCAAAAACAAAAATTCTGTCATCATTTGTGACCCTGGACCACAAAACCAGTCATAAGTAGCACAGGTATATATGTAGCAATAGCCAAAAATACATTGTATGGGTCAAATTTACTTATTTAATTAAATTTAAAAAAAAAGTTCTGCCAAAAATCATTAGGATATTAATAAGTATAGATCATATTCCATGAAGATATTTTTATAAATTTCTTACCGTAAATATATCAAAACTTATTTTTTGATTAGTAATATGCATTTAGAACTTCGTTTAGATAGATATTTAGATTTTTTTGCCTTTGTTTTTTTTGGTCCTATCCTAACAAATAATACATCAATGGAAAGCTTGTTTATTCAGCTTTCAGATAATGTATAAATCTCAATTTCAAAAAATTCACCCTTATGACTGGTTTTGTGGTCCAGGGTCGCATTTAATCCCCCTCATGTTGTTCCAAACCTGTATGACTTTTCTGCAGAACAGCAAAAGAATATATGTTGAGGAAATGTCCCATTGTTGGTTTTTTTTGGGTCCACAAAATAAAAGTCAATGGTCACTAGAAGTGTGTGATTACCAGCATTTTTTAAAATATTTTCTCTGTTTCACTGAAAAAAAAAAAAAAAAGAAATTCATACAGGTTTTGAATGACTTGAGGAGGAGTAAATGATGACAGAATAGTAATAGTTCTTTCAAAAACATTTAAAATCTAACCCCAAACATTTAAAGGCTAGTGTACTAGGATCAGTAATTTATTTATTTAAATAGTAAAAAGGCTCGTTTTTGATTTTATGTTGTGGTTAAAGGGATAATGAAAATTAAAATTGTCATTAATTGATCACCCTCTTGTTGGTCCAAACCTGTAAGACCTTTGTTCATCTTAAGAACAAAAATTAAGATATTTTTGATGAAATCCGAGAGCTTTCTGACCCTGCATATACAGCAATGCAACTGACACGTTCAAGGCCAAGAAAGGTAGTAAGGACATCATTAAAATAGTCCATGTGACATCAGTGGTTCAACCTTAATGTTATGAAGCTATCAGTATACTTTTGTATCGAATAATTTTTGCATTGAAGACTGACACAAAAGAGAAGAAATTGTTAAATAAGTAGTTATTTTTGTTTTATTAGCTAAGTATAGAAGCTAAGTATTCTCGTAGCTTCATTAAATTATGGTTGAATCACCTTGAATGTGTCAGTTGCGTTGATGTCTATGCAGGGTAAAAAGCTCTCAGATTTCATCATAAATATCTTAATTTGTGTTCCGAAGATGAACAAAGGTCTTACAGGTTTGGAACGACATGATGGTGAGTAATTAAAGACAGAATTTTCATTTTCGGGTGAACTGTCCCTTTAAGCACAATTTACCAGTAGGCTACTAAAGCATAACTTCTCTTCTTTTTTTTTTTCTTTTCAAATGACAGTTTGGTTCTACTTTGGTATTGTGGGTTCCTTCATGTTCATCCTGATCCAGCTCATCCTCCTGATCGACTTTGCACACTCCTGGAATGAGGTGTGGGTGAGGAACGCTGAGGAAGGCAACAGCAAGTGTTGGTTCTCGGGTATGTAGCGAGACACTGCAAGCCACCCTGTTTATTACAACAGCTTTGCAAACAGGTGTGTCCCAATCCTCTGTTTTCAGAGAAAGAAACATGAGACTATTTCCTATGCCTACAGGTCTGTTGTTCTTCACTATCCTGCATTACGCCCTCGCCTTTGCTGCAATCGTGCTGTTTTATCTCTACTACACAAAACCCGACAACTGTGCCGAACACAAGTTCTTCATCAGCTTCAACCTTATTTTCTGCGTCATCATATCTGTGGTTTCCATTCTGCACAAAGTGCAGGTAAAGGGAAAATGCTAAAGCACTCTCTGCACTCCTAAAACAACACCATATTAAGATATTAAGAAGCATTAAGACCTTGAACGTAAAGCCACAAACAGGAAATGACAAAACCGCTCTAACTAGCTGTTCCCAAATATGCAACTGCCTCAGCACACAAATCCTGGCATGAATGCTGATTTATAATAATGTGCATAAGAAAACAGCCTCTCCGTTGTACTGAAGGTCATCTACTGTTTACATTAGCCTCCAGCTTTTGTCTTTGTAAGGAAACTTCTTTGTTTCCTTCTTTGCATACAGAATATCAATGCTGGCCTGCCACAACAGACACGCTTTCTTCTCTGTGCCAGCCTTTATGAAAATCTGCGGTTTATATTCAGTAGTTTCATACAACGGTAGATACAATCTGATGTGTGCTGTACTAAATATGTTTCTTCATTTTTGGTTGTGTTTGCAGGATGCCTCACCTCAGTCTGGTCTGCTTCAGTCCTCTATTATTACTCTGTACACCATGTACGTCACCTGGTCAGCCATGACTAACAATCCTAGTAAGTTACATGCAAAAAAAAAACTCAGAAAATATTCACTCTCTGACTTTGGTCTGTTTTCATTTTATGAGCTTTCATTGTGTTCCTACTCAGGTTGATGCAATTTTTTGGTGAGTTTTGTGGTGGCATATAAACTAGATGCTCAACCTTTGTAGTCTCCTAATGCTTGATACTGAATAAAACCAAATTACCTTTTAGCATCCAGATTTTGTAAATTTAACCCACAATCCCCACATTCTGTTATGGTCTAGTAAGTATGCCTATTAGTAATCTAGATAAGCTTTAAAAATGTAATTAGCTGACCACTAGGTTTGATTGTAGACTTTAATAGGGGAGTGTGTGATCGATAGCCGTAGTTGCATTGTACACTGACCAAAATTATAAACGCAACACTTTTGTTTTTGCCCCCATTTTTCATGAACTGAACTCAAAAATCTAAGACTTTTTCTATGTACACAAAAGGCCTATTTCTCTCAAATATTGTTCACAAATCTGTCTAAATCTGTGTTAGTGAGCACTTCTCCTTTGCCGAGATAATCCATACACCTCACAGGTGTGGCATATTAAGATGCTGATTAGACAGCATGATTATTGCACAGGCATTAGGGTGGCCACAATAAAAGGCCACTCTAAAATGTGCAGTTTTGCTGTATTGGGGGGGTCCGGGAGGGTCCGAAAACCAGTCAGTATCTGGTGTGACCACCATTTGCCTCACGCAGTGCAACACATCTCCTTCGCATAGAGTTGATCAGGTTGTTGATTGTGGCCTGTGGAATGTTGGTCCACTCCTCTTCAATGGCTGTGCGAAGTTGCTGGATATTGGCAGGAAGTGGAACACACTGTTGTATACGCTGATCCAGAGCATCCCAAACATGCTTAATGGGTGACATGTCCGGTGAGTATGCTGGCCATGCAAGAACTGGGATGTTTTCAGCTTCCAGGAATTGTGTATAGATCCTTGCAACATGGGGCCGTGCATTATCATGCTGCAACATGAGGTGATGGTTGTGGATGAATGGCACAACAATGGGCCTCAGGATCTCGTCACGGTATCTCTGTGCATTCAAAATGCCATCAATAAAATGCACCTGTGTTCGTTGTCCATAACGTACGCCTGCCCGTACTATGACCCCACCGCCACCAAGGGCCACTCGATCCACAACGTTGACATCAGCAAACCGCTCACCCACACGACACCATACACACTGTCTGCCATCTGCCCTGTACAGTAAAAACCGGGATTCATCCCTGAAGAGGACACCTCTCCAAAGTGCCAGATGCCATCGAATGTAAGCATTTGCCCACTCAGATTTGTGAACAATATTTGAGAGAAATAGGCAAATTTGTGTACATAGAAAAAGTCTTAGATCTTTGAGCTCAGCTCATGAAAAATGGGGGCAAAAACAAATGTTGCGTTTATAATTTTGGTCAGTGTATTATGTTTCTGAGTGTACGTTCACTTTTAAACCTTTCATTTGTCTGGCTCCACCCATAGATCGTGAATGTAACCCTAGTTTGCTCAGCCTGGTGTCCAATATCAGCACAACTGTGGCTGTGCCTACAAGCTCCCCTGGGATGGTGCAGTGGTGGGATGCTCAAGGCATTGTGGGACTGGTTATCTTTCTCTTCTGCACCTTTTATGCCAGGTACATTAAGCAAAACAAACATTTTTGAACCTTTTAAATTTTGCTTCTTTTATTGAGCTCTTGTTGCTATCAGTATTTGCTGTTAAAATGCATAAGGCCATCTCAAGTACATTTCTACATCAGCTACTGTAGTTAACTGGTGTTTTCCATGGTGATTCATTGTACATTACCATTTGACATTCACAACCAGCTGCACAGAGACATTGGTTGATTGATTAGTGGTGTCAGATGTTGACACCTGTAGGCAAGGTCCAAAATTAATATTTGCCAAGCAACTCTGATGGCCACTGATGGAACTCAAATTGGCCTTGGCAAGTAGACAAGAGTCCCTAGTTAAAAGGTAATTTGAACCTTTAACATAGTCAGTGTCATTAAATGTTATTTTATTAGTTATAAAAAAAAAACTGTTCACCCAAAATTCACCCAAATTTGTTCACCCAAAAATGAAAAATACATCATGATTTACTCACCCTCAAGCCATCCTAGGTGTATGGTTTAAGTTTAAAGCTTTACTACTATATGACTTTCTTTTTTTCAGACGAGTATAATTGGAGTTATGTTATGGCAGGTAATGGCAGTGAATGGGTGTTGAGATTTTGAAGCCCAAGAAACTGCATCCATACATCATAAAAAGTGCTCCACACTGCCCCGCGGGGTTAATAAATGCCTTCACGGAGTGTAGGACATAGGTGTAACATAAGTTCCATTGGGAATATGCTAGTCTCACGAGAACCAAGTTTTGTTTACAGCAAATGAAAACCAGTCTCCTCATGGCTTAGATCTAAATCCTCTGACATTTTTGTTTACAAATCCTCGTTTTGTACTTCAGTTTTGTGACTGGTGTTTTTTGCTCTCTCCTCTGTGCTTCCATCTTTGTCCTACGTCCTACGTTATCTGCTGGAATGCCACTCTCTTGTGAACGCTCAGACGATAGTTAGCATAAGCTAGAAATTACAGTTTAGAAAGTGTTAAATATGGATATTTTTCTTACACAAACTCGTCGATTGAGTTCAGAAGGCCTTTATTAAAATTTGAAGTGAGTAAATCATGAGATAATTTTAATTTTTTGGAAAAATATTTAACATTTATATTATTACATATTTATATTTAAATATTTGGGTATCAAAATTGGGTTGGGTATCAAAAATACTTAAGGTCAGGAATCAGATACTTCTTGTAAAATTAAAATTTCGATTCCGCCTATCTATTCCTATATGCGGTTCTTTTTTTTTTTTTTTTTTTTTATCTGTGAGGACCCGACCTAGCGATCTGCCAGGACCTTGCTTGCTAATCTAAGCACATAGCAGCATTTATTTTATTTATTTATTTTTTTTTTTACTGTCAGTTTTGATCAATTAATGTGTCTTTTCCAAATCTCAATTTTTTTGCCATCCATTGGCAAGTGTGAGAAAATGTTTCATTCTACTATATCAGAAAAAACAACCTCTCTCCCTTTGAACTCTACCCCCAATCTAGCTCATCATCAATTAAATATGAATCTGAGAAAAATGAACATCATTGTAATGCTAGTGTCCATGTGATGTCTTTTCTCTTTTCAGCATCCGTTCATCCAGTAATGCTCAGGTGAACAGGCTGATGCAGACAGAGGAGGGGAAGGGCACTGTGGGAGGGGAGGAAGTGGGAGAAGACGGACTGCGGCGCGTCGTGGATAATGAAGAGGACGGTGTCACATACAGCTATTCCTTTTTCCACTTCCATCTCTTACTGGCCTCTCTCTACATTATGATGACACTCACTAACTGGTACAAGTAAGTGCTCATTCTTCCACTTTTTCATTCTGGAGTGAACCAAAAAGTTCACTTTTTTTAAAAAATGAAGTTTGTAATTTATAATACTTTCACCTATCACATTTAAAGGGATAGTAACATTAGTCATCATTTATGCACCATAATTCCAAACCTGTATGGCATTTTTTCATTTTGATTCTTTTAAATTTTGAAGGCTGTACTGATCATTGTTTCATACAGCCATAAAGACCACAACAGCACTGCACCATAGACTAAATCTGTGGTCTAAATGTTTTTTTTTTTTCACATCTATCTTCAGACCTGATATAACCACTCAGGCCATGCACAGCACTATGCCTGCAGTGTGGGTGAAGATCTGCTCCAGCTGGCTGGGTCTAGGGCTCTACCTGTGGACACTTGTGGCTCCTGTCATTTTCCCCAATCGAGACTTCAACTGAGCTTGAATGGGTGAGACTCTCTCACACATTCAAGCTGGCCATGTTTATGTTATGTTAGAAATCCCAAAAAAACATTAAATAGCCAAGATTGAAAGTAATTCAAATCTGAAACAGACAATAAGTGACTAGTCTCATAGACCTAGGTACTTACACATTTAAAAAAATTGCATGGACAACAACAAAAGTATATGATGCCATGACAAGTATTTAAAAAAAACGACATTTAAGTCTGTTTCAGTTTTTCAGTAAATGAGTACATGATGTGAAAATTACTGCTGTGCAGAAAGTTGCAATTCACAATTAGATTTTCCCATCATCTCATTACTGACACCTGAAGCCCACATTTATTTTTTTTTTTTAAAGTAACATAGCTGAGCAGAAATGTTCGTTTGAAGTAATGCTCGAGTGAACGGCAATTTCCGTTTTGCTTTGATTTCTCCATCCTTTTATCTTATACTTTGAGGTAAAAGAGCTGGAATGCAAGTAAAGGTAAGGTGGATGGACAATTAAGGAAATGAGAAGCACCCTTTTTGCTTAATAAATGATTCAGTGCTGTCTCTCTTTTTACTCTACCGTTCAAATGTTTGGAGTCTGTAAGATTTTTAAAAATGTTTTTGAAAGTTGTCTCTCATGCTAGGCTTCATTTATTTGGTAAAAATAGAGTAAAACAGTAATAGAATTTTTACAATTTAAAATAACTGCTTTTTGTTTTACTATATAGTACAATAAAATTTATTTGCTGACAGCAAAACTGAATTTTTAGAAGCCTTTACGTCAGTTTTCAGTCACATGATCCTTCGGAAATCATTCTAATATGGTAATTATGAGCTCAAGAAATGTGTATTATATTATCAATAGTGAAAACAGTTGTTGGATATTTTTTGTAAACGCATTTATTTGAAATAGATTTCTTTGTAACAATATTTAAGCATCCTTGCTTAATGAAAGTGTTATTTTATGCAGAGGTTGCGTTAGGCTTTAACATTGTCCGTCAAACGGACAGGGTCGTAAAAATTCTGTCATACTCTATTATTACCCGTCATTTCAATTTTCATATTTGAATTATAACACATTTAATTGCTTTTATTTTTGTTCACGTTTTCATTTTTAATGAACCTACATGACGATATAGGCTTATGCATTTATTTTGAAGAGAACAGTCGAACGGATGAGACGCAGTAACTTTTCATGTTCAACACCACACCTTGCAGTGAGAGCGATTTTAATGTATTCTCATTTTTACGAACCAAAATCGATTCGTAAATCCTTTGGTCTATGCTGTTTTCAGTTGATGAACGAGCAGTACATAGTGCTCCTCCCATCCAAAATTGCAATAGGCTACACTTTGTGTTACTTTTGATAACAAAGTCTCAGATTTCAAATTCTGTCCATTTCATTAGGAAATTCAAGCAATAAATACCGTTTTGGCGCTCTTTAATATGGCGTGATAGATCGTTGTAGCTTCTGGGTACTCTCCTGTGCGTAATCAAAGGCATAGCAAAAACATTCGTGACTTTCATTTTAGTTCTGAATCCAGTGCTCTGCTACTACACTGGAGCACACTCGCCACCAACTGGACAGGAGTAGGAATTACAGTTAGAAGTTACAATAGATCACCCTCAGTGTAATCTGTCAAAGTGACGGACGGTCTTCAGATTTTTCCGTCACTGATTTAAAAAAAAAAAATTCCGTCAGTGATGGACAATTTTCGGTTAACGCGACCTCTGATTTTACGTCAAAAAAATCTTACTAACTCCAAACTTTTGAACAGTAGCGTACCAGTAGCATAGGAGTCGCTGTCTCCACAGGAAGGATAAATGAATGAAATGAGTTATATAAACTTGTCACCTCTTCTGTGTTGATATCCTCAATATTTCACGTTTTATGGTCCTTAAGATTTATTTCGCTGTCATTTCAAACTCAGTATGGCTGTTTTATAAAGTCGATATTGCTAGTTTATCTTGTTTAACAGCACTACCTGTCGGTTTAACAGGCGCAAGCTACTTAAACCTAAGGCCACACATTTCCAGTCTAACAAATAAACTCAATAACTATCCTACAGACCATCAATGTAGTGGTTTTAGCCACGAATTCAAATATGCATGAAACTGCTGCTAGAAAAACCTACTCTACCTGAAGATGAATCCTTTTTTACAGTGATAGCATTTCAACTTCAGGGCTCAATGCATTGTACAATAGACACTCTATACTATACATTTTCACTCCGATTTAGCACTTTTTTCTCAAGCAATGGGGAGAGAGGGCCACGTGCACGGAGGGGCTTTAACAGGGGGCCGTTTTCTCTCCGTGTCCTCTGTAGAGTCTTTAAACTTGTGCATCCAGCAGATAAGCCCGATCCGACACACCCTTCCCTTATACAACTCACTACACCACACTGCACCATATGATCTCACTCTGACCGGGGGTTCCCCGCACTGCCATGAACAACAGACTGTGCTGTAATATTAATCGCTGATCCAAATTAATATATTATGGTGCTGCCAATCCATCAGAGGCACGTGTTAGCATATCTAGCTTGTTGTTTGGCAGAATACTTGTGTAAAAGGTACTTAAGTGTGGCAATAGGTAATTTAGTGTGGAATAACACATTTAAATAGCACTTGCATATAAATGAACAGTTCAGGGCTGGGTAATGTTAAAAATTGATATATTTAATGCGTAGATGTTTCTGAAAACTGATCGTTAATCCTTCCGCTTGTGACGCTTTTAGTGAATTATTTAATTTTTTTTTTTTTTTTATTTTACATTTTTGTTACTTTTTTTTGTTGTTGTTGTTTAAAAAAAAGCACATGCTTCACACACCGGAGTAAAATTACTTAAGAATTTTGTGATGGAAAAAAAAAAGTTCTAAAAGTGACCATACGTTTAATTTACATTTTTGCTAAAAACGTGTTATGAAAGCAAAATATGAAGTTGGCAAATTTCATAACTAGTATTGTACTATAAGTACATAACTATAAGTATTGTAGGTGTGTCTGCCTCAAGTCATTTGGTATTGCTTGTGCTATGCTTGTGAGATTGGAAGAAACTGATTGTGAAGTATGTACTGTGTATATATAAAGTGTTTTTGAACTTTTCCCAAAGTAATAGTTTAACGCAAGCATGACGGTTCATCTGTAGTCTATTATTAGGAGCAACATGCAAGATTAGTAATTCTTCATGTGCCTTTCTAAGATAACTTCTTATCAAAAGCGACCAGGTTTATTTCAGACCTATGAAAAAGTGCCTTTGCTGTTTTATAACATTTCATTTTTCATATCATGGATGATATTGCTCTTTTAGTTCTATCTGTAAAAGTACTATTTCAGTGATCTGGTGTTGTTCAATCTGTACTAATGCTGTATATATTTCAATAAACATGTAAAATGTTGGTTAGTCGAGACTTTACAGATCTACTGTATTGATCTGACTGCCAATCCAAATGAAAAGTCTTGCACTTTATTATTAGATGTAGAATTTATATCAGAGGATTGACTGATGTTTGTTCATAGCTAAACAATAGTATTTCTGCAGGCTTCATTAATTAGTTTTTTTTTTTTTTTTTTAATTTGCTAAATTCTCTTTCTCTATACAATATAATTGTTATACAAGTCAAAAGTTTTTGAACAGTAAAATGTTTAATGTTTTTAAAGAAGTCTCTTCTGCTCACCAAGCTTGCATTTATTTGATAGAAAGCGCAGCAAAAACAGTACAAATTTTAAATATTTTTACTATTTAAAATAACTGTTTTTTATTTGAATATATTTTAAAATATAATTTATTCCTGTGATTTTTTTTAAAGCTGAATTTTTAGCATCATTACTCCAGTCATATGTTCCTGAAATCATTCTAATATTCTGATCTGCTCCTAAAAGCATTTATTATTATTATTATTATTATTATTATTATTATTATTATTATGTTGAAAACAGCTGAGTAGAACTTTTTCAGGTTTCTTTCAATAGAAAGTTCAGAAGAACAGCATTTATCTCAAACTGAAATCTTATGTAACATCATAAATGTCTTTATAATCACTTTTGATCAATTTAAAGCATCCTCCTAGCTTTTGAATGGTATAGTGTATAATGTAACAAAAGCTTTTTATTTCAGATAAATGCTGATCTTTGGATGTTTCTATTTATAAAAGAATCCTGAAAAAATGTACTGAACTGTTTTAAATGTTGATGATAATAATGATGATAATAATAATAATAATAATAATAATAACAATGTTTCTTAAACAGCAAATCAGCATATTAGAATAATTTCTGAAGAATCATGTGACACTGAAGACTGGAGTAATGATGCTGAAAATGTAGCTTTGATCACAGGAATAAATTACATAAATTTAAAATATATTCAAATAGAAGGCAGCTATTTTAAATAGTAAAAATATTTCACAATATTACTGATTTTGCTGTATTATGGATCAAATCAGTGCAGGCTTGGTGAGGAGAAGAGACATTTCTTTAAAAAACGTTAAAATCTTACTGTTCAAAAACTTTTGGTAGTGTGTGTGTATATAATGTATTACAATTAATTATATATATATTAAAATATGCTAACAAATAATTATATCTTGTATATTAGAGAGCAAAATATTTTGAAGATATATAGATTTTATATTTTAATATTTTTGTTACTTTATTTTATTTTGAATAATGTTGAGCCTTAATGTTGGATGTCTAAACACTGCTGAACATTTTAATCAAGTCTGATGCAACAAAATGAGAAGCTTGTATTTTTATTTGCTGTCTGCCCACCAGGTGGAACTGATGTTCTGTTGATTTTATCTTCCATGTCATGGAAGATATTCATTGCTCAATACTGGTGGTCATCACTTGCCAAACAATGTACTGTAGCCTTTAATTACTTGATACTACTCCAGTTATGCAATTTCATATCAGCACTTTTTACTAGATAAAAAGTCCCATCAGCGACTTCAGATACTGATTTAATTATTGTTTTTACCTCCACCGATGTGTCATGTAACCGCTGTTGTTCCTTTTTCTCCATCTATGTTTATGCTTTTTGTGTTTACCCAATTTAGTCTCAGTGCCTCAAACTGGCCTCGCTGACCATAAAACCTTCTTCCAGTTACAAGCAATTATCACGCTCACAATTGTGTAGCCTTTGGCAGCGTTTGCCGCAAAAAAACGCTACTTTACTATCGCCAGAGAAAACAAAGAAAAACTGGCCTTTCGAAAGTAGCAATACCAAAAGGGAGCGCGTTTGGTGAATTCCTCTCAGTGCTGGAGATGTTTTGAGTGGCTTGCGGATAAGGAAGGTATTGAACGTTAAGTGCTTTTGGGCCCTGCAAATCAGGCCCCTCTTCTCAAATGTGTGGTTTATCAGTTGGCAGCTTGACTAAGCATAGATAATGCTTGCTTATGCAAGAGTGTTTTGCTAATAGTGTTGATATGTTTCTGCACGCTTGTGTAACTCTAGCACAAGCTAAACATGTGTATCTGTAGGTCAGGGTTCCATGACACGCTCTCTGTGGTTTTCCTTTAGAACCAGGTGGGTGTGTTACAGACCCATGAGATGACATCAAGAGCTCAGCTGTGCTTTATTTACACTCCGTAGGCAGGCTAGGGGGTATTTCGTTTGGTTTTTATGAGAGCATTGAAGTTTAAATATTGAATAGCATGCTATGAAACATTTATGAAAGTTACCAATTGATAATGCAATTTCTAGGATTGGCCTTGCTCTTAACCCAAGGTTTTAGTACATTAGCTAATGGTATGTAAGATTTTCTTGCATCAGTCATTGTTACAACCTCAAACATAAAAGAGAGGATAATAAGTACACACTATATGGCTATAACCTGAAATTGGAGTCAAATTGACTCTATTTACTTACTCCTAGTCTTATTTTGTATGATTCATCAAATCACAAAGAAAAAACTGCATGTCAGAAATTATTTTTGCTTTTCTGCTAGGAAAGCTGGGACAGGGAAAATACTGTTAAAGCCAGAAAAAAACTATTTAGACATTTTTAGGCTCATAGGGGGCGATGAAGGTACTGCAGGAGCTCTGAATATATTCCGCAGAGAATATAATTTTGAAACGCAATCAATTTTCTTAAAGAAGAAGTCCACTTCCAAAACAAAGATTTACAGATAATGTACTCACCCCCTTCTCATCCAAGATGTTCATGTCTTTCTTTCTTCAGTCGTAAAGAAATTGTTTTTTGAGGAAAACATTTCAGCATTTTTCTCCATATAGTGGTCTTCTATGGTGCCCCGAGTTTGAACTTCCAAAATGCAGTTTAAATGCGGCTTCAAACGATCTCAAATGCGGTTGTAAATGATCCCAGCTGAGGAAGAAGGGTCTTATCTAGCAAAACGATCTGTTATTTTCTCAAAGATAATACAATTTATATACTGTTAAGTGTTTTTATGTCAAACTCCCATCTCATGTTTTCCCTCAACTTCAAAATCGTCCTACTTTTTGTTTACTTTGCATAGACTGGGTCGGTACTTCTGCAGCGATGTAAGATGATTTTGAAATCGTTTTTGAAGTTGAGGGAGAAAATATGATTGGAGTTTTTCGACATACCCTAACTGTCTTGAGTCAGAATACACAGAGTTTAGGCAGAGCAGAGATCGTTTACAACCGCATTTGGGATCGTTTGAAGCCACATTTAAACTGCATTTTGGAAGTTCAAACTCAGGGCACCATAGCAGTCCATTATATGGAGAAAAATCCTGAAATGTTTTCCTCAAAAAACATAATTTCTTTACGAGTGAAGAAAGAAGAACATGAACATCTTGGATGACGAGGGGGTGAGTACATTATCTGTAAATTTTTGTTCTGGAAGTGAACTTCTGCTTTAAAGACCAACAAGCCATGGCTCTCTCATGCAGTGTTGCCAAGTTTGGGCTACTTTAAGGCTATGTTCACACTTGGTGTCTTTTTTAACAAGAAAAAGTTGACAAGGGCACTTTTTTATTAAAAAAAAAAAAAAAAGCGTTGCAGCCGAGGGCGTCTTTTGTTGCTATAACAACAGCTAGTATGAATGTCGAGAAAAGAGGAAGCTCACACTTGCGCTAGTGTTTTCTTTTTTTATTTTTTGGCATTTTTTTGGAGGGGGGGCGCGGCTCGAAAAAGGGACGCCCAAAGCGCAACAGCGTTCATGTCAACACGCTGCCCACAAGGCTATTGAAGCTTTTTGAAGTTAACGGGGAGGAGAATGGCGGTTCACAACAATAAAATAAAAGTCTATCTACCGGCACCTTCTCAGTTTTTTCTTGTTGTTCTTGTTGTTATGGAAACGTAAGTTCTGGCTACTGGCTTGTCATTGGTCAGCTGTCAAAAAAGCGCTTGACGTAGGGCGTTTCTTTCAGAAAGGTTAAACTTTTTTTCAATTAGAAAAGACGCTCTGAGCTGCGGAAAAAGACGCCGGCGGTGGCGTTTAAAAAAGCGCTCAGGACTTTTTTGAAAACACGGTTTACTCCATAGGATTATAATGTAAAACAGACGCTAGCAGTTTCAAAAAAGAAGCCAAGTGTGAACATAGCCTAACACTGTTGTCGCAGGGATTTTTTTTTTTTGTTTGTTTGTTTGTTTTTTTGTTTTATATGTCCATGGGTGAAAGTGACCCCAATAACATGATATTTAGCCCCTGAAATGCGAATTTTTTCAGGGGAACCCCGCCTAAAAAACGTGCCATTGGACTAGTTTTAGAATAGTTTTGAGTAGCAGTTGGGAGGGTTTTGTTATGAAAACCTGGGAACCCTGTTCTCACGCAGTTAAAAATACATCGCGGAGCAAATAGGAAACTTACAGCGCGCCGTCAGACAAGACAGAGCAGGTTACTTTAGGTATGAAGCAAAGTCTCAGCTTTCAAATTTTGTCATTTTGTAAGAAATTCCAACAATAAATAACATTTTGTAGCTCTTCATTGTGACAGATCGATGTATCGCTTCACTTTAAGTGGCAGATAAACTGATCATTTCTTCCTCTTTACTAGTTATAGCATGAAATCAGCATGAATGAACATCTGAAGGTATCTTGTTTTAACCGCGGAAAGACGTCAGTACACGATATTTTCAAGTTTAAGTCCACCGACATTAATCCACTCTCCAGTCTAGTTTGTCGGACAAAAATGGCAGATTCGCATTATGATTGGTCAGATCGCCTGTGTTTACATGTCGCAATTCTGACTTTTTTTTCTCACAATTGTGAGATATAAACTCGCAATTGCGTGTTATAAAGTCAAAATTATGAGATATAAAGTTGCAGTTCTGAGAAATAAAGTAAGAATTGCAAGATATAAACTCACAATTGCGAGTTATAAAGTCAGAATTGCATGATAAAAACTCGCAAGTCTGACTTTTTTCCTCAGAACTCTTGCAACTGCAAATTATAAAGTCCAGTTTTGAGGGGAAAAAAAGACTGCTATGTTCTGACTTGATAACTGGCAATTGACCCTTTCGCAAACAGCTTGATTGACAGGCGATCTGACCAATCATAACACAGAATTTGTAGATCAGTTTAACTTCGGTCAACTTGAACTTGAAAAATTGTATGTATTGACGTCTTTCCGCGGTTTAAACAAAATGCATTCTGATGTTCATTCATATTTTTTTTTCGTGCTCACGTGTCATTTATCTAATAAAGCAGTACACTGATCTGTCACGAGACACTGAAGAGCCACAAAATGGTATTTATTGTTTGAATTTCTTTAAAAAATTGCAGCATTTTTAAACTGAGACCTTGTTTCATACCAGAAGTAACCTGCACTGTCTTGTCTTGCGTGTTGTCAGTTTCCTCTTTGCTCCGCCATGTATTTTTCACAGCGTTAGAACATGATGGGTAGTGTGAGAGCAGCATTGTTTTTCAGACATAGCAACAGTAACTAAGGAGGGTGGGTTTTTAGCGAAGGGTCAGTTGCATGTTATAAAGTCAGAATTGTGAGATAACGTCTGGGAAATACATTTTAAAATACATTAAATTAGAAAAGAGTTACTTAAAATTGTAATAATATATTCCATTTTTATGGTCAAAAGCAGGATTGTTGAGCATAAGAGACTTTTTATGCCCAAAATCCTAATGACCACCAACTTTTAAACGGTCACGTTACTTAAGTTAAATGGGTTGTGAGTTTCGCTTTGTCTTTAAATTAACTAAAGAGAGTTGAAACGGCCATAGCTATATTTTACCGACGCTAACAGCCAATGAGCAGAGATGATAATGACTCTGATGCAGAGTAATAAAGACAGAGATGTGTGTTTGCAGAGATAAAGCTTCCCAATTAGCGAAGAGATATTGACTGAAGACGCTGTAGGACGTTAATCTTGATCCACATAGCTGAACTCTCTCTCAGCTCGACTACCAGAATGTATAGTTGATTTTGGCTGCTGTAGTGGAGTATAACATTTCACATTGTCTTTGTCCTCATTTTTAATCAGGTCTGTCTCATAGCTGATGCCAGGAACCTTTGGTTTCTTCTTGTTAGAGTTCAGCATCTTGGGACTCTGCCTAGTATGCAACAGAGGTTCTAAGAACTATGAACTTGGTGCCAAGTCAAAACCGCGTGAAAAGGCGGTCAGAGGATAATAAATGTGTCAGTGAGGGTGTGTTTGTCTCTCTATACTTTTCAAATGGGGCTTTGCAGCTGTCCAGCGCCGGAACTATGTGTCTTTCTCCATGCCAGACTAAAACAAACATGATATTAGATGAAACCAGAGTAAGCATGAAGCATTCTTTTATGTTTTAATGATTTTACTATGAGAATGGACAAATATTTTCATCATTTTAATGTCCCAATAATGTCCCAAAATGAAATTCTGCAGTAAAACTATGCGGAAAACAGTTGAACTGTTTTCTCCATTAACATAATATGCTAACCTAATATGGTTAGCTCAGGCTAGCCTGCTTAAAGGAGTTTTGGGTGCTTTTTGGCTTAGGAGACCAGTGTAAACCAGCTAAGACAAGCAAACCTTGCTGTGTATTCATCAGGGACATTGTTGAGTTTTGAGTCTGTATAATGCAGTGTTCTTCCCTGAATTCTGAAATAATGTGTTCTCACTGTATTATTTCCCAGCCCACCCTTTATCTAAAGGTTTGTGTTGTTCTCTTGGAGATGCACACACAATATCTCATTGCTGTATGAGAAACAAACTTTGGAAGAAGCATAAAAGAAAAATAACTCCCCTCATCAATTCATATAAACTACTTACTCCTGTCTGGAAACTCTCCCTCTCTGGCAGGCTTGCCTAACAATGAACAAGGGAGAGAGACACATCAACAAAATGATCTCACTCCCTCAGCACCAGC
Organism: Cirrhinus mrigala; assembly: GCA_036247105.1. NCBI lineage: Eukaryota > Metazoa > Chordata > Actinopteri > Cypriniformes > Cyprinidae > Cirrhinus > Cirrhinus mrigala. The sequence continues at coordinate 13,332,260 of CM070022.1, forward strand.
ACACACACACTGACTCAGCAGTGCTGCAGGATGTTCTGTCTCTGCTTTGACCCTCTCTGCTCCTGAGTTCCCAGAGCCAGACTGGTAAGTGTATCTCCAGGGATCCCTTTAACCCAGTGTGAAATCACAATGCTGATGCTCGGCCCGCTGTCAATGTGATGTGACGTGCAGTTGTGCATTTTCACAACAACAGTTTCGCTAAAGAAATTCTGCATTTGTCATGGTCATCGTCTGCATCATTAAAAATGTATATTTCAGGTTTTCAGGAACCAAAACTCTTACTTTTGCAGACTATCTATCTATCTATCTATCTATCTATCTATCTATCTATCTATCTATCTATCTATCTATCTATCTATCTATCTATCTATCTATCTATCTATCTGTCTGTCTGTCTTTTGTTTGTTCGTTCATTCATCTGTTTCTTTTTATTATTCTGTCTGTTCTATCCATTTGTCTGTCCATCCGTCTGTCCATCTATCTATCCATCTATCTATCTATATATCTATCTATCTGTCTATCTATCTGTCTGTCTGTCTGTCTGTCTGTCTTTTGTTTGTTCGTTCATTCATCTGTTTCTTTTTATTATTCTGTCTGTTCTATCCATCTGTCTGTCCATCTGTCTGTCCATCTGTCCATCTATCTATCTATCTATCTATCTGTCTGTCTGTCTGTCTGTCTTTTTTGTTCGTTCATTCATCTGTTTCTTTTTATTATTCTGTCTGTTCTATCCATTTGTCTGTCCATCCGTCTGTCCATCTATCTATCCATCTATCTATCTATATATCTGTCTATCTATCTGTCTATCTATCTGTCTGTCTGTCTGTCTGTCTGTCTGTCTTTTGTTTGTTCGTTCATTCATCTGTTTCTTTTTATTATTCTGTCTGTTCTATCCATCTGTCTGTCCATCTGTCCATCTATCTATCTATCTATCTATCTATCTATCTATCTATCTGTCTGTCTGTCTGTCTGTCTTTTTTGTTCGTTCATTCATCTGTTTCTTTTTATTATTCTGTCTGTTCTATCCATTTGTCTGTCCATCCGTCTGTCCATCTATCTATCCATCTATCTATCTATATATCTATCTATCTGTCTGTCTGTCTGTCTGTCTGTCTGTCTGTCTGTCTATTGTCTGTCCATCCATTTGTATCCATCTATCAATCATTCATCTATCTGTCTCTGTCTGCCTGTCTGTCATCTGTTCTATCTATCTATCTATCGATCGATCTGTCTGTCTGTCGATTTTTCTGTCTGTCTATCTATCATCTGTCTGTCATTCTATCATTCTGTCTAAATATCTATCTATCTATCTATCTATCTATCTGTCTTTCTATCTATCATCTGTCTGTCTATCGTTCTGTCTATCTATCTATCTACCTATCGTCTGTCTGTCCGTCCGTCCGTCTCTATGTCTGTTTGTCTGTCTATTTTCCGTCCGTCCGTATCTATCTATCTATCTATCTATCTATCTATCTATCTATCTATCTATCTATCTATCTATCTATCTATCTATCTATCTATCATCTATCATCTGTCTGTCTGTCATTCTATTGTTCTGTCTATCGTTCTATCTGTCTATCTATGTATCTATCTATCTATCTATCATCTGTCTGTCTGTCGTTCTATCGTTCTATCTGTCTATCTATCATCTATCTATCTATCTGTCTATCTATCATCTGTCTGTCTGTCATTCTATCGTTCTGTCTGTTGTTCTGTCTGACTATCTATCTATCTATCTATCTATATATTTATCATCTGTCTATCATCTGTCTGTTGTTCTATCGTTCTGTCTAAAAATCTATCTATCATCTGTCTGTCTGTCATTCTATCGTTCTGTCTATCTGTCTATCTATCTATCTATTGTTTGTCTGTCTGTCTATCTGTACGTACTGTAAACATATTTACCCACCCGATAAACTGTGATTGTTCACTTTATCTATCAGTCAGATGTCCCTCTCCTGTCTAAGCGGATGGTTTACCCCAGGATAAGCCGCAGTAAGACCCATTGATTGGCTTTGGGAGGCTAGTATGTTCCTAACATGTTCCAGGAGTTACACCACAAGCAGTGAAGAGGTTTTAAAAACAATCATTTTATTTCCTAGGAGCTTTCTGTTTTATGTGACCATCTGAGAGTCTACAAAACCAGCTGTAACTGCTTTTTAGAACAAAATCTTTTTGAGAGCAGAAAAAATCATTTTGAGAGCAACTGTACTCAATTTGCAAGCGCTGCTCCTATAGTGAAATGACTGAAAACGGCTGTCAGAGGTGTAATTGCATTCTAAGTGTAAAACCCAAGCACATTGGATTACACGGCAGTATGTAGCAGAGCTAATTGAGTTTTGGTCCTGCTGGCACATGTGTGCTGGAAACATTTACCCAACATTACCACCCATTAGACTCCACACAGCCCAGAGTCTGGCAGCAGAGTGGCAGAGGATTGCAATGCCTTCCTGCAAGGGTGGATTTATTTGCTCTGAAGCCCAGGAGCAAGAAATCGCCTCTAGCTTTTGCTGCACTATGCAAATATACTACATTAATTACCCACATGTGCAAGTGACAGGAGGAAACTTCTAAGGGAATATAAAGGTCATAAATGAAAACGCCACATAATCCTTGTAGTTCCTCACTGTCAGGCTCATGTGTGTTTATTCAGTATTTTGACTGTAGTGTATGGCTATATCTCCATACATGACGTTTTACCATATTTAAATCCATTCTGCAGATTCTCCTCCCTAGTCAGATTTCATCTCAGCCTGTTCATTTAATGATGCTGGCAGCCATTATATATGGAATACATTTGGGACAATATGAACTCTATGTAATGGGGGAAGGCTCAGATGTACATGCTACTGCAAGTAATGGACAATGAAATATCAGATACTACGAGATGATGGTGTACTTTACCAACAAAGTGAGATATATTACAACCTATTGATTTTACTCTGAGCTATTATGTTGCATGTGTATCAAAATCTAATATTTACACACAATATGTAAGGTCACTATCTTATCTTATATGACATACAAAAAGTACACTAGAAGTACCACAGTGTTATCAGTGTTGCCATTGTTAACTAAAACGAAACTGAAACTACGCAAAGTTTATGTTCAAATACAGCTAAAATAAAGCCAAAATAAAATAAAACACAAACATTAGATTTAAAACTGTTACATTTCTTTTTAAAAATAAGAAATGTTGCCTTGGTAACTAACTCAAATAAGAGTTCTAATAGCACTAAAAATAAAACTGAAATAAAATAAAGGTAAAATTAAAAAAAATTTAAGTAATAAAAATGATAAGAATAGAATAGAATAGAATAAGTTTTGAATTTTTTTGAGTTAATATGTTATGATAATATTTTTTGAAAATTACAATTTTTATTATGTTTTTCTCTCTCACGAAGTAAATAATATAATATAATGTAATATAATATAATATAATAAATATAATATAATATGATATAATATAATATAATACGTTCTGAATTTTGAAAATTAAACCTTTTATTATTTCTTTCTAGGTCACTAAGTAAATATATAATTATAATATAATATGTTTTGAAAACTACAATTATTATTTCTTTCTCACTAAGTAAATAATTAATATAATATGATATAATATAATATAATATAATATAATATAATATAATATAATATAATATGTTTTGAATCTTGAAAATTACAGTTTTTATTACTTATTTCTAGGTCACTAGGTAAATGTATAATATAATATAATATAATATATGTTTTGAATTTTGAAAATTAAAATTTTTATTATTTCTTTCTAGGTCACTAAGTAAACATTATTTAATATAATATATTATATAATATATAATAATACGTTTTGAATTTTAAAAATAACTTTCATTATTTCTTTCTAGGTCACTGTGTGAACAATAGAATAGAATAGAATATGTTTTGAATTTTGAAAATTACAATTTTTATTATTTCTTTCTAGGCCAAGTTAATATTTTATTTTATTTTATTTTAGATTAGATTAAATTAGATTAGATTAGATTAGATAATGAAGTAACAGTCTCAGGCTTTTTGACCCTACTGTATACAATCGTACTTAATAATTTTTTAAATACATAATGGTATTGTCTTTGTACATACATGCCTAATAAAAAAAATAAGTACGTAGATAAAAATTATAGTAATACTTTTTTGTAAGCGCTGACTTGAGTATTTATTGCATCACATTTACTGGTATTCTTTTCCCTATTTTTTTTTTTACTTCTGCATTATCTTTGACTCTCTTTGTGTTCCTGCAGCAGGCAGCATTGTTTCTCTCGGTCTCACTCTCTACGTCTCTGTCTCCCGCTCGCACTCTCTCTCGCTCTCTTTGGCAGGCTGCTGTGTGCCGTGCACAGGCGCAGGCCGGCTCTGTGGGGAGGCTGATCTAGTTATATAACAGTCGGTGCAGCCGTTGTCTGCTGGAAGACGAGCATGCAGGCATCCCTGTTACATAAGCCTGTTAGGATCATATTGTCACACTGTGAAGCATTCACAACGCAGTGTCCTTGCTACTGTGCTTCCCTCTCTCTCTCTCTCACTCTTGGGAAAGAAAACCCGAAAAAGGGTGGTCCAATGCAGTTCAAAGAGCATGAACTGTGCAATCACAGTTCAGCCAATCAAAGCGGACCTCTCTGCATGGCCTAAACCCCCCACCCACGCGGTCGTCACGCACCTCACAGCCACACGCCCAGTCAGGTGTCCTGTTTGACTCAGGCGAGGACGGCGGCTGTCATGACGATGGAGTCAGCAGCCCTCTCGTTCTCCGCAGGGAGTCTGAACGACAGTGGCATCCAGTGACAGGATCAGGCAGCTGCGGGCTATGACTCATCACCTGAATGCCAGGTGAACTTTAGCGGACACCCAAGAGTCTCCAGGAGTCCGTCTAAGCCTTCTAAATACACAGCGCTGACCCCACTGAGTTGGTATGAGTCTCACCTTATCTCTTTGCTAATTTTAGAGCCAGCACGTTGACCTATTCAACAGCAAGACATTCAGTCCGACATTAGTGTGACATCACTGCACCTTATGGCGGGAAAACGAACAATAACGCGCTGGTTTTGTCACGCAATGTCACTCTAATTGACCCCGCTGTGACCTTCTTACGCATTCAAGTTTTACTTTTTTTTTTTCAGTTCCGCAAGCAACACTGCTGTGCTTTCTTGAAAGTAATTGAAGTAAATCTTAAAAAAAAAAAAAAGGCACAATAACAGTTTGGAGTCCCATCAGCCGTTGACTAAAATTATCAAGAAACGAAACGAAACAAAACAAAACAAAACAAAACAAAACAACACAACACAACACAACACAACACAACACAACACAACACAACACAACACAACACAACACAACACAAAACAAAACAAAACAAAACAAAACAAAACAACACAAAACAACACAAAACAAAACAACACAAAACAAAACAAAACATTAGGCCAAAAAAAACGTAAATGAAAAAAGGTAACTTGCTTTGGTAACATATTAAAATTACTCAAATATATTATAATAATATAATATAATATAATAAAATACAACATAATATCCTGGAAATAAACAAAGTTGGGGATTTTGAAAATTATTATTATGCACCACTATTGTGATTCCTTGAAAGTAATTTGACTCTTGTGAAATATATATAAAGAAAGAAATTTATAAAAGCACAATAACAGTAACTAAAATGAAACTAAAACTATTAAAATTATTTTTTTTCTAATTGAAATAAAGCTGAAATAAAATATAAATATTTGACAAAAAAAAAAAAAAAAAACGTTAACTTAAAATAAATAATTTAAAAAAAAAACGTAACTTGCTTAGGTAATGTCATAAAATTATTAAAACTTAAATATAATATAATATAATATATAATGATGGTACCTTGGTATACAGTGGAGTCCAAAAGTCTGTAACCACATTAAAAGTCTGCTATTCAAAACCTTATTTAAACCTGGAAAAAACATTTGGGAATTTGAAAATTATTATTATTCTTACGCATTCAGGTTTTTCTAGTTTTTGCTCAGTTCTTCATGCACCACTATTGTGCTTCCTTGAAAGTAATTTGACTCTTGTGAAATAAATATAAAAAAGCATAATAACAGGTTTGAAGCCCAGCAGGCGTAGAGTTTGGAAAGCTATATTTATGCCCAGTAATTAAACTGTCCTTGGGGTATCGACCCAGCACTGTATTTGCATCCGTTAAACAAAGCATTCCTTTGTCAACCGTTTGTCATATGGTAGTCACGGTGACTGTGTTTAGATTCATACAGTGTTGTGAATACTATAGTATATTCAGAGACAGAACAGATACTCAAGCTTCATTGTGTTTTGTTCAACTCAACTTACACTGGGAATTTTTGAAGGCTGTTTTAAAAGGTAGGTCAACGAGGAAGTAATCTGACTGGAAATATAAATCCAACAGGGAAGATAAAAAGACAACTAATTCCCAAAAGGTGTGGTGTGGCTTTGAGCTTTTTAGCACTTCTTTATTGGGAATTGGAATACAAAGGGCTTTTGGAATGTTTTTTTACTACTTGGGAAAAACCACAATTTCCTAGGAGTTTAGTAATGCTCTGGTTTACCTTACCTCCATGCCCCTGGGAAAGGGTTAAATGAATTAAAGTCCATGCTGATGGTTAACCCCACTAATAGTCCCCATGTGGGCCATGCTACCATTAGTGCAACTGAGAAGCTTCAGTCCTACTAAAGAGTACAACTGAGTCAGGGAATTGTGGGAATTCTGCTGACATAAGCAACCCTGTACGCATCCCCCAGACGAGCCTGCTCGTGAAACACTTGCTCTAGATTTGTTAAGGCGTTCTCACCCTAATATTCCTTAAAATATGTGACTTTGGTTATGATTACAGTTACTAATATTAGTTTAACTGATATTCCACAAGCAATCAGAAATAATACAAATTATATGTACCCATATGTACAGACATATACATATATTGTATTATATACAGTTGAAGTCGAAACTTTACATACACCTTACAAAGTATGCAAAATGTTAATTATTTTACCAAAATAAGAGGGATTGTAAAAGGTTCAAATGCTCACTGATGCTTCAGAAGGAAACACAATGCATTAAGAGCCAGGGGGTGAAAACTTTTAGAGTTTGAAGATCAGGATAAATTTAACTTTTGTCTTCTCGGAAACATGTAAGTATCTTCTTTATAATATAATATAATATAATAAATATAAATATTATATTTAGGCAAAATAAGAAAAATGTACACATCTTCATTGTGTTCAAAAGTTTTCACCCCCAGGCTCTTAATGCTTCACGTTTCCTTCTTAAGCATCAGTGAGTGTTTGAACCGTCTGTAATAGTTGCATATGAGTCCCTCAATGTGAAAAGATGAATCTCAGAATCATACAGTCATTGTTAGAAAGGGTTTGAATACACAAAAATGCTGAAAAATGAAAGAAATTGTGAGACCTGAAGGATTTTTCTGAAGAACAGCGGGCAGTTTAACTGTTCAGGACAAACAAGGGACTCATGAACAGCTACCACTAAAAAAAAACAACAACAAGAAAAAAAAACCCACAGCTGTGGATCATTCAGGTAACAACACAGTATTAAGTATTAAGTGTTAGTACACTTTTGAACACTTTTTTATAAATTCATTTATTATTTTCTCCTGTGGACTATATGTAAATGTCTTTAATGTGAAATATCTTAGGTCAGTACTAAATAAAAACAACATGCATCCCTCTTATTCTGCTAGGTGTATGTAAACTTTTGACTTCAACTGTATATGGTACTCACATTGATTTTACCATATTATCACTCACATTTACTCATCCTCATATTGACTCTGGGTTGTTACAAACCCATGTGATGAAAGTATCATTATACACTTACTGCTTTTATTTACATTTTTTGTAAATACAACACTGCAGAAAGAAATTCAGGTTAAGAACAACAAAGGGTGAGTAAATGATGACCGAATTTTAATATGGGGTAAACTGCCCCTTTAAAACAGTATATACAAATGAGAAAAAAGGCGAGACGTAGGAATATTGATTGCTAATGATATCAACACACAACAACTTTCGCAGGGTCCCTTTGAAATGAAGAATACCGGGACAAGGAATTTTTGGAATGTTCCATGACGTCATCTCGCAGTAGCTGACAGCGAGGAGGGAGCTAAAAAATTAAGGTACTTTCTTCGGCCAATAAGCGTCGCGGAAGTATACTACCTCATGATTATTAATCACTCTAGAACGGCGAGAGCATGGGAGGGGGCGGGGCCCCTGGGGCGTCGCGTGCAGGGTGGTGCGGTGTGAACTGTTTGCGTTGCGCGACACTGTGGCTGTTGTTGTTGCGCTGATCAGCTGAACGCATGATTGCGCTTCCAGTTTGACAAGCAGGAGGGGAAGCCCTGTTGGCTCGCGAGCGTCCAAATAACGCCGAGAGAGGCGTCAGCAGCGATTCCGTTTGACAAGCGATGGGATGCGGACCACGGCACGCTGCCCTGGAGAGTAAATGGCTACAGCAACGCCAACAGCTGTGTCAGGTATGGTCTAGCGTGGAAATGTTTTGTGTTTCTACATATACGGCTTAGTCGATAAACGAGATTGATTTTGGTGAATTAGTAGGCATTTTAGTAAGTATTTTCATTTGGTGTCTTGGTTAGGCAGGGATAACATTTTGTGAAGTCTGTTAGTAAAACTTAAACGTGGCGTTTTGCAGGAATGAATGTTTTAAGTGAAATTCGTGGAAGCTATAACACTTTTCACACGTTAAATATGAAGATTGACTTCCTGTAAACAGTGCGGCACAATATGAGTCAAATCAGCTGTCTGGATTGTTCAAACAAGTTGAGAAATGTAGCGCTAGCACACATTTTCAGCCAATGGTTTTGTCCCGACGCTCAGCCAAGAATAACGTTTTTCTACATTAGAGTAACATGGCAAACCACACACCGCAGGAATCTGACGCTCTTTCCTAATTCTTGGAAATGACAGAACATAGACGGAGTCCCCTGTGTGTGGTGTATAAGGGAGCGCTGGACGGTTTGCTCATAGTGGAATGATACTTAAAGGGGTAGTTCACGCTGAAAACTCAAAATTATGTAATTATTCACCATCGTGTTGTTCCAAACTCGCCTGACTTTCTTCTGTGGAGCACAAAGCGAGATGTTAAGCGGGATGTTAGGGACTGACAACCTCACTCACTATCCACTTCCACTGCATCTTTTTTTTTTTCTGTAAAGTGAAAGTGAGGCTGTCATTGTTCATAACATTTCATTAAATAAAGTCACACACGGTTGAAACGACGTGAGACTGTTATGTTAAAGTTTAAAATATTTTCTGATAGAGGAACACTTCAAAAATCTCAGGAAAAATAGTAAATTGAACCCGCTTTATGAACGAATTGATTTGAGAACTGTATTAACCATCTCAATGAAAAAAAAAAAAAAAAAACTGGAACAGTCCGTTCACTAATACAGTTCTCTAGTTCAGTCATACATTTTTTATGATTTTTGAATTGAAAATACTTGCGTTACTTGTATAACACTTATGATGAATAGTTTGCTTCCCCTCATGTCATTCCTTGTATGCTTTTAACAACTTGTATGCTTTTAATTTGGTACAGAAACTGACCCTATTTATTTTCTTATTGCATGTATAAATCTTATTGTAAACAATTAACCTATGTATATTTAATTTTTTTAAAACCTTTGACATCGTAATAGCGGGTTTGCACTTGCATCACGGTTTGGTCAGTTACTCGGATGTAAACAACATCATGGATTGCATGGTTAATGTACTAATGAATATGTTGTTCTGCTAATTTATACGCCAAGGAAAAGTGTGTGGAAGCTGCTAAATCATATAGAGAAGGACCTAGTAAGCAGGAAAGAACACAATAGTTTGACAAGCTAGTTTGTTAATAGGTGGTAAAGATATGTATGAGCAGTATTTATTAAGATGTTAGCCTAATATTTCACCTACCTGACTGGAAATGATAAAAACAAACACAGTTGTTGTCAAGATTCTCACCCTGGAAATCCTGGTTCAGTTTGGCCAACCACAAACGCCTTTTGTTCCTTTTGTTTTTGCATTTTTCTTGATTTGTTATAACTTTTGGCAGTCTATAATACTCCAAATGTTTTTTCCCAGTATGACTGATTAGTACGGCCGATTAATAACATGTCATGTAAACACTCTTTATTTTGTGAAAATGTCATAATAGGACCTTCCGGTGAAAACGGCATACTTTTCTTTGTTGATATATGCAGGACTTATCCAATCATTTTGTCTGTTTAAACCCCGCCCCTTCCAACTCTCATTTATCTTAAATCCAATCCACAACTTATGCATAGAACCAAGTTCCTGCCATAAATTTTTCTTTTTTGATAATCCATTTCACTCAGATGTACTGTATGCTACTTCTGTTTTATTATGACTTTAACATCAACATTAGTTAAAAAACAGTATGTTCCAGATGCACTGTTCTTGATCTCAGCGACTATATGTTTGATTCAGACTGGTTTTGTTTGGAGTTGACGCTCTAATATGATGCAAACAGTACCGTTATATCAAGTAACCTGAAAAACTTGGCTTCGTCTGCCTCAGACACAGTTGGCTAGCGCTAGTTTCCTTTAATGCAGTGTGTGGTGGTGAGGAGGGAGAGCCTAATGATATTATTTTTGAGTGTATCAGCACAAAGCGAAGAACTCGGCGACTGAGATGTGTTATTACTTGAACTAGGCAGGCAACAGTGTTGAGCAGAATCTAAAGGGAAGAATGGTGTTAGCCTCTTTCCTTTTTATTTACCACGTTGTCACAATTGTTTGAATATATCATAAGCAACACTTGTAAAGAGGGACAGTTTGTTTTTCTGATATGCAGGAAAAATGTTTGCTTTTAGCCTGCTAATTTGGAGTTACACTGCAGTCTGCATTAAAGAGTCTATTTTTTTAAGCTTTAATCTTCTTTAAATGGATGAGAGACTAAATTATCATTGTCTCTGTATGGCATTATATGCAGTGCATTAAGTTAGACCACTTTTCATTTTCATTATGAATACTTCTTTGCAATTTGGAATATTTTTAAGTGATTTTTTTGACTACAGTGCCTGAATTCAATGTGTCGCTAGCTGATGTGAGCAAATTTTCAGGTGCGATATAAGCGACTGAGATTCTACTTACACAGTACACTTTTTCTTTCCCTACATGAATGATATGAATATAAGTAATTAATGACAGAATACTGAATTTTTCGTTGAACTGTCCCTTTAATAATTCTCATAGATGGCCTATTATGTTGAAGTAAACTTTATATCTAAAGAAGTCTAATTGCGTATCTTCCTTCTAATGGTTTCATTAGAAAAGAGCGTGGCAAGGTCAAAAAAACATTTGTAACTTTCGTAGTCAAACTCTCTTGAAATCCACGGAGGTTGCCGAGGTTAACGGCTGTGTGTCACCAGTAAGTGTGGGAGAATCTTTAATGACCGTTGCTTACCTCGTTAGGCAGGACACCGCAGCACCTGCAGTGAGCTCTAACCGTCAGACTAATGAGCTGTTGGCTGAATTTCGTCTTGAAGTTTTCCCAGGCTTTAACTGCTCCATTTACATTTCTTTCACATGTAAAATGGAGGACATGAAAGATTTGTCTCAGTAAAACAATGGCATTGAAATTCACACTGTGAAGAAAAATAATAACGTTATTCTCTGCTGATGTTAATGTCCTTTGTTTCATGCCAGCGTGCCACGCGGGCACCATCAGAGGCGGACGGCATGAAGTGTTGTAGATCTGAGGAAGACCTCACTGGCCATTATCACAGTATGTGCCTAGTGCCCTGTCCTTATCAGCCCTCATGGCATCTCTTTTCTCCTTTTCACCTCATGCTCAAACATATTCACAAACATAAACGCACCGGTTGGACATCAAGTTCACCGCTTGCTTCTCCCCCTGCCCACACTCTTTTAGCAAGGTGGGTTTTTTAAAACCTAGAACAGGCTTACTCTACCTAAGATGTGCTGCTGTAAAGATACTTGGCACATTTAAAATGTTGCTTGAATGCAGAGATGAATTTCTCAAAATAACTTAGCTGGCCAGAAAAAAATCTATTCTGATTTTGACATTGATTATTTAAAGTCACCATGCAATCAAAAATGACAGTTGTATTTATTATAAATGATTTATCTGTGCACGTCATTATTATTATTATTTTTTTATTTCCTTTGCAGTTGTAATCTTTAATCAAAAATGTTAACCTCCCCTCACTCTCTCAATGACATCACTTCTTTTCTTGACATAAGACTCAAATGTTGGACTATGCTGACTGTCCAATGACCAGGCTTTTAGCACCCTTCGCCTGGAATTGGATTGACAGGCGATCTGACCAATCATAACCCAGAATCCGGCATTTTGTTCAACAAACAAGGGAAGTCAGATTAACGCCAGTAGAGTTGAACTTGAAAATGGTGTATTGATGTCTTTTCGCAGTAGAGACAACATACCATCTGTTGGTCATTCATTTGCATTTCATACTATAACTAGCAGGAAGAGATCAATTCATGTTTGAATCGCTAGAACTGAGGCGCTGTATCCATCCGTCGCATTAAAAAGCTGCACAAGTGATATTTATTATTTGAATTTCTTTAAAAAAACGACAAAATATGAAAGCTGAGACTTTAATACCAAACGTAACCTGCTCTGTCTTTTCTGTCAGTGCATTGTCAGTGTCCTCTTTGCGCTGCAATTAAATGAAATTTAAAACTACATCATGATGTGTGGCATGAGAACACAATCGCCTCAGTTCAAGCAGTATGTGAACAGATGATCTTTTTGTCTTTACTACTAGTTATAGCATGAAATAAACACGAATGAACATTATAGTTATGTTGTCTCAACCACGGAAAGACAAAAGTACACCGTAGTCCACTGACGTTATTCTAATGCCCTGTACCAAATGGAACATTTCATGTGCATTTGTGGTCTTATGGACTTGCATTGGCTGCCGCCACTTTGCTTCCTTTGCTCCTGTAAACAAACGTTGGTTTTTGCGGGACTCACTTTCGCATGCGCAATGCTGATGATGTCCTACGTCATCCGCCCGGAGCTGCTTCCTTGTACGAGCAGTTGCTGCAAGCTATTATGTTTTAGATATGAATATTTTTCTTACAAAAATGCAGCGATTTGCTACAGGAGGCCTTTATTCACCCCTCTGAGCCATGTGAGGCACTATTTATTATGGATGGATGCACTTTATTGGACTTTTTACAGACTGATGAAGAGAAATACCCGCCCATTGCCATGATAGAGCTTGGAAATGCCTCAATATTTTTTTTAATATTACTCCGATTGCATTTATCTGAAAGAAGGAAGTCTTATACACCTAGGATGCCTGGAGAGTGAGTAAATAATTGGCTAATGTTAGTTTTTTTGGTGAACTAACCCTATAAGTCCAGCGGTATTTAAACTTTTTGATGCTTTATTAAGTTAACAGCAGTGTTATTTTACTATAATTGATGTACCGTTATAGTTTTTCTTAATATTTTAAATAATACTCTATTCCATTTTTTATGTTTTTATTCAATTTGTTTTTAGATTTAGTAATTTTAGAACTTTAAAAGTTAAGCTCAATGAAAATGAGAAATGTTGCATTGGCAACTTGTTAAAGTATAGTAAGTTAAGTTAGTTTATTTAAGTGACAGGTAACAAATATGTTTTTTTTTTTTTTATGTTTTAGTATTAATAATAATATCCCTGGTTAACAGGGTTTCTTAGTTAATGGTTTCACAGTTAATGGTTTATGTTCATGTCATGATTTCTGACCAGTCTTTACAAAGAAGAATGATACTGTAACATTATCAAATTTGGTCAGTGTGAATTGAACTTTAACACATTTTAACTTATTTAAATGCTTTTTGTATTGCAGTAGATAGTATAATAGATAGTATAATTTTAAAGGGATAGTTCACCCAAAAATTGTCATTAATTACTAACCCTCATGTCGCCAAACCTGTAAGACCTTCGTTCATTTTTTTAACACAGATTAAGATATTTTTAATGAAACCAGAGAGCTTTCTGACCCTGCATAGACAGCAACGCAACTGACATGTTCAAGGCCTGAAAAGGTAGTAAGTACTTTGATAAAATAGTCCATGTGACATCAGTGGTTCATCCTTAAATTTAAGAAGCTATGTGAATATTTTCAACTTATTCAACTATTTCTTCTCTTCCGCGTCAGTCTTTGATGCACATGAAAACAACCCTTTAAAACTGTATTTAATTTTTCTGTCTTCTGATAGAGAAAGTCATTACATTTTTTTGAAGTGAATATTGAAAAAAAAATATTGAAAATTCTGAATTTTTGATGGAATTTGGCTAAACTGAAAAAATTTAATTCCACAGTAGCCCCTCTAAATATGAAGTCTGGATGGTTAACATACAAACTGCTGGGTGGTTCGCAACAGTTTATATTTTGTTTAGAAATGAGCCAAATATCTGAAATGTAGGAAAGTGTTCTTTAGGGACACCGTATCAGCAGCGCAGTAGGAAAACAGAATCATCATCCTGTCAGGTATGTTATTGCAGAAAGATAAGAACTTAGCCGTTATCTTAAACAACCCAAACTGATTAAATGCCCAGTCATCACACCACAACATTGCCTACTGAGGGTCCTCCAGTAACATACAGCGGCCTGCGAAGAGAGGAGAAATGAATGGGAATGTCTGGAAAGGGCAGCAGGTGCTATAATTCCACAGTGAATGAGCCTGATGTCCCTCATCGCCCATCAGTCAGGGTCTCACACGGTGTTTGCCATGCCACGGGGAAAAATGACACCTGAACGCCTACTCCCTGCTCTTTGATTTACTGCCTGATGAGTAGCAAAGCTCTGGGAGATCCACTGATCACCAGGCTTTCATTTTTTTTTTTCTTTTTTTTTTCCCACCTTTCACATCCACTGGTGCTGAGCATTTTGCTCTTGTTTTCAGGAGCAGGAAATGACAACCTTTGGTTTTTCGTTTTCAAAAGAATGTGATGCCTCTGGTGTAGTAATGTAATAGCAAGAGAACAGGAGGTGATTGTCACCATCATCTCTAGTCTGGCACCTTCCTCATGTTGGCATCCTGTTTATGAAAGCATTCCTGCTGCCGATGCTGGAGAAGCACATAAACAGGCTCAAAAATCTAAGAACAAAGATAAATTTTAACATTACATTTTAACTCAATTGGTAAAATATATATTTTTTTTGTATCATTGTTTTAAAGAAAAACTAAATTTGAATTTTGCAATATTAGTTTGTTTTAGTAATTTTATGTGAATTTTGTTTTGCCCCCCCCCCCCATTTATTTACATTTTTTTTTTTTTATTTCAGTTTTTTTTTTAATTAATTTTAGTATTTCATCTTTCAGTTAAAGAAGTCCACTTCCAGAAAAAAAACTTACAGATAATTTACTTATCCTAGATGTTCATGTCTTTCTTTCTTCAGCCGTAAAGAAATTATTTTTTTTGAGGAAAACATTTCAGGATTTTTCTTCATATAATGGACTGATATGGTGCCCTGAGTTTGAACTTCCATAATGCAGTTCAAATACAGATTCAAACGATCCCAAATGTGGTTATAAACGATCCCAACTGAGGAAGAAGGCTCCTATATAGCAAAACGATTGGTTATTTTTTTTTTTTTTTTTTAAAATACAGTTTAAAATACTTTTTAATCTCAAACGCTCGTCTTGTCTTGCTCTCCCTGAACTCTGTGTATTCTGGTTCAAGACAGTTAGGGTATGTCAAAAAACTCTAATCGCATTTTCTCCCTCAACTTCAAAAATCATTTCAAAATCATCCTACATCGCTGCAAAAGTACCGACCCAGTCTTTGCAAAGTGAACATGCATCAAACACCCTTAACAAAAAAGGTAAAACAGTGATATAAGATGATTTTAAATTTGAGGGAGAACATGAGATGGGAGTTTTTCGACGTACCCTAACTGTCATGAACTGGAAAAAAACAGTTCAGGCAATAAAAGACGAGCGTTTGAAATTAAAAAGTATATAAATTGTATTATTGTTATGAAAATAACTGATCGTTTTGCTAGATAAGACCCTTTCTCCTCGGCTGGGATCGTTTACAACCGCATTTGGGATCGTTTGAAGCCGCATTTAAACTACATTTTGGAAGTTCAAACTTGGGGCACCATAGAAGTCCACTATATGGGAAAAAAATCCTGAAATGTTTTCTTCAAAAAACATAATTTCTTTATGACTGAAGAAAGAAAGACATGAACATCTTGGATGACAAGGGGGTGAGTGCATTCTCTGTAAATTTTTTTTGTTCTGGAAGTGGACTTCTCCTTTAACAAAAATTATTTTTAATAGTTTTAGTTTTAGTTAACAATGACAAAACTGGCTTCCATTGAAGATGATAATTGTATATGTAATATAATTTGCTAAATTTGCAGTGAATTTGCCATATTTAACATCTAATTTATGGTAAATGAGAAAGTATTGCAAAAAATTTTGTAGGTTTTTTTTTTTTTTTTTTTTTTTTTTTGGTTAATGAAGATATATATTTTTAATAGTTTTGGTTTAGTTAACTATGAAGTACAAGATGATAATATAAGTTGATAACATAATAATATTGTAATAGAAAATACTACCTTTGGACTTTGGATCCCTACTATATTTGCATGTTGTGTATCACATGCATCACCAGTTGCCTTTTTCTGTTGCCTGTATGAATTTAGTATACTTTTGGTCAGTTTACCCCAATAGCTGCCGTTTACATACAATTACTGCACACTTTGCTGTGAATAAGCACTGTGCCCACAGCTGCAATGGGTTAATCATTAGTCCTTCCACAACAGTTCCACATACCAGTTTGGGTGCCGTCACATACTTTACTACCCACATTCCAGCCACACTCTCTGCATCGTACTTTCACAAGTCAATGGCCGTTGCTTCAAGTTGCATAACATTAAAGAGATTTTGTGATGATCTTCAGGATCTTAGAGTGTTTGAAAGCATAATTTCAGTTTATGGTTTTTAAATTGTGTTGGACGTTTTTCTCCTTTTGGTTGATGTGTGTTGATAATACACAAAGGCTTTTGGTGATCTTCCATTTTAGTCTGTATTTTTTGATTATGCATTTAGGCTAACACTATTTTAAAATTTCCAACGATAATGTTAAACGTTCATATAAGTATAGTATATCATTGTTCAGACAACGCAAACAGAAGCGATTCATTTTCAATAAGAGTTATCGAATTAAGGGGACAAGGGCGACCATCGGCGACGCATTATAAGCATGCCTACCAATGTGTACATGAAAAGTTTAACTTTATGCAAATGATAATACTTTTGTAGTGCAGTTCAGTGAGTTTGCTTTATGCTTTGAAAAAGGCTCATGACTTTAAATTGTATCATTCTGTGCACAACCCTTTAGTCGTATCATTTAGCCGCGTCTTACTGTGCAAAATTTGGGTCAGGTGTTTGTGTTTGCACTGTGCAGTTGTGTTGAACATCGTCTGGCATGATCCCAGGGGACTTTTGGCTACCCCTGCTGATGAGGATTGCATTTCCTTGTCTGGTACTGGCAAGGCTGGCCAGCTCCCATAATGCAAATAAGTATGGACATGGCCAATGCTAATGACAGCCCAAACAATAACACATCATTGCTTTCTATATTATGTGTCGCATGTTTATTAAAACAGGGAGACGCAGATCAGGAATTATAGCTTGGGAGTTAATGAAGTAGGAGCAATAATTCCTCACTCTTCCCTCAGGTCCCTTGTTCTTTTTATTACTGATGGTTTTTATTGGTATTCTTGTAAAGGTTCGGATTTTGTCCTGCACAGTTTCAAGACATCAAATGGCTCCCATTTGTCAGAGACTGTTCTAGGCCACACCAGAAAAAATACTCCTATTGGCAGAAGTAGAATCATCACAGTTCCTGCAGTGTAGTGATGACCAACCAAGCTGTAACAACTTAATATCAAAGAAGTGGGTCCAAAAATGAGAAATGATGGAAATTTGCTCCAAATGTGTTTGCATTACATCACTTGCTCACCAGTGAGTCCTCTGCAGTGAATGAGTGCTGGCAGAATGAGAGTCCAAACAGCTGATCAAAGCATCACAAGTAATCTGCACTACCCCAGTCAAATAATTAATGTCTTGCGAAGTGAAAATCTGCGTGTTTGTAAATTTTCAGTTAATTTTCTGCCAGATTTTGAAGCTTATGGAGGTACATTTAGAGCTTATGGAGCTACTTTTGTGTTTTATTCTGTATTAATATGCATTTACAGTGGCATGCGAAAGTTTGGGAACCCCTTGCAGAATCTGTGAAAATGTGAATAATTTTAAGAAAATAAGAGAGTAAGAATAATTTAGTATTGTCCTGAGTGAGATATTTTACATAAAAGATGTTTACATATAGTCCACAAGAGAAAAAGTTTGCTGAAATTATTAAAATAACCCCCTTCAAAAGTTTTGTAACCCTTGATTCTTAATGCTGTGTGTGGATACCTAGATGTACGACTGTTTTTTTTTTTTTTTTTTTTTTTTTTTTTTTTGTGTTTTGTGATGGTTGTTCATGAGTTTGTTCTGAACAGTTAAACTGAGCACTGTTCTTCAGTTTTCCAGCATCTTTTGCATATTTGAACCCTTTCCAGCAGTGACTGTATGATTTTGAGATCCATCTTTTCACACTGAGGACAATTTAGGGACTCAAACACAACTATTAAGGCTCAAACATTCACTGATGCTCCAGAAGGAAGCACGATGCATTAAGAGCCTGGGAGTGAATACTTCATTTGTCTTACGGGAAACATCCAAGTGTCTTCTGTTGCTTCCAAAGGGCAGTGCTTAATGGGAAAAAATGATATTTCAACAAAATAAGAAAAATTTGGACATCTTCATCCTGTTCAAAAGTTTTCACCCCCAGCTCTTAATGTGTCGTCTCCATGTTTCCTTCTGGAGCATCAGTGAATGTTTGAATGTTTTTTTAATAGTTGTGTTTGATACCCTCAATTGTCCTTAGTGTAAAAAGATGGATTTTAAAATCATACAGTCACTGCTGGAAAGGGTTCAAATATGCAAAAGATGCTGCAAAACTGAAGAATCTGCAGGATCTGGAGGATTTTTCTAAAGAACAGTGCTCAGTTTAACTGTTCAGAACAAACGAAGGACTCATGAACAACATCACAAAACAAAAAAAGTCGTAGATTATCCAGGTAACCACACACTGTATTAAGAACCAAGGGTTCCTAAACTTTTGAAGGGAGTTATTTTAATAATTTCAGCTATATTTGTCTTCTATATGTAAACATCTTATGTAAAATATCTTACTGAGGGCAGTACTAAATAAAAAATAACATGCATTTTGTTTGATCTCTCTTATTTTGTTAAAATTATTCACATTTTCACAGATTCTGCAAGGGGTTCCCAAACTTTTGCATGCCACTGTATATTATAATAGGTGGCTAGTTCTTTTGCTCAATATTTCGGTCCAAGGACAGAGTTGAATCTAATAGGGCTGTTTTTGAATTTATGTACTTTGATCTCTTTTCCAGACTGGCTTTGTTTACTGTTATCCTGTTACCCAAAAGTAACGTTTTGGTTATTTAGATTAGCCACAGCTGTGAGATTCGCTGTAGTGCAAAGACATTTGTCTGATGGGCTTTTGTCCGATGTTTGCGGTTTACTTGCATAATTATTGATTGGTCTGAAATGGATCGTATTGAACGGGAGGAGAACACTCGGCTCTTTCAGGTCTACGCTGTTGTGCTGTGATATTTTAAACTGTCTTATCTTGTTGCTCTTAGGGTCAAATGTATACAATTTCCCAGAATCTGAGTGCTGACAACCAGGAGCGGCTCTTGACTTCAACGTCATAGAGAAATAAGATTCTCTACCCCAAGGAAAGCCGATCCAAAATCTCTACTCTCGGCCTAAGACCTCTCCGCCTCTTGTCCTTTTCTCCCTGAAAACATGTGTATCTGCATGTGTCTTCACGCTTGGCCTGGCCCAACTTTTTCCTTGAATATTGGAGAGATCTCTGTGTGTGTATGTGTGAGTGAAAGAGCGCGAGACGCTTGACCACGGCTGAGCTCAGCAGTCAGAGACAGACACTCACTGTCTGTTTCACTCTCACACGCATTCCTCCTCCCTACATCCCTTGCGCTCTTACTGGGGATGCAGTAAACTACGCATTTACTAAATCAACACCGTATACGTTACGTTTACATGCGCAGCTATAATCAAACTACAGCAGGTTTTTGGGTCCATGCGGTGTATTTTTTAAAACCCCTATAAATAATAACCCCTTTCTCAGATCAAGCCATTCTCAGATTCTTGGCAGAGTGATGTAGTTCTGCAAAGGGCCCTTCCATGATTGCTGCCTCCTGACACTGGCGTTTAGCGCAGACCCGTCCTGAATGAGCTGTAAACTGTCCGGCATTGTTTTGATGCCGCAGCGGGGTAGACCAGAATGTCACCTTGGCAATTGAGGTGTTTTGTTGTTGGATGTAGTTATGAACATAGCAGTCGCCATTTACTCCCAACACCTGAGCCGCTAAAGACTCGGAGGATTAATTTTTTTTTTTTTTTTATAGGAATGCTCCCCGATGTTTGCACAAATTATTCGTGATTCAGTTTCATCTCTAGAAGAAGTGAGTTTTTTTTTTTTTTAATTGATCTTTGCAAATTGCCTTTCCTAATAATGTGCTAGTTAGCAAGTGGCGCAGCTAAATGAATGAATCTCAGAAAACTGCTTGTCACCCCATAGAAGAGAGAGGCAGGGTGAGGAGAGCTCATTAGCATTTAAAGGGGCATGCACCAAAACGGTTCGCTGTAAACAGAGCTGTTTTTGACAAGGTAAAAAGTGTACTGTTTTACCCTTCCGTTGATGAATTTTAACCAAAGTATGTTATAGACTTTACTTTAAGACCCTAAAGAATCGTATGAACTTGTGGAAATCGGGCATCCGATGACCCCTTTAAGTCCTTAAGCTACAGGCTTAATATACCCAAGGTATACTTGGATGATTATACATAAACTAAGGTATGCACACAGTGTGTGTCATGTAAATTTCATCATGAAGTGTGTTATGCATTCGGTTGTACACATCAAAACTTGGCTTGGACCTAAGTCTGACTTTAAAAAAAAAAAGACAGAAGAAGACAGGAAAGACAGACAAAATATTAGACCAACTAAAGCATTTATATTATTTAATTGGCCAAATAGGACATCATCTTACATTAAAAACAGCTGGATGACATGCAAAAGATTGAAACAGAACACTTTTTAAAAGTTGGACTATTTTTAACTAGTCAACTAGCTCATGATCAATCAGTTCTTACAGTCAGATGCTTGTACACACCTCTATCCTACAATGAAAGAAATAGTGTTGGATTGACGTTTAAACCAGGGCCTAAAATTAACACTCGCCAGGCGCCAAATGCGAGTACAATTTGCATAATAGGTAGGTGTGACTCTGCCATTTTTGACATTAAAAATGTTTTTCCTCCATTCACTCCATCTAGGTCAGATATGATTAAAAACATAAACACCATTAAGAGGTGCTTTGTAGTAGAAATTGAAGTTGTAATTCTAATTGAAAGCAACATTGACATGTTTAAAGGAATGTTTAAAGGAATAGCTCACCCAAAAATGAAAATTCTGTCGTTAATTATACGCTCTCATGTCATTACAAACCCATAAGAACACAAATTAAGATTAATTTTTGATGAAATCCAAAAGCTTTCTGACCCTGCATGGACAGCAACGCAACTACCACGTTAAAAGCCTAGAAACGTAGTAAGGACATCCTTAAAATAGTGACATCAGTAGTTTGACCTTAATTTTATGAAGATATGAGAATACAGTACTGCGCAAAGAAAACAAAAATAATGACTTTTTTCAACAATTTCTTTTTTTCTGTGTCAGTCTTTGATGCATGTTCACAAGAGAACCACAGTGGAGACACTGAAGAGAAAAAAATTGTTAAATGAAGTCATTCACTTTGTCATTATCTTTGCAGCCAAATGTATTCTTGTAGCTTTGTAAAATTAAAGTTGAACCACTGATGACACATGGACTATTTTAACAATGTCCTTATTACCTTTCTGGGCCTTGAACATGATAGTTGCGTTGCTGTCTTTTCAGGGTCAGAAAGCTCTCTGCTTTCATCAAAAATATCTTAATTTGTGTTTTGAAGATAAACGAAAGCTTTCACTAATGTTCAGTAACAGTATACAGCTACAAAGGTTTTTCTAACTACATTTCAAGAGAAGCAAAGAATGGAAAAACTTTGCCAGTATCAAATAGTTAATGAATGAGCACGTATGAGCTAAGGAATATGTAAAATTTAATTGATTGAATAATGTGTTCAGTTCAGTGGAAATCAGCGTACCGATCGGGCGCGGACCTGGTGATAGGCCGTGTGACTGGAGCTGCTTCTTTTCTCTTTGCTCAGATGGAAGGAGGGGTTTAGGGGGCTTTGGCTGGTAAATCCCCAGGCGCAGAGGGGATCAGCAGCACCAGGCTGAGCTCCAGCAAAGCATCTCTGGCATCAGCTCTGTCATTAGCATGGGCCGCTTCAATTCCCTAAATCTCTGACGGGCCTCTCAGCGTGATCTAGTTGTGATATCCCGCACCTGTGATTCGGAGTTCTGCCTGCCTTTTAAGCCTCAAGGGGGCTTGAGTTTTGCTGTGTGCACAAGCGTGGTACTGAGGAGGACAATGGTTAGGACTGCAAAGTGGAGAACAAGTTGTACATTGTCTGAAGACATGATGTTTTTTCATTATTTGTTGTATATACCGCACAGGTTGCTGGAGCATCTCGAGGCCGCCTTTGCGCGTTTGTATCAGATGTCAGTCACTGCTGGTTCTGGTTGCGGAGCCGCTGATGTTAAACTGCGCGTCTGAAACTATTTTGATGGTTACGTAACCACACGTCCTACGAGTCGCTCGTCGCTGCAGCTGTCTGCCCAGCTGCCAGCAGTCAGAGATCTGCCAAACATCCTCGCGGTCCAACAGAAGCTGCCTATCGCACAGAAGCTGACTTTACACCTTCATTTGACAATCCAGTCTGTCACATCTCATGCCTTGTTTTAATGAATGATCAGCACAGAAACACTTATATGCTGTGTCAATGGATTATTTTATTATTTAGTCATTTACTCAACCTCATATCATTTCAAACCAGTGTGATGACTTCTTTTGTGGTTGAGAGTGCTTTTCCATGAAATTACAAGCAGTAAGGACTGAAGTTTCAAAAAAATTGTAGAATTGGTCTATACAACTTTGTATGCTATAGTACAAGTATTTTGAAGTTATACAGATAGCTATGCATGAGAATCAGACTGTAATTTAAGTCACTGACTGTAAACTGTGACGTCCGTTCTCGTTCTTTTGAACAAGTTCATGAGAGAATTTTTTTTTTTTTTTTTTTTTTTTCTAATGAATCAGAATGTTTAGGATGTTTTAATTAATATTTTGGATTATCATTTGTAACCCTCAACCACAAGACCAATCATAAGTAGCACAGGTATGTTTGTAGCAATAGCCAACAGTACATTGTATGGGTCAAAATTATTGTTTTTTTTTATTTTTATTTTTTTTATGCTAAAAATCATTAAGATATTAAGTAAAGAACAAGTTCCATGAAGATATTTTGTAAATTTTCCGTAAATATATCAAAATCTAAATTTTTGATTAGTAATATGCATTGCTAAAAACTTCATTTGGACAACTTTAAAAGCAGTTTTCTCATATTTAGATTTTTTTGCACCCTCAGATTTCAAATTTTCAAATAGTTGTGTCTCGGCCAAATATTGTCCTGTCCTAACTAACCATACATCAATGGAAAGCTTATTTATTCAGCTTTTAGATGACGTACACAAAAAATTGACACTTATGACTGTTTTTTTTATATTTTCTTTTTTCACTTAATTCACATTTTTCATTTAATTTTTGGAATAACTTTTGTTATTTTTATTTGTTTGCCTTTTTATGAAATGCCTAAATAGTTTTAATTTAATTATCAGTTTTGATAAGTCACATGATTAATTTTTATGGTACTTCTATTGTGCATCTTTTTGCAGCATTAAAGCTCCTGTCGCCATTGGAATTGCTTTGGAAAAAAAAAAAAAAAAGCGACGATTAACGTTTTTCAAAAACTCTAATTTCATGTTCCACAGAAAGTTGGAAATTTAAAGCAAAACTATGACTTTTAATTTTTTGAGGTGCCTGGAAGTAAAAGATGCAAAGTAAATAAAAATGTAAATACTAGCTATATACAAATGACAGTGTTTTGTGATTTTTGCACTCAAGCTTAATCATTTTGTGATGAATAATGGATTAGCATAATGTACTTTTGTTTGCGTCGTCCATCACACTGCCTGGTTACAGGAGCAACAAACTCGTGACTTGGGTTTGTCCGAGTATTTACACTAGTGTGCGCTTTAGTGTATTTAAAGATCAGGTATCAGTTTGTATATATTGGTTTTGCCATTGTGCCCCAGCCCTCTGTAAACACAACTCAAGTAATGTGTGAGTTTAGACTGCAGTGTGAAGCCATTGAGCTTCCTCAAGTGAGAGCTACCTGCCTCTTGACATAGTACAGTCTGTTCTCAGCTGTACTGTCTGAGGTTTTATGTGTCGGTGAGCGAGAGAAAGTGAGAGAGGGCATATTTTCAGACTTGTCTGTGCCAACTCACACGTGTGCCAGACTACAAGAATAACCTGATTTGGATCCACACGATTGCCAAACAAAGCTAAACGACAACAGATTTCTTAACTGTCTAGTTAGCATCCTCACATTTGTTTCTGCTTTGTTGAATAGATTGATTAGGAAATTCCGATAAAGATACCAATAACTTTGAAGCCAGTTTCTGAACGATACTTTTTCAATACAATTTTAACAAGATTACCTCAAAAAAGTTTTTATTTTTTTTTTTATTTTTCTGCTTGTTAATATTTTTACAGACTCGAAGACTCATCTCCTGAGCCACTGCACAAAGGAACAAAAGAACAAAATGTAACCAGCACAATAAATCGGTGCCAACAGTTTTAATAAAGGTCAAATAGTTTTCAGTTTCCACATCTTTTAGGTTACATTTACACTAGTACACTGTCGTTTTAAAATGCATAGCTCAGACAGAATCACCATTTCTATTCATTTTCCACTGATTTACTGCTTCCAGCACTGTCTGCCTGTATTGTCTCTTCTGCGATCGCTGTTCTGACTTGGGGGAAGCTAATTCGCTGCTCATATGTCACTCATATAACGCTTTAAAGGTGACCTATTATATATCATTGTATATCTCCAGTAATGACGGACTGCTGCTTCTCACTCAGATCTGTGTTTATGCTAATAGGGCAGATATTGTCACAAATGGGCGGTACTTTTTCCCTACGATGACGTTATTGTAGGAAGAGTCTGAAATTGCTTGTTCTGAGAGACTGTTTATGATTTATTTGGATTATATAAAAAAGAGTGCGTGGATTTTTACCATTATAGGCTGGTTGTTTTCACACACTGCAGCCACACAACTGTTCAAATACCTTATAAAAGTGATTTTTGCGTAATGGGTCACCTTTAATAATCTGCTCTGTCTCCTATGACAAACGTCCATTACACTTCCGCATTCAGTTCTGGACATAAGAAACCCAGGAAAACCTTTTAACAGATAAAACATTAAGCTGATAAGCACACAATTATGACAGTATATGATTTGCATGTGATTTCTATAAGATTCAGCCCATTTTCATGACATAACAGGGTGTTTGCATGAGAAACGCTAAGCAGATGTAGCGATTAGCTTGATATGAAAGGCTACAAAGAGTATGTTTCAGCATTATTATATGGCTAAAACCCGCATTAGATTGCAGTTGGAAGTTATTACAAACACTCAATGGTGGTTTACAGTACATTTTACATGCGTTTTGGATTGTGTAATGTGGACAGATCTTTTCTGAAACGCAGTGGAAATGCCAGTATGGATGAGGATGTGTTTTTCCTTGATGCTCCACCAAAGCCAATCCTGCATGCTTATTGGCTCACTGATGTCGATGAGATTAACCCCTTGGGTATCGAAATTTGGTACCGAACGACAAGACATTTTTCGATACTCGATGGTATTGAGGCAATTTGGTCGGTGCCCAAAACGTATTGAACTCGATACCCGGCCCTAGTGACATTAGCATTCTAAAATGGCCAGTGCCTGGTGTTTTCTGCAACTATTCTGTTGCAAATTAATAAACTACTACTAATTAATTACCGGTGCTAGCTACTAATAGACTCGCATCATCATACATGAAATGAGTTAGTCTCCATCTTTGAATAAATCCTTGCCCTAGCCGAGGGATAGGCAGCGTCGATTCTGGAGTGCCAGTGTCCTGTAGAGTGTAGCTCCAACCCTGAAAAAAACTCACCTGCCTGTAGCTTCTAAGACCTTTAATTAGCTTGTTCAGGTGTGTTTGATTAGGGTTCGAGCTAAACTCTCCAGGACGTTGGCAAAGCAAATAGAAGGCAAGCCTGCAACCTTTAGCCAAAAAAGCGTAACGGCTAAAGCTAATGCTTCCGGTTTGGGAAGGGAGACCAGAGGCTGTTTTCTTTGAATGGATGTCAATAGAGGAGAGGCTTCATTACGTTGAATAACCAGCTTTTTTAGAGGAAATAGCTTATCATTTTATGAATCAACCGCCTGTTGGCTAATTTTCAACATGTTTTACACTAAACAATACTTTGGGAATATTTTTTTAGAGTTTACACAGAACAAAATGCCATTTTGTAAGAGGAGTCACTGACTTGTTGCGACAGGTGGGATTCAGCTTACGGCACTTCCAATTCATTATGGTATCCGTAATTGGCAATTGAGTGTCACATAACTCTGAACTGAAATTCAATGACGTCAAGGCTGTAATGTGATTGGTTAAGCCACACATGATCCAAGTTGACCGTTATGCTTTCTCCAGTAGTAAGTAGTACAGACCCTCTCAACTCCCAATAGTAAGAAAATCTCTGACGTCGGCTCTGCAGGACCAATGTTACCTATTCAGATATAAAATATATATATATATATTTTTTTTAGTATTGCGGTAGCACTCCTGTGACATTGTGGCATCGCAAAGGTTCATCCTTTTTCTGTGATTTTTTTTTTTTTTTTTTTTTTCACAGGATGCGAAAGAGAATTTAATTAGATTTTTGTATGCAAATTTCTGTGCGCACACACCCAAATCTTTTTATGTTTTCAGTAGGGCTGTCAAACGATTAATCGCGATTAATCACGATTAATCGCATACAAAATAAAAGTTTGAGTTTGCCTAATATATGTGTGTTTACTGTATGTAATTATTATGTTTATATAAATACACACAAATTAATGTATATATTTAAGAGAAATATATTATTTATGTACTGAATATTTTTATTTCTATATAATATAAATGATCTAAAAGTTATAATAAATACAAATACTTGTAAATATTTCTTAAAATATATACATGAATGTGTTTGTATTTATATATATATACATAATAATTACACACAGTACACACATATATATATTGGGCAAACTCAAACTTTTATTTTGTATGCGATTAATCGCGATTAATCGTTTGACAGCCCTAGTTTTCAGATCTTTGCTCTGTTGTATTTAGTTGTCCAATTGATTGTAATTGCTTTCTTTATTCTTATTTTATTACTGGCTGTTAACTTTGGTACTATGTTCAGTAAGCATGAGAACTTTTTACCTATGTTAATCTGACCAGCGTAGTATTGTAAAGTGCTATGCCATTATAAATTTTGTCATTGCAACAACCATATTTCCAGCACAAAATGGTACGTTGTAATATATATTGTTATTGTGAAATAAAATGACTTGTATTGTGATATAAGATTTTGGTCATATCGCTAACCCATAATAGTTTCTCAGTATTACCAAACCATACTGCAGTTATATTATAACTATAATAATGTTAATGTTGTTTCTGCAGGCTAAGAGGCTAGCAGTGCTCATAAACGTTCTGTTAGATTTAACAAACTTTTTATCTGAGCTAGATTGGTGGGGAACATCCCTGCCTGTTTCATGTAACAATTCCTTTCTCTCTTTTTTAATAAAAGTGGCAAAAAGCTTAAAATAGAGTAAAATGCGAACATTTATTCTTAGAAGATTTAAGAACCAATTGTTTTTTTTTTTCCCTGCTCTGCATGAACCACTTTACCTGTAAAACAGAATCTTGAATGCACTAGCTCATTTCCTCTGATTCACCCCGAGATCCAATAATGGCCCGCGCTGCATTACGCAACGCCCGTGTGGTATTTCAATGGACAGAGATATTCTGACAAACGAACGCCTACTCATGTCTCCGTTCTGCTTCTCTCACAGTTCATCTTTCTACAACAGCAGCTATTTTCAGCACTGCTGTAATATCACATTGTATGGCATGAGCCAATAGAACGGATGTTAGCTTGTAAACTGCCCGCCATTAGCGCCAAATTCATTCCTATTCCCTTAGGCCAAAGAAGAAAGGGACCTCATTTGATATTGAGCTGAAGAGCTGCGTATCACAGCCAAGTAGTGATAATGCTTTCTTAAATGCAGCCAAATTTATTATTAAGAGCCTGAAAAGTTTGATAACGTGTGTCACAGTGCATCATATCCCTGTATGCACGTTAAGGGTTGTAGCACTTCTCCAGGTGCAAGTTTTATATGTACAGCACAAATTGAACGGCTGTTTAGGCCGCATGCTATCTAGTGTACATTGCTGAATGGTCTCCACGCTATGGTGGTACAGTGCCCCTCAGAAACCAAAATGGAGCAAATCATTTTTTGAAAGTAATTTTTGCTTCAAATAATGTTTGTTGATTACGTTGTTTCGCCACTAGGTGGCGACGAGCTACTGTTAAAAAATCTAATTTGTCATGAATCATTCATTTAAAGGATTTGTTCAAAAATGCTGATTCATTCAGTAATGGAACAAGCGAATTATTTATGAGTTACTCATTAAATCATTCCTTTAAAAGATTTGTTCAAAAACGCTGATTCATTCAGTAATGGAACACGTGAAGTATTTACAAGTGAGTCACTGAATCATTCATTTTAAAGATTCGTACAAAAACGCTGATTCATCCAGTAACGGAACAATTAAAGTATTTACGAGTGAGTCACTGAATCATTCATTTAAAAGATTTATTCAAAATCGTTGATTTGTTCAGTAATGTAATAAGTGAAGCATTTACAAGTGAGTCACTGAATCATTCATTTAAAAGATTTGTTCAGAAACGCTGATTCGTTCAGTAATGGAACAAGTAAAGTATTTACAAGTGAGTAACTGAATCATTAATTTAAACCATTCATACAAAAACACTGATTCATCCAGTAATGGAACAAGTGAAGTATTTACGAGTGAGTCACTGAATCATTAATTTAAAAGATTTGTTCAAAAACGCTGCTTCGTTCAGTAATGGAACAAGTGAAGTATTTACGAGTGAGTCACTGAATCATTCATTTAAAAGATTTGTTCAAAATGCTGCTTCGTTCAGTAATGGAACAAGTGAAGTATTTACGAGCGAGTCACTGAATCATTAATTTAAAAGATTCGTACAAAAACACTAATTCATCCAGTAATGGAACAAGTGAAGTATTTACGAGTGAGTCATTGAATCATTCATTTAAAAGATTTGTTCAAAAACGCTGCTTCGTTCAGTAATGGAACAAGTGAAGTATTTACGAGTGAGTCGCTAAATCATTAATTTAAAAGATTTGTACAAAAACTCTTTCTGTAACAGAACAAGTTAAGTATTTATGAGCGAGTCACTGAATCATTCATTCAGACAAATATTTTTTTTTTTATAATTAATTCAAATTAATTAAACATTTTTGAATAGGATGAGGCAGTTAATATTTTGTCACAGCCTCTAGTACATTGCAGATTATTTTGCTTAGCTCAGAATCGTGAGAGAATCGTGAACTCTATTTGATTCCAAAAAATTGTGATTCTCAATTTATCCAGAATTGCTCAGCTCTGATTTATCTGTTGCTGATTTAAAAAACGTGGTAGAACCAGCCTAGGGTGGTTTCCTGGTCTAAAAAGTGACATTTTTAAATTTACGTACTATATTTTGTTTTGTATTATATATGTTAAGTACCCAGTTTCAGTCACCTTGCATAATAGTAGAGGTAGCACAGGCACTATATCTTATATCTAATACTATATCCAAAACAGTTACCAGAAGTGATTTTTGCATGCTGGGAGATTCAAATTAGAAATAATTACATGCAAAACTTATCTGAAGCATTTCAGAGTATGAACTGTTGTTAGATGTAGTTTTAGGTGATATTTCATCAAACTAGGTATCATTTAATTGCTTTGTGTTGCAGTTTTGTTGCAGTTGGTCTTTGTGGGTTATGACCAGCAAAGAACTTTAGCCTGGTTTAAGATGTTTTCAAGAGGACTGTAAGACAAAATGGAGGACTTGTGCTGTCTTACCCATGTGCTTATTTTTGGCTACGATAAGCTCACTAAAATTGCATTCATGAAATGAACACACGGAAAAGTGTTAAACAAATGTCACACTAGTTTCAGGCTTCATCTAGGCTCTATCTTTACCTTACTGTGCTGATATTAAACTTAGCAACCTAAAATGAAATGAAAACCCAGACATACTCGCTAAACCAGTAACCATGGAAACACACTGGAAGTCTCAGATAACTCTAACTCAGGCTCAGGTCCCAACTGTTCCCACTCGTGAAAAATAGACTCTTTTGGAAGGTCAGTGAAGTACCCAGTTGAATGTTTTGGCAGCGATCACGGTCTTTGAATAGGCTGATCACTGATACACGGCACTCGCTCGAGACTCTCGCTCCAAACCCGAAGCACAACGGCGCGTTGACTGAGCCTTGTTAATGACTTTAAAGCTCAACAGTCCTATGACAAGTCCTGAGAGCATGCTGGGTCAGTGACAGACCTTACAGTCTGTGAGGTGTAAAGAAAGCATGTCTGGCTCAGTGCAGTCATTGACGCTTAGCTCAGAAATGAATTTCCCCTTGATGTGTTGGTCAGTCATGAGATTCTGTGATCACACTTCGCTTGGTTTATGGGCTTTTGTGAATTCATTACATGGTCAGTCTCACTGGAGCAACCTCAGTTTAAGAGCAAGACTTTTTTTTATATATATATATATATATATATATATATATATATATATATATATATATATATATATATATATATATATATATAATATATATTATTATTTATTATTTTTTTTTTTTCCATCTGTTTTCTAAAACGCTTGGTTTTGTTTTGCTTTGCTGGAGTCTTTTTTTTTTTTTGGTTTGGTTGGTTTTGTTTTGGTTGGATTTGTTAATTACAGTTTCATGGCGTGCTGCAAAAATCAATCACCTCGTTAATACATTCATTTTTTTTGTTTGAGCAAAACTATAATTTTTTATTTTATTTTATTTTATTTTATTTTATTTTATTTTTTTTTATTTTTTTTTATTTTATTTTATTTTATTTTATTTTATTTTATTTTATTTTATTTTATTTTACATCTGTTCTTTAAAACACTTATTGCATGTAGCATCTTGGGCCAAAGGTATGGAAACATGCTTTGCTCTTTTGGTTTGGTTTGATTTGATAAATCAATCACCTTGTTGGTAAATTTCTTTTCAGAAGTTTCTTTTTTTTTAAACAAAACCAAAGTTTTTAATAAAAAACGTTTTATTATTTTATTTTATTTTATTTTATTATTATTATTACTTTTTTTTCTTCTGTTCTTTAAAATGCTAGCGTCTTGGGCCAAAGACATGGAAAAACTCTGAACGTTTATTTTGTTTTGTTTTTTGCTTTGATTTGATAAATCAATCACTTTGTTGGTAAATTTCTTTTCTGTTTAAGCAAAACCATACTTTTTATTAATTTAATTTAATTCATTTTTCATCTGTTATTTAAGACATTTGTCCTATGGTGTCTCAGGCCAAAGGCATGGAAACACCCTAAACGTTTTGGTTTGGTTTGGTTTGGTTTGGTCTGGTTTGATTTGAAAATTCATTCACCTCACTGGTAAATTTCATATTTATTTTATTTTATTTTATTTTATTTTATTTTATTTTATTTTACATCTGTTCTTTAAAATGCTTGTCCTATATTGTCTTGAGCCAAATGCATGAAAAAACTCTGAACGTTTGTTTTGCGTTTTTTGTTTTGTGTTGTTTTTTTGCTTTGCTTTGCTTTTGGGTTGCTTTGGTTTGATAAATCAATCACCTCGCTGGTAAATTTATTTTTTGTTTAAGCAAAACCATAATTTTTATTTTATTTTATTTGTGAATTGCTCATCTTTAACAAAACTCTACTAATTCATTTTTGTTATTTTATTTTTGATCTATGTTTTCCTAGAGTTGCAGTACTTGTGCTTCAAAACGTTAGATAGTTTAATTGGAAAATGAGAAATACTGTGAACTTGACTTTTTTTTTTTTTTTTTTTTTTTGTCAGTGATGAAACCAACTGTAACACCTAAATGTTCAGTCGTGCATCATTTTTTGAAATTACTGTATTTGTTTCGCACCTGGCTAGCGTGCTGCTTTACACTCTCTCTGGATGAGCTTTTTGCAGCTCTTTAGAAACGTAAAAGGCGATTTATACTCTCTCAAGCCCTGATGGTCAACCTAGTAGGCCATTTGTAATAGCTTTGTGTTTTTGTGAGGAATTCCCTCTGCACACAAAGATAGATGGGTTTGTATCCGCCTCATCCTCCCACCCCACACCTGACCCAGTGGAGATCACAGGATGCAGTATTGCTTGCTGCATGCAGCGCTGTTTGCCAGGGAAATGCCTGTTTTTCGTTACATGATCGAAAGTAGGCTCGGTATTAAATTCTGAGGAATTTCGCCTATCTGAATGCTTTTGAATTTCAGGAAATTGTGCGGTTTAGCACAATCACATTAGTGTGTATTTCTGACAGTACCTTTCTTTGTCTGCGTGTTTGTATTGGGATGTACAGGCTTACATGCTGCAAACACATCATGCAGATTCCTTTCGTCTGAAGTTCCTCAACCCTGCCAGGCTGTGACAGCTCCTCTCAGCTGCCAGCAGGAGGGAGCGGAGTGGATGTGTACATCCATTATTTTCTTTCACTCCATCCGTTTTCTCAACTTGGAGCAGCTGGGCTGTGTCAGTAGTCTATGGAAGACTGTACCGGAACGTCTGTGCTTAGTCACTGTAGAGGTTTTTTCCCCCCAACCTCATTCCAGCTATTTATAAACATTCAATAGCATTGTACTCTATTTTGTCTGGGATGCACCCTGTCTCACAGAAGAGACTAGTGATGTCCAGTTTGTGAAGAACAGGTTTTTTTTTTATTTATTTTTTTTTTTTTTCAATGAATCTGCTGATCCAGTTCACAGAACCAGTCTGAACAATTTGTTCAGAAATTAGTCTGGGCAATGTCTTTTGGACATGCTGACAATTTGGCCCAGTGATGCATTTATGAATTTATAGCTGTTATAGAGCTGAAGTAAAATGCGGACAGAATTGTGGAATCCAGTCATAAAAATGGAATTTACTGTATAATGTGGAATGTCATGGAATTTCCCGAATTTTGCAAGAATTAATCAAAAGTAGGTCAGTATGTTCTGCGTCTTTGTGAATGAATGGCGCAGGCGCGCTGTTTCATTTACTATACACATACTATAATCTTAAAAATAAAGGTTCAAAAAGGGCATTTTTGCAGTGATGCCATAGAAGAACCATTTTTGGTTCCCCAAAGAACCTTTCAGTGAACAGTTCTTAAAAGAACCATTTTAAAGAACATTTTAAAAATCTAAAAAACCTTTTTTGACTAAGGAAATATAGTGATAGTACTACTACTACTAATAAAATCATTATTGAAACACCATTTCTAAATGAATATTTACCAGAGTTTATTTATCAGAAAACACAGTATTTCTGAAAATACTGAGAGAGAAAATAATAATTTAATGAAACCATTAAAATGGAATCCAGAAAATTAATGGAAAACAAACAAAACAAATCAAAAACTAAATTTGAGAAAAAATAAAATGTTTTTTTTTTTTTTGTTAAACTTTTAATAAATTGCTGTTAAATTGTGTATGTTTCATGATTTCAATTAATTAGACATTTTTTTTGTAACCATTAAAACAGAAAAAAAATGAAATCTAGAAAAATTAAAATGGGGAAAAAAATGAAATCCAGAAATATTAAAATGAAAAAATAATGGAATTTGGAAAAAAACAAGTGGATGGATATATATTTATATGCAGACAGAATTGTGGAATCCAGTCATAAAAATGGAATTTACTGTATAATGTGGAATGTCATGTGTTTATATATATAGATATAGAGATAGAGATAGAGATAGTTAGATAGATAGATAGATAGATAGATAGATAACTAAATAAATAAATAACTTCTATAGCGGTGAACAGAAACTACTGTATGTAATATTTGCACTCTTTTGCCTCAATAGCAAAACAAAAAAACCCACAATAGCATTTCTATGAAATTTTAAAAAGAGGAATTATGTTACTTAGAAGAAAGAAAGATATGAAATTTAAACTTAAATTTTGAATTAGGAACACTTACTCAGCAGCTTTCTGTAATTTAATGCCAAGGTAAAATAAAATAAAATAAAATAAAATAAAATAAAATAAAATAAAATTAGTGTAATTACATAATTTAACATTTTATTTTTACATAAAAACTTTATTACATAATTACAAAAAAATACGAAAAAACTTGATTAGAATTACATTATTAATAACTGTCAAAATGCGTCATTACAGTCTGAGATATGTGTATAAGTATAAAATATTGAATTAAGAGATTATATATAATTACATTTTTATATGTAATATTTAATGTAAAATATTTGACAAGTATGCATTTTTGAATTATAATGGTATTATTATTATTTTTTCAAATTTAATTTTAACTGTTACATGACTTTGACTATAACTAAAGGTATAGAATCTTACATAAAAGCGTTTAAGCCACGGTCACACTAGACTTGGAGTACACAATATTTATACGGACACTGCAACAGTCGTATATGACATCACTCTCTTTGGTGTCTTTTTAAAAACACAATTCTACATATAATACTTCCAAAATGTACAAATATGTTATCTGTTTTTTGCACTGCAACACCACAATCCTGCAGATTCAGCTAAGAGGCCACACTGAACTTCTCTTAATTTGTCTCATATGATACATAAGACAAATTAATCACCAAAATGTTTAATTTTGGAATGTAGCAAAATTCAAATGAATTTGTTTCCCATCTCCCACACTTGCATGCATATGAATGGAGGCAATGGAATAAAAAGTGTAGTGTGACCAGCCCTTAAGAGTGTGACGTTAAGCCCAAAAGCAGCTCAATGGACGCCCTGTTGCAGCACGTGGACTGGATGTGACTGACCCAGGGGCCCCTCTGTCTCCTGATGTGCTGGGTGTGACTGGATCTATCCATCAAGCTCTTGGCATTGTGTCTGTTAGAGCTGACTCAGCCCTTCAGTCCGCCTGGAGGAGACCTCCCCACCTCAACTCTTCACAGCCATGCTAGCACCCAGAAAATGGACATGTCAGCTTACCAGTAAATAAGATTAAGGACGATATGTGTCTCTGTGCTGGATTCTTAGGGAGGATGGCTGTGTATGTGTAACTGGATCTGGGCCAAAGGACAGGATGCAGCCCTGTTCTGCAACAGTCTGCCTGAGTCTCACACTCAGTAGGAAGCGCCACACTTTCTACTCATGCTCTCAAGCCCTTCCCAATTAGCATTGAGTCCTCCCATGTGTTTCAGCTTGTGGAATATTGTATTACATAATTTAGAGAAGGGCATGAGCTCTTGAGATATTGGCATGAGATATTTTCAGTTTTTGTTAAAATTTTAGTTTGTTTCAGTCATTTTGTTCTTTTGTCATTTTTGTATTTCTGTATAGCTTTAAAGGGATAGTTTAGTTCATCTTTGGCACACAAATTAGGATATTTTTGATGAAATCTGAATCTGTGTAGACATGCTTCTTGATGCTGTCATGAACGCGCGCCAGAGGCTGACACGGAAGAGGAGAAATTGTTGTATAAAGCCATTGTTTTTGTTTTCTTTGCACACAAAGTTTTCTCATAGCTTCATAAAATGAGGGTTGCAAAGGTCTGTTTTAAAATGGTGTTTATTGTCACCAAATTAATTACAAAAATAATTAGGGGAGCGCAATATTGGATTTTTTCCCTTATCCGATATGCCAATAATTTTCAACTCATTTTGGCCGATAGCCGATGCCGATATATTTCCTTTTTGTTTGGAAACAACACCAAGTCCTCCTTTGCAGAAATTATAAGCAAATTATTTTTTAATTTTGGTTCATTTTTAACAAGAACTTATTTGTTATAATTAAATAAACAATAATGAAGTTCTGTTATAATGATAGCACATTGAAGCTTTAAAAATAATTATAAATAAACTATGTATCAATCGCCAATTTATTATTTTATTTTCCTCAGAAAAATGCAGTGATAACCTTAA
Organism: Cirrhinus mrigala; assembly: GCA_036247105.1. Classification (NCBI taxonomy): domain Eukaryota; kingdom Metazoa; phylum Chordata; class Actinopteri; order Cypriniformes; family Cyprinidae; genus Cirrhinus; species Cirrhinus mrigala. Next base: position 13,368,783 of record CM070022.1, read on the forward strand.
CATTTTATTTTAGGATTTAACATTTGTAGATGGTCTAAAGCAAAAGAGTTAATAATTATTGAAAATCTTTTAGAGCTAATAATTTTCATAACATATTACACATTAACCCTTAAATGCATGACTGTTTCGCCATTCATTATTACATATTCAGGTCTTTAGCAACCTGGACCTGTATATCCAGCATGGATGGATCTCTAACTGCTGCAATAGCAAAAAACTTTTGATATTTTAAGAACAATTACAGAAGAATAAAATAAAGCATATTTCGTTAGAACTTAGAACTTAGAAGAACGATTTGAATATTCAAATTCACATTGAACATTTGAGCAGATGATTTTACCATCGCCGTTATCGTCTGAGCGCACTTCCACAGTACATTCAACATCTGGCTCATATTTGCCATCTCAACTCACAAAACTATTGTTTTCAATGACTTCAAAATCATTATTTTGATCGCTGGCAGGTTATTTATGGGATTATTTTTGTGCCAATAAGAATGAACGTAACTTTGTAAAACTGAACGTAACTTTCCAAGAAACGATCAAAAATATGCCACTGCAAAAGAAGAAAAACACAATGAAAATGAAAAAATGAACTCAGTTGCATGAATTTAACATGCTCTTCAAATATGCTTCATTCTTTGTTAATGATTTTCAAAGAATCGTTTCCGCGAATCATGGATTCTGAATGCGTTGCCACAGCTTTCGCTTACGCTTCGCAAATTTTCGTTTGCTGTTTTGGCACAAACCTCTCGTGGGGGCGGGCTTAACAGCGATCTACTCTGATTGGCTAATGAGCTTTTGATGGACAGTTGCTCTCTGACCTGGAAACACAGACGGTGACGTCAGTGGCGCACATATTGGAAAGTTGTTGCGGTGTGCAATACGTCGTGCTTTGTTTATATTAGGTATTAATGTTATTAGTATTTCGTCGTCTCTTAGTTTCTAAAGATGAGCTCCCAGGAGAGACACGGAGCGGCATCATCTTCCACCTCAGCTTGTCCCTCAGGGCAGCTTGAAGTAAGTTCGTGTTGCTAAAGTAACGTTAATCAATAACATCGATAAAAGTTTTATTCATGTACAGTGTGCAACAGTTCTGATAGTTTCTATAAACAAAGCACGACGTATTGCACACCGCAACAACTTTCCAATATGTGCGCCACTGACGTCACTGTCCGTGCTTCCAGGTCAGAGAGCAACTGTCCATCAAAAGCTCATTAGCCAATCAGAGTAGATCGCTGTTAAGCCCGCCCCCACGAGAGGTTTGTGCCAAAACAGCAAACGAAAAATTGCGAAGCGTAAGCGAAAGCTGTGGCAACGCATTCAGAATCCATGATTCGCGAAAACGATTCTTTGAAAATCATTAACAAAGAATAAAGCATATTTGAAGAGCATGTTAAATTCGTGCGACTGAGTTCATTTTTTCATTTTCATTGTGTTTTTCTTCTTTTGCAGTGGCATATTTTTGATCGTTTCTTGGAAAGTTACGTTCAGTTTTATAAAGTTACGTTCATTCTTATTGGCACAAAAATAATCCCATAGTTATTCAACACATCCACCATAAAATGACAGTGACATTTATATTTTATTGCATATAGTAACTGCTCTGCAGTAAAGCCATTCAAACCAATTCAAATTTTGCTGATGATCTTCTTTTGTTTTATGCCTACGATAATTACGAGTAAAACATCACGTCATTATTGTCTATCAAACAGTGCCATCTCGAAAAATAAAGGTGAATTGCATGTATTTAGTCATCAGATATTTACATATTTTTGCACACAAAAAATATACTTGCACTATTACACACCTCGGGTCTCTAGCGACCCCTATACCCTTTTTACAAAAAAATTATTCAGAAAACAGACATTCTTTTATATTTTATTATTTTTTCCTTGTTTTATTGTTCATAATGAATAGATTGAGGAATACTAAGAAAGCTCATGTCAAACTTTAAAAGAGGGTAGTAAATGATGTCCCGGGTCACTAAAGACACGAGGTGTGCATTTAAGGGTTAAATAAACAATAATTAAGTTTTTTATAATGACAATAAACTGAAGCTATGTAACTATAAATAAACTATATGAATCACCGCATTTTTTTTTTTTTTTCTTTCAGAAAAATGCTATAGCTCTGACCTTTAAATCAAAACATACTCATTATTTTATAACATCAATTACTGCTATATTTAATCAGAAACAGTCTAAATGTTATTTGTGGATTTTACTTACATTTTATTAGAAGTAGGACATCGGCGCCCCTCTACGGAATTAAAACTCCTTACCGAACGGATATTAGGACCCGGGGGTTGGCATGTGACATTGTGGTTCAGTGTTTACACTCCATGGGAAGTCATCCTACTACTGTATTATTTATAATTGTCTCTGCACATTAGATGTGGATTGGAGAAACAATTGTGTCATACAATGGCCTTCTATTGCAATGTTTTTAGTAGGGCTTGAAAAGCCTTTAATATTTGGAGTATTAGTTTATTTGAACAGTTTTTCCTTTCATTTTTCTGTAGAGACTTGGTTTAGCAAATCATTTTTATACCCTTTCAATAAAGGAAAGTCTGTAAGGCGTCTGGACACGTTGACCTTTTCATTAGTAATAACTTTCTTACTGGAGCTGCATGGCTATAAGTGGTCACTTCAAAAGCCTCAAATGTGTTAACATGGTAACTTGCACTTGACTGATCACTTGGGTTCCTTTCCAAGGTCTAGAATGAGAGTAGTAGACAACAAATAATCAGTGTGAACGTTCGATGTTACATTAACAACATATTGTACAATATGTAAATGCTATTTTTAAGCTACATTATTAAAAATGGGGAGGCTTCAGAGAATGCCATGTAAGAAACATTTTGGGTTCCCTAAATAACCTTTCAGTGAACAGTTCAGTTCTTTTTCTAAGTGTGAAGAACGTTTTAATGTACCAAAGAGCTATTAAAGGAGAACTCCACTTCCAGAACAACAGTTTACAAATAATTTATTAACCTCCTTGTCATCCAAGATGTTCATGTCTTTCTGTCTTCAGTCATGAAGAAATTATGGTTTTTGAGGAAAACACTTCAGGATTTTTCTCCATATAATGGACTTCATTGGTGCCCCGATTTTGAACTTCCAAAATGTAGTTTAAATGCAGCTTCAAAGGGCTCTAAACGATCCCAGCCGAGGAAGAAGGGTCTATAAATTTGTATACTTTTTAAGCACAAAATCTCATGTAGCACAGGCTCTGGGATGCACGTTCACGACGCTACTTACTGTTGAATCATGTCGAAAGGTCACGCAGAACGTAGGCGGAACTACAGACCCAGTGTTTACAAAGCGAACGTGCAAAGACTAAGAAACTGCAAGTAAGTCAAACGCTGTTTACAAACAAAAAGGTCCAACGATGTCGGACGATTCTGAAGTTGTAGGAGAATATAAGATGGAGTTTTTCTACATACTCTACCTTATTGAGCCAGAGTACACAGACGATGAACTTAGACATGATTCGTAGTACTGATGGGAAGTTCGGATCATTTTACCGGCTCAGACCTGAGTTTCGTTCAGCAAAATGATTGAATCTTTTTTTGAGTCATTTCGTTCATTTTAGCAAAATCAGCATCACGTGACAGCCCCATAAGATGAATGAACGACTCGAAAAACCCGAAGACTCGAAACAGGTGAACTAATTCCAGTACAGAACCTAATAGGATGTTGCACATGCGCAACTGAATGAATCACTCCCCGAGACGATTTGTTCTTCGCAAGTCGTATTAAAGATTCGTTCAAAATGAATGAATCCTCCAAGAATGTGCATCCCAGAGCCTGTGCTACATGAGCTTTTCTGCTTAAAAAGTATACAAATTTTTATTTTTCGAAAAAAATGACAGATCGTTTCGCTAGATAAGACTCTTATTCCTCGGCTGAGATCATTTAGAGCCCTTTGAAGCTGCATTTAAACTGCATTTTGGAAGTACAAAATCAGGGCACCAATGAAGTCCATTATATGGAGAAGAATCCTGAAATGCTTTCCTCAAAAACCATAATTTCTTTACGACTGAAGACAGAAAGACATGAACATCTTGGATGACAAGGGGGTGAGTAATTATTTGTAAATTGTTGTTCTGAAAGTGGACTTCTCCTTTAAGAATTTTTTGTGCAATGAAAAGTTTCTACAGATGTTGAAGGTTCTTCATGGAATCAAAAATGCCAAAAAATGGATTCCCATCTCCATTCCAGGACAGCAGTGTTGAATAATGTATTCCTGAGGGATTTTTTTTTAATATATGTTAGCAGTAGCTAACTAGCAGTTAACTGACCTGTAGAACACAGTGAGGTGGTGGTTTACAGATCAGCAAGTCTGACACGCACCATATTATAGGCCTATTAAAATTGAAATCTGTGCTCAAAGTGGGCATTTCATCTAAAGCATGTTATTGTGAACGAATCTTTTTTGTTACTAGCAAAAAGGTTTGGCATTTCAATCAAAGGACCTTAAACAGGCCAGATGTTATTATATTCAGGTATTCATTCACTAGCTTTCATTTAAACTCACAGAAGACCATTTTGTTTCTTCTTTCTTTCTTTCTTTCTTTCTCCCTGGTCTCATTATACAACAGTTTGGTTTTAAGTCAAAGAAGTTGATCAGTTCCTTGAAATAAAAAGATACTGGCTGGAACCCAAGATTGGTGTGCTCGATAAAACCGTCTTGATCTCTGCTTCCTCTGTGTGCTCTCCAAACTCAATACACACTGTATATTGATTTCTGGAGTTGAAGGCCTTGGCCCGATCCCATTCTGTGGCAATTCGCGAATGGAAGAGTTTGAGAGAGAGAGAGAGAGAGATAGAGAGAGAGAGAGAGATCGAGAGGGAGAGGGAGAGAATGTCTTTTCTTTGTCTTCTCATTTCTTGCTTGGAGCTGCTGAGGTCATTGGGTGGGATTTAGAGATAGAGGCCCTGGGATATCAGATATTGTGGTTTGGATTCCCTATATTGGTTCTCTCACTTTTCTCAGAAAAGATTATGCTGTTAAAAATGACTGAGCTTTTAGAGGTTATACAAAAGCTCACAATCATTAGCAAGTTTGAAGCATTTTTGAAGTCACGTCTGATGTTTTCAAGGAATGCACATGTTAAAAGCATCAATCCAAGTTGTTATTTTTGGTTCACACTTTTTGTTCACACATTTTTAAAGGGATAGTTTACCCATAAATTAAAATCGCATCATCATTTACTCACCTTTGATGCCATTCCAAACCTGTATGACTCTCTTTCTTCTGTGGAACAAAGAGTTTTTGAAAGTCAACACAAAACAAAAATAAAACTCCAAAGGTACATTCCGTTCGACTTCACATGGTATTCTGCCATCTTATGTGAGTTCCCAATCAGAATGGAGTGTACTTGTTTAGTTTTAAGGGCCCTGTGAACAGCATAGGGAATAAGGGAATAAGGGAACAACACTTCAAAGGAAATTGAGAGGGAAACTTACTGGCCAGTCATTGCATTCACCCAAAGATGAAAACCATCAGTCAGACATCATTTGTGACCCTGGACCACAAAACCAGTCTTAAGTAGCATGGGTATATATTTGTAGCAATAGCCAAAAATACATTGTATGGTTCAAAATAATAATTTTTCTTTTATGGCACAAATCATTAGGGTGTTCAGTAAAGATATCAAAACTTAATTTTTTGATTAGTAATATGCATTGCTAAGAACTTCATTTGGACAACTTCACAGTATTTTGATTTTGTTGCAGATTTTCAAATAGTTGTTTCTCGAACAAATATTGTCCTATTATAACAAACCATACTTCAATTGAAAGCTTATTTATTCAGCTTTCAGATGTATGATTTCAAATAGTTGACCCTTATGACTGGTTTTGTTTTATGGTCACATTTATGTTATTCCAAACCTGTATGAAAGCTAATTTTAAAAGGTGATGTTTTGAAGAATGTTGGTAGTCGAACAGTTATGGTTCCCATTGACTTCCATTGTATTTTTGTCCATACATTGGTTGGTTACCAGCGTTCTTCAAAACATCTTCTATTGTGTTCAACAGCAGAAAGAAATTCATACAGGTTTGGAATGACATGAGAGTGAGTAAATGATGACAGAATTTTCCATGTTGGGACTAAAAGTGCGACTATCAAGATTATGGTTCAATAAGATAAAATACAAATATAACCAAATTGCGTTTATTTTCATATTAAACATTGCAACACACATTTATTTTTTATTAAATCAGATTTAAGTTCATGTCCCAGTCACATTTTCTTGGTTAAATAAACATTACTTACACTATCAGAAAAAGAAAAAAATTATATTTTATATTTTTACATTAAATATTCTATTTATTAAGCCAAGTATGAATCTCATCAAGTTAGTGTTTTTAAGTGTTTTACATTTATTTCAAAATAACACAATTTAAAAATATATTTTATTTGTGAACTTCTATTCAGCTATTCTTTTTAATAGTTAACTTTTAACTGTTTTTTTAGTTCATCGGTCATCAAAGTTCGGTAAATATTGGTCACAGATACAGAGATTTACTTTAAATTTCACCAAGGTGATTACTTACTAAAAACTCCTACAGATCATGTTTTCATGCCATTTTTTAGTCTTATTTTGATGAACATAGTGGTTATATATAAGTGTTTGGGTTGTTTACTTATTAGTCTTAAATATTATTAGAGCCCGAAAGTACCAGAAGTAGCCGATCATAGGCAGTCATATCCAATCAAATGTTTTTCTAATCCAATATTTTGAGGAGACATTGCCTCCCTTGCCTCCTTGAAGGAAATGCCCCAATACAAATGTATATCAAATGAAAGTATGGTATTTTGTATTAATATTTACAAGTATATTATTATACATCAAAATCCTCTAGTATGTGTGACTCGAGTTTTGTCTGTGTGTAATAACATTGCAGGGTGAAGTAAATAAATTCATGCATTTTGATAAATTAACTGAAATTCTACAAATTTCCCATGCTCAGAGAATAGGGAGAAGTGAACACCGCATAGGAACCCTGTCAAACGAAACAGATATCAAAACATTTTTTTAAATATCACTTTTTATATTCCACCGAAGTAAGAAATGCATACAGATTTGGAAAGACAAAGAATTTTTGTGTGAACTATCCCTTTAAAATGACTGATATTTGTGCACATGTACCATTTAGACCCCATCAGAGTCATTCAGACATGCCCGCGGATCATCAGGAAAGATTAATGAAGCATTATGTCAGCGTTCAGACAGAATACTGTGACTGTGTCACTCTTGGCTCCATAACAGCAGGATGTCGTTGTACAGCACATTTAGAGTATAATGAAGACAGGCTGTGAGCTCAGTGGATCAGAGCCCTTCCTCATCTACACTTCCTCCACACACACACGCACACATATCACTGCTCTTCAAGCAGCGGGTAGATCAGAGACAGAATATGCAGTGTTTTAAATTGTAAAGCATCTTTATTGGAGCTCAGTGCTTGACGGGCATTAAATCTGTTTGACAGTGTGAGGCCAAAGTCAGCAACCCAAGGACCTATAAAGACTGCGCCATAAAGCTCAGGTGTTTTATCATACGTAAATGTGAATGTTGTAGGATCTAAAAAGCTAAAAGCTTGCACCCAGTGCATTTAATTTTTGCAACTAAACTCATTTTGGGCCGGCTGGAACAATCTCTCTGGGGTGCCGTAACACTGACATCCTCCTACAGCTGTTATCCTTTGTCCTTGTCTCTGCAGTATGAAAAATAAGTGTGCCTTGCTGAATACAGATCTGCATTCTCTCAGAGTTAAATTTGGAGATGTTACCTCTCGAATTGTTACACGTCTTCCTCGTAACTAGGTGTGACGCATCACACTGTGTGGGATTATCCAGCGTGATGCGTTAAAAATAGAAACCAAGCATCCGTCAAAACATCTTGATGTGCAACGCTGTTGCCAGTTGTGGATAGTCAAGTTAGCAAACACACTAGATTAACATGATAGAGGTGTCATTTATCACTTGGTAGGACACTGTGCTTGCTGTTTGACATTTCTAGTTTATTTGAATTTCATCCAGTCCTCTTAAATGACATCGTCATTGGCCTAAAGGTGAGGGATGATGGAGTTTTGGCAGTGGACGAGTAGTCTTGGCAGGCTACCTTGTGCCTGAAATGAATTCACTTTTGCATTGACTTGAAAGGTGAGCGATGACATAACTGACTGTGATACTTTACAACCTGCTTTTATGCGCGGCTTTTGTTGTAATGATAACAAGTACATATATTTGTATGACTGATATGTAGAATTCACAGTAGTTGGTGCAAACATTTTGTATTTGTAAACACAATAATATTATAAAAATAATTTAATATAACATGAGCTAGAGCCACTGTGCAGTGTGACGAAACACAGGAACCTGATGTCTGTCTGAACTTTTTGTCTGAAGTTTTGTGTGATTTCGTTTTGCATCAGTCTAGCCAGACTAAAGGTCACATTAGCAAAATTTTGATAATTGCATGGGCAAAAATGCCAATTGTCAATAGTGAAGTGATGTTTGAAGCACAGCTTCACAGAATCGCTTTCAAGGCAAGTATCTTGTTTCTGTTGGTCAACATGGAGAATCCACATATCTTCTATTTTCCATCCATCTTTCGCCCTCACACAAAATTCCTTAAAGGAGAAGTCCACTTCCAGAATAACAATTTACAAATAATTTACTCACCCCCTTGTCATCCACGATGTTCATGTCTTTTTTTTTCTTCAGTCGTAAAGAAATTGTTTTTTGAGGAAAACATTTCAGCATTTTTCCCCATATAATGGACTGATATGGTGCCCCGATTTTGAACTTTCAAAATGCAGTTTAAATGCGACTTCAAACGATCCCAAATGCGGTTGTAAATGATCCCAGCCGAGAAAGAGGGGTCTTATCTAGCGTAACAATCGGTTATTTTAACAAAAATAATACATTTAATATACTTTTTAATGCCAAACGCTTATCTCGTCTTACTCTGCCTGGACTGTTTTTGTCGAAAAACTCCCATCTCATGTTCTCCCTCAACTTCAAAATGGTCCTATATCGCAGTTTTACCTTTTTTATTAAGGGTGTTTGAACTTCCTTGCATGTTCACTTTGCAGAGACTGGGTCGGTATTTCTGCAGAGATGTAGGATGATTTTGAAATGATTTTTGAAGTTGAGGGAGAAAATACGATTGGAGTTTTTTGACATACCCTAACTGTCTTGAGCCAGAATACACAGAGCTCAAGGAGTGCAAGGCAAGACAAGCATTTGAGAATAAAAAGTATTTAAACTGTATTATTTTTATGAAAATAACCGATCATTTCGCTAGATATGACCATTCTTCCTCAGCTGGGATCGTTTACAACCGCATTTAGGATCGTTTGAAGCCGCATTTAAACTGCATTTTGGAAGTTCAAAATCGGGGCACCATACCAGTCCATTATATGGGGAAAAATGCTGAAACGTTTTCCTCAAAAAAAAGAATTTCTTTACGACTGAAGAAAAAAAGACATGAACATCTTGGATGACAAGGGGGTAAGTACATTATATGTGAATCTTTGTTTTGGAAGTGGACTTCTCCTTTAATGCATGGATTCCTATTAAAAAGGTCATGACATGAGAATTCAAATTTGGATCCGAGATGCCAGGGTGATGTCAACCGGGTACTGTTGTTTACATAAACACGCCTCTAGAACAAGACATAACCATAGGCCCCGCCCACTGGGTTCAGTAGCTTAACAGCTGATTACTTGATTACGCTGAACGCAGAAGTGGCGTCACGTCAATGGCAAATACAGTAACTACCGCTATCTTGTCTACAGTGGATAGTGTACAGATGCACGTTCTCTTTCTGACACAGTCCATGTGCTTGAGTCTGTCGTCAATTGGAACCACTCGTCAATTTTAAACCACTCGTTAGTGTCTTTGTACAGATATCAGAAGGATCCCAGCATAAGGAACAAGTGGATAGTTTATTTTTAATTGCATCCCACCTCAACATCGTGATGTCTCAGCCATCGGCGTTGGACGATGGCATCGTCTTTTGGCCTAACGCTAGTTTTAGAGAGAGGGTCAGAATGAGGGTCGGGCCTAATAATTTTTCCGCATATTTATTTGTTTTTTTGAACATATTAAAAAAAAAAAAAAAATCCATGTCATGACCCCTTTAAAAGAACTGGGGATGCACAATTAATCCAATAATAAGCCAGTAATTATTTTCATTTATAGCTGATAATATTCAAATTCTACACAATTTTTTATTTTTTTTATTAAAACATAAAAAAAACTTGGGTAGTCAATTTAGGCATCACAACATAATAATGTATCAAAATTAGATATTTATTTTAAAATTTTCTAAACATTACATTTAACTATTAAGTTGCCTTATTAGGGTTGGGTTTTAACACAAATTCCAGGACTTGATTCGATTCTGATTCACAAGCTTGCGATTTGATCTTATTCAATATTGATTATTTTGGATATATATCAGGTACAGTACATGACACATTTTCTCAAGGAAAAAAAAAATCTCTTAACTGATGCTGTAAAATATACATGAGCGTCAGTATTATAATATTGAAGGTTAAAATTAACTGATTTGTATACAAACATTAAATTGCACTTAATGATTTTTTTTTTTATAATAAGAAAGTTACAATTATATGTTTCTACTCCAATTCGTTTATTGAAATAAGGGTTTGTTTACATACTATGTGTGTGTTTACTCTGAATATTCATTGAATATTTATTATGTATATATAAATGCACAAACCAACATGTTTTATTTTAAATATATATTTATATTTATATTTATGTTTGTATATAATTTAGATTATAAATAAATGTAAATATTTAACATATAAATCTAAAATATTTTTCCTTAATATATACATGTATGTGTGTGTAGTTATACACAGCACATGCAAATATAGTATGAAAACAAAAACTTTTATTTTGGATGCGATTAATCGTGATTAATCGTTTGACAGCCCTAATTGAAATCTAAACATTTAAATGGTGGCTGTCACAGAAAACATTACAGTAAAAATTATAATGAAAATATGGTGAATATATTTAGCCAAATGCTCCTTTAGAGTTCATTATTCTGCCTGACTAGCAAATCACCGAATGTTTTTTTTTGTTTTTGTTTTTTTTTTTTCCCTAAGGTAAATGTGATGTTATGTGACAGTGTTTACAAGCTGTTATATTGTCTTTTCATGGTTAAAACACAGATTGAGTGATTACATAGGACAGGATATAGGTTTCGGTAAGTTTCAGTACTCAGTACAGGCTTGACTAATCAATTCCTGGGATTTAAGAATCAATATCATTTAGTTAAAATGAGAATCAGTTAAAATAGAGAAATCAATTTTTTTTTTTAACCCAGCCCTATTAACTATTAATGTTTTTTTTTTTTTAACTTTAATTGTGAGTTAATGACTACAATGGTAATCTAAACATAAAATAAAGAAAATGATACAAAGAGATGCATTGGTATTGACAGATGATAATAATATTTAATAATATATAATAATAATATATATATATATATATATATATATATATATATATATATATATATATATATATATATATAATATATAATTGATCTGCCTGCTTGCAGCATTTGGTTCCAGCAGTAGATATAAAGTGAACCCTGTAGATTAACTTGATTAACCAGCTAGTTGATCTAAACTCTGTATGGAGGTAGTTCTTCGAGAGATGAGTATTCCTTCTCTCCACCTATTTGTACCCAGTGTTCAAGAAATATTCTCCTTTTCCCGCTTGTGTTGGTATTGGTTGACACATCGACTTACAAAAAATAAGAAAGAAAAAAATCGATACACAGCAGAAGCTCTGAGCCATCAACCAGAGACACTTATATGTGCCCCCCTCCCCACAACCTCAGAGTCAAAGTAAGAGGGAAGATGAGATCCTGGGGGTTTTGTTTGAGAGCTGCTGGGAGCGACGGGCCGCGGTGGAAGCGAGGTCAGATTTCCCCTCAACAGATTTTTATGAGTTGATGACAGCTGCCGGAGTGTGGTGCCAATCCCCCTGACAAGAGTCATGTGACCCCTGCCTCAATTACTTGAGCCAGCCCTCAGCTTCTCAATGACACATGTGGCATAGTATGGAAATGGAGGCTAAAGTTGCCCTGTCAGCAGTCATTCGAAATGCATTGCTTGTACAGTAGATCAGGGTTCCCCAACCACTCCTCTTCCTCTCTACTGCAGCAATGTGACTACAAATCCACTTGCTCATAAGGTAGATAGCGTTGCTTCTTGTTGGGTGTGTGTGACCGCATCCCTGGAGTCCATTCTGACCTGATTCCAGACCACCGGCGAGCCCGGCGAGCTCCTCTGACACACTTCTGCCTTGTTGATGGTGGAAAACTGGGCCAGTTGGGTTTGTAATTGAGAAGATTTTTTCACTAATGTTAGAGAGGGTTAATACTGCCATATCACATCACCCCAGCCTTTTTTTTTTTTTTTTTTTTCATTCATCCAATGTTCAATATGACCATTAGCCACCCCATTATTTTTTCAGATATGTGATAGCAGTATAAAACTGTGCTTTGGTCCCTACAGACTTCCGTAAAGGTGTGTTCGCAAAGTCGCTATTGTTGTATGCTAGTTGCTGTAATCGACCGCTATGCCCAGCAGCATCAGTTTTGATGTCTGAACTTCTAATGGTATACTTATTTTCGCCTTTAAATAAAGTTGACTCTGACAAGTTACTGTTATATTCAAACCACAAATTATTTTCATGTTAGACTGTTTTGTTTAAATAAAATGAAGCATAAAACATTTTAAATAATTAATTCTAAATGCTACATATATCTATTATGATAATAATGTAGTCAAGAATGAATAATGTGTCAAGAATGAATATTAATTTTAAGATTAGCTAAAGATTACATTTAACAGTGTTATTAAATTAATTAATTAATTAATAATTAATTAATTAATTAAAAATTATTATTTTTAATTATTAACTTTACTTAAGCTTTGGATGAAGGCAAAGGTCATGTACACTACTTTTTTATTTTATTTTATTTAAAATTGATATTAATACTTTTATTTAGCAGTGATGTGTTAAATTAATTAAAAATGACGGTAAAGACCTTGCATTGTTAACATTTATACACTTACAGAACTTTCTATTCATAAATAAATCCTGAAAAAAATGCATCTCAGTTTCCACAAGGAATATTAAACCGCACAACTGTTTATCATTAATAATAAGAAATCTTAAACACCAAATCACCATATTGGAGTAATGCCTGTTGAAATTCAGCTTTGCCTTTGCATAGGAATAAATTACACTTTAAAATATATTAAAATGGAAAATGATTATTTTGTTTGTTTAAAATATTATTTATTTAATATTTATTAATATTTATTGTTATTAATATTAAATATTATTTGTATATAATATTAAGTGTAATAAGATTTCATAATATTACTATTTTTACTTGGTGTCTACTTATTATTGGCCTAGCCGATATTGGTGGCGATATTAAGCATTATTAATTTTATCGGTATCGGTCATTTTCAAAACCAATTTGCTGATAAAATGATTTAAAAGCGTTTACATTTAAAATTTAATTTAAACTTTTATGTCAAAGCCATTGTTACATTTTTACACATTTTACGCATTTTACATTTTATCAGCATCAGCCCTGAAAACCACGTCAGTTGACCCCTAATTTTAGCGGTTTATCTAGCCGATTTTCATTCAAAATATCGGTCTACTTGATCTGGAATATTTCGGCATCAACCCTGAAAAACACGTCGGTCAACTCCTAATTTTTTGCCAATTATCGGCACCGATATTAAACATTTTTATGGTTATCGGTGTCGATCATTTTCAAAACTGATTTGCTGATTAAAATAATTTTTAAGAGTTTAAAAGGAGTTTTTGTCAGAGCCAAAGATATATGTCAGTTCCAAATATCCGTCTATTTGATCTGTAATAATCAACTTTGGCATCGACCCTGAAAAACATGTCAGTCGACCCTCTAATTTTTACTGTATTTTTGATGAGTAAAATCAAAAATAAGTCAGAGCCCTTTTTCCATTTTTACGCCAGACATATATATCAGTTCAAAAAATTGAAAGACACTAATGTCAGTCGACCCCTAGTTTTTAGTGTATTTTTGGTGAGTAAAATGCATCTTCTTTCAAAAACATTTTTAAATAATTTTGAAACCCCTATATTTTGAATGGTAGTGTTAATGTAAAAAGATAAGTAGAAATGTGCATGCACAATTAAAACAAATATTTGCAGATATATGACACAGATATATTTCACATAAGCAGTGTCTTGGATGTCTCCTTCCCTGATTTAAAATGAATGACTTCCAGTTGCTTTGTCGCTGCAAATCGCTGTCACCCCTTTAAAATAATGACCTAGAGTTACTCTGAACTATGAAACATTAGCTCACTTTTACCACAATGATTGATTGATTTTGCCTACAGGAGGAGAAGTTTTAAATGGTCTGTTCATCATGTTTTCCCTCCAAAGTGGAGTATTAGTTTCTGGTGGTGAATGAGTTTGCTTGCCATTAACCCCTGGGGTGTTTTTCAGACCTCTACTTGAGAAATGCCTTTTTAAATGATATTTGTCTGCATGTGTGTGTTCGTACGCCAGCCGTACGCTCCCCACGGAGGCCGGCAGTGGAGATCGGGCACAGTCAAACCCCTGTTTCTCTGCGAGCTCTAATAGTGAGCCAGGAGACCTGGGCGAGAGAGGATAGAAATAGACGCCGGTGTCAGGGGAGAGTCCTCGGGACGGCTCTCATCCAGGAACATAAACCACAGAACGTAAAGTAACCTACCCTGGCTTAATGTGTGTCTGAATGACAGCTAACTGCGAATTAAGCCTCATTTTGTCCAGGCCGTTTGTATAAGAGAAACTACCAACAAGTCACTGACTCCAACCATTGTGCGCTTATTGGAAGCTAATTAAGCGTTTCCAATGGGCAGATGAGAGTTTTTTTTCCTCCATTTAACTTGTTTATGTCTGTGCCTCTTCCTTTTCTTTTCTTTCAGGCAGTCATTTGCTGGGCGTGAATGTGCAGTTTATGTGAGAGGAGAGTTGTTTGGGACTAAACTGCATGATATTTGCGCTGGAGCTGCACTGCACTGCACTGATGGCTGCCAACTGTAATTTAATGTGCGACTGGCTGAACTGTCCCTAATATTATTGCCATGCATGATTTACAATGTCTTTAGCTCAGCGTTTGACAAGAGATGGAGAGCAGATGGTGCACAACTGTAGATGTCTGCTGATTAGGAGAGCTTGATGAGATGATATCTGCTGTCTTGCAAGCTATGTTTATGTGTTTGATAAACGCAAACACAGAGATGGCCCTCTAGGAATGACAGTCTTACGGGGAATATGCTGTGCGTGATATGAGCTGTGCAAACAGCTGTGCAGGCAAAATTAAATAGACTCATTCTTCTATTAAAGTTGAAAGTGACTTGCATTTCTTAACTTGCAAATGACAACTACTCGAAGATTGCAGCGGGCTGTTGCCGACATGTGAATAACAGAGGATCTGTAGACGGAAAAAAGATACATTTCAAGTTCCTACATTACTTATTCTTCAGACATTTCCTTTTGAATAAAATGAGCATCAGCTGTATCCAAAGTGACCAACATTTGATTATCCACTAAAAATGGGTAATATTTAACAATCTGAATATGGAGCTTCATTAAAGAAGTTGTTCACTTCCAGAACAAAAATTTACAGATAATGTACTCACCCCCTTGTCATCCTTTCTTTCTTCAGTCGTAAAGAAATTGTTTTTTTGCGGCAAACATTTCAGGACTTTTCTCCATATAGTGGACTTCTATGGTGCTCGTGAGTTTGAACTGCCAAAATGCAGTTTAAATGCAGCTTCAAATGGCTCTAAATGATCCCAGCTGAAGAAGGGTCTTATCTAGCAAAACGATTGGTTATTTTCTAAAAACATAAATAACAAATTATATGCTTTTTAATCTCAAATGCTTGTCTTGTCTCTACATAGGATGTGAACTCTACACAGGATGATTTTAAAGTTGGAGGAGAAAATGAGATGGGAGTTTTTCAACATACTCTAACTGTATTGACCCGGAATACACCCGGAGTTCACACAGAGCTAGAGAAGATGAGCGTTTGAGGTTAAAAAGTATATAAATTTTAATTTGTTTTTAAAAAATAACCAATCGTTTTGCTTGATAAGACCCTTCGTCGGCTGGGATCGTTTAGAGCCTTTTGAAGCTGCTTTTAAACTGCAGTTTAGCAGTTCAAACTTGCGGGCACCATTGAAGTCCACTATATGGAGAAAAATCCAGAAATGTTTGCCTCAAAAAACATAATTTCTTTATGACTTTATGACTTTTTTTTTTTTTAAGAAATTAACCTATTGGTTCGCTAGATAAGACCCTTCTTTCTTGGCTGGGATCATTTAGAGCCCCTTAAAGTTGCATTTAAACTGCAGTTTGGCAGTTCAAACTCGCGAGCACCATTAAAGTCCACTATATGGAGAAAAATCCAGAAATGTTTGGCTCAAAAAACATAATTTCTTTACGACTGAAGAAAGAAAGACATGAACGAAAATGAGAATTTGAAAATGAGGATTCCACAAAAAAAAAAAGAAGTTTATTAAGAACTAGTATCTAAAATCATTTGCAATATCTTTAATATTTCCTGAGTTATAGGTACGCAAACTTTGGAAAAAGTATATTTATGGCACTCAGACAGGTATGTTCAATGCAGTTGTTTTGACAGAAGGAAATTAGATATATTTTTAGTTTTAACATTATTTGTTCTTCAGACATTCCTCTTTAAAACAAAAGAAGTATCATCTTTATTCAGAGTGACCCACATTAGGTTGTTGACCACTGAAAATGTGTATAATTTAACAGTTCACTCCTGGAGCCATATTGAAATTGGAATATCTCTGAACTGAACCACACAGGGCCTTAAAAATGAAGATGCCAAGACTCAATATCTAAAAGGGCAAGATATTTTTAATACTTCTTGAGTTTCAGACATGCAAACCTTGAAGATAAAACTTGAAAAGTGCTCTTTTCCCATTTTTTGAATGGTTACCATTGGCACATAATGAAACAAAGATTGCTAAAGTCGACAGATTTTTTTTTAAACAGAGCTACTGATCTCAGTGTAAAAATAACATTATGCTGCAGCTATCTTTCTGAAGTAATTTTTACCCCTCTGTAATTTGGCTCTAAATTTCAGGTGAAAATTGTCATCAAAAAACTGGATTACTGTAAATATTCACCGGTGACATTTAATATTTTGGCTTTCACCACTACAAATCGCCACCTTTTAATTATAAGGTTCTATCTGACGTTTTTGTCTAAAATTATTAGACACATATTTACATTATGTGATGTTTCGCTGTGTACATTTTGGGCCGTTTTTTAGAAAACAAAAAGGATTCTACCTATAGAAGTCTATGGAACCCAAAAACTTTGAAGCTCAATATCTCAGAACTGCTCCGAATGCAGATAGAACCTTATAATTCCAGGGCAACAAAATGTTTATCTTTCTTCAGAAAAATATTAGCAAAATCAAAAAATTTAAACTGGGGACCTCCGGTTGAGTTGACACGGAATGACCCATAACTGTGTTATATTATAAAACTTTAAAAAATAACTGTTTTCTATTTGAATATGTTTAAAAATACAATTCATTCCTGTGATGGCAAAGCTGAATTTTTAGCAGCAATTATTGCAGTCTTGTTATTACAGTGTCACATGATTCTTTAGAAATAATTCTGGTGCTCCAGAAACATTTCTTCTTCTTCTTCTTCTTCTTCTTCTTCGTCTTCTTCTTCTTCTTCTTCTTCTTCTTCTTCTTCTTCTTCTTCTTCTTCTTCTTATTATTATTATTATTATTATTATTATTATTATTATTATTATTAATGTTGAAAACAGTAAACGCAGTAAACGCACATAATGCTAGACTCAGTCTGGTGCACTTGATGCATGCAAATGATGGAGTTCTAATTTGTTTATTGTCACAAATGTGTGTTGCTGTCAGAAAAGTGAGTTTGTCTCCCATGACCTTGGCTGTGTTTATTTCTTCACACATGGTTGGAGAAGCTCTGTTCTTGTGCCAAGTTAGAAATCAGACTTGCTTACTTTTTGATACTACCATTGTTTTTACACTGACAGTTTCCCTTCGGATCATAGTCAGGTTGATGTCTTTGAAAAAGAGCTAATGTATAAAATATAGAATGACTAGTAATGTTGGTTGATGTGGGCCGCTTTACATCCGCCTCATTTTTAATCTAGTGCAAGTGAAAGCAGTTTTGTTCTTTCTGACTTCATGCCCTCTCTTTCATCAATGTCACTTCCTGCCTCAACGACCACTTCCTGGACTTGTCGGTCATGTCTCAGCAAGTTCAAGTTGTTGCTGAGGAGTGTATAGAAGTGTGTGTGTTGTGGTTTCCCTGTGCTTTGAGTCTTGTCACCCACGCAGTGACGAGTGAAACTTGTCAGCTTCGAAATGAGTAGGCGGCTTCTAAAAGTGTGACTTCCTCCTTCTATTTTTATCGCTTGTTCTCTTCCCATGACATGTCATGCTTATTTTTTTCACTCTCACTCTCTCTCTTTCTCCTTTGTTGCTCCCTTTAATTTTTCTTCCGCTAAGTAACTTGAGATTCTGATTGTTGCCATGACAGCTGGAAGTTTCTTTCAGAATGTGTCTCATTTTGCCCCTTTACTTTCACAGACGTCCCAGTTCTTTTTTTATGGTTGTTTTCTGAACATTGTTTTCTCCCATTCTCTCCTGTGTTTTTCACAGAGAGAGCTTTTTCTTGTTCCTCATAATGGCAATACAACCAAAACCTCTATAATGTAACCCACAAATCCAGACAGAAGTTCCTGAAGCTGAACTGGTAATGCATAGTTCTAGTAACACCGGGGTCATGTGTCCAATTCCCAGGGGACACGCATACCGATTAAAATGCATCTTGAAACCACTGAAGTGTCTGCTAAAGGCGTAAGTGTAATGTAAATGATAGGGGAGGATGCGCAAGTACTGTATTACACAACATGTAACACTGGAGAGCTTCACTCCTACTCATGCTTCTGCTGAAAGCTTCAAGCTGCAGTATTGCGCTATTGTGCCACCTGAGTTTGAACAGTCTAGATTTATGTGTGTTTTGAATTTGGCATCGGGCCCATGACTTTGGGGGAATTTGGGCTGTTTTTCTGTATACTGTGGCTCGGTGAAGAGAGAATTGTGAGGGATGTTGTGCTCTAGTGCAATACAGACTATACACAGAATCAGGATTACTCTTTTCAGACATAATCAGATCACATATCCAAGCTGAAGAGCAGCCTTATTGATCGATCATAAAACAAAAAGGACTTGTATGCAGCAGTCCATCAGGGTCTCCTTCACATTAAGCCAAGGGGGTGGGAGGATATCCATGTGCACAATATATTACACTGACCAAAATTATAAATGCAACACTTATGTTTTTGCCCCCATTTTTCATGAGCTGAACTCAAAGATCTAAGGTCTGGAGTAATGGCTGCCGAAATTTACTTTCCTATCATAAATATAAATTACATTTTAAAATATGTTAAAATAGAAAATTTATTTTAATTTTTGTACTGTATTTTTGATCAAATACACTACCAGTCAAAAGGTTTTGAACAGTAAGATTTCAAATGTTTTTTAAAGTCTCTTCTACTCATCAAGCCTGCATTTATTTTATTCAAAGTACAGCAATAAACAGTACAATTTTGAAATATTTTTACTATTTAAAGTAACTATTTTCTAGTTGAATATATTTTAGAATGTAATTTATTCCTGTGATTTTTTTTTTTTTTTTTTTTTTTTTTTTTTTTTTTTTAAAGCTGAATTTTTAGCATCATTACTGCAGTCACATGATGAATCAGAAATCATTGTAATACTCTGATTTGCTGCTTAAAATGTATTATTATTATTATTATTATTATTATTATTATTATTATTATGTTGAAAACAGCTGAGTAGATTTTTTTTTTTTTTTTTTTTCTTTTGGTAGGTTTCTTTGAATAGAAAGTTCAGAAGAACAGCATTTATCTGAAATATCTAATAATATTATCTGAAATCTTTTGTAACATTATAAATAAAAGAGTAATGTTACAAAAGCTTTTTATTTCAGATAAATGCTAATCTTTGGAACTTTCTATTCATCAAAGAAACCTGGAAAAAATGCACTGTACTGTTTTAAATATTGATAACAATAATAATTAAAAATTTATCTTGAACGGCAAATCAGCATATTAGAATGATTTCTGAAGGATCACATGACACTGAAGACTGGAGTAATGATGCTGAAACTTTTGCTTTGATCACAGGATTAAATTACATTTTAAAATATATTCAAATAGAAAGAAGTTATTTTAAAAATATTTTACAATTTTACTGTTTTTGCTGTATTTTGGATCAAATAAATGCAGGCTAGGTGAGCAGAAGAGACTCCTTTGAAAAATCGTACTGTGCAAAAACCTTTTATTGGAAGTGTAAATGCAGCCTTGCTATTTTGAGAACTAAAAATCTTAATCGTAATTATTTTTCCACTTATTTATAGCCATACACAGTATGTACATTGTATGTTATGTTCCATGTTTTATCCAAAGTGACTAACCCTAATCCAAATGATTTTCTAGTTCTAGCCAGTTGAGCTACATAAGCAGCTACTATAATAGAGCTACTAAAGTTGCAAGCTCAGTTCTAGGTAAGGGTAATTAAAGACCTGGACTTCCGAGTCTTGCCCCAGCATCATTGCGGATAAAAAAGCATCTGCAAACTGTCCATTACACCCCAATAAACTGAGAAATTCCTGGTTGTTTATTTGTTCTTTTCTTGAACCCCAAAGCCCTGTTGTCTATTTAGTCTGACATTTGAAATCTCTGTGCAAATATTTTCACAAGCAGATCCATTTTTACCTTTTCCCTTTTTATAGGTCCTCATTTTGTGGGCGGCAGTGCAAAAATACATTTCATCTGTCTGCAAATCCAAGACCGCTAATTTGATTTAAATTACAGTCCAGGTTTGGGCCAAAATGACATAAATGTGCCTCGTAAAGCTTGATACGTACACGTTGCATCACATCACCCATCTAGCAAGTATAACTTGTGTCGAAGTTACAAGATTACCCTTGCAAGCTTAATGACAGATAAGCCTGACAGGTTATGAGAGAAAATACTGTGGAATTACCCAAGGTGGGCACATAACGGCCACAGCGAGGGGCACTGAGAATGCTTGTTCCAAACCAAACTACTATCTCTGTTTGCCATCAGGGGTGTGAGGGAGTGTCGTTGGTGGTGAGTTATTCATTTTTTTTCATGTGTGGGTGTTATATCGTTGGGGATCGGGCTATTTTTGACTTTGAATCCCCTACCTTTAACCATCTCCCCTCTGGAGAGAAGCTGGGTGGTGACAGGCAAGGAGACAAAGGCCTCCTATATCGCTCTCGCTCTAAAAACAAACCCTCATCACTCCCACTGCAGGAGAACACTAATAGAAGTGAGGGTTTAGCTGAAGAGGCTGGGAAAGTTTGCCATTAGTGCCAGCATTTTCAGTCCAAGAGTCCCTTTTTGAGTCCCTCTAAATCTGTATGCTTCTAATGACTTCGATAAAAGATGGATTCAGTACTTTTTAAAGAGCAACTTTAGCTTTGGGTGACTCTTTGGTCGTGTTCACTTAGGCAGCAAAATTCGTTGTAAGTCCAATTCTGTCATTAATTAATCACCTTCATGTCGTTCCAAACCCGTAAGACCTTCGTTCATCTTCAGAGCACAAATTAAAATACTTTTGATGAAATCCTGTATAGACAGCAATGCAACTGACACATTCAAGGCCCAAAAAGCTAGTAAGGACATCATTCAAATAGTCCATGTGACATCAGTGGTTCAAACTTAATTTTATGAAGCTACGAGCAGTGTTGGCAAGTCTGTGGTTTTCTTGCAGAATTGGGCTACTTTAGAGAGCAGGTCATATGGGTTTTCGAAATTTTTTTTTTTTTTTTTTGCAGTTTGTAACATAGCTATTTTTAAATGTAAATAGTCTGCAAAGTAATCAAAAAAGTGTGTGATAAGTAAAGATATTGTCTCTCAAAAAAGAGAGTCGATTCTGAATCGCCTTAACGAGTCGTCAAATTTTTAAATCTTCTGCCTGTTACTGATCAGCGAATTACGAGCAGCGATTACCTGCCAGCGATTACCTGCCAGCGAATTACGAACAGTCTGATCTGCCCACAAACACTTCCCCTAGTTAGTGTGTTTACATCATGTTGAGAAGACACTGTGTTCTGCGCTGTGAAAACAAGTTTTTGTTTTCATTGCTGAAAGTTGATGATGTGAAGAATCAGTAGTTAAATTTTTTTTTCCCCACGATACCACAGCAATATAAGTCAAACCTTTTGTTGTGTGCTCATCATTTTACCGAGAACTGCTTCTCTGATCTTGGAGAGTTTAATGCCGGATTCGCTAAACACTTGTCTATGAAAGATAAGTCCAGACCTTCTTTATTTGGACCAACAAGCGTTACCGAACCACAACCTGTAAGTACGATTAAAATGTTATGTGTACATTTTCACTTGAGTGCTTAAAATATCCTTTTTTTTGTGCTAATGTGTGAAGTATACCTGTGCAGCTTTAGGTTTTCAGGTAAAGCATGATATTACTGTCTTACTGAAATAGTTCTGATAATTCGCTGTGAATTTGCTATTTCCTAAAAATGTGTCGATTTAATATAGACTGTTGTTGTTCTAATTACTTTGTTTAATAATACAGAATGTAGAATGTACTTTATAATTACTGTGAAATTGCTGTTTGTTTTGCTGCACCGTTATAGGGTTAATGCAGGGAGTAAAAGACAGAGAGAGAGAGACGAGGGAGTTAGGCTGGTGCACCTGTGATACAGCTGTTCTGCGTTCTAATTAAAAGTTAAGACACAGAGTGTCTTTTGTCTGTCATTCTTCAGACATTATAATATTCAGACATATTTAATTTACAATCTGTATTGTTTCATCAGTTAGTCACGTTAGCACTCGGCTAACGTATCCACCGTTATTGTTTTGTGAAGTGTTTACAGTTTAGCAGCTAAACTTTAGCTGTGGGCACGATTTGCTTGAATATATAGAAAGACCAATCACAACAGACCTGGCCAGTTGACCAATCAGATCAGATGCCTGTGGCGAAGGTTGCTTTACACCTTAACATTGTGTCATTTTGACAGAGAGGTGGTAAAAATTCTGTCATAACCTATTATTACTCATCATTTTAATTGTAATATTTTAATTATAATAACACATTTAATTGCTTTTTTTTCACATTTTTATTTTTAATTATGAACCTACAAAAAGACATAGGCTTATGCATTTATTTTGAAGAGAACAGATGAACCGATGAAACTGCGTAACTTTTTTTATGTTCAACACCACACCCCGCAGTGACAGCAATTTTAATATATTCTCATTTTTATGAACCAATATCGATTTCATAAATCCCAATCAATCTTTAGGTCTATGCTGTTTTCATAGTGCTGTTTTTCATAGGCTAATCTTTGTATTACTTTTGATATGAAACAAAGTCTCAGACTTCAAATTGTCCATTTCATTAGGAAATTCAAGCAAAAAATAACGTTTTGGCGCTCTTTAATGTGGCCTGATAGACTGTTGTAGCTTCTGGGTGCTCACCTGTGCGTAATCAAACGCATAGCAAAACATTTGCGACAGTTTCATTTTTGTTCTGGATCCAGTGCTCTGCTGCTACACTGGAGCGCACTCGCCACCAACAGGGGTGGAAATTACAGTTCTTCCATCACTGATTAAAAAATTTTGTCAATGGCGCACAATTTTCGGTTAACGCAACCTCTGGTCTGCGGTTTGAAGCGACACCAATGACATGATAATTAGCCCCTGGAATGTAAATTTTACCAGGGGAACCCCACCAAAAAATGTGTATTTTACACCCTCCCCCCCAAATTTTTTGGGATAGTTTTGAGTAGCAATTGGGTGGGTTTTGTTGTGAATATTTTTTGTGTGAGCATTTGTATGGTAACGTTATACCTGTCGTCGCCTTCTGTTTATTTTGTTTTTTGCGCCAAGAGTTGTCCTTTTTTTCTGTTATTTAACGAAGGAGTCCCAAAAACAGAAATATCTGATCATTGTCCATATGGCTGTTTACATTACAATTGTGTTACCAAGGCAACAACGGACACATTTGTATTTACATTCCAAAGAGTTCCCTTATCAGCACCGCAGTGGAAAATGAAACCGTAACCGTGTTGACTGGCCCGGATCGGCACGGAACAGAAGGTTAAGCAAAGAGAATGGTTCAGCCCGACAGTGGAAAAGCGGCTAAAGTCTCACGGGTTTGGAACGACGTGAGGGTGAATGATTAATGACAGAATTTTCATTTTGGGGTGAACTATCCCATTAAAATGAAAATGATGTCTGCGTTTTATAAATGACTTCCTTAAATTTTCAGGACCCCACCTGTTTAAACTGTTGCTTTGGCGCCTGCAGCTGAATTTCCGGAGAAGACGCATTAGTTGCATAAGAGTCTGAATGAGAATAACAAACAGCAGTCATGTGGAGATGTCACCCTGGAGGTGTAGACTAATGGCAAGCATCTTTATGCATGTCAATCCACCTGGAAGAAATGCAATACCCCACTTTCAGCAACCAAACAAAGCTCATTCTTAGCAGTAGTGCTTGCTAAGTAATTATTATAGCTCATACTTTGGGTTAGGCGAGGGCGGGATGACCAAATTTGCCTCCTCTGAGACCTGTCTGAAAAGTTGAACTTGAACTTGAGCTTTGTGCCAGAAAAGTCTGTGAATGAGAATATCATAGAGAGGTTTGGCTCTTTTGACTTCGGATAGTAAGAAACCCCTAGCAGCACTGTAGTTAACCACATAGCAACACCCTGGCAACCACAGTTTGTAGAAACTTCTTTGTAGAAATGAACAGAATCTTTGTGTCACAATGCCACTCCTTCGAATCTTGACATACAAGACGGTGTGAAGTAAACACACCTGGTAAGGTAGTGGTCCTTACACACTCTGTCATGTTTATACAAATGCCTCAGCAGCGAGGAGTCTCAGGCTGAAACCGTTTCTTGGAGATATTCCAGTTTGTAGAAACAACAGTGACTCTAAACCAACTTTTATTATGTAAGCTCTTGTGATATCCTGGTATTCCGAGAGTTATTTTCGTTTGGGTCTGGTATTGGCAGTCTGAATTATTTACTAATTCACTGCAGTTTATTTTAGTTTATATTTCATATCTTGTATTGTCTAACAAGGTCCAAGGACACTGGGCCAGCTCTCTTCATATGCTGTGGTTACAGAGATCTCGCTCTAACAAGACAATCCGTCATGCCATTGTTGTACAGCACTCGGCCTGTTGATCAGATTTACAGAGCCTCTGTTGTCCCATCTCTTCTTGGAAAAACAGAAGACAAAGAGATGACGGAAATGTGAGTTCCCCTCCCAGAGGGCTACAGTATGGGCAATGCCTGGCCACAGGCCCCCCCTCCTTCAAACAGGCTGACCATCGCCACAAAGATCACATTCAGACAGACACAATACACGCACGGCCCCAGGGCCGGCACACTGCCCTGCTCCACATGACGCTGAAGGTCACACAATCATTTGGGATGATTGATAAAACAGACAGAGAGAAAGAAAGAAAGAAAGAAAGAAAGAAAGAAAGAAAGAAAGAAAGAGAAAGAAATGGGCTGAGGGGAGGTGGATTAAAGTGAAAGTAAGAGATGAGGTAGAAAAACCAAACAGTAAAAATGTGTGGAAAGAAATTAACTTTTAGGGGGCAATAATGTTTCTGAAAACCAGTTCCAGGGGTCAAATTGTTCTGTTTTATGATGTATTTATGTCCATGAATTGTCCATAAAATGTAATTTAATTTTATTTTATTTTAACACTTCATGTTAGCATTTCTGATGACATTATTAGTCTCTAGCTCAAAATTGATGTTTCTTTTGAAATTAATTCCAGGGGCCAAATTTGACCTTTTATGGTGGCATTTTATTTAAATATGTAATGTATTTGTCAAATATTTCCATGAAAGCATACTAAAGTTTAGTGTTTTTAGAGCTCTTTATACTTCATATTAGCATTTCTGATGGTGCTATTAGTCTCTAGCTCAAAATGTATGTCCTTAAAAATTAATTCCAGGGGCCAAATTTTACCTTTTATAGTGGCATTTTATGTAAATTATGTGATATATTTATGTCAACTATTTTCATGAAAGCACCTTCAAGTTTAGTGCGTTTAGAGCTCCATTTATTTTATTTTATTTTATTTTTATTTTTTTTTCATTTTTTTTTTTTCACTTCAAATTAGCATTACATATTTTTTTTAAATTTAACTTCATTTTATTTTTTCACTTCAAATTAGCATTTTTTGATGGCATTGTTAGTCTCTAGCTTTAAAATGTACATGTCTTTCAAAGGGCCAAATTTGACCTTTAATGGTGGCATTTTATGTAATATATTTATGAAATGTATTTATGCCAAATATTTCCATTAAATTTAATTTAATTTTATTTTTTCACTTCAAATTAGCATTTTTTGATGGCATTGTTAGTTTCTAGCTTAAAATGTGTATGTCCTTCCGAGGGCCAAATTTGACCTTTTATGGTGGCATTTTATTTAATATATTTATGCAATGTATTGTATTTTATTTTATTTTATTTTATTTTATTTTATTTTATTTTACACTTCATATTAGCATTTCTGATGGCGTTATTTGTCTCTAGTTCAAAATTATACCATTTATGGTAGCATTTTATGTAAATATGTGATATATGTATGTCAACTATTTCCATTAAAAGAACCTTCAAGTTTAGCTCTATTTTATTTTATTTTATTTTATTTTTTAATTTTCACTTTAAATTCGCATTTCTGATGGCATTGTTAGTCTCTATCTTAAAATGTATATGTCCTTCCAAGGGTCAAATTTGACCTTTTGTGGTGGCATTTTATGCAATGTATTTATGCTAAATATTTCCATGATTTGATTTGATTTGATTTGATTTAAAAAAAAAAAAACAAAAAAAAAAAACACTTTATATTAGCAACCTTTGCTCCTGTGTTTCAAATATCTGCAATTTTTGTTCTTTTTAGTTGGGTTGTTCATCCATAGCTCAACATTTATGCCACTTTCTGTAGAAAACAAAGGGTGATATCAAAAACTCAAATCTTCTCTTTTTCATGCTTTCTTTTGTTTCACCTCTGCAAGTTACCTGCGTTTTAGTTCTTTGTTTGTATTAGCATGTGGTGGCATGAATTTAAAATCAAGAATGAGGAAAACCCGTTGATTAAAAACACCTTAATAGTGTTTTCACTGCCGTTGACACCATGAGTTGTCAGTTCAATTCTCCCAGGATTCTTAGTGCTTGTGTCATTCGTTCACTGGGAAAGCCCCATTTGGAGTGTGTTGATTCATCGGCCCACAGTGCACTATCACGAATCTCTGTTTGTGCAGCAGGGACATTTGTGAGCCACAGCCCTGGAGGAATTTCCTATAACTGTGACCTCTTTTAACGCTTAGAAGCTGTTGTGATAAATCCTGGCATTTGCATGTGTGGATGTGTGACTGTTAATGTGTGTGATTTGTTTTTTTTTTTTTGAAAAAGTAAATATTTGAGAGGTGAACGATAGTTATCTGCCAGTATCTTGTTTTGAATCTTTTAGGCAGTATATCAAGGTATATCAAAATCAGTTCCACTTCTTTAGATTGTGTAGCAGATGCTAACTCGTGCACGTTCACAAATACAGTAGTCATATGTGCTTCCAAAGTTGAGAGAGCTCCACCCAGTCAGTGGTCTACCTCATCATGATGTTATCATCCAAATATGAAGCTGCGCTTTGTTAGTGGAAGTGAGGGAGCCCGAACTGAGTTGAACTGCTAACCTACGAATTCCCATAAGTGTAATGACATCATATGATCTACTCATGATGTTCATCTGTAATTCAGTAGTCATTGATTCATATGTACTGACTGAGACAAAACAATCTAAAATCTATCATAATTAAAGTATAAACAACATTTAATAGTATAAACACTAAGTTTAGGGTCAGTAAGATTTTTTAAATAAATTACTTGTTCTATTCATTAAGGTTGCATTAAATTATGCCACAAGTGAAAGTAAAGTCATTTATTTTTCCACTTTACCAAAGATTTTAAAATTCTGTTATTTTGAACTTTCTAAGCAACTTTTCCAAGTGTCCACACAAATATTAAGCAGCATAACTGATTTTGACATTTACTGTATCATAATAAGAAATGTTTCTTGAGCACCAAATCAGCATATTAGAATGAATTTTGAAGGATCATGTGACCCTGAAGACTAGATTAATAGCTGCTGCAAATTCGGCCTTGCTATCACAGGAATGAATTACAAAAAAAAAAAAAAAAAAGTATAAAAATAGAAAACAGGTATTTTAAATTGTAATATTATTTCATAATCTAGTTTTTTTCCTGTATTTTTAATCAAACAAATGGAGTCTTGGTGAGCGTAAGAGATTTCTTCAAAAAACATATATCTTACTAACCCCAATGGTAGGGTGTATGTATATGTATGTGTGTGTGTGTGTGTGTGTGTGTAATATATATATATATATATATATATATATATATATATATATATATATATATATATATATATATATATATATATATATATATACAAAACAGATTTTTTTTTTTAATGTTTTTATTAATTTTAATAAATCATGTTTTTATTGTTATCATGTTTTTTTTTATTGTGTTTTAATTAGCTGTATTTTTTTTGTCAAAACAACCACTTGGGATGCAGATTTAAAAAAAAAAAAAAGAAAACAAAAAACAAAAAAAAATTGTTGTCTGATTTTGCAAATGAGCTCTTGATTTATTCATGACATTTAGGAAGAAAATATATATATTTTTTTAAATACATTTCATTTTAAAGGGATAGTTCACCCAAAAATGAAAATTGTCATTAATTTCTCACCCTCATGTCGTTCCAACCCGTAAGATGTTCGCTCATCTTCTGAACACAAATTAAGATATTTTTGATGAAATCCAAAAGTTTTCTGACCCTGCATAGACCGCAACGCTACTGACACGTTCAAGGCCCAGAAAGATAGTAAGGACGTTGATAAAATAGTCCATGTGACATCAGAATACTTTTTGTGCATAAAGAAAACAAAAATAACGACTTTATTCAACAATTTCTTCTCTTCCGTGTCAGTCTTTGACGTACGTTCATGAGAGTACCAGACGTGCCATGGATTGTGATACTCTCACAAACGTACTTTAAAGATGTTATTTTTGTTTTCTTTGTACACTAAAAGTATTCTCTTGGCTTCATAACATTAAGGTTGAACCACTGATGCCACAGCGACTATTTTAACCATGTCCTGGGCCTTAAACGTGTCCGTTGCAGTGCTGTCTAAGCAGGGTCCGAAAATTCTTGGATTTCATCCAAAATTTCTTAATTTGTGTTTTCCGAAGATGAACAAAGGTCTTACGGGTTTGGAACGAAATGAGGGTGAGTAATTTATGTCAGAATTTTCATTTTTGAGTGAACTGTCCCTTTAAATTTTTAAATCGTTTAGAAAAATAATGAAAAGGAAATTGAATGGAATAATTAAGTTAACGTTTTAGTGATCATTTTTGAGTGTAAATGTCTCCCTCAATTATGTGTTCTGGCTTTGTCATTTGGTCATCACAGCAATGACACTCCTGGTTGTCCTTGTGCATGGCAGAGAAGCCTGTTATTCAATCACTGTAACCGTGTTCATTCACACACCCTTTTCCGCCACCTCGTTCCCGCCATGTGTCTCCATGTCTCTCTCGCACCCACTCGCTTTCTTACTCCTTGTGTTTCTCACTCTTACTCTCCCCCTCCCATCTCTCTCTCTCTCTCTCTGTCTTTCTCCCCTCTTCGCCCTCCTCCCCCTCACTCACTTCACAGAAGTACACCCACTCAAACACAAACATTCATATCCGCTGTGTCGTTTGGTGGCTTTCATTCATGCTTTAGCAGTGTGAGGTGGCAGAACTCCTCAGGTAATGGACGGCACTACCTCCCGTCTGTCCGACCGTACACTCTGTTCTGTTTGAAGAATGAAAGCCAACTGGAATTACTAGGCATGAGGGGATCAGCTTTCACAGTGAGTATTTCACTGTTTTTGTTTAAGTTTAATGTCATCGCATTTTTTGAATGCGAGGCATTTGAGTTGCGTTACATGGGGCTGAATGTGTGTGTGCACTGCAAAAACATTTTCTACATCTTTTTTTCCAGTGAAGATTATCTAAGCATCCTTAAAACAAGATAGGATCTTATGCAGTTTTGCTTCTCAAATCAATTTAAGGCATGATTATGTACCTTGAAATAATGACATAGTCCTAAAAAGATAATCCTGGATTATTTATTCATGCTTAGGTTATTCCAAAACCTTTTGACCTTCATTTGTGCTTCTACTTTGAATGTGTGGAAAAGAGCAGCTTGGACACTCTGTTAAATATCTCTCATTCAAGAAACGGATGTAAACAGGTTTGAAACGCCATTAATGTAAGTACTAGGGCTGTCAAACGATTAATCGCAATTAATCACATACAAAATAAAAGTTTACTTTGCCCAATATATGTCTGTGCACTGTGTGTAATTATTATGTATATATAAATACAAACACATTCATGTATATTTGAGAAATATTTACAAGTATATGTATTTATTATAATTTTTATATAATTTATATTATATATAAATAAAAATATTTTGTACATCACATTTCTCTTAAATATATACATTAATTTGTGTGCATTTATATATATACATAATAATTACACACATTTATTAGGCAAACTCAAACTTTTTTGTATGCGATTAATGGCGATTAATCGCTTGACAGAAAGAATTTTTGTTTATTGTAATTTTATTTCATTCAAATTAGATGTCCAATAATTTTGTTTGTATAAATTAAAAAAAATAGTGTGACTTGTGTTTAAAACAAACCAACAAAAAAAGAAACATTTTTATATATCAATAAAAATACATTAAAAAATTATCATCAAATTATAAATTTATGCAGAAAAAATGGTTATCATGGCCACGAATTAATAATTAATTCCTACGACTAAATATGTGGCCATGTTGTACTAATTCATTTCCTCGTTTTGACTTGTGTCCCTGATTTAACGGAATCTAGATTTTATTTTATTTTATTTTATTTTATTTTATTTTATTTTATTTTATTTTATTTTATTTTATTTTATTTTATTTTATTTTATTTTATTTTATTTTATTTTATTTTATTTTATTTTATTTTATTTTATTTTATTTTATTTTATTGTCCTCGTGACGATGTTTTTGTGTGAGGCTTCTATTTTACTTCTAAACTAAATGTGTCATCTTAATGATGGTTAGATATTTTACCGAAAATACAAAATAATGACTAAGAACATTAAAGATTTTTTGCAGCGTTTCCACATGTTCTGTACATCCAGGGAAGGGAAATTCGTCATAAATGACTCACCGAGTCGACACTTTGTTTATCTTACGTGTAATAGGTTCTTCAGCTTTTCAAGAAAATCTGTTAACTAAACATTTTCTGAGAATCCGTTGAGTTGAAACCGCCCAAGGCTGTGTGACTGTAAGATCTTTAGGTGAAACACTATGTCTTTTTAACTCGCTTTGGTAGTGTGTCAAATCTTGATGAGTTTGAACTCTTCGCGACGTCCGAGCCCCTTATATGCCATGTCTTAGTCAGAGAATCTCTCCATCAGGAGAAGGATGTGGAGTGCAGGTAAAGTGCACTTCTGAAAAGCCCTGAGAGGCTTCCTCATTAACGCTGCTTTGTTTTTGGAAGGTTAAAGCCAGGAGAGACCTGAGAGGTGGCGGTAACGAGGGAATAAAGAAGCTCAGAAATGCAGCCGGAGTATGACTAATCATATCAGAGCGCTCAGCGGCGGCTGTGTGGGCCGGCCCGTGCGCTTGTTAGAGTTCTGGGGGCCATCTGATTCACCGTCGCTCCCCGTTAGAAGCTCTGCTTGATTCACTTCCTGATGTGGGCGGAATTTTCCTATCAGCCCTGTGCTCTGAAAGCCGAAGGGTGAGGTGATTGACGGGCCCGTGAGCGCGATGTTGTGGGTGGCTTGGAAGACTGAGCCGTTCCACTTGTTCCTCTGTGAATGTGAATGAATGAAACTCGCACAGCTCATCTTTCTCATTCTTTGTCTCGGGTTACTATGGAAGCCCTGAGTGGCCGTGTTTAGCAGTACGCTTAAAGTAGGCATGTGTCACCTAGTAATGTTTTTCATGATCTAACCAGTCTAGTTCATCTAGAAATTAAATAAGGTGAGGCTAAACAAAATAAACTGATCCGGCATGGATCTTTTGCCTTTTTGCTGATATGCATACCTGCTCACAAACAAGCACCTTGGGCTGGTGAAACTGAAGACCTGCTGACCTGATTTGCCCTTGTTGCTCCTTAATCAAAGTAAACACAAACTCCCCTGTTCACAAGTCCGTCCACCAGCATCTGAAGGTCTGTGAGGTGAACCAAATAGAGTTATGGTGATATTAGGTTCATTTAAAGGGGACATCAGATGCATAATTCACTTTTACATGGTGCTTGCAGATACAGTTGAGGTCAAATGTTTACATCCCCCTTTCTGGCTGAGGACGGAAATATGCAAATATTAGACAGTCCGTCAGTCGTATGACATCATTTTGCTCAGAAAATCAAAACAAGGAGTGAATGAATTTTTATCACTGTAGAGCGGTTGTCCACACACTGCTAAGGCACATTTACAGTTGAGGTCAAAAGTTTACACCCCCTTTCAGAATCCTTAAAAATGTTCATTATTTTAACAAAATAAGTGGGATCATACAAAATGCATTTTATTGTTTATTTAGTACTGACCTGAATTAGATTTCACATAAAAGATGTCCACATGAGAAAATAATAGTTGAATTTATAAGAATGACCCAGTTCAAAAGTTTACAACCCCTTAATTCTTAATGCTGTGTTGTTACCTGAATGATCCACAGCTGTTTTTTTTTAAGTGATAGTTGTTCATGAGTCCCTTCTTTGTCCTTGTTCTTTGGTTTTCCAGCATTTTAGTGTATTTGAACCCTTTCCAACAATGACTTTGAGATCCATCTTTTCATACTGAGGACAACTGAGGGACTCTCATGTAACTACTACAGACGGTTCAAACGTTCACTGATGCTTCAGAAGGAAAAACCATGCATTAAGAGCCAGGGGGTTAAACTTTTGAACAGAATGAAAATGTGTACATTTTTCTTATTTTGACCCCCTGGCTCTTAATGAATCGTGTTTCCTTCTGGAGCATCGGTGAGTGTTTGAACCTTCTGTAATAATTTATTATGAGTCCCTCAGTTGTCCTCAGTGTGAAAAGATGGATCTCAAAATCATACAGTCATTGCTGGAAAGGGTTCAAATACACAAAAATGCTGGAAAACCAAAGAATTTGTGGGACCTGAAGGATTTTTCTGAAGAACAGTAGGCAGTTTAACTGTTCAGGACAAACAAGGGACTCATTAACAACTACCACTAAGCAGAAAGGAAAAAAAAAAAAAAACTGTCTGTGGATCATTCCAGTAACAACACAGTATTAAGAATCAAGGGGGGTGTAAACTTTTAAACCAGGTCATTTATAATATAAATTCAACTACTATTTTCTCTTGTGGACTATATTTAAACATCTTTTATGTGAAATATCTTATTCAGGTCACTACCAAATAAACAACAACATGCATTTTGCATGACCCTTCTTATTTTGGTAAAATAATTAACATTTTTAATGATCCTGAAAGGGGGTGTAAACTTTTGACCTCAACTGTAAATGTGTCTTAGCAGTGTGTGGACAACCACCCTACAGTGATAAAATTCATTCACTCCTTGTTTTGATTTTCTGAGCAAAATGATGTCATACGACTGACAGACAGACAGACAGTCTAATATTTGCATATTTCCACCCTCAGCCAGTTGTATGCTGTCCACCATTTTTTCTGCGCTCAAGCAGCTGTACTGACAACATCTCGTAAGCAATGCAGGTGTTTTGTAGTTGGATGTAAAATGGAACATAAGACATCACACCAAATGAGGACACAGTGGATTAGTTTTGTTTTTGATGGTAACACGCCACAAAAAACAAAAAATGGAAGAGAGGGGTCGGGTGAGCAGTAGCTCATTATCATTTAAAAAGACATGCACCCAAACGGCTCGCTGTAAACAGAGCTGTTTTTGACAAGGTAAAAAAGGTGCCGTTAAGGAATTTTAACCAAAGTTTGCAGACATTTCATGAAGACCCTGAAGAATCATATAAACTTGTGGAAAATGGGCATCCATTGTGCCCTTTAAATGTGTAGCTCCGAGTTTATAAGGCCTGTCCTTCTCTGTTGCAGCATTAACATTAATATTTTTATGGTTATTTTGATTATAAATTCAAAAGTTTGGAGTCTAAGATTTTTAATGCTTTCAAAAAAGTCCAATTTCTGGATTTATTTAATCAAAAATCTAATCAAAAAGTAAAATTGTGAAATATTATTTTGTTTTAAATAACATTTTGTATTTTTCTATATATTTTAAAATTGCAAAGCAAATACTCCGTCTCATTTTTCTTCAGAAACCTTCCAATATGCTGATTTGGTGCTAAAGAACCATTTCTTCTTATCAGTGTTAAAACAGTTGTGCTTCTTAATATTTTTGTGAAAACCAAATAGATTTTTTTCCACCCAGGATTCTTTGAAGTTCAAAAGAACAATATTTATTTGAAATGGTAGTCTTTTGTTACACTGTAAATGCATTAATTTGAATTGATTTAATGTGTCCTTGCAGCAAAAGTAAAAAAAAAAAAAAATCTGGTGCTGTATATTTAATATTATTTATGTAGTTTTGTCTTGTTTTGATTTCATTGATTTATTATTTTCTTTTGTATTACGTAACTATTTAGTGCATTTAGCCTTTTCCTTTTTTTTAAAATCCTAAATCATAAAGTCTATTTATTTGTTCAACTCCTTTGTCCAAATTCAGCTTTGTTTTTGGACTGAGTGTTCACATAATGTTGGGAAGTTCATGTTTTTGTCCAGACCGAACACTTTTTTTTGTTAGTAATTCAATCACGGTGTCCACACAAGCACAAACTTCAAGCCAACAGACTTCAGGCCCGCAACAGGGTGTGGCATGTGGACATCCGCGTGAGGTCCTTGTTCTGAAAACAGTTTCAAGGTGTAATTTAATGCTTTTACGGTCAACTATACATAAATAGATTGCGGTAACTGACTGCTCTGCATAAGCAAATGATATTCATATCGACTGGCCATTGCTCTGTAAACATAGCGTGTCTATCTGGCACATAGTTGAGTAGTCAGTGATTATTTCGTCACAAGGAAAGGATGTTTCCTGTGTGTTGGACAGGGACGACAACCAGCACGGTTCAGAGGGGTCGTGATGTCTTTCCCCCCATGATCTTTACTGAATGTTGATGTTTGTGCCAGTACAGTGCAGGGTGGTGAGGTGTGCCTCAGACTCCTGCGGCGTGACATTCAGGAGGGGCCTTCTGGCGGCGTGGGCCAGCGGCATCGCCTCCTCCGGTTTGTCTTTGATGAACATGTTGAGGTCTCAGCGAGGGGACACGTGGGGTCATGAGATGCTGCCACTGGCGTGCGGAGGTCAGCCTGTTTATCTACTTCCTCTTGCCTGCGTGCCACTACACTCAGATAGGATGCTGGGGGACAAATTTAGACCTCCAGCTCACCCTCCATCTGCCGTGGCTAGCTGTAGGCCTGTCTCCATGGGAACCGGAGCCAGGTTGCCAAGAGTAAGAGCTGGAAAGAGAAGCACTAACTCTTTATCCGTCATTCTGCTCAACTAATAATAAAATAAACACCATTTTAATGGACCTGACATGATGAAGACAATGAGTCATTGTCCTCATATACGGCGTGATTGGATTATTACGATCAGTTAAAAGCCAGCGCGCTGCCGTCAGTTTTGTAAGTATTGTTTGTAATTATACAAGCATTAGACAAAATGAGCTCCTTGAATCAAGATGGTCTCCTTATTTACTACAGACTTGACAAGCCACCACGTGGCCTCTAGAGCCTTTCAATCCACTTTCAACTCCATTAAAGAACCCATGTTCTACACCAGCAGGGTCAGCTCGCCTGGAAACCACTAGAAACGAGCCAGCTGCATCCGGTCGGGAGATATTTATATCATTCTTGGTGGTGCAATTAACATACGACGAACAAGGTGACATTTCTGTTATCAAATCTGGCGAGTTGTCACTAGGACAGTGGGAGGCAGAGAAAAAGCAAGAAGGGAGAGCTTTAAAACGTGTTTTTCTACTCCTGTCTAGAAGCGTCTGTGGGCTATTCTAAGAAATGGCCTGACGGTTTTATTTCATTTACTCAAGCTTGCTCCTTTTACATTTTCTTAAAGGAGAAGTTCACTTCCAGAGCAAGAATTTACAGATAATTTACTCACCCCCTTGTCATCCAAGATGTTCATGTCTTTCTTTCTTCTTTCGTAAAGAAATTGTTTTTTTTTGAGGAAAACATTTTAGGAATGTTCTTCATATAGTGGACTTCTATGGTGTCTGTGAGTTTGAACATCCAAAATGCAGTTTAAATGCAGCTTCAAAGGGCTCTAAATGATCCCAGCCAAGGAAGAAGGGCCTTGTCTAGCAAATCGGTTATTTTCCTAAAAAAAACTGTACGGTTTATATACTTTTGACCTCAAATGCTTGTCTTGTCTAGCTCTGCGTGTGCTCTGTGCATTCCGGTTCAAGACATGCCGAAAAACTCCCGTCTCATTTTCTCCTCCAACTTCAAAGTCATCCTACATCACTGCAGAAGTACCGATCAAGTGTTTACAAAGTGAACATGCAAAGAAAATCAAACGCCCTTTAAAAAAAGGTAAAACAGCGATGTAGGATGATTTTGAAGTTGGAGGAGAAAATGAGACGGGAGTTTTTCGACCTGCCCTAACTCTCTTGAACCAGAATACACAGAGCACATGCAGAGCTAGACAAGATGAGCATTTGAGGTTAAAAAGTATATAAATTGTAATTTTTTCGTTTCGTTAGATAAGACCCTTCTTCCTTGGCTGGGATCATTTAGAGCCATTTAAAGCTGCATTTAAATTACATTTTGGAAGTTCAAACTCTCAGGCACCATAGAAGACCACTATATGGAGAACATTCCTAAAAATTTTTCCTCAAGAAACATAATTTCTTTATGACTGAAGAAAGAAAGACATGAACATCTTGGATGACAAGGGGGTGAGTAAATTATCTGTAAATTTTTGTTCTGGAAGTGAACTTCTCCTTTAACATGTGAGACTTTCAACATAAAGAGGCTGGTATACTAGTTCATCCACAATCTGTGATTCATGATTACCATGCCAGCAAATCTTGAAAGTGAAACCAAACCTAAATTACCATTTTGTCCTTGTATTTCAGTGTCTTTTCTGTGTGCTTAAACTTTTGTGCAAGATTAATACTTGCTTGATTACATATCATTGCTTAAAGGAATAGTTCACCCAAAAATGAAAATTACCTCATGATTTATTCACCCTCAAGCCATCCTAGGTGTATATGACTTTCTTGTCCTGGCTCTTCCAAGCTTTATAACGGCAGTGAATGACTTTTAAAGCGAAATAAAGTGCATCCATCATAAAAAGAAAAGTACTTGACATGGCTGTGGGGGTTAATAAAGGCTTTCTGAAGCAAACTGATGTGTTTTTATAATAAAAATATGCATATTTGCAACTTTATAAAACTTAATCTCTAGCTTCCGTGTAGCGTAAACTCGGGTGATAATATGCTAGTCTCGTGAGAACCAAGTTTTGTTTACAATATGTCATCCTGGAATGCCTCTGTATTATGTACATGCATATGACAGTTAGCGGAAGCTAGAGATTATGGTTTATAAAGTTGTAAATATGCATATTTTTATTGCACAAACGCATCAGTTCACTTCAGAAGGCCTTTATTAACCCCCTGGAGCTGTGTGGATGACTTTTATGATGGATGGATGCACTTTATTGGACTTTAAAATATCAACACCCATTCACTGCCATTATAAAGCTTGGAAGAGTCAGGACATTTTTAATATAACTTTGATTATATTCGTCTGAAAGAAGAAAGTCCTATACACCTAGGATGGCTTGAGGGTGCGTAAATCATGGGGTAATTTTCATTTTTGGGGTAACGATATCTTTGAAGTAATTATTTAAACATTTTGTTTTATTTTGAATCATTCTTTTTTTTTTTTTTTTTTTTTAAACCTTTAGCATGCATGCATATTACAAAATAGAAAGTAGGATGGTGTTGTGAAGTGTCAGTGAAGCAGGGTTTGTATGTCAGCTTAAGGAGGTCCCAGCTGTTCAATCCTTCCTCTTCCTCCATATGTTTGAGAAAGGGAGCAAGTGCATAAGGAGAGAGTATCTTGCGTCATCCTTTGTCACATTCTCCTTGTTTCTTCAGTTCATCCTTTATTTGACCTCTACTCTGCTGTTTTCTCACTGTTGTTGATGTTACATGAGTTTGTTACAGAAAGGCTGATGAAAAGTACTGT
Organism: Cirrhinus mrigala; assembly: GCA_036247105.1. Lineage (NCBI taxonomy): Eukaryota > Metazoa > Chordata > Actinopteri > Cypriniformes > Cyprinidae > Cirrhinus > Cirrhinus mrigala. The sequence goes on from CM070022.1 coordinate 13,407,412, forward strand.
TTCTCTTTAGGTCTCCGGTATTCATGGTCCAGCATTATTTGTTTTTCTGCTGCCTACGCAGTCCAAACTTTTTTCTTCTACTTTCTTTATGATGTCCAAGCATTGTTCTCTCTCTTTCTCTTTCTCTCTCTCTCTCTCTCTCTCTCTCTCCCCCTGTCTGGTGGGCAATTCCGGTATCATCATTATAAGTCAAGTGAGATTTAGACATAAACAAGCAGATATTAAATGAACACTTGCTGCTTGACAGAAATGAAATGGAGCTGGAAATCACAGAGACTTGTTGACTTGAGGTCACTTTACAATGCTGATCATTGCCATTGTGAGTTGTTTACAGTATGCTTGCAATTCTAGTGTTCTATAAAGTTGAAATGAATCATTCATAAACTATTCAAATCTTCCAGTTATATAAATTATGAAGAGATGAAAAGTCTGATCTGTGTGTGTGTGTTGCTCTGTGATCATAGAACTATGAATGATTGGAGATCTGCATATGTGTTTCAGCATGTGCAAACTTCCTTTCAGTGTTTTCTTTCTGCTTGAAAATGTCGTAATAGAGCCGAGGGTCTCCCAGTTCATTGAGTTGCACATAGACGACTATGAATAATTCACATAGTGCTCTCCCCATCCGAAACCCTCTTAATCGCCCTGTTTAAGAGCCACATCAATAGCGTGTCAGAGGTCATTAAGCTGTCTCACACTTATCTTTGACGTATGAACAGACATCCATTATGGAGTGGTAACAACAAAGTCTTCTGTCTACATTTGTCTCTCTCTGCCCTTTTAGTTTACATCTGTTTATATACATCCAGATAGAAATTCCAACAATAAAGCAGTGTAATTCTATAATAAACTGAACGCCCCCTTTCACGGTAATAGCACTGTGCAAATCAGGAGTGTTCATTATGAATTTGTGGTTCAGTCCTTTTGCAGTCAAATATATACCTAATTTATGATTAATGATTAAGGTCTTAGTATTGTTATATCTTCGATAATTGCTTGCTGTTGATAAAAACACTGTGTAACCAAAGCCTACCTCTGCTCTGAGAACGCTCATTAAATTGTTGCGCATCACTCAGCCAGGAGCAGCTGTTTGAGAAAGCAAACTCAGTCAAGAATCTGTCAAGTTATTTCAAGAGGAAAGCAGTTTTTTTTCTGCTCACTGCTTTTTCCTCAGTAAACACCAAGTAATGAAACCTAAGATGCTGTAGTTTTGTGAAAATATGGAAGATGTGTAAGGTACCTCACTGAAACCATAAATAATTGCATGAATCTAATATTTTTGTTGATTTAAAAATTATACTCGATATAAATTTACTGGAAGCAAAATTGTGTAAGATAGTATGACTTGTTTACAGAGAATATATATTGAATTAAGTACATTTTTCTTATTGTTAGATTTTGTCTTACATTATGGGCTAAAGTTAATTCTAGATTTTTGTCCTGAGGAAAAAAAAGACTAGGTTGTTTACTGGAGAACTCAAATACTAATTAAGAAGAATATTTTTTTTTCCAGTTTAATCAGAAACCTGAAACCCTGAATTTATTCACAAAAATAAATGACCATTTTTTCTGATAGGTCTTTTCTCTTTAGAGTGTTGAGAAACCACAAAATGTTCAGAAAAAAATTATACAAACTACTGTTTGTGGATTTGTTGTCCATTTCAAAATACAGCCTAAAATGTGGTCTCTGATTGAATTACCTGTTAGATAAACATTGCTCTTAAAAGGAATGAGTCTTACTCACAGTGTTCATTTTGTGTAATAGTCTTGGAAATTCACTAAAGTGGTGGCCCCTTGCACTCCTGGCTTGTTGTAGTATTTTGTATGATGTATGTACATGGACTCAACTTCTGTGTGCAAGGGATAACTTGGAATTTTAAGAGAAATACTACAGTTCAATTAAATGAAGCAAATAAGTAGCATGTCTCATCGTCCATTAGGATATTTTAAAGAATTATCTGTCTGAAGTTCTCTTATAGCAGTTTAGAATTAGGAATGGGAATACATAATTTGCAAATTGATTGATTTAAATCATTTAAAAAGTAGCTAAGCAGTAGTTGGTAGCTTAGCTTGCTGCGTTTTTGAATAGCTTACCCGACACTAACCGCTTCTTTCATGTTTCTGTCTCTGCAGGGCCAGTGAAGTTCTAACATGTGATAAGCTGAAGATGGGAGACAAATAGGTCTTAAAGAATTATTCAATGTCAGCAGAGAAAGTGCCTCAAAAGCATCTCGAGACATTCTTTGTCAAGCGCCATTGCCAGGCACTAGCCCAAAAGACACAAAGATGAATTTCACCAAGGCTATTTGTGAACAGGAGAGGCGACATTTAGCACACAACCAGCACTCACATATATGGCGGCTGCATACTGAAACTGTTTAATTATGCCTTTGTCATCCGGTATCTTACATTAATTATGGCATAATACAATTAGCCCCCTAAAGCGAGCGTAAAGACTTTTTCCTATCGGAAGAGTATTAATGCAATGATGTTTAACGGATTGGTGCTCAAAGAAGCATTCCCATTGCGTCCTTGAGGCCTCCTCCCCACATCCTATGGAGGCGGAGGAAAAGCAGTCGGCCGATGGGGAGCGGTCTGGTGGGCAACAGCAGCCATCAGAGTCTTTGTTAGCAGCACAGCTGCCTCAGTTACAGCAACAAGCTACCTCGCAATCTGTCCATGGATCACATGGCCGCCTTCAACACAGGCAGCCGAAACGCTTTGAAATGCTCCAAAGGCAGAAGCAGCAGCAACAGTCACAGGCGGGTGGGTCATCTTGGCAGCTTTCAGAAGTACCTGGTCCTTCAAGAGGCAGCTGTTCTGCCCTGGGAGATCCATCTCCCCAAACTCATAACGTTAAGCAAACTCAATCTCTGCCCAGTGTGGAAGTACAGGAAGGCACCCCATGTAGACGAGAACGTAAACCCCAAAAACCAGGGAAATATGTGTGCACATACTGCGGCCGTCCTTGTGCAAAGCCTAGCGTCCTCCAAAAACACATCCGATCTCACACTGGAGAGAGACCTTATCCATGTGTCCCATGTGGGTTCTCCTTCAAGACCAAAAGCAACCTGTACAAACACCGCAAATCCCATGCACATCGAATAAAAGCAGGCATGGCCTCAAGTCGTGAAGAGACCAGTTTCATCGGGCCGGAAGGTGGAGCATTGGGAGATGAGCCAGAGGAGGGTACAGAAGGAGAGAGTACAGGTTCTGAGGATGAGACGGGGCAACACCAACCATCTACCTCACAGGGCAGGCCAACTCTGAAAAAAAGTAGTAAAGTGGAATTGTCATTTATAGAGGAGGGTCCCCAAACTGAGGATTCGCAGGCGATCAAGCAAAGGTTAGCAATGAGGCTAAGCGAGAGGAAGCGAGCTCCCAGAGCATCTTCAGACGAAACCCGATCCTCACTGGGTCGTGGCAGTAAGGGGAGCACAGAATCTGGCTACTTTTCCAGTTCTGGCAGTGCTGAGCTCTCTCAAGTGAGCCCACCAAATGCCAGTGCTAAAACGTATGCTGAGATAATTCTAGGAAAGTATGGACGCCTAGGACAACAGCAAAGAATTTCACATCAACAACTGCAATTATCATCATCTTCAGGGCAACAGGAAAAATCAATCCCTTTCACTGTTCCTAAGACACAAGTCATTGAGCATATAACTAAGCTGATTACTATAAATGAAGCCGTGGTGGATACAAGTGAAATTGATAGTGTCAAACCAAGACGTTCCTCACTCTCTAGAAGAAGTAGCATTGAGTCTGTAAAGTTCTCCTCACCCAAAGAACCCTGTGTCTTTGAACCAAAAGCAGATGCCTCGGGCTCTTGTGGCTCTGCTGCTCAACTTATTCCTGGTAGTTTTGCAAGTGAATTACCTTGCTCATACTTGGCTGAAACAGAAACATTGGCTGGTCAGAGTTCCAGTGCTCTTCTCTACAGGAGCCAATCAGTGCCATCTTCTCGTGATACTTCAGATACAGCTTCACATGGCTTTCGTTTAAGTCATTCTTTTGATGATCAGCAGGCCATAGCAGCTGAAATGAGGATTGGGCCACATCAACGAATGTTACGACGCCAACCCGCTATTGAGGTGCCAGTTGGAGTGGACCTCATTATCGAGGATGCAGGCCCATCTTCTAGTTTGAAAGAAATAGAATCAGGAAAGAAGCAAGACCGGGAATTACACCTTTACGAGTGTGAAATTTGTGGGACTCGCTTGAAGAAGCAGGACTCTTACACTGCACACAGACTAGCATGTGTGAGTAAATCACACGGTCTGCAAAGTGAAGAAGGAAGTTCTTTCATTGAAAATCAGCCACAGATTATGAGCTACAAGTTCAAAGCAATGGCCATGGCTGTCCGCAAAAGGAAAAAAAAAGAAGAAAGTCTTGAGGAAGACCCTCCCAGTCCAGGTCCAACAGCAGTGTCTTTCAGCACCCAGCCTCTAGGCAGTACTGATAATCAGGGCACACCTTGTGGCCTTTCACAAAGTGAGGTAGAAAGGAGGGGTCCCTGGAAAGAAATTTCTGTTATCCAGCATACCAGATCCTTTGAAAAACAGGAAAGCATCTCTATGGCAAATCAGGAAGCAGAGCCAGAACACGAGCCATCACAGGAGCCAAAAGCAACCTCTGCCTCCCGATTAATCCGTCAACCCAATATACAAGTGCCAGAAATTCTGGTTACAGAGGAGCCAGATACCGAGATGGTCTCCCATCCGGCGAATACGTACACGTCTAAAGAGTCCGAGAAGGTGGAGGAATTCCAATGGCCTCAGCGTAGCCAAAGTCTGGCTCAGCTCCCTGCAGAGAAGCTACCGCCAAAGAAGAAGCGTCTCCGTTTGGCTGAGGCAACCCAGTCATCAGGAGAATCTAGCTTTGAGTCCGTATCCCTGCCACATAGCCCAAGCCAAGAGAGCAATGTTTCCCATGCATCCAGTCGATCTGCATCCTTTGAGGAATCAGGAAGGCCAGATTCTGAGATGCAGAGTGGTACCTGGAGCTCCCAAGGGTCTCACATGCTGACTGTTCCATCAAGTCTCCATCAGCACCATCATTCTCATAGAGAGATGCGCCGCTCAACCTCTGAGCAGGCATCTGTGAGTCCTCCACACCCTCCACATGTAGAGGAAACAAGAAGCAAGTCATTTGACTATGGCTCCCTCTCTCAAGAGCGCACTTCTGCTACTTGGAAGGAGAGGAGGAAATGTCTCTTGGTGAAGCATGGAACCCTTGGTGAACCTGACCAGGAGGAGCCATGTACTAAACCTGGCATCTCAGCTGGTTGCCAGTCCTACCCAGGTTATCCTCCATTCCCAGTCACAGAGCACAGAACGGGAGGCAGGACCTCTAGGCTTAGCTCGGAGCATTTAGGACAAAGCTTGCAGCTTTTCCAATCTCCTCTTTCCCTCCCACCAGCAGTTTACCCCCTACAAGCAGCAAACCCTGATTTTTGTTCCCCAAGTCAGCTCTCTAGATTCATTCCAGTCACTACAGCAGTCGTTTCTACCCAGATGTTTCAGCAAGCCTTCTTTCACAGTGAGCCACCTCCGCCACATCCAAGACCCATAGAATATGTAGAACGCCTGGGATTACCCCTTCAGCCACTCTCCACTTTATTCCCGCTACAATCAAGTGATGTTGCTCAAGCTGCTTGCTTTCCCATGCCAGGTGGTCTGACTATTCAGGTCCCCTCAGGGCCTCGTTTCAGTGAGTCTAGGTCATCACCTTCCTCCTTGCATACTCCCGGTCATTCGCAACAGCAGCTAGTCGTCCGCCACAACCCCCATCCCGTGATTGCTCCTTGCCTTCAACAGCTTATGCCAGTGGTGTCTCTTGTAGTGCCTGTGCGCTTACAAACTCACATTCCCACCTATGCTAGTGCCATGTATACAACCATCTCACAAATTTTAGCCACAACGCAACATCCAGTCTGCTGCACAGCTATGGTAATCATGGGTAAGCTGGAGGAAGACAAGCTTCAGAGATCTTACCTTAGACTACCCTCACCTAGCCCAAAGAGCTATATTCCCTTGCCGCTCCCTCTCGAACATGGAGCAGGTGCTTCATTTGAGGACAGCTGTGGGCAGCTCGGTGCTGGAGGAAGTAAGCGAATGCTGTCCCCTGCAGGTAGCCTAGAACTCAGTTTAGAGGCACAGCGGCACCAAAAACGTGTAAAGGAGGAGGAGGAGGAGGAGGAGAAAGAAGGCGGCGACAAGAAAGATGACGATAACAAATGTGACAATAAATCTCAGGAGGTGAGTCAGGGAAAAATTAAGCAGAGGCTAACAGTGGAGACAGCAGGGAGGGCCAAAGATCTAAGAGAATTAACAGAAACTGAAAAGTTAAGCAAGCAGGACTTAACCCAACACAAATCTGAAACCATAAAGGAGGAGGGAATGAAAGAAGCAGGACGAAGGTATGCTCAAAGTGTAATAAGTCCAGAGAGAACAGTGGACCCCTCATTCCCCAGTTTGCATACTACTACATCCGTCAGCTGGTGCTACCTTAATTATACAAAGCCCAACCCCTCTACACATAGAGATTCAACTTCCGTCTACTCCTCGTGGAGTGTTAGCATGCATAACCCCAATATACCTGGCTTGTCCACCAAACTATTGCTGTCCTTGCTGCGCTCCAAACAGAAACATAGTGCTGAGACATACACTATGGCTACAGCTCCACCACCAACCACTGACAAGCTGGTTCCTACTGACAGCAAGACGACCAGTGCGTCAGAGGTAAACATCACTGTAATTTTCCATTTCAAGGTTGTTTAAGAAAATTAATATGCTGTTGTTTTGTATTAGATTTACTACAGTTTTGGTGAATTAACCTGTCTGTCTGGAGTGTAGGTATGTGCCTCTCCACCCAACATACCCGTCAAAGTAAAAGAGGAACCACCAAATGAAAGAGGAGATAAAGAGAAGAAGAGTGCAGAAGACGTGCCCACTACCTCGGCGCAAAGTGAGGCAGCACGGATTTGCATTTTTGAGGGCGGGTGAGTAAATTCTTGCTTTTTTGAATTTTTTTTGGAAACCGTAACTTGTCAAGTTAGGATAGGGATAGTTCACCCAAAAATGAAAATTCTGTCATTAATTACTCACCCTCATGTTGTTCCAAACCCGTAAGACCTTTGTTCATCTTCGGAACACAAGTGAAGATGTTTTTGATGAAATTCGAGAGCTTTCTGACCCTTTATAGACAGCAATAGGTTATCCCCACATGTGCTATTTAAATTCATGTGGTGTTGGAATAATCAGAAAATGATTTACCGAATGAGAAAATTCACGTCAATGCAAGTCGTAAAGCTCCGATAATACAAATCCAACATCTTTGTAGTAACGTTAGTGTGCATGTTGTTTTCAGATTTTGACTTAAAAGCACAACTCGAGAAATGAGACCATCCAAGGAGCGTGTAAATGCAGCAATTACGTTTGCTCTGATGGCAGCAGGTAGCTTAAGCCCAAAGTATACTTCATTTTTGTACGCGTATGGTACTGTATGTGTACAGTCGAACGTGTAGCCATTCAAAGTACACTCCATTTGATGTTATGCGCGAACGCGAACGGTCGACACATGCACTCTAGAAAGCTTCATCCATGTCCAGTGTCTGCTTTATTCTTCCACATTAAGTTATGACTGCATTCTGATATTTCTGAACTCTTTTAAAACAAAGCTGGGCTGATGTAGCTTCTTGGCATAGAATGAGGCAGAAAATATGTTCTATACTGTAAAAAAAAAAAAAAAAAGTCAATAAGCACTGGATTATATATACAGTAGTCAACATTTGAAGTGAATCAAAAAAAGTTAATCAAAGTTGTCCTAAGACAAAAACAGGTATTCTTTTTGGTTTTAGGACAAATTTAATGAAAGGTTCTGATCCACTTCAAATGTTGACTACTGTATATGTGTGTGTATACATATATAAAATATATATAAAATACCAGCGATAGTTTGAATAACAGATAAACTATGCATTGTCCATGTTGAGTGTTAACTGTTTTTGTTTTATCATTCAAAACCTTTATCACTTCTTTTTACTCGGTTACAGAGACAGCAAGGCATTTGTCCATATAGGGAATTTCCTGAAGCATCATCAGTTCTATGATTTCTGTAATGCATATGTGGAGTTTCTGTGCGAGGGCGCCCTCTGGCTTCCAGTATGAATGAAAATAGCACTATTGGCCAATCCATCCTATTTTGGGTTAAAAAAAAATTTAAGTATCGGTTCAGGCACCAGTAGGCAACTGGTACCATTTTAAAAGTATCGATTTGGCACCGGTTTCGTAAAAGATTCATGAAAAAGAAATTGTTGAATAGTTGTTTTTGTTTTGTTTTTTTGCACACAAAAGTATTCTCGTAGCTTATAAAATTAAGGTTGAACTACAGATGTCACATGAACTATTTTAATGCTGTCCTTACTACCTTTTTGGGCCTTGAACGTGATAGTTGCATTGCTGTCTATGCAGGGTCAGAAAGCTCTCGGATTTCATAAAAATATCTTAATCTGTATTCTGAAGATAAATGAAGGTCTTATGGGTTTGGAACAAAATGAGAGTAATTAATGACTGAATTTTTATTTTTGGATGAACCATCCCTTTAAGATAAATTGGTTTAGATAGTCAAACTTATACTAGCTGCTAACAACACAATATTGTAAAAATAGCGATTACTGTTACTGGAAATGCATTATTTAAAAAAAAAAAAGTTGATCTTCCCTATATACAACATTTTCCTATAGTATTATCTAATAGTTTTACAGCATCTAAAGTCAGTTTGAAGTCATGTTAAAGAGTACTAACAATGCAATTTATTCATTATCTTCCCACCATGGAAGTGCATTTTTGTAAGTGCCAATTACAGCACAGTTGCCGCTCAGCTTGAGATTTTCTGTTTATTTGCTGTGTGAGTGACAAAGACATGGTAGTACAGGTGAGACTACAAACCATTAGGGACTTCATTTATCCTGCCTTGTTCAGTTGTCTGCAGAATTCACGCCTTGCTCAAAGGTATGAATTTGGATGGAGCGTAGAGCGAGTGCTGATAACTTAGACAGTAGCTCGGCAGATTTATTTTTGAAGTCTGCTGCTCATTAGTGTTGTGCCAACTATATCTGCATAGCACGGTTAACACATAAAAACATCAAGATGAAAAATCACCTTGAATAAATACAATAACTACTGAAATTTCAGTATGTTATGAAGGGAAACAATGATTCATAATCGTGCAGCTCTAGTTTGTAGTAGATGATTTGAATATAATTTTAAGTGTAAAAAATGAAAGGACAGCGGACTGATGGATGAATGGATAATAAAAAGGAGAGATAGGAAAGCTGACCTGTAAACATCAAAAGCTTTGGATTCATTAGCTGGGTCTCTTGCATTCATCTGCTTATGCGGGGCTCTCAATGTGGTTGAGTGCTTAAACTGCGGCAACAACTCACCACAGCCTGCATTTTTATCCCTGCTTCCTTTGTCTCTCTCGCTGCCTTTATTTCGCTCATACGGTTCTTCCGCCTTGCACACCCACGCACTCCCTAATCACATCATTCTCTGCGCTCTCTGTCTCGCACACACACTCCATTTTGTCTCCAAAACTTCTCGCATCCATCAGCACCCTTTTGTCTTTGCACCTCTCGTAACTGTATTTGTCGTTTGCTTTCTTCCTCGTGAGTAGAGCACGATCTTACTGAAGGACAAAGGTGCCAGTTTTTCTTTAGTCACCGGACCCTTTCAAAGACACCTTTCTAAAAATAGTCGACAGGTGTGTTTGTATATTAAAAGACTTTAATGTCGTCCCTCTGATTGCATTTGCAGTGTCCTGAATGAAAGCTGCGTCCTACAAAATGGAGTGTACTAGATTTTTTTTTTTTTTTTTCTTTTAACATAGAAACAGATGTTTAGCAAGTCGTTTTTTCTCCACCCCATCCATTTTTACACTTTTCATCAAAGCCTACAGACAGCTTTCAAAATGCATATGCTGTCTACAAAAACACATCCCATCCTGCTGCTATCATAGCTGCCATATAAAGCAGATGAGGATTCATACTCTACCAGTCAATAATGCAATTATACATTAATATATTCTCTCCGACTGTGGGATTGCCTCATAAGCCTTTAACAAAAATGGTCATATCCAGCTTTGGAACAGCAAACATTAAATATATATAATAATAATTATTATTAAAAATATAATAATAAAAGGATTAAATATATCCTTTTTAAAAAAAAAAAAAATAATATATATATATATATATATATATATATATATATATATATATATATATATATATATATATATATATATATATATATTTATTTTTAAGTATAATAGAAAATGAGTTATATTTGTTGCTATAGTATGTATAAAGTGTGTTTGTTAACCTTAAGGGGGTGATTAGGACCATTTTGACTGTCTTATATTATCCTAAAGGGGTTTATTTTATTACACGGCTGCTCATACCAAATAAATACAGATGAAATCAAAAGTTTACATACACCTTGCAGAATCAACAAAATATTAATTATTTGACTAAAATAAGGAAATCATACAAAATGTGTTATTTTTTTTTATTTAGTACTGACCTTAATAAGATTTTTCACATAAAGGACATTTACATACAGTTTACAAGATAAAATAATAGATGCATTTATAAAAATGACCCCATTCAAAAGTTTACATGCACTTGATTCTTAATACTGTGTTTTTACCTGAATGATCCACAGATGTTGTTTATTTTTTGTTTGTTTGTTTTTTTGTTTAGTGTTTAGTTTAGTGTTCATGAGTCCCTTCTTTGCCCTGAACAGGCAAACTGCCTACCGTTCTTCAGAAAAATCCTTCAGGTCCCACAAATTCTGTGGTTTTTCAGCATTTTTGTGTATTTGAACCTTTTCCACTGAGGACAACTGAAGGACTCGTATGCAACTATTACAGAAGGTTCAAACGCTCACTGATGCTCCAGAAGTAAACATGATGCATTAAGAGCCGGAGGGTGAAAACTTTAAATATCAGGGTAAGTTTAACTTATTTTGTCCTCTGGGAAACATGTAAGTATCTTCTGTAGCTTCTGAAGGGCAGTACTAAATTAAAAAAAAATATATGATTTTTAGGCAAAATAAGAAAAATGTACACATTTTTCCATTCTGTTCAAAAGTTTTCACCCCCATGCCTGGTTTTTCCTTCTGGAGCATCAGTGAGGGTTTAAACCTTCTGTAATAGTTGCATATGAGTCCCTCAGTTGTCCTCAGTGTGAAAAGATGAATCTCAAAACCATACAGTCATTGTTGGAAAATGCTGGAAAACCAAAGAATTTGTGGGAACTGAAGGATTTTTTTTTTTCTGAAGAACAACGGGCAGTTTAACTGTTCAGGACAAACAAGCACTCATGAACAACTATCACTAAACACACAGCTGCTAAGAAGAATAGTCCAATACAACAAAAATCAGCTTAGCAACCACACAAACACTTCAACAATATTACAAAATTAATTTATATATTTATATTATTGTTAATCTTCAACACGAATTACTTTCTCTATGGACTTGTCCTGCATATTTCATTTCTCTCATCCAGCTCTTTGTTTCTAGCCAAATTTACTTTTAAATTCCTGATTGTTTTAGAATATGTACAGTAGGAATGTCATTATATACAACTATATCCCTTGTACAATTGTTTGAGTAAACTCCATAAAAATATTATGCAAGAGACCTTAAGTAGACGCATGATATGGAGTTAATAGATTTTTATACTGTGGCCAGTTTTATCTCTCTGTCCTCAATTGGAATTGTCTTGCCAGCAAAAACACACAGTTTGAGCCAAAGCGTGGTTTCTTGAGACCATCAGTGAACTGACAAGTGCTGAAAATACATAGTGGCAGTCCAGACCTCTTCTAATGAGGGATTCGATGTTTTGGAAAATTCATATCAGTATCCTGCCAAAGTGAAGGCTGTATCTTTACATTATTCATCTTAATGAATCTGTTATTATTCTTAACCTATCTGTCTGTCTCTCTCTCTCTCTCATGGGCAGGTATAAGTCAAATGAGGACTATGTATATGTTCGGGGCCGGGGGAGAGGAAAATATGTGTGTGGGGAATGTGGGATTCGCTGCAAGAAGCCCAGCATGCTAAAAAAGCACATTCGCACTCATACGGACGTCCGTCCTTACGTCTGTAAGCACTGCAACTTCGCCTTTAAAACCAAAGGTAGGCATATATCTCCGTTTTCAAATTCATCCCATCCTGTTACATCACAGTTCCTCTGTTTTTGTCTCTCTTATCACAAAATGGTGTCTTTTATGTATCCTGTGTCATTGAGAATACCTTTTCCTCAAAGGGAACCTTACCAAACACATGAAGTCCAAGGCCCACGGTAAGAAATGCCTGGAGATGGGTGTGTCAGAGTCATCTGTGGATGAGCTGGAGTCTGAGGAAGCAGGTAGGGTTGACAAAAACAGTTGTTGTGGTTTGATGGACATCATTTCTCAGTAATTATTCCTTGCATTACGTAAGTGAGGACTTTCAGGCATAGTTTTTTGTGTTAAAGCGCATTCATATGATACTTCACACAGATGGCTTGTTGAACAGTGCAGTATAAATTTCAAAATCTTAAATTGCTCACCCCTTAGGCTGCAGACTAATTCTAGAACATATTCTACCATATCTAGAGATTTTTTAGCTTGTTTGCTTCATTGGTGCAAAAGCGATGTCAACCTTGCAGTGTGCTTTCAGATTTGAAAGTTGAAAGAGGCCAATGAAAATAGTTTGCCATGAAGAGAAGCAAGACTGACCTTCAGTTTACCGTGTTTATATAAAGCCAGAACTTAAAATTGCCTTGCTCCCTGTCTGTCTCTCTCTCTCTCTCTCTTACTTTGTCTCTTTCTTGACATTTCTCATTCTCGGTGCATCTGAGAGCTACAAGGACATTTCATTCAGCCACACTCCATTCAGTAGATTTCAAATGTAGCTGATGAATGAAGCACAACTCAGAAACACTTTTTTTATTTTTATTTTTTGCATTTGAATGTTATATATAGCTTTCCTTGGGGAAATAGTGAGAGTTTATGTGAGGAGACTGGGGCTAGTTGTCACAAGAGCTTTGAATTAAAATTATACACATGTATATTTTCTTGATTTTTGCTGTAGCTGTTTGATGAACGAGTGAACACAAATAAACTCATTAGTATACATTCAGAAAAATATAACCTATATAATGAACAATTTTGACCAGTTTGAATTGTGTTTTCGGGACAAGGAAATGCTTCATAAATGTCAAGTTGAGGCAAGCCTCCACATGCCTTTCATTTTATACTGCTGTCCAAAATTTGGGGTTGGTAATTTTTTTTTTTTTTAATGTATTAAATTGATCAAAAGTAATGGTAAAGACATTTATGATGTTACAAAAAAAAATTTATTTTCTGTTCATTAAATCCAGAAAAAATCTAACTGGAACTAAAACTGAAACTACAATTAAAAAAAAAAAAGTTTTCGTTACTTAAAATAAATTAAAATAAAATAAATATTATTTTTATTATTTTTTTTAAATACAAAAGATTTTTTAAATTTTTTAAAAAGTCTCTTCAGCAAAAACAGTACAAATGTTAAATATTTTTACTATTTAAAACAACTGTTTTCTATTTGAATATATTTTAAAATGTAATTTATTCCTGTGATTTCAAAGCAGAATTTTTAGCATCATTACTCCGGTCACATGATCCTTCAGAAATCATTCAAAATATTCTGATTTGCTGCTCAAAAAACATTTATGATTATTATGTTGAAAACAACTGAGTAGAATTTTTTTTAGCTTTCTTTGATGAATAGAAAGTTAGAATAGAAAGAATAGAAAATCTTTTGTTAAATTATAAATGTCTTTATCATCACTTTTGATCAATTTTAAGCATGCTTGCTAAATTAAAGTATTAATTTCTATAATTTCTCTACCCAAAAAATTATACTGTCTCCAAGCTTTTGAATGGTATAGTGCATAATGTTTCAAAAGATTTTTGTTTTAGATAAATGCTGATCTTTGGATCTTTCTATTCATCAAAAAATCCTGAAATTTTTTTTTTTACTCAACCGCTTTAAATATTGATGATAGTAATAATAATAAATGTTTCTTGAAGAGCAAATCAGCATATTAAACTGATTTCTGAAGGATTATGTGACACTGAAGACTGGGGTAATGATGCTGAAAATTTTGCTTTGATAACAGAATAAATTAAGTTTAAAAATATTTTAAAATAGAAAAAATATTTCACAATTTTACTGTTTTGCTGTACTTCGGATCAAATAAATGCAGGCTTGGTGAGCAAAAGATACTTCTTTGAAAAACATTAAAAATCTTATAAAAGAATATAAAAACTTTATAATAGCATCTCATTGATACTAAAATAACGCTGCAAGTGAAGCATTTTTTTCACAGGATAACTGTAGTACCAAAATGACTTTAAAAAATAAGCCTACACCTGTGAAAATGAACTGAATTAAAAAGTGTGACAACTAACCCCGGTCTCCTTGCTGATTCATTTTTAAGTTTTATGTATTTGTTTTTGTGTGCTGACTCCGGCTATATTTTTAAAGACCTCCATTTCTGTCCAACAGGGGGCAGTGAGGAGCGAGTGTGTGAGTCAGAACAGGAAGGGCACCAGTTCTCTGATGTTGAAGATTCTGAAGCAGAAGATGATGAGGATGAGGAAGAGGACTTCTCTTCCCACGATGAACCATCTTCCGCCTGTTCCACCGATACTCGTCAATCCACAGGTGACCTCTCTGAAAGCGGCCAAGGCTCACAGGCTGAGCCATCTGACCCTACAGTAAAAGAGGAATGCTCCTCACCCCACAGACCGTGGCCTGGCATACGAGCCGCATCTCCAGGCAGCAAGAGGGCGTCGTTCTCCCGCAAGGGCTGGGAGGTTTCCCCGAGGACCTTCTCCCCTAGCAGTGAAGGCTCTCCCCTTAGAAGCCTGTCTCCAAGGCTTGATTTGTCCTCACCTAGCCGTCATCTCTCTCCTTCCCCAGAGAGGGGCCCGTCACCCATCAGAGCCCTCTCCCCTCTGCGGCCTCTCTCACCTTTGAGGCCTGTATCCCCGGCGCGGTACAGGAGCCCAAGGGCTCTCTCCTCTCATACGCCCCTAAAGCCCCAGCATCGGCCGCACAGCTCACCCGCAGGGCTCCACTGGGAGCCTAGAACACCAGCTACTGACGGTCAAAAGGTGGGTAAAGCTACACAATTTAAATAATTGCATAAATACAATGAAATGAGGCTTACTGGAAAACCATGCCTGTGATGACAATTCTTCTTGCATGTTTTGTGGCACTTTCAAAGTGAAATATCCATCGAGTGCAAAATAGCACAAGAAAAAGATAAATGATAAATTGATGCATTGTGATTCGCGGATCGATTCTTAAATTTTCTGAATGCATTGCGATTCTCTCTGGAATCGATTCTGAGCTGTTTTTAACAGCAGATGGCACTCTAATCTAGTTTTTAACTGCACACTCTAATGCTCACAAATAACAACGCTGAAGAGCATCATGTTTTCTAACTCCAGCGAGTTCGAAATAATACAAGAGAGAGATGAATGGTATGGCTGTAACAATAAATTAAAAAAAATATTTTTTTATTTTGACACAAATTTAGGTAGAGGCATTTTTATCCAGTGAGTTGGATTTTTATTATTTATTTATTTTTATTTATTTATTTTACAAGAATTCAGGTAGAGGCAATTTTTCCAGTGAGCCTATGTGGGATTTTTGTTATATTATTATTATTTATTTTTTATTTTATTTATTTATTTAGTTTTATTTATTTACTTTTTTTTTTAGAATTTAGGTATTTAGGAATTTAGGTAGAGGCAATTTTTCCCAGTAAGCCTATATGTGATTGATTGATTTAATGATTTGATAATTTTTACAAGAATTCGTGTAAAGGTCATTTTTTTGCAGTGAGCCTATGTGGGATTATTATTATTATTATTATTATTATTATTTATTAATTATTTTATGTATTTATTTACAGATGTTTTTAAATAATTTTGACAAGAATTTAGGTAGATGTGGAATGTGTTTTCCATTGAGCTAATGTGGGATTTTTATTTTTTATTTATTCATTAATTTACTTATTTTTTATAATTTTGACAAGAATTTAGGTACAGGCATTTTTTCCCAGTGAGCCTATGTGAGAATTTTTTTTAAAATACCTTGGAATGTTAATTTTGCACATTCTTGTCAATTAAAATAATTATCAAACTGCTCGTCAAAAATATTCTTCAAAAGACGAAATGAGTACAGCAATGTAAAAAATAAAGACTCGGTAAAACTAAAGAATGGACAAGTTATAATGCCATGTCTCCCCCTACAGGACAAGCCTGGTACTCATCCACCTCTACAGGAGCGTATGCCCCCGGATCCCTGCCTGCTTTCCCCATCCCTACGCTTCTCTCCGAGCGACTCTTTCCCTCCTACTCCTGTGGCACCACGGACAGTGGACCGCATGTTTAGCCACCTTCCTCTACATTCCCAAGATCAAGCCCGCATGCCCTATCACATGATTCCCATTGGGGGCATCCAAATGGTGCAGCTCAGACCCCGATCACGCCCCAAACTGGAACGACAGTCATCCTCCACCCCTTCGCCCACCTCTCCCAAAGAGGACTCCCCTTTTTCCCTCACCAGGAGGGATTATCCATGGATCTCGCTTCCGGAAACCAGTCCGCAAAGAACTCTGGCGGACAACAGGACAAAAAGCCAAGATGAGGGAGCCAGCCGGTCTGACCTGTCTTGTCCCAGTACAAGCTCGATGTTACCCAAGCTCCCCACTTCAGGGGAGCAACGGACTGCAAAGGTCAGAAAGCAATATGGCGACTCGAGCTCCGCCACAAAGACTCGCACCTTCAGTCCCGAAACATCCAGGAAAGCAGCGGCAGACAGCGATGAAGGAGCCGGGAGGAGCTCGCGGGGCAAAGGAGCGAGTTCCTCGCGTGAAACCAGACAGCTGCGCGAGACGGAAAAGCCCGTAGCGGCGCCACTCAGGGGACGTGGCTCTTTTTCAGAAGGATGTTTAGGATCTGACAGTGCTCCTCAGAGCCAGGAAGGTGATCCAGATAGCACTTAAAAGCCTCTGTGCACAATGGTGAAATGCTTTCTACTGCTAATACTACTATTGTTTTGTTTTGTAATGCGCTTATTTTTTATATACAGAATTTTCAATACTATTGGTAACTTGGTAAATGTTTGTTCTGCAATATTCAAGATTGTAATATGATGCACTTTTTTTTCTTGGAAAAAAAATATTTCTGTAAATCGATTACGTCTGTCCCTCCTGTATCTTTATTGACATTGCAATCTTAATATCTATTTGAATATGTATATGTAAAGAAAAAAACTTGTACTTGTAAAACATTAAGAATGGGTATGAGAATACATTTCTAAATGACCAAGATGAAAACTTAAATCGAGAGTAATTCCAATATTTCGTCTCTTGTTCAGTATTGCGCAAATTCTAGTGATGTGTGCCTTTTTCTATCCAGATTTACTGCTTGAAGTGTCAAAGATGAAAGGCTGTGAATTCTTTTTATGAATATAGATTTCTTTTTGTGTTTCAAATGAGCTGGTATTTGAAGACGCGGGAGGATTTTCTTTATACGTTAGAGTAAACGAGACAGGCGTTGTTGTTGTTGAATAGACGACAAACAAAGGTTTTGGCGGAGAGCCTTGCAGGGAAATTGCACTGAAGTCATATTTTTTATAATACGAGTGATTAAATGATTAGATAAATTGTCTCTGTACAGATAGAAAGTCTATGGTCCATATTTATTGCCATGTGAAAATATGAAAATGCCTATGTTTTGTTTACTTTGGTTTTCAAAGGGATTTCTATTGTTGTTTTTATTATTCTTTACACTTTTTGTTAATAGTTACGTTTTTTTAAGTTCTGACCTCAAGACTTGAAATGAAGAAACTGGACAGGCTTTCAGTGAAGTCGGTCAAGAGCCGAGGTTCTGGATGGATCAAATGCCCTCCAAATTTGTCACAGACATTTTGCATTTCTGAACCAATAAAGGTACACCAGGAATTACTAAACCTGCTTACGATGGTGTCCAGTGTTTTGCGACCAGCAGATGGTGCAGTCTGTTCATTCATGCCGCTTTCATTCTCGTTTTCTAGCTTTCCCTCAGGGACCTGAGCAGGTGGACTTGTTTGAGCTGTGTGGGAGGCATTCGTGGCCCGTTCGAGCCAGGTTTTTATAGTTTCCGGAAGAGAAAGAGATAGCAGTGTAGAGTCAAATATCTTGGCTTCCGCAAGAATTTTTATTCCCATGCGATAAACATTCAAGTCTGAGACGTGGCAGATCATCTGTTCACTTCCTAAAGGCAGTTGTCCAAGGCTGTGTCTCTCTCTTTTTTTTTTTAAAGTCCATTCTTCTCGAGACTTTTCAAACTTCAAAAAAGTGATGTAATATGTTTTTCTTTTATCCGTGTAGAGTTTCACAGCTGCGCGTGATGGATGCGTTTGCTGTGGAGAATGTTGCACAGACCTTGAAGCCACTCTATCATTTCATCAAATTCTTAATCTGAAAGGATTCAGATACAAGATGTGCTCTTGGCATAACATACAGGACAAAAGATATCATGTGAAATATTTGATAATTTATGACTAATTTTACGCAGACCCTCTTAAATTAGATTACTTTTAATAATAATGCTTATGTAAGGAATAATTGACGACGGGTCGTTGAATTCTTAGAAAAATAATGCACACCCGAGGTGGTGATGCAAAGCGAGTTGGCCATTATACACCTCAGGTGTGTATTATTTTCGAAGGATTCAGCAGACCTAAGTCAATTATTCTGCATAAACTACAGTTACCATACCTCAAGACATCAATCAGATGATATATTTCAGGGTATTGGGTTTTATTTATTTATTTATTTTTTTTTTGTCCTTGAAACGCTATTGTGAGTAGGATTAATTTATTACACACCTCATCCAACGCCTTACTTGCTAATTCCAAAACGTCATTTTAGACCTAGTAACGGAAGACTGAGCCGTTGATAGCAGACTAATGCAGTTAATGTTAGTTATTAGACGGACATAGAGAGAGATTAGCCGTGTGTGAATTAGCCTAACTTACCTCTCTGAATCTCTAATAATGTTTAGCAGCAGTATCTCTACTAATAGTAAAACTTTCAGTTCATTTTCTTTAGGAACAGCGCCGTCGTTAACGTTACCTCACTTGTGAGAAGTCATGTAAGTTAGTTTTTAAGTTGTTAAACTGATCAAATCGTCAGAGCAGCGCTAACAACCTTAGCAGATATGTTAACGTGTGTGGGTCTGGGAGAGAGTGTGAGGAATAGAGTATGTGCTTTCCGTACATAATAAAACGTAATTTTGTGGCAAAAACGTGGAAATAATCTGTCGTTTTTATCTCATTGTTTATTGTATTTATTTGTTTGGCCAGTGTTGGTATGGGTCTCGGTTATTTTGCTGTTGTGATGCCTTTGAAATAAATGAAATCTTGTGGCGAAGTGATATAAATACGTAATGCGGTCAAGAGCTGCCTGGAACTAGGTTCGCCTTGCGTTTCCCTAAAAATTATTGCCCACTTTAAAACGTTCGTCAGCCAATCAGATTTAAGCATTCAGCTGCCCTGTAGTATAAACTACTATAAATAAGCGTTTAAACAGACGATGTTCCACAGTCTGTTTCAGCCTGATTTCCTTTAATAATAAATGAAAATATGATTTTGAGCTTAGTTATATTATCCCACCAGGATGGCTTTGTGTAATGGACTAACGTTACTTGCACAACGCGTTCTACTTGTTAAGGCTCGGGAGTTTCCGGTAAGCGTTCAGCGCACCTACATACAAACAGTTTCTAATGAGAGCGCAGATTATTACTACATTTTAGGGCTGGCATTTCTTTAAAAAAACTAACAACAACAACAACAAAAACAATTAATCATATTCTCTGCATTAACATCATTTATCTTCAACCTGCTGAAATGTTACTATAAATATATTTCCCGTCAGTATGTGCATTATGAATAATAAATACATATATTTTCCCACTAATCTGCATTCTCATGAACAGTATTTTTCTTTTACTGATCATATTTCATACCTGCTGGATGTACAGTTTTAAATTAGTTTTACTGATAAACACCATTACGAAAATTAACCATGACTTTATTTATATTTTTTATTTAGTAAAAGTGCCATTTTTTTCTGTTTTTACCATTTGTATAACAACAATTTTACAAATAGCCTACTGTCTGTAAACTATGGTCATTATGGTCAACAATCACGTATGGACCTTAATCAACATTTCCGGGTTTTTTCATAGCGGAAGTCGTCATAGTTGGGTAAAATCTGAAAGCAGTGAATGGGAGAGTACCACAAAAATATTTTTTGCATTCACATTTGCTCAAATAACAAAAGAAAAACTCCATGATAGTGTTTTCACAACTTTCAATCAAAGGAAAAAAAAGAGAGAGACTGATATCGGCATTCAGAAGAGAGAACAATGTCAAATTTACCTTCCCTCCCATAGAGACAGCATTAGAAACACCCTCGCATTATCTAGCGTTAACTAGTTTTGTTTTGTTTTTCTCACCAGAATATGTCTTCTCCTGTCTCTGGAAATTTCTTGATTTTGAAATCATCCTGCTAACTCTCATTTTATTAGGCGTTTAGGTCAACTAGATGATTACAGCATACTGAAAATGTACATAACCGGAACAAGGCTCAATGCAAGTAGTCCATTGTCTTTCTCACGGCATTAGCCAATAATGTAAGTAGTACAATCATTAATCAGTTGAAATCTACGGGTTAAATGGGTCAAGTGATTAAAATTTGAATGTGGTTCAACCCTGGTGCCATACCTTCATATCTTTATTTGCCTTATCGTTATCACTTTCTCTTGAATACAGTCTGGTGTAAACATTAACCTATCTCATTTAGTGATACACTCCACAACAATGTATTTTATTTTCAGTCTCTGTTTTAGTCTGACACTTGGGATTGTCTTTATTGCCTTAACACTGGAAGATATAAACACAAAGTTGTGCAGGTGTGTATATTACACTCATATATATATATAAGATCGAAACCATTTATCAGTTCTCCTAAAACAAAAACAATACTGATTAAAATATTGATTTTTACTTAAATAATTTAAATATAGTAAACCAAATTTTTGTGTGTGTAGGAATTACTATATAACTTAAGGTAAAATTGTCTATGATACCAACCTGTTATGCCTGAAACCATCCTTTTTTCCCCCTCTTTTTTAAGTGCAGGTCTGACTCCAAGATTCCGCTGCAATCCTTAATATGTAACCAGGAAACAGGAAGTTAGATCTACTTGAAGGTAAAGCTCAGAATAGTCAGTCAGTCTCATTGATGGAGGGAGGTCGAGAATGGAAATTGTAGAGCAGAGCTAAATGTTCACGGACAGGTCGAAGGGATGAGAAGGACAGTAATTAAAGATAAACAAAGGCGTTTATGGGAGGAAGGGACAGAGACACCCTAACAGCTTTTAAATGCTAATACTACACCTCCCTCCACAGTGTGTTTATGAGGGAGTAGCTACTGTTTTCAGGTTCATTTGCTGTGGTAGCATGAATGTAAATGAATAGTAACTGAACAGGAAGTTCAAGTACAAATTGATTTTTTTTTTTTCAATCAATATGTTTTTTTTTATTTTGTTTCATGCGAAGCAGTATCAATAGCTGAGACCTAAAATATGACATTTAGATGTTACATATTTATGAAACCAGCAAAAAAAAAATTCCGGGAAAATAAAATGTGTAATCATTAATCAATATTCATGTCCTGCTATGCTTTAAATGTCTTTTAATCTGTTTACTTTGATAATAACAAGGGTGAAGCATTTTAACTATGCAAGTGTTGAAACTACAGGTTAAATATTACACACATAAGTTGAGTGCAAAGGCACCTATTATGCCCCTTTTTACAAAATGAATATAAGTCTCAGGTGTCTCCAGAATGTGCCCGTGAAGTTTTAGCTCAAAATACCCCACAGATCATTTATTATACCACTTCGAAAATGCCTATTTTGAGTGGAAGCAGAAACACACTGTTTCTGTCATGTCTCTTTAAATGCAAATGAGCTGCTGCTGTCATGCAGTGCTATACTCTAAAAAAAAAACTTTCTGAAACTTATACAAACCCTAAAGGAGTGTATTTGACGTAAAAATACTTTGTTATACATCCAACTTGTTTTTTGTAACTTTGGTTATGTTTAGCATGAGAATACAACTCTTAAACAGTGTAAATAAGTCAGAATGTATGAAATATCATAAGACCTCCACTTTAAACTGTCAAATACACACACAAGTTTCATAAACCCAGTCGGACATTGTACAGATTTCTGCGAATGGCTTGTTCTGAGACACTGCTTATGATTTATAGGATTTAAAAACAAAGTAGAAGGATTTTTATTATTATAGGGTGGTTGTGTACACACACTGCTAACACACATTTATGTTCAAACACCATATAAAAGTGAATTTTGCATTCTCCATTTTCCACAGAACTATTAGGCAACCCAACCCTTTGTAATTGTGATATGCTTCTTGAGCATCAAATCAGCATATTATAATGATTAATGAAGGATCATGTGACACTGAAAGCTAGAGTAACAGCTAGAATCACAGGAATAAATAACATTTTAAAATATATTAAAATAGAAAACAATTTTTTCATAGTTCTCAGTCATGTTGCAGGTTTTACTGTAGCTCTCTTTTCTTTCTTTTTTTATTTTTTTTTTTTATTTTTTTATTTTTTTTTACCTCAGGGCTTGGTTTTTGCTCTGATATGCATTTTCAGCTGTTAGACCTTTTATTAAGACGTGTGTGCCCTTCCATATCATACCCATTCAGTTGAATTTGCCACAGGTTAACTTCACTCAACAACATCTACAAGCAATATGAATGCTCCTGAGCTAAATTTCAACTGTCCTAGATGAGGGTTTGAATACTTATGCAATGGAATCAATTAAGTTTTTTTATTTTTCATTAATTTGCAAATTTGTTAAAAACCTGTTTTTGCTTTGCCATGATGGTTTAAGGAGTGTAGACTGATGGGGGGGGGGGGGGGGGTAATCTAAAGTTTTTACTTTTTTTTTTTTTTGTTTGTTAGTTTTATTGTTGTGATCATGGTTTTTATGATTATTCTACTTCCTTTTTTGTGATTATTGTTTTTATTATTGTTTTTAGGACTATTCTACCTTTTATGTAAAGCACTTTGATTTACCTTTGTGGATGAAATGTGCTATATAAATAAACTTGCCTTGCCTTGCCTAAAGCAGTTTAACATAATGCAGCAACAAATAAAATATGTCTAAATATTGTATACTATCAAGCTCATTATGGCTACTTATAAGTAAATGAATGAAATTGATTATGTGAGAAGAAACGGACTGAAAGCTGCTCTGAGAGACATGAAACTAGCTTAACTATGTAGGAAATCTCATAAGCTTTAATTATATATTTAAAAGGCACCTATTATGCAAAATCCACTTTTACATTGTGTTTGTACATAAATGTACGTTGGCAGTGTGTGAACACAACCACCCTACAAATATAAAATCCACCCACTCCTTATTTTTTAATTCTCATTAAACCAAATCAGTCTCACTAGACACGCCATTTTGATTCTCTAAGCAATGTGATGTCACATTGTTTAGGCCCTGCCCACGTCCGCTGACTGACAGTCATGCATTGCCATAGGTTCCGCCCTCAGCGAGTTGTCTTCACTTGTATGCTGTCCTGCATTTTCTCCGCGCTCAAGCAGCTGTAACGTCAATAATGTTTCGGTGTCCCAGTGTTCAGTGTTTGGATGCAAGACTAAACATAAGAGTCTTCATTTTCTCCCAATATCTGAGCCACTGAGGATGCAGTGGATTAACGTAATGCACCTCAAAATCTACCTAAATATGTTTATCACCGTGTCCTAACTACAAGATTCCAGCGACAAGCTATTTGGTGTCCACACCACGCATGAAGTGACACCGCAACATGACAGTTATCACAGCCATTCAGAAGAACAGAAGTGCACTGCACTCCTAACGAAATGGGCAAGTTTATGATCTAATTTTTAAATATTAAACCTTTTTTAACATTATTAAATGTACATACTGAGTGACTGATACTGTCTTTATTGAATACACTTGTTGGTTCACATTGAGTTCAGTTTTAATGTACACCTTTGCTTTCATTTATTTTCAAGATCTGAGGTAAACTTTCAGTTGTTGCTTTCAGTATGGCTATAAACAACATCACACAAAATGATATTCAAACTCACATTAGACACATTCAACTTTGAATAAACTACATAATCTGTACCCGAGATTATCACTGTCATGGGTTTGTATGTTGTTGTTCCAGAAATAGAAACCGTTCTAAAATAGAAATTTAGAGTATCGGCATCGCGGCTAGTTAGGGCAAGCACCGCACTGCACTGTTGCAGCACCGCGTCGCGTGCAGTTAGGACACGGTGTATGTCTGCGCAAATCATTTCACTCCAGACTGCTATGTGAATGTCATGTCGTTATAGTGCTTAGCTAACATTTTAATTGTATTTGTGCGAGTACTGAAGTAATGTAATCAGCATCGCGAGCATGGTGCAAGCTCTGTAACATTGCGCTGTTTGGCTTAGATCAGGCAGTAGATTTGTTGGGGGACACGTGTGAGATAGATACATTTTCTACTGTTATCCTATGTAAATACTGATTACATCTGTTGTCATATATGCGCCGATTTATGTTTCTGAGCGCGCACATGCAAGCGAGGGAAAGCACGTCTTTTTTATTGAAAGTTAAGAAAATCCACCTGCGAGAGAAGAGATTTGTGCTTGCGCATTTTGATGCGCTCCCCCTGGTAAAAAAAAAAGCATATGCAGGTAGGTATGTTTTGATGCTGGGATGCTGGTTAGGTATGTTTTGATGCTGGTTTAAGATGGTCCTTAGCTGGTTTATGCTGGTCCTTCACTGGTTTTTGCTGGTCCTTTGCTGGTTTATGGTGGTCCTGTTGCTGGTCAAGGACCAGCATAAACCAGCAAAGGACCAGCTTAAACCAGCGCCAAAACATACCTAACCAGCATCCCAGCATCAAAACATGCCTACCAGCATATGCTGGTTTTTTCACCAGGGCCCGCATTACAATAATGCGCTCTACACATTTGTCATTAAAATAACATAGAAACCACATCATACGAATTGTTTTCCGTGTGCGCTTGACCATTTCCGTTGGTAGTGCTGGATCATTCAATGAGGACCGCAAATCCTTTGCGTGGAAACTATGCTGCAAAAAGAATAAATAAAAAGTTTTCTAAAAAAGGCAAAAGAATGGACATTTTCTTAATATGGTAATTAAAAACCAAAAGGCTGATCAAAATGTGGGACATTTTCTCAATATGCGACGTGCGGGACTAGGGGTGAAAATGCTGTGCGGTACAACGCAAAGCGAGACAGGTGGTCACCCTACTTCCTGTATGTACGACTGAACACCGGTTCTCTCAGTTACATTGCTTCTACCGACTGTTTATTACTGTAGGTTTGCTAAGCAGATATATATATATACGCTATGCCCTCTTCTGAAGACAGGGTGGGAATATGCAGCTCATTTGCATTTAAAGTGATATACACCACAGCAGCTCCTTTTTTAGACACATGCTAAAAATGGCATTTTCCAGCTGTTATAATACATTATCTGTGGGGTATTTTGAGCTGAAACTTCAGACACATTCTGGGGACACCCAAGACCAATGTTACATTTTGTAAAAAGGGACATAATAGGTGTCTTTTAATACATTTTTATATACATTTCAAATGAATACAAAGATTTAACTGCAGAATACTACTACTGACCAGTCAGGATAAAGAATTCTTTGAACACCCGAGTTCCACTAGCTGTGAACAAAAGTTTGTTGTATGAAAATGTTCATATTCCTCAAGGATGCTAAAAAGAAGCTAAAAATGTAACAACTGTCTTTAATCAGAGTTCACTCCCCTCCCTTCCTTGGAGCAGCTCTCTGATCAACATGCTCTGAAGGAAGAAACCGGAAAAGAACACGATAGGATTTTGGAGGGATGAGCACATTTCCTCTGTCTGTGGAATGCAGAGGAATGTGTTCTATCACTCAGCAGTGACTTCCTCCACAGTGTCACACATTCTTTCATCCATCTGCAGAAGACAGGATTTGGCAGCGCTGAAAAGAAAACTTTCTGCCAAATGTCTGCTAAAGCTCATTTCTTACTCATAAATAGCACAAGACGATATATATATATATATATATATATATATATATATATATATATATGAGCCAAAAAAACATTTGAACTGGATGCAAATGAGCTCAAATTTATGCATGGAAAAAACTTAACCAAGGTTTCAAGACCATTTTTAAGACTTTCAACTATAAAAGTGATTCAAAGCACCCTGTCCTTCACAATTCGAAATATTTGCAGTGCGTAAAATCTTTCCATCTGAGTGTGGGATGATGTATGCAATCTGTATGTCCAGCACTGATTAGTACAGTAATTCAATACAATTTCCATATTAATACTTCTATCAGCACGAGGGACTTTTCTCAGCAGCGATGAGCGAAGCGCTTTAGCAAACTCTCATCGGGGTTTTACAATGCAATTGATAAAACATGCTAATCAAAGTATGTGGTGAGATTATGTTATGATGCATTTGCATCACCCACAGCAGCTGCTGCTGACTCTCCGCACACATGTGCTGGAAAGTCTGTGAATGGACACTGTGTGCACGTCCCACGCTAGGGGGCTGCATTTGCAAACTCAGCCCGATACCTGCCAGGCTGTGCCCCGTGTCTTATCTTTGCACGGGTCACGGCAAATCATCACGGAAACCCATTATTACTCACGTACTAATGAACATTGCTCATCTTCAGTTCCTGTAAGGTGGATTTCTTTGACAGTGCAGAGGCACTCGACATTTATGGTCACTGTATCTTTAATAGTGATAGTTTTAGTTTTACTACATTTTATTAAAATGTTTCTTTACTTTGCATTTATGCATTTGTCTTACAGTGCGCTGTATTTTTATGCAAATTACAGTATTATTATTTAAATTTATCAGACCATACATTCCCTGGTAGTGATCCTTACTGAACTTTATTATTTTTAGACATTATTGCCAGCTTATTTTGGTATCATGGAGATACTATTACAGTTTTTATAAGATTTTTAACATTTACTATGCATGTAGGCAGTTTATTTTAATATTCCACTTTTTTATTTTAATCTAAGTTAAAATTATGCTAATTTTGTTTTGTCTTTTTGTATCCTTTTAAGGTCAATATATTTTTATTAATTTTTATTTCAGTTTTACATGGAAGCCCATTTCTGCCACTAAATAAAAAACTTTTTATCTAACAATTCTCACTTTTTTTCTCGCAATTGCGTTTGCAGCTTGTAATTCTGACATTGCGTGATATAAACTCTAATGCAATTCTGACTTTTTTCTCAAAAATTTGAGATATAAACTCGTGATTCAGAGAAATTTGCAACTGCAAGTTATAGTCATAATTGTGAGACATAAACTTACAATTCTGGGAAATAAGGTCAAAATTGCCAGATATAAACTCACAATTCTGACTTTTTTCGGAATGTGACTTTTTTTTC